>CAMZMU010000041.1:165736294-166358114 GCA_947311845.1 Poa pratensis
CAATATCTGTCAGAAGTGGTGGTATGCTGAAATATACCATGAGCTTATTCCAAAGATCATCTTTGGATCTATCGTCGACGTAACTAACTGATCCATTGTCTCCCTTTGGCTTATGCCATTCTCGAGTGCTGATCACGATATTGTCCCTAATAATTGAAAGGACATTTATTAATCCCTTGTATTTTGTGTGTTAGGCAACAACACTAGTGATGATTTAATATGTGAATTAAGTGATGCAGGTTTTTTAGTTGTCTAAATCACCTTTGCATCAAAGCCAAAAAGGGAGTTGAAAAGAGCTAGGATTTCTGTTCAAAGAGTCAGATTTGTGGCTGTCTGGAGGTAGTCGTATTATCCGACCCAGGATGAGTCGGATTATCCGATTCTCAATGTTTTCGAGTTTTCTGCTAAGGACTTAAAGGAAAACTGTTTTGTGGCTGTCTGGAGATAGTCGGATTATCTGATCCAATCTGTATTGGATTATCCGACGATCGGATTATCCGATACTCACTTGAATCGGATAATCCGACTCCCCTGTCTCCAACGACTACATTTCTTGGAGGGGTATAAAAAACCCTCCACCTACCTCCAGCAAGTTAGCTTGTCCAGAATTGAAGTCCACCATTATTGCAAGCTCAAGAATCACTAGATCTACCAATCCCTCCACCCAAACTCGTTGATCTTTGGAGGATTGAAGGAGAAGGTACGGATCTACTACTTCACCAAAGCGTTCTTCATTTCCCCCTCATTCACTTGAGTGATTTGAGCCTATGGTTTCCAATAGGAAAACCTAGGCATCTTATTGTACTTACTTGCTTGTTACTTTTGTGTAGCAGGTGTTGTGGTGCTTGGGAGCCCCCAATCTTTTTGTGGGTTGAGCCTCAAGTTTGTTGTAAGGGCTCCGGATTCCGCCTTGAAGGATTCCGATAGTGGAAGGTGAACCGAGCTTTTGGGCAAGGTTCATCGGAGAATAGGGTGAGGCCATTTGTGGCGTTTGAGTTTGAAACTCACACCCCTCCAACGAAACGTACTCCCCTAAAAAGGAGAAACTCGGGAATACATCCTTGTCTCCGCGTGCTTCCCGTTCGGTTACTCCTTACTCGCTAGCTCTTACTTGTATCGTACTTAGTCTATTGTTAACTTGTCATATAGGTAAATTCACCGTAGTTGCATATCTAGAGAATTTACCTTTGTGTCAAGCCTAAATTCGAAAAAGAGCTAAAAATTGAGTAGCACCTATTCACCCCCCTCTAGATGGCCATACCGATCCTTTCAATTGGTATCAGAGCCAGGTTCTTTATTCAGGTTTAACCGCCTAAGAGAAGTATGACCATCGATGAGCATGGAGTTGAGATACCCGATCTTCCCACCGAGTCCACTTCGGTTTCCGTGGAGGACTTCAATACCTTGAAGTCCTCTATGGAAACTAAAATGGACAAGTTGCAAGAGATGATGTTGAAACTCATGGAAGCTAAGGATATCTCACCTCCACCCACCTCTCTTTCTTTGGAGGTTGACAAACCCGAGAATGAAGAGGGTGGTGGGAAGAAGAAGGGGGTTGAACAAGATAAAATTGACAACCCTATTAAACAACCTAATGGTTCGGGAGTATATGGTGCCGTTCCGTTTCCATACTCTCCCGACCTACCTATCCCTCATCCTCCTATTCACCTAAGGGGAAACCCACCTAAGCTAAATGCATCTTTGTTTACTAAATGGGAATCTTCTATGAGATCTTATGTGAACAGTGCATCTATCGAGCTTTGGAGGGTCATTGAGCAAGGATATCAAGCCGTGGATGAATCCAACAAGACAAGAAGAGAAATAGTTGATTGTCAACTAAATGCCACCGCTCTTGACTTGATTCGAGATGCCGTGGGAGAGGATGATATGTCTCACATCGAGCATTGCACCACCGCCAAAGAAGATTGGGCTTGTCTTGTTGAGGTGTTTGTTGGAAATGAAAGCATGAAGAGAAACCAGTTTGAAGAAATGAGCAACAAGGCCGAAGGGTTCTTCATGGAAGATGGAGATGACCATGAGCAAATGTATCGAAGACTCAAGTCCCTTGCCAACGCCTATAAATCTCTCGGTGGGACTCATGTGAATGATGCTTGGATCAAGAGGAAGTATGTGAATGCTCTCTTGCCCTTTGAATCGGCCGACTTGAAGAGTCTCCAAGGAAGGCACAACTATCCTCTATTGACCTCCAATGAAGTCATGAAAGAGATGCAATCTTTCAAAGTCCAAGCCAAAATTGCACAAGACTCTCGTGCCCGTGCTATTGGAATGCATCAAGGATCTTCACTTGCTTTGAAGGCCAAGGTGGTTGAACACAATGAAGATCAAGATTGTGAAGATGTGTCCTCCATGGACCCCGAAGAACTCAAGATTGCTCATAGGGACTATGTGGCTCTTGCGGCAAGGACCTTTTGGAAGAACCCATCCAAAGCTAAGGCTCAAGTGGAGCAAAAGTTCAAATCAAGTGGTTACACGGAGGGCAACCCAAAAATGAAGACTTGCTTCAATTGCCAAGATAGATATCACTATGTTGCCGAGTGCCCCTATGAGAACCGTGAAGAACATGGAGGAAGGCTTGTTCTCAAGAATGCCTCGAAGTCCCCTAGCAAAAAACCCTTCTTCAAGAAGAACTTTCCCAACAAGAAGACTCCTTCAGGAATGGTATTGGTGACAAGAGAGGAGTACATGTCAGGGGGTGAGAGTGATGAAGAAGAAACCACAAGTGAAGTGGCCGCTATTGCCATTACTTAATCAACATCTTCATCCCTTTTCGAATCCCCCAATGAGAATGTCCCAATCTAATCCGCCAAGTGTCTCATGGCCAAGGCCACCGAGGTATCATCTCCTTCCCCCTCCAAGACTATAAATGAAATGGATGATCTTATGAGTCTTAGAGTAAAGGAAGAAAATGTTGCTTTGGATCGTTTTATGACTAACTTGCAAGGTGAAGCCAAGAAACGCTTTGAAGCTCTCATGAGCGACTATGGGCGGATACAAGAGGAGCTTGATGAGAAGGAGAGACTTGATAGAGAGTATGCTAATGATATTGCTTCTCTCACCGTGGCTCTTGAGGAAGAGCATGAGCTTTGTGTTTCTCTCGAAGAGAAACTTGAAAATCTTGATGAGTCACAAAATGCAATATTTTTTCAAATCATTAAAGAACGTGACCATGCTATTGCAAAATATAAGCTTTACAAGAAAGAAAAGGTTGAATTTGGTGTTGGTCATGATAGACTAACCGAAGAGCTAGAGAAGCTCGCCAAGGCTCACAAGGCCTTGGAGAGTGAACAATCTACTCTCACCAAGTCTTTTGAACAACTTCAAATTCAATCATCTAAAACTAATGTTCCTAGTTCCTCTACTACTTCTTGTGATCATGCAAATATCACTGAGGAAAATGCTAGGTTGAAGGTCGAACTTGCCAAGGTCTCTATTTCCCAAAGCAAGCCTCTTGATGATCTTTTGCAAATGCAAAAGCCACACATTGGGAAAGAGGGTCTTGGTTATGTTGCCAAGAAGAAGAAGAACAAGAAGAAGGCCAAGCCCGCACAAGCAAAGAAGACTACCATTGCGAGTGGTGATGCCACAAGGGGCAACACTCCTCGTAGTGACTTTGCGGGATATGCTAACCCCAACTATATTCTTTATGTTGATTATTATGGGGATGTATATGCTAAATATGTTGGTCCTTATGATGGTTTCATTGCTTACTCTATTTGGGTTCCTAAGACCCTTCAACAACAACAACAACAACAACAACAAAACCTTTTTTTCCCAAACAAGTTGGGGTAGGCTAGAGTTGAAACCCATAAGATCTCGAAACTAGGTCATGGTTCTGGCACATGGATAGCTAACTTCCACGCAGCCCTATCCATGGCTAGTTCTTTGGTGATATTCCAATCCTTCAGATCTCTCTTAACAGACTCCTCCCATGTCAAGCTTGGCCTACCACGACCCCTCTTAACATTCTCATCCCGCTTTATCCGTCCGGTATGCAATGGCGCTTCCGAAGGCCTACGTTCTATATGACCAAACCATTTTAGACAGTGTTGGACAACCTTCTCTTCAATTGGTGCTACCCCAACTCTCTCACGTATATCATCATTCCTAACCCGGTCCTTTCTTGTGTGGCCAAAAATCCATCTCAACATGCGCATCTCCGCTACACCTAACTGTTGGATATGTCGTCTCTTGGTCGGCCAACATTCTGCGCCATACAACATCGCAGGTCGAATCGCCGTCCTATAGAACTTGCCTTTTAGCTTTTGTGGCACTTTCCTATCACAGAGGACGCCAGAAGCTTGGCGCCACTTCATCCAACCAGATTTGATTCGATGACTCACATCTTCATCGATATCACCATCCTTCTGGAGCATAGACCCCAAATATCGGAAGGTGTCTTTCTCAAGTACCACCTGTCCATCAAGCCTAACCTCTTCCTCCTCGTGCCTAGTAGTACTGAAACTGCACCTCATGTACTCAGTTTTGGTTCTACTAAGCCTAAAACCTTTCGATTCTAGAGTCCGCCTCCACAGCTCTAACTTTCTATTAACCCCCGCCCGACTATCGTCAATTAGCACCACATCATCCGCAAAGAGCATACACCATGGGATATCTCCTTGTATATCCCCTGTGACCTCATCCATCACCAAAGTAAAGAGATAAGGGCTCAAAGCTGACCCCTGGTGCAGTCCTATTTTAATTGGAAAGTCATCGGTGTCGCCATCACTTGTTCGAACACTTGTCACAACATTATCATACATATCCTTAATGAGGGTAATGTACTTTGTTGGGACTTTGTGTTTCTCCAAGGCCCACCACATGACATTCCGTGGTATCTTATCATACGCCTTCTCCAAGTCAATGAACACCATATGAAGATCCTTCTTCTTCTCCCTGTATCTCTCCATAAGTTGTCGTACCAAGAAGATGGCTTCCATGGTAGACCTCCCAGGCATGAAACCAAATTGATTTTTGGTCACGCTTGTCAATCTTCTTAAACGGTGCTCAATGACTCTCTCCCATAGCTTCATTGTATGGCTCATCAACTTGATTCCACGGTAATTAGTGCAACTTTGAACATCCCCCTTGTTCTTGAAGATTGGCACTAATGTACTCCGCCTCCATTCTTCGGGCATCTTGTTTGACCGAAAAATGAGGTTGAAAAGTTTAGTTAGCCATACTATCGCTATGTCTCCAAGGCCTCTCCACACCTCGATGGGGATACCATCAGGGCCCATTGCCTTGCCTCCTTTCATCCTCTTCAAAGTCTCCCTAACCTCAGCCTCCTGGATACGCCGCACAAAGCGTCGGCTGGTATCATCGGAGGAATCGTCTAGCTCAATGGTAGAGCTCTCATTCTCTCCATTGAACAGGTCGTCGAAGTACTCTCGCCATCTACGCTTGATATCTTCGTCCTTCACGAGGAGTTGATCCGCTCCGTCCTTTATGCATTTGACTTGGTTGACATCCCTCGTCTTCCTTTCTCTCGTCTTCGCCATCTTATAGATGTCTCTTTTGCCTTCCTTCGTGTTTAGACGCTGGTAGAGGTCCTCATACGCCCGACCCCTTGCCTCGCTCACCGCTCGCTTTGCGGCCTTCTTTGCCCCCTTGTATATCTCCATGTTGGTTGCGCTCCTGTCCAGGTGTAGGCGTCTGAAACAATCCTTCTTCTCCTTAATAGCCTTCTGGACCTCAACGTTCCACCACCAGGTATCCTTAGCATCCCTTCTACTTCCCCTGGTCACCCCAAACTCCTCTGATGCAATCTTCTGAATGCAAGTCGCCATCCTCATTCACATACTGTTTGCATCGCCTCCTTCCTCCCAAGGGCCCTCCTTAAAAACCCTCTCCTTAAAAGCTTGAGCTGCCTCTCCCTTTAACTTCCACCACTTTGTTCTAGCAACTTTTGGGCGCTTATCCCGCTGGACACGAATCCAAAAACGGAAGTCAGCCACCACCAGCTTATGTTGATGGACAACACTCTCTCCAGGTATCGCCTTACAATCAAGGCAAGCGCGTCTATCTTCTCTTCGAGAGAGGACAAAATCGATCTGGCTAGAGTGTTGGCCACTACTGAAAGTCACTAGGTGGGATTCTCTCTTTCTAAAGAGGGTGTTAGCTATGACCATGTCGTAGGCTAGGGCGAAGCTTAAGACATCCTCCCCTTCTTGGTTCCTGATGCCATAGCCAAAGCCCCCATGCACCCCTTCAAAACCTGTGTTAGATGTACCCACATGGCCATTGAGGTCTCCTCCTATGAAGAGCTTCTCACCAGTAGGTACTCTCCTAACCAAGTCCTCGAGACCTTCCCAGAACTCTCTCTTGGTGCTCTCGTTGTGGCCTACTTGCGGGGCATACGCGCTGATAACATTGAGAACCAAGTCCCCAACAACCAGCTTGACTAGGATAATCCGGTCTCCTTGCCTCTTGACGTCCACTACTCCATCCTTGAGGCTCTTGTTGATCAAGATGCCTACCCCATTTTTGTTTGAGGTTATCCCCATGTACCACAGCTTAAAGCCGGTATCCTCCACCTCCTTCGCCTTCTGTCACTTCCATTTGGTCTCTTGGACACATAGGACATCAACACGCCTCCTTATCGCCGTATCAACTAACTCCGTAACTTGCCCGTCAGGGACCCTACGTTCCAGCTACCTAAGCGGATCCTCCTAGGCTCGGCTAACTTCCTTACCCTCCGCACTCGTCGAGTCAAATGCGAAGACCCTTGCTCATTTTTCACTACACCCGGGCGTCGATGCAGCGCGCCACTAAGGATGCGATGACCCGATTCTTGCTCACTTATCACCGTATCCAGATCAAGATACGGCGCGCCACCAAGGGGGTGGCGGCCCGGCCCTTGCCCATTTGACACCACACCCGGGTTCCGATATGGCGCGTCGCTAAGAGGGTTACGCCCCAACGAAGTTCTTTTGGGTTTCATCTCCATAAGAGTGGCTGGGTTTTTTCCGTTAGCTTGCCAAGCCTATCACAACCCTCCTCCTTTATCCGGGCTTGGGACCGGCTATGTTGAGACAACATAGGCGGAGTTTGGGTTCCCAAGACCCTTGTTGCTAACAAAAGAGGACCCATTGCAAGATGGGTACCTAAAACCAAGCAATGATTTCTTGTAGGACTTTGCTTCCGGTGGGTCAAAATGGTTGATTGATAGTGGATGTACAAGTCATATGACCGGAAGCAAGGAGCTTATGATGGAGATAAGACCAAATGATAAGCATGCAATCGTCACATTTGGAGACAAGTCTAAAGCTAAGATATCGGGCCTCGGCAAGGTGGTAGTAGCAAGGGATATCACCCTTGTGAACATCATGCTTGTCGAGTTCCTTGGTTATAATTTAATGTCCGTTCGTGCACTTAACAGAATGGGTTTTGCCGTACATTTTGATCTTGATATTGTGGTACTCATGTGGAGCAAGACTCTAAAGGCCGCTTTCGTTGGGTATGTTGAACATGAGTTGTTTGTGGTGGCCTTTTCGGAGTCTACCAACACTCAAGCAATGTGTCTTTTCGGAAAGGCCGACGTGGGGTGGTTGTGGCATCGCCACTTGTCCCATGTCAATATGAGAACTTTGCAAAGTCTTCACAAGGGTGGCCATATTCTTGGACTAAAAGAGAATGTTTCCTTTTCTAGAGATCGTCTTTGTAGGGCTTGTGTTGAAGGAAAGATGCATGATTCTCCCCACCCACACAAGACCATCATTCATCCACGAGGATATTGGAACTTCTTCATGTTGATCTCTTTGGTGCCGTGCCTCAACCAAGTCGTGGTGGAAAGAAGTATTGCTTGGTGATTGTCGATGACTATTCAAGATTTGCATGGGTTTATTTCTTCAAGTCGAAGAGTGAGACCCAACAAGCCATCATTGACTTCTCCAATGAAGTGCAACGTCAACACAATGTCCCTATTTTGGCCATTAGAAGTGACAATGGCTCCGAGTTCAAGAACTACACCCTAAATGAGTTTCTTAGTGAAGAGGGAATTCGTCATCCATATTCCGCTGCGTATACCCCTCAACAAAATGGTGTAGCCGAGAGGAAGAACCAGACTCTTATGGATATGGCAAGGTCTATGTTGGCGGAGTTCAAAACCCCACTTTTCTTGTGGGCCGAGGCCATCTCCACGGCATGCCACTCATCAAATCGCCTCTACTTCCGCACGGGCAAGAAGCTCACTCCATATGAAATGCTTACCAGCAACAAGCCCAATATTTCCTACTATCGGGTGTTCGGTTGTAAGTGTTTCTATAAGATCAAAGGTTATCGTTTATCTAAATTTGAGTCTAAGGCTTTAGAGGGTACTTTTGTTGGTTACGGTGCCGAATCCCACACTTATAGAATCTACGACAAGTCCTTCGGGACCATTGTAGAATCTTGTTGTGTGGAGTTCGATGAGAATGACGGCTCCCAAGTGGCGCAATTTCATCTTCGTGATGTAGATGATGAGGAACCTCAAGATGCAATAAGGCGAATGGGCGTGGGATTCTTTCGCCCAATCGAGATTCACCATGAGGGGCCTCAAGAAGGACCAAGCTCCACCCATGTGGGGCATTCATCATCACAAGTGGAAACTGTCGGGGGAATACTTTCTGGATTAACCCGCGGCCCAATGCGACTTAACTTACTCGCACGGACGAAGGCCCACTTGGGAACAAGCCCAATATTGAACCGCCATAAGGGTAAAGATCTAGAAGACATATCCCGGAGGACGTGAAGACCAAGTAGTCTCCGAGTATGTCTCTGTGGATGTATTCCTTATGGGGGAAGTTTCCTTTTGTAACCTAGCGAGCCTCTGTGTATATAAAGAGGACTCGCAGGACTTAGAGCGGGTCAAGCTATCAAGCCCCAAACCCTAGATCATACGGCGAGTACTAGATCGGATTGCCTCCATTGTAACACCTCGATTATCATATCAATACCAATCTAGGGTAGGCAGGAAGTAGGTCTTTTACCTCACATTGAGGGGGCTGAACCTGGGTAAATCTGTGTTGATCTTTGTTCCTGCGATCCCAAGCTCGGAGATGCTTGACTCGCATAATCCCACACCGACGAAGTCATCTATGACACCTGATGTGACAAACCCACGACAGTTGGCGCCCACCGTGGGGCCTGCGGTCAAGAGCGTCACGTTCCGCGCAGGATCCATGAAGGGAGCTGAAGATCTTGTTGTTGGCCGTATCATCACGGTCAATGGCACACCCCTCATCGATGATTCGAGCTGGGGGCTAGAAGCAGATTATTTGGAGACCGGCCACGTCATCCCGTTCGGATCCATCAACGTCTTCGTCGGCTTCATCGGTGGCAGGTCTGTTAGATCGGTCCGGGAAGGCGACTCAGTAGAAGAAGTCGCCGATGACGGGGAAGAATCCGTGGAAAGCATGGACTCGCAAGAGTTTGGGTCCATCATACCTGCCTTTGAAGAAAGTTGCTGGGGTTACCCATCAGAAATCACATCATCACCAGATCAAGAGATGGCACAAGTCGCGGTTTACATGGCCGGAGGAGCAGGTGCATCAGGAACTGCAGGAGAAACCGAGGCATCGGCACCTCCAAGCAACCCACTTCTTGTCCCTGTGTCAGCCACGAACGCCGCCCTCCGTGCAACAGAAATTGAGGCCGCTAGGGCCGAGCTACTGTATGAGGTTCGAAGGATGGAAGAAGAGCACCGCAGGCTCGATCAGATAAACCAAGGAATCCAACAGGAGCGGCAGAGAGTAGCCGCGCTGGCTGCGACTCAACAACAGGTTGACCCGCAAACACGGCTGCGCGTGACTCAACCAACAGTGGAGATCCCGCTCACTCCAGCCGCGGGGACGGGAATCCAGACGACTGCGGAAGGAAGGGTACCAACAAATCAAGAAACCCAGCAACAACCAAGGAGGTTTCACACCCCACAGGGCCATTACCAGAACCCTGTCGATAATATGTATGCTGCGGCTAATATCTTGACTCAGATGGTACCAACAGGCGATGACCCGGTCAATGCTGAGGCCCGGCGCATGATTCAGATGTTAAGCACGGCAGTCTTGCAACAAGCCAATAGGGCGGAAGCCGAAGCACAGCTGCCCCTCGTACCAGCCAATCACAGGATTACAGCAGAAAGAAGCGTCCAGAGCAGGCCACCAGAGGACGTGTCAGGAGTCGCACAGAGGAAGCGGGAACGAGTCGCAGAAGCGCAGGCGAATGCACCATTGATGCAAAAGCAGCCCGCAGGTAACCCTGCAGGCGCGCCCACAGCCCTGTCCTCGCGACTCAAGGGACCGACGTGTTTCACTGAGAGGATCAGATTGGAACCTTTTCCTGAAGATTTCAAAGGGTCACGCAAGGTGGCAAACTATAACGCCAGCATGGATCCAACCACTTGGCTCAACAATTACGAGATGGGCATGAGCATCCTAAACGCATCTGAAGAGATCTACGCACGCTACCTAAACATGATGCTAGAAGGAGCAGCGCATATATGGCTGCAAAATTTGCCTCCCAACTCTATAAATACTTGGGAGGAACTGAAGGATGCCTTCATTAAGAAATTCCAAGGAACTTGCAAGCGACTCTGCAATATAGAAGATTTAGAGCGTTGTGTCCAGAAGGAAGGCGAGTCAAGTCGCCATTGGATGAAAAGGGTGGCAGAAATAATACACTCCTCAGATAATATACCATCCGGAGTGGGTGGCAAACCCAGTATTGGTTATGAAAAATAACGGTACATGGCGAATGTGCGTTGATTACACCGTCTTAACAAAGCTTGTCCAAAGGATCCATTTGCTTTGCCAAGAATCGACCAAGTAATTGATTCAACTGCTGGGTGCGAGCTGTTATGCTTTTTGGACGCCTATTCAGGCTACCATCAAATCAAGATGAAGAGGGAAGACCAAGAAAAGACGTCCTTCATCACACCCTTCGGAGCTTTTTGTTATGTCAGCATGCCCTTTGGGTTGAAGAACGCAGGTGCGACTTACCAAAGATGCATTCAGAATTGCCTACATGAGCAAATAGGTCGCAACGTTCATGCCTACGTGGATGATATTGTGATTAAGTCGCAAGTTAGCCAGGATCTTATTGGTGATCTGGCAGAGACATTCACAAATCTCAGAAAATACAACATGAAGCTCAACCCCACAAAGTGCGTTTTCGGAGTACCAGCAGGAAAGCTATTGGGATTCATAGTATCAGAAAGAGGCATTGAGGCCAATCCTGACAAGATAAAGGCCGTGATGGATCTCCAAAAGCCAGAAAAGATAAAAGATGTACAGCGGCTTACTGGTTGCGTAGCAGCTTTGAGTCGCTTTATATCAAGATTGGGAGAGAAAGCACTACCTTTGTACAGACTGTTGAAAAAATCAGACACCTTCGTTTGGGACGCAGAGGCCGACGAAGCTCTGACAGCCTTGAAACATCAATTGACGAATGCTCCAGTTCTGGCGGCTCCAAAAGATAAAGAGCCAATGCTACTATACATAGCGGCAAATTCCCGCGCTGTGAGTGCTGTCATGGTTGTGGAGAGACAAGAAACGGGAAAGGAATACCCTGTCCAGAGACCAGTATACTACGTGAGCGAAGTCCTCACAGCTTCCAAACAGCGTTACCCACAGTGGCAGAAGTTGGTGTTTGGAGTGTTCATGGCGAGTCGCAAGCTGAAGCACTACTTCCAAGAGCATCCAATAACTGTGGTGAGTTCAGCACCATTGGCAGATATCATTCGTAATCGAGAAGCTACTGGAAGAGTCGCTAAGTGGGCGATCGAGTTGGGACCACATCACATCAGTTACGAGCCGCGCACATCAATTAAGTCGCAAGCCCTTGCAGATTTTATTAACGATTGGACAGAAATCCAAGTTGCTCCTAGCATGGCAGAAACCAAATACTGGACCATGCATTTTGATGGGTCAAGACAGTTGCAAGGCTCGGGGGCTGGAGTTGTTCTGACATCTCCCAAGGGAGACAAGCTGCGGTATGTGTTACAGATACACTTCAACTGCACAAATAACGTGGCGGAGTACGAGGCACTGCTTCATGGTCTACGTATAGCAAAGGAGATGAACATCAGTCGTATACGCTGTTTTGGCGATTCAGACTTGGTGGCACAGCAGGTCTCCGGAACGTGGGACAGCAAGGATGCGAACATGGCTGCATATAGGAGAGAGGTGGACAGAATTGCTGGACATTTCACTGGATACCAAGTTGAACATATTGATCGGAGACAAAATGAAGCTGCGGATGCCCTGTCTCGGCTTGGATCCAACAGACAGTCAGTCCCACCCAATGTTTTCCTGGATGAACTGCACAATCCATCAGTCAAACCTCCAGCAGAATTGACATTGCAGAGCCAGAGGATGATTCAACTTTAGTCGCAGCCCTGCATGAACAGCCAGGATGGACAGAGCCATACATGGCATATTTAAGTCGCGGAGTGCTGCCGGACGATGAAATTGAGGCGCGCAAAATCATACGACGATCAAAGGCCTATACAATCATCAACAACGAATTATACAAGCGCAGCGTATCAGGAGCATTCCAAAGATGTGTCTCACCAGAAGAGGGACGAAAAATCTTGCACGAAATTCATTCAGGCGATTGTGGCCATCATGCTTCGTCAAGATCTTTGGTGGCAAAGGCGTTCCGACATGGATTCTTCTGGTTAACAGCATTAGCAGATGCAGAGCAAATTGTCAGAGTGTGCGATGGATGTCAAAGATACGCTAGGCAAGATCATATGCCAGCCCAAGCACTTCGCACAATACCCATCACATGGCCTTTTGCCGTATGGGGTTTTGACATGGTAGGGCCTTTCAGACGGTCTTCAAACGGAAAAACTCACCTCTTAGTCATGGTGGACAAATTCACAAAGTGGATAGAAGCAGAACCTGTGGGAGATTGCGAGGCTGAAACAGCAGTCAAGTTCTTGAAGAAGGTCATATTCCGCTTCGGTTACCCCCATAGTATCATTACAGACAATGGGAGCAACACCTCTGAAGGGGCTACACAGATATTTTGCGCAGACAATGGGATAAGATTGGACCTCACGTCAGTAGCACACCCGCAGAGCAATGGACAAGCTGAGCGAGCTAACCAGGAAATTCTCCATGGAATTAAGCCGCGCCTTATTGAAAAGGTCGAAGCATCTCCAGGATGTTGGGTGGAAGAACTGCCAGCAGTACTGTGGAGCTTGAGAACAACCCCTAACAGATCCACAGGATTTACACCATATTTCATGGTCTATGGAGCAGAAGCAGTCATGCCCAGCGATATCATACATGATTCACCAAGAGTTGCGGCTTACATCGAGACAGATAATGAGATAGCTCGGCAAGACTCGGTGGACACATTAGAAGAGTTAGAGACTTGGCAGCATCAAGGTCAGCAGTATATCAACAAGACTTGCGACGCTATCATGCCAGACGCATCAAAACCCGCACCTTTCAAGAAGGCGACCTAGTACTGCGACTTAAACAAGATCACAAGGGAATGCATAAGCTGTCCTCTCCATGGGAAGGACCCTACATCATCAGCAAGAAGCTAAACAATGGGTCGTACTACCTGCTGGATGTAAGGGAAGAAAGCAGCGAACGCCATGATTTCGAGGATCGTCTCGAGGCACCTCGCCCTTGGAACGTCGCACACCTGCGACCGTACTATACATAAGAAAAGGCTAATCAGAGCCAAGCATCATCCTTTCCAGCTTTATAGCTGAGTATCATCACAGCCACTCAGGGCTAGAACTTCAACTTTGGTCGCCACCTAGGCGCGACCTATGCAACATCTGATCGCCACCCAGGCGCGATCGACCCTTGTATCAGAAACCGGCTGCCACCTAGGCGCGGCCGTAAACTTTGTATCATCTCTGGTCGCCACCTAGGCGCGACCGACCCCATGTATCACCATGGATCGCCACCTACGCGCGATCCAACCCTATGTATAACACTCGGTTGCCACCTAGGCGCGACCTTATGTGTCATCATAATCAAAGCTTATCATAGCTTAGCCTATCATGGCAATATCATTATGTTTCTTGGGGTCTTTGTTACCCTGAAACAGCCGATTTATTGGCAATTATCAAATTTACCTTAAGTTGGATTGCTACTCGCATTATGTGGCCAAAGTACTGGGGTGTGGCGTCAATCGAGCTTGATTGCCTATCATGGCCGCTCTCGACCCTGAACACACATATTCCTAGGAAATACTGAGTCGCGCGAGTGCCCACTTAAGGATTCAGATGGCCTAACTAGAGGTCGATGTACTGCTTATAGTACGGCAACACCAATTACAATTACTTGTAACTTAACAATTGTTTTATTCATGATATCAAGTTACAGGTGATGACCTTCAGAGTTCTCTGAGAAGAATTGAGATGATTACCACATAACATCCTCTCAATCCTTGGGGGCTATATCATATTATCATCAAAAATTTGAAGATAGATCGTCATCAAGTTCTGAAGCTATCAGGATACTCTAAAGCTCACGAAGTCAGATGATCTTCCAGGTGCGAGTCAAGGCCAAACTTGCACAATTATAAGCCGCGAAACAAGGAAAAGCGCGGCCTAAGCATTCAAGATCAAGAATACTATGAAGTTCAGGCCACGCTTGGGGGCTAATGTCGGGGGAATACTTTCTGGATTAACCCGCGGCCCAGTGCGACTTAACTTACTCGCACGGACGAAGGCCCACTTGGGAACAAGCCCAATATTGAACCGCCATAAGGGGAAAGATCTAGAAGACATATCCCGGAGGACGTGAAGACCAAGTAGTCTCCGAGTAGGCCTCTGTGGATGTATTCCTTATGGGGAAGTTTCCTTTTGTAACCTAGCGAGCCTCTGTGTATATAAAGAGGACTCGCAGGACTTAGAGCGGGTCAAGCTATCAAGCCCCAAACCCTAGCTCATACGGCGAGTACCAGATCGGATCGCCTCCATTGTAACACCTCGATTATCATATCAATACCAATCTAGGGTAGGCAGGAAGTAGGTCTTTTACCTCACATTGAGGGGGCCGAACCTGGGTAAATCTGTGTTGATCTTTGTTCCTGCGATCCCAAGCTCGGAGATGCTTGACTCGCATAATCCCACACCTACGAAGTCATCTATGACACCTGACGTGACAAACCCACGACAGAAACGGCACCATCCGATGGAACAAATGATGCACTAAGCCAAGAACAAGTTCAAGACCCTCCTCAAGTTGATCAAGTTGCTACGCAAGAACCAAGTTCTCCAATTATTGGTGCTAGCCATGATCAAGACCAAGGTCCATCCTCTCCTTCTAGTGATGAAGGTGTGCACATTGAAGACCAAGGTCATCATTCCGGTCAAGACGGGGACACAAATGATCAAGATGATCAAGAGATTCCTCCAAGCTCTCGTGAGGACATCGACACCCGTCGTCATGCAAGAAATGTCCACATCATGGAAAGAATACAACACTTGTTGGAGAATATTATTGGTGATTTGAAGAGCAAGGTTGTGACTAGAAGACAATGTGCAAACTTTAGTGAACATCAAGCGCACATATCCATGGTGGAACCAAAGAAAGTCTTTGAAGCTATTGAAGATCCAGATTGGTTGGATGCAATGCATGAAGAGCTCAATAACTTCAAGCGCAACAAGGTGTGGAAGCTAGTTGAGAAGCCAAAGGAGTGCCACAATGTTATAGGCACTAAATGGATATTCAAGAACAAGCAAGATGAACATGGCATGGTGGTGAGGAACAAGGCAAGATTGGTGGCTCAAGGGTACTCTCAAGTTGAAGGCATTGATTTTGGAGAGACCTATGCTCCCGTGGCTCGCCTTGAGTCTATCCGTATCCTCCTTGCATATGCATCTCATCATAATTTTATATTGCAACAAATGGATGTGAAAAGTGCTTTTCTAAATGGTCCACTTAAAGAATTAGTATATGTTAAGCAACCACCGGGTTTTGAGGATCCCAAACTCCCTAACCATGTCTACAAGCTCGATAAGGCGTTCTATGGACTTAAACAAGCTCCACGTGGGTGGTATGAGCACCTTAGAGAGCTTCTAGTAGACCGTGGATTTGAGGTTGGGCAAATCGATCCCACTCTCTTTACCAAGAGAGTAAAAGGGGAGCTTTTCATATGCCAAGTCTATGTGAACGATATTATCTTTGGCTCATCTAGCAAAGCTTTCAATGATGATTTTTCAAAGCTTATGACCGATAGGTTTGAGATGTCTATGATGGGAGAGTTGAAGTTCTTCCTTGGTTTTGAGATCAAGCAATTGAGGGGAGGGACTTTCATCTCTCAAACTAAATATATCCAAGACATGCTCAAGAAGTTTGATATGATTGGTGTCAAGGAGAAGCGCACCCCAATGGACACAAAGGTTCATCTACAACTTAACCCAAAGGGTATAGATGTCGATCAAAAGGTATACCATTCCATGATTGGTTCTTTGCTCTATCTTTGTGCATCTAGACCCGATATTATGTTGAGTGTAGGGGTGTGTGCAAGGTACCAAGCCGCTCCTAAAGAAAGCCACATGGTGGCGGTCAAAAGAATCTTTTGATATTTGATTCATACCCCAATATTTGGGTTGTGGTACCCTAAGGAAAAGGTTTTCTCTCTTTGTGGGTACACGGACTCGGATTGGGCCGGTGATCATGATGATAGGAAGTCAACTTCCGGGGCTTGCCAATTTCTTGGTGGTTCCTTGGTGAGTTGGTCTTCCAAGAAGCAAAATTGTATATCTCTCTCCACCGCCAAAGCCGAGTATGTGGCGGCTGCAAGTGCATGCACCCAGTTGTTATGGATGAGGCAAACTTTAAAGGAATAAGGTGTCAATTGTGACAAAGTGCCTCTTTTATGTGACAATACAAGTGCTATTGAGATCGCCCACAACCCGGTGCAACATTCAAGAACCAAGCATATTGAGATTCGTCATCATTTCATTCGAGATCATGTTGCCCGAGGTGACATTGAGCTAAGCCATGTTCCCACAAGAGATCAACTTGCCGATATTTTCACGAAGCCTCTTGATGAAGCAAGATTCACCTATTTGAGAAATGAGCTAAATATCGTGGATTCAAGGAGCTTGGCTTGACTATTTTGCATACAAACCTATGTCTTGACTATCTATTGTGTTTAGGTGTAGGCATGGACATAGGGGGAGTGCGGTCCTAATCCATTGGACTATCCCTCCCCCATTATGCCGATAGTAAGATTTCATTTGCTTCTCTATTTTCAATTCATGAAAATGTGAGCTTAAATGACGAGTAGTGGCAGTGAACCCAAGATATATCTTTGCGGTGTCACACCACATATACTCATACATGGTGGCCAAGGCCACCGCCCTCCTCCTTTTGAGGAGTTGGTTCTTATTTGGATCTTATTGAAAATCATTTGACTTTTATGTCTCTCACTTGGTTTTATGGAAAACACACTCAACTTGGCATTTCCTTGTTCGATTCTTGCAAGCATGAGTGTGAAGCACCAATGACAGTTTTGCAATCTTATCCCAAGCCTTTCCTATCTTAAAAACATTCTATCTTGCACACAAGTCTTGTTTTGAATCTGAGGAGAAAGGGTTTAGCAGGCCAGAATTTCTAAGGAAATCCTGACGATCGGATTATCCGACCCAGACTTGCTCGGATTATCCGACTCAAGTCAAGATCAGATTATCCGATCTAGCGGTTTGTCGCGCTTCCTAACAGAGAAGGGGTCGGGGTGAAGGGCTCACTCGAGCCTTTCTTCCACCCCCGACCTCCTCTCTCTTCCAGCGTCGCCACCTGCTCTCCCCGCGCCGCCCCGGCATCTCCGGCCGTCCCCAACTCCTGATCTGTTCGGATTTGGTGCTCCTCCTCCCCGGGAACCCATTCCCCAAGCTTTTTCCTCAATGGATGAGGGTAACTTCTTCTCTCTCTTCCTAGGTGTTCTTCACCTAGATCTTTGTAAGAAGTTATTTTTTGCTGAGGGTAGTGGTTCTCATTGGTACTGTGATCAATAGGACTGTACTTTTGTAGATCTGCTGTTAGACCTAGGTTTCAAATCATCTTGTTGCTGCAATGTCCAGATCGGATTATCCGAGTAGTTTCATATCGGATATTCCGACAGTCGGATATTCCGATACAAATTAAATCGGATAATCCAATTTGCTTGTTTCTTTTTTAGCAACACCTTGATTTACCCAGGACTTAGTAGATCTACCTCAGGGATCCTCTCCTATTGCACATTGTACCATTCCTTGTTCTGTAAACTTGTGTGTACTTATCCCTACTGCCCATCTTTTGCTCTATCTCACAGGGGATTCGAGTAGACCTCCGAAGAAGACCTATGCTCGCAAGCGTCACTTTCCTGTAAATGAAGATGGGGTTGGAGTTGATGAAACTAAGATAAGAAGGCAAACAAGAGAGGCAGCTAGAGAAGAACAAGTGCCAGCCAAGAAAAAGTCAGTGAAGATCACTACTGCCAGACAACCAAGGAAGGGCAAGGCAACTCGTCCCAACTATAAAACCATGCCCAGGGTTGAATATGCCTCTCTTCGTCAGTATAACTGGTATGCAAAAATGGAAAGGGACGACAATATTGATGATCCAAACTTCTGGTGCATGGAGCAGATTTATATACACAAGGACATCTATCTGAATTATCAGCACCCTATTCGTCCCATGCAGCCCTACAAACTGCAAGATATCAAGGCCAAGCCGAGTTTTGCTCAAGCTGCAGATGTGCTAGAACAGATGGGACTGGTTCCACTCATTGAGCGGCAATGTCCCTACAATGTGCCCCTTATCCTGCAGTTTTTCTCCACCTTGGTGATCGAAGGTGATATTCCCAAGACCATGAAGTGGATGTCTGGCCGCACTCAGTGTACATCCTCTTTTGTTCGGTTTGCTTCTATTCTGGGCTATTCTTTCCGCGGCCATCCTCATGTTGGTCGCCGTATGCATTCTATTGAGAGACCCAACAAGAACTCGCCGAAGGACCTGTATGGTGCTGGTGCAGTTATTGGTAAGAATAAGGGCCTCCTGCCTCTCTATGATCAGCTTGTGACCATCCTTAGGTCCACTATTGCTCCTAGCGGAGGTAACAATGACAATGTTGTCACTCCTCTTGCCAATCTGCTCTGTCTTGCTAAACAAATTGTTGAGAATGAAGACCCTGTTAGTGATTTTGAGGTGGATGTGATGGATTTCATGTTTCATGAGATGTTTGACTCTATGGTTGGTGGGCTCACCATTCCATATGCTCCATACATCATGCTGCTCATCAAGGACACTTTGAAGAACCACAACTTCAAAAACTATTCAATGCAACCCCCATAATTTCAAAAAGGTTTATGAGAAGAAATATGTGGTCAAGACATCTTCTTCTGCTGCTGCTCCTGCCCGAGGTTCCTTCATGGGAGATGCTCGTTGTGGTGCCCCTAGTCAGCCTCCTGTTCACTCCTTTGCACCACAAATCAAGAAGCTCAACTGGTTTCAGTGGCACATCCTTTGTATGAACAATGACATCCGGAGGGGGCAATATGAGGCTTATTGTAGGGAGGAGAACATTCTCAAGCGCCTCCCCCGCCTTCCAGAGGACCCTCCAACGTCTGCTCCTCTTTCTTATGATCAGTGGAATGCACATTCTCAGTTCCCGTGGGCTCAGCTTGAAACACATCTCCAATCGACAGCTTCTGAAGGCCCTTCCCGTGTTCCTGCTCATAGTGATGATGATGATGATGAAGAGGACATTGATGCTGAGTATGAGGACACTGATGGTGATGATGATGTTGACGCTGATGCTAATGATGAATCGGAGTGATCTACTTGGGACGTAGCATCGCTCTTTTTCCCTTTTTGGCGTTTCGATGCCAAAGGGAGAGAAGTAGTTCTATTAGGTCTTCGTGTGGGATTTGCATGGGTTCGGGCACAAGCATATGCTTTTATCACTCTTCTTGCGCTTGTGTCCATTTATCGTATTTGTGCTAAACTTATTCGTGGGTTTGCTTTTATGTGAAAACTTTGTTGTGAACTTGTGTTAAGTTATGAGACATATGGATTTCTTGTATGGTTGAGACATGTATTATTGTGCTATGGTCTATCTCTACTCTATTGTGCACAAGGTATACTCTCTTACAAAGTTCAACTTATCTTGCTATGTCTTATATATATTCGTGCTTATCTAGCTTCCTTACTTTTTGGAGTTGCTCTACACCTAAATGTGCTGCATTTGTATTCCAATGCATTTTAATTATATGCACACATTTAGGGGGAGCTTCTCATGTCTTAACCTTTGGAAACTAGGTAATTCAATATTGTGCTTTCTTTGCAAATCCTAGTGTTGTCATCTAACACCAAAAAGGGGAGATTGAAAGGACATTTATTAATCCCTTGTATTTTGTGTGTTAGACAACAACACTAGTGATGATTTAATATGTGAATTAAGTGATGCAGGTTTTTTAGTTGTCTAAATCACCTTTGCATCAAAGCCAAAAAGGGAGTTGAAAAGAGTTAGGCTTTCCGTTCAAAGAGTCAGATTTGTGGCTGTCTGTAGGTAGTCGGATTATCCGACCCAGGATGAGTCGGATTATCCGATTCTCAATGTTTTCGAGTTTTCTGCTAAGGACTTAAAGGAAAACTGTTTTGTGGCTGTCTGGAGATAGTCGGATTATCCGATCCAATCTGTATCGGATTATCCGACGATCGCATTATCCGATACTCACTTGAATCGGATAATCCGACTCCCCTGTCTCCAATGACTACATTTCTTGGAGGGGTATAAAAACTCCTCCACCTACCTCCAGCAAGTTAGCTCGTCCAGAATTGAAGTCCACCATTATTGCAAGCTCAAGAATCACTAGATCTCCCAATCCCTCCACCCAAACTCGTTGATCTTTGGAGGATTGAAGGAGAAGACCCGGATCTACTACTTCACCAAAGCGTTCTTCATTTCCCCCTCATTCACTTGAGGGATTTGAGCCTTGGGTTTCCACTAGGAAAATCTAGGCATCTTGTTGTACTTACTTGCTTGTTACTTTTGTGTAGCAGGTGTTGTGGTGCTTGGGAGCCCCCAATCCTTTTGTGGGTTGAGACTCAAGTTTGTTGTAAGGGCTCCGGATTCCGATAGTGGAAGGTGAACCGAGTTTTTGGGCAAGGTTCATCGGAGAATAGGGTGAGGCCATTTGTGGCGTTTGAGTTTGAAACTCACACCCCTCCAACGAGACGTACTCCCCTAAAAAGGAGGAACTCGGGAATACATCCTTTTCTCCGCGTGCTTCCCGTTCGGTTACTCCTTACTCGCTAGCTCTTACTTGTATCGTGCTTAGTCTAGTGTTAACTTGTCATATAGGTAAATTCACCGTAGTTGCATATCTAGAGAATTTACCTTTGTGTCAAGCCTAAATTCGCAAAAGAGCTAAAAATTGAGTAGCACCTATTCACCCCCCCCTCTAGGTGGCCATACCGATCCTTTCAACAATAACTCCACCTTGATTTATAAATTTTGTTCTGTTCTCTTTGGGCTCAAGCGGTTCGCCATCTACACCAATTTTCTCGATCACTAAATTTGCATGATCGCCCAACTTTTTGCTCGGGCCTCGTGGCCTTCTAGATGATTGCCGGGTTGCTTTGGGCCTTGGATGAGCACTGGCATCATAATGAACTTCCGTTTCATGCACAACCAAGGAGGAAGGTTATAGATACATAGAGTCACAGGCCAGGTGCTATGATTGGAGCTCTACTCCCCAAAAGGATTAAAGCCATCTGTACTTAGACCAAACCTTAAGTTTCTTGCGTCATTTGCAAAGTCCTTGAACTCTCTGTCGATTTTTCTCCACTGCGACCCATCAGCGGGGTGTCTCAGCATCAGGTATTTCTTACGGTCTTCTTTGTGCCATCGCAACAACTTGTCATGCTCTTTGTTTTGAAACAAATGTTTCAACCGTGGTATTATAGGAGCATACCACATCACCTTGGCAGGAACCCTCTTCCTGGGGCGCGGCTCGCCCTCAACATCACCAGGGTCATCTCGCCTGATCTTATACCGCAATGCACCTCATACCGGGCATGCATTCAAATTATCGTACTCCTCACCGCGGTAGAGGATGCAGTCATTAATGCATGCATGTATCTTCTGCACCTCTAATCCTAGAGGGCAGACAACCTTCTTTGCTTCGTACGTACTGGGGGGGCAATACGTTATCCCTTGGAAGCATCTTATTTAATATTTTCAGCAACTTTTCAAATCACTTGTCAGATAGACCATTCTCTGTCTTCCATTGCAACAATTCCAGTGTGGTACCCAGCTTTTTTTGCCCATCTTCGCAATTTGGGTACAATAATTTTTTGTGATCCTATAACATGCGCTCCAAATTCAACCTCTCGTTTTCACTTCCGCAGTTTATCTGTGCATCAAGAATGGCCCGACGAAGATCATCATCGGTCTCATCAACAATGACCTCTTCTTCAGCTTCGTCTTCCCCCATTGTAGTACCACCGTGTTCAGGGAATGTAGGATAATTGTCATCAACCTCTTCTTCTTCATTGTATTCCATTATAACCCTTCTTTCTCCGTGCTTGGTCCAACAATTATAGCCGGACATGAAACCGGACTACAACAGGTGGGAGTGCAGGGGTTTTGAGGAAGAGTAATTCTTCGTATTCTTACAGACACTACATGAACAACAAATAAAACCATTCCTCTTGTTTGCCTCCGCCACATCGAGAAAAATATGCAGACCATTAATGAAGTCGGGACAGCGTCGGTCACCGTACATCCATTGTCGGCTCATTTGCATTATATAAATATATCAACAAAAATTACACTACATCATGAATAGAGAAGTGACCAACTTAATTAATACAAGTTCATCAAATTAAAACCAAAGTAGAGTAATACATAGTTCTCATAAAACATACATTGAAACTAACATACAACTATCTAAAGAATTTAAATCCAACAGCAAATGCGATCAAAATCGCAACTAAATTAATTATTGAACCAACAACATAATGATACCAAGCCTCTTTATTAATGGCATATTTCTAATCTTTCTAATCTTCAAGCGCATTGCATCCATCTTGATCTTGTGATCATCGACGACGTCGACAAGATCGAACTGCAATTTCATCTTCTCTTCTTCACTTCTTTTCAATTTTTCTTTCAAATCATTGTTTTCTTTTTCAAATAAATTTAGCATCTCGATAAGAGGGTCAGTTGGAATTTCCGGTTCAACTACCTCCTAGATAAAAAAATCTATGTCATGTTGGTCGGCATAATTGTCATAAACAGGAAATGAAACAAATAGTTATAAAAGTATACCACATCCGAATCTTAGACCGGACGAGGGCCGACGGGGACAGATATCAAAACCATGCCACTATACATATAAAAAACAATCATACAAGTAAGAAAATTATACAAGTAATAACTATACATCTAAATCATACAAGTAAGATTTTTTTTAAATAAAAGATAAAAACAAGAGGCTCACCGAGGTGGTGCCGGTGACGGGACGGCGTGGGCGATCGACGGCGGTGAGGACGGCACTAAAACCCACAAATAATACTTTAATTTGAGCTCAAATTGCATATAAAACAAATGAACTCCTTAACTTAGTCATTTCATCAAACACCTAGCTAGCACTACAAAAATGAAATAAGCTAAGCTAGTAAAGAAATGAGCTAAATTAGCAACGCCAGAAGAAAGGATGAAGTTGCTAACCCTCGGATAGATGTGTGCCGCCAATCTTGACAAATCGTGGAGAAAAAATGGGGATGAACTCGAGCTCGGGTGAGTAAAAGAGGAGAAAAATGGTGGTGTTGCTCGAGCTGGAAAATGGAGAGCTGCTTGGGGTGGAAGATGATATAGTGAAAACATTAGTCCCGGGTTGTATCACGACCCGAGACTAAAGGTCCATCATTAGTCCTGTTTCGTGATACGACCCGGGACTATAGGTCCTCACGTGGGCCCACCCTCTGCAGCTGCCTGCCACGGACCTTTAGTCCCGGGTCGTATCACAAACCAGGACTAATGATCCCGTGTGACCCGGGACTGGTCGCGTGCGGCGTCGCCTCCGACCGACCCAAGACTAATGCACACATTAGTCCGGTTCCATATATCGCGGGGACTATTGCGCCAGACGGATGACCCGTTTTCTACTAGTGGTTTAACTTTGATTTCATATCGTATCCGAGTGGAGATTTTTACTCCTGAGTTCCAATGCTCTCTCCAATTTAAAAATTCGGAAATCATATTTATGTGTTTCAAAAAATTCTGAAAAAAACTACGAGTGTAGCTAATGGTATATCCCAAAAAGGTGAAAAATATCAACTTCAGATAGTTTGTATCCTAAGCTACACGAAAATGACAAAAGTGTGATCTAAATATGCATATTTTCAAATCTATAAGTACATATTTTTTTTTTGTCTAACCTATAATATAAAGTATTTCAAATTAATACTTTGCACGTTTGTAATATAAACCATTAGATACGTCCTGATTTTTTTTCATAAATTTTAAACTCACACAAATGTTTTTGGAAAATTTAATAAAGAGGGAGCACTAGAAATCGGGAGCCAAAACAAATTCCATATCTCTTTTTTTTTTGAACAGGGGGTCACCGAAATCTTCATTAAAAGTCAACACTGATACATTTTATAGGAATTACACTCAAGCCCTTACACTTTGCACCTAGGCCCCGAAGAAAAATAAGAGGAACACAATTGGGTTCTGCACCTTCTCCCGTGCGACGAATTCAGAGCTCGATGCAGCCAGTTGGACACGTCCTGATTTTTTTCATAAATTTTTAAACTCACAAAAATGTTTTTAGAAATATTTAAATAAGAGAAAGCACTAGAAATGGGGAGCCAAAAATAATTTTCCTTTTTTTCTGCTGCTGTTGAGTGTTGACTTGTTGAACCCGTAGCGGTGGATCCACTTACCTGATTCCATATTCCGAAGCTCGCGGCGGTGGGCCCACAGATGGCAACTGAATCAACAAAGATTCCAACCGAACTCCTCTGCTCTTCGCCCCACCAATCAATCGACCGCCACGAATTCTCCACTCTTCACCCTCCCCGCTCTGCTCCCTCTTCCGCCTGCCCCACCTCAATTCCGGCGCGGCCGCCGGAACCCTCTCCTCGCCATCAGTGCCGGCGCGCCGCTGACGGAGACCCCCGCGCCTCGTGCCAGCGAAGCAAGCGGCGCCGCCTCCCTCCTCCCGTTTGTCCGGCGCGGAGGGGAGACCCACCCGCCCAGGTTGACTTTTTTTTTCTCCTGACCCTGACGATTGACGACGCATTGAATTGTCTCGCGCCTCCTTCTTCTTCTTCCGGCGCGAGCAATCGAATCCGTGTATCTGTTCCTTTTCGTAGGTGTGGCCGCCGGCCCGATCATCCACTTGATCGCGGGCTTTGATTTGGTTGTTCTGAATTCTGGCAGCAGCAGCTCGTTTCCCTGTGGTGGCGGGAGATGAAGCTGGTGCCGAGGGAGGTGGAGAAGTTGGCGCTGCACAATGCCGGGTTCCTCGCGCAGAAGCGCCTCGCCCGCGGCCTCCGCCTCAACTACACGGAGGCGGTCGCGCTCATCGCCTCACAGGTGAGGATGACATGCCCGCTCAGCTAAGTTATGTGCTTCTCTAGTTCTGTGCTGAGAAAAGTTGATTTATCTGCGTCTAGCTTTAGCCAAAGGAGTTATTCAATTACTGATGCATATTTGTTCTCGCCACTGGTACCATTGACCATGGTTGCATTTCTGTGCTTCCTGACACAGATTCTCGAGTTTGTTCGCGACGGAGACAAAACCGTGACGGACTTGATGGACTTGGGGAAACAGATGCTGGGCAGGTTCGTTTGTGCTGATCTTTTTTTTTAGAGATTGTCCTGATCTTTTGACACCCTGTTTAAAAATTTCGCATTTCACTATCATGCTTATCTAAAGCACATACGCACATTTTTAACTGCCTATATAGGTAAAAGAAAACATGATATTGGCTTCAGTGACTTGAACTCGTGATCTCTTGATTAATTCTCCGGCCGATTCTGACTTTACCGGAGGCGCCACTAGTTTATAAGAAAAAAACAGAATGCTAGCATGCCTTTTCCTCATTGGAGAGTGGACCAAAGATTATCCTTATTTCCAATTCAGTTGCGTAAGCCTAAGCAGAAGCCGGTGCCACTTGTTCAGTTCCTGCGTTAATTAGTTCTCACATCTTGCTTGTTATAGAGGAATATTTTGTTAGTCTATGACAGCTTTTTACTTATTCAATTCTTCCTGCATTGTGAACAATTAAGACTTTCTTTTCGCATGTGAAGGGATACATTGCTGCTTTAATCTTCTGCGGAAAAAGTGTGCTGTAGTGCAAATAATCATGACCAGTTACTGCCTTCAGTCCTTCACCTATTCTTGTCCTTACTGTTCTATAACCTTCAGCTCTGAGAATTTTGCGTTTTTCTTGCCTATCAGGAGACAAGTTCTTGCAGCTGTTCCATACCTTTTGGACACTGTACAGGTTATTTCTTTGCTCATGCTCTATGACATTGATTGCAGCTTG
Organism: Poa pratensis; assembly: GCA_947311845.1. NCBI lineage: Eukaryota > Viridiplantae > Streptophyta > Magnoliopsida > Poales > Poaceae > Poa > Poa pratensis. Next base: position 165,762,819 of record CAMZMU010000041.1, read on the forward strand.
ATGTCATGTACCATTGCAATACTAGCATGAAAGATCCATAAAATCTCTCAGCACAAATGCCACCCCCACCCGAACCCTTTTTTTTAAGCAGTTGATTTCCTTAGTATTATCTCCAGTGATGACAATTATCAACTACGTAAAGTACTCATGGTGAGATGTTTCTATGCCTGTAGAACACAATAGAATGTACATGGCAATGAGAGTTAGTTATCTGATTTATGATTAGGAACCACGATGTGGATGTGCCGAACACCCGTTATGACATATCCGTACTCACAAAGATCTCAATAGGCCTCCAATAAACATGTACATAGCTCTTCTGATTAGGCGCATAACCAATACAAATACACTTCAGGGATCCAACTTGCCCACATTCTGTGATATAACTGAACACCGTAGGACTGTAGGAGGAACCTCGAGCTCTCATTGACCCAAGATAACTTATGTGCGAAACCTCATACCAAGTATCCTCTATTATGCAAATCAGTATCTCTGTCTCTCACCTGACACATTTATTATTTATAGTGCTCTTAGACTCAGATACAAACTTTGCAACAGATTGCTTGAAAATCATGCTTGTTACTATAACATTCAACAGTCAACTCAATTCTAAGATTTTTTTCTAGGTTGAAGGAACATTTATGGATGGAACAAAACTAATTACTGTACTTGACCCTATTTCTTCTGATGATGGAAACTTGGAACTAGCTCTGCATGGCTCTTATCTCCCAGGTTGTAAATGCTGATCAACACACTTGGTTTAATAAATTGTATGCTTGTACAACTCTTAAAATACTATATTCATGGATTTTGTGGTAATCTTCCTCTTCTAGAAAGTTTATTCAGTTTTAAGTTGTTTGAGGGAAGTTAAGAAGCGAAATAGTAACTATGCACAAATTATTAAATCGTTGCAGTACCTTCACTTGAAAAGTTTTCTGGGAGTGATGTTGAAGACTCTCCTGGTGAAGTACATTTCTGCTCCGGTCGCATAATCCTCAACCTTCATCGCAGGGCTTTAACTCTGAAGGTTGTTAACAAAGCAGACCGGCCAATTCAGGTAACCACATGTGAATGTTTTTCATTTGAGATCCTGACTGCAAATTAAAAAATAACTTTTTACCCAAATTATTTTCACAATTAGACCTAAGCTTTACTGTTACTGCTTGTGGTGCACCTGCGTGAGTGTTATTCATTTAACAAGGCCACTCTTGTCAATCCTGGATAATGACATAGCACTTGATCCACGTGTGACATGACATGGTGCTGAACCAGCAGCATTGCAATAGTGTTTTTCTTTTGCGAGGCAGCAATAATGCTGTTACTTGCAACATTACCTAAAGGCAGTAACCAGAAGCCCACCATACCACGTTAGGTTGAACATGTATGTGTGTTAAGAGATAACATCGTAGGTAACGGAGTCATGGTCCCCCCTTGTACGCTTAGGCAGCAAGGCACCCTGGCAGTGCCTTGCAATTATACCCGCTTTAGGCGCTTAGGCGTTAGGGCGGGGTCGCCTAACTGCCTTAAAACCATGGACAGAGTTAGCCGAATGTCTCTACATACTAGGAAGTAGGGACACAATTGGGCTGACCCACTAACTCATCCCACTTAATTGGTGCGTCACTTTGTACACATGCCCTTTACATTATTGACCAAGCAAAAGAACTAAACTGGATCAGTGGGTCGTCTTGATCCAAGCTTGTATCCCTAGCTCTATCTGACACTATGACTTATGCTCCTAAAGTCATTTTTGGAAATAAATTTCAGGCTCTTTAATTTTAATTTTGCTTTTTTAGATTACGGAATCTTAATTATCCCTGGACTCTGCATTCTCTTGTTAAAATCCATTCTTCAATATAGGCTTGTTGATCTTATAGGTGCAAGCTGTTACCCTTGCTAAAATGGCTGTCGAATGTTGTCGTTCTCTTTCTCGACTTTGCATAAATATTTTATTGGTCTTTTGCAAGTTAAAGTTACATTTTTTTCCTTTGACCTATGTGTTCTCACTGTTTACGATCCAATTGCCTTTTCTATGCAATGTAAACACACGTTTAATAATATCCATAACATTTGCATGATAAGTTCAATTTGTATTGCGTTCAACAATTCATGATTTTGATGGGAGCTATACTTTCCTTTTAAATTCTGGTGCTATTGTAAGTTGTAACTCGTGAAAGAAATTCCAAATTGTGTTTGACTTTGCAGATTGGGAGCCATTACCACTTTATAGAGGCCAATCCGTACCTGATTTTTGATAGACAAAGAGCCTATGGCATGAGACTGAATATACCTGCTGGAACAGCTGTTCGGTTTGAGGTTATTTAATTCGATTCATCCTTTGGCATTTTTGCGCTCTGTAAACTAACAATACATTTCAATTACTAGGATCCTACTCAAAATATCAAGCACATCTACTTCTATAATTCTCTATTTTCTGATATCCTATTTATTTGTTTCAGCCCGGGGATGCAAAAAGGGTTACCCTTGTAAGCATCGGCGGTCATAAAGTAATCAGAGGTGGAAATGGTATTGCTGATGGTGCTGTTAACAGTTCTCAGCTTAATGAGCTCATACAAAGGGTTACTGAGAATGGTTTTGGCCATGAAGATTATCCGGATGCAAGGTTGTTCTCTTCACCTTTAACTAATGCCAGAGAAGAAATCCATGGTGCTGTATTTTTTTATGGTTTGGATGTTTACCTTTGAACTTTGGTTGCAGCGAAGGTCTTATTGGTGATGGTACATTCGACTGCAGTGTTGATCACGAGAAATATTCTAGCATGTATGGACCTACAACTGGTGATAAGATTAGGCTTGGTGATACTGATCTTTTTGCCGAGATTGAAAAGGACTTTGCTGTTTATGGTGATGAGTGCTTATTTGGAGGTGGAAAAGTACTACGCGATGGGATGGGACAAGCGGCAGGTTATCCTGCATCTGCCTCCCTAGACACAGTTGTAACAAACGCTGTCGTGATTGACTATACAGGAATATACAAGGCTGATATTGGTATAAAAGATGGGCTTATTATTGCCATTGGGAAAGCTGGAAACCCTGATGTCATGGACGGTGTGCATAGCAACATGATCGTGGGGGTAACAACATACCTGCACTTTTCAGATTGATTTGCTAAAGAAAAGGGGTACATTTCAAAGAAATTTCATGCTTAAATCATTTACAGGTGAATACTGAAGTCATTGCTGCTCAAGGCATGATTGTAACTGCTGGTGGTATAGATTGCCATGTTCACTTCATATGCCCTCAGCTGGTAAACGAGGCAATTGCAAGTGGTAAGGTTTCTTTGTCCTTACACTTATTACCAAGGAAAACATTATCGGCACTAACAACCGACAAAAAAAGTGAGTTCAAAATTGAATTTTGTGAAGGAAAAAAGGAAAATAAAAGATCGGGAAGGGAGCTTCAAACCCAGGCCTACATGATACCAGCTCTAATCCACAACAACATGTGTCTCTTCATCATATATGACAATCATTTCTATTTAAATGTTGTAAGTGAAGTCAAAACAGGAAAAAATAATTTTTTGCCCGAGTTGGGCTTTTCTTGGAATGACCTGAGGATCCCTGAAAATGTATTCCTTGCTACTTAGTACATACCAGGGACAAAGAAGCACATTGTTTTGAAGATTTGACTACCTTTAGAATTTCATAGCACTTCTTAAAAGTATTGGTGCGGACACTGACAAAACATTCTGGCAGAGCATGCGTTTTCTGTGATATACTTCATGGTTGAATGGAATTATGTACACACATAAAATTTCTATTCAAAATTCAAATGCATATTTGGAAGATCAGTTTTCTGTTTAAGATTTGAGATTTAATTCATGTCTTTTTATACTTTGATAACGTTTGATAATGTGTATACAGGACAAGCACATTTGATAAAATTTCTCATCTGTCTTGTATAACATCTGATAATGATTAATCAATGTTAGATCACGAGGTCACTAAATCATCTCCACATTTATATTGTAGGCATAACAACATTGGTGGGAGGTGGAACAGGACCAGCACATGGAACTTGTGCCACAACTTGTACCCCTGCACCATCTCAAATGAAACTAATGTTGCAGTCCACCGACGAATTTCCAATCAATGTGGGATTCACCGGAAAGGTAATGTTATGAACATTAAGTAAATATTCAATACAAAGACTAAATGAGTTTAGCTTTTTATACCAAATTCTTTTAGATATGAAATAAAAAGAAGGCTTCTAGGGTGCAATAATACAGCTAACAAAACATATATCAAGATTTTAATTTGTAGCATTTCAGAGCTTCATTGTTTGCATTTCCTACATGTTATTTTCAAGATACATAGAGAAAAAATGGAGATTGTCAAAGTATCTTTAACTGAAAAGGCGAAAAATGGTGTTGGGTATTGTAGTTAGCTGGTTCCTATAGATTGCCTGGAAAGTGAATACAGAAAAATGATTCGATCATCGCTCAAAATCTGAATTCCGCTCGAGAAATTGTGCAGGGAAATACTGCAAAACCGGATGGATTATCTGAGATCATTAAGGCAGGGGCAATGGGTTTGAAGTTGCATGAAGATTGGGGAAGCACCCCAGCTGCAATAGATAACTGCTTATCTGTTGCAGAAGCTTTTGATATCCAAGTAAGCTGTCTTGTATTATCATCTTATCATGCTGGTATACCTACATATTTTTATTATGGTGTGCTCATCTAAATTGGGCAGGTCAATATCCACACAGATACCTTAAATGAATCAGGTTGTGTGGAGCATACAATTGCAGCTTTTAAAGATAGGACCATACATACATATCACAGGTATGGAGCATGCTGTATTTAAGCGTGACGTTTTATCCACCGTTATTTATATTTTGGTCGTGTGCAGAGAAAAGCTCAGATTTCTGTTATGTCGTAGAAACTAGAAAGTACTTTAAAACATTAGTGAATTTAGAAGTTTATCTACTGTGGATCACAATAGCCAAAAAGTGAAATAAAGAATATAAGACCTGCTTGGTAGAATTTAACTCTTTTGATTGTGCCTAAATTATAGCGGGCAATATTTAGTGGTGTTCTTATTGTCTTGTAAACAGCGAAGGTGCTGGTGGTGGTCATGCCCCAGATATCATTAAAGTATGTGGGGTAAAAAATGTGTTACCTTCATCAACAAACCCAACCCGTCCGTTTACTTCAAACACTGTTGATGAGCACCTTGATATGCTGGTAAACAATTATCTCATGCCGATGCTATGAATATTACTTGAGAATTTGGGCGTCATCTATTGTGGTTCTCCTGTAGATGGTTTGCCACCACCTTGATAAAAACATCCCTGAAGATGTAGCATTTGCTGAGTCAAGAATTCGAGCAGAAACAATTGCGGCTGAGGACATCTTGCATGACATGGGAGCAATTAGTATCATATCATCTGATTCACAGGCTATGGGTCGCATAGGAGAGGTCTGTTACACTACCCTTATCCTGTTTTTCTTCATTGTGAACAATTTTCACACCTGGTGGTCCTTTAGTTGGTGGAAATATTGGTTAGTTAGTGCCGATGATCTTCATATCATGTATTCTAAGCCGTGCCTAGCATCCTGCATTTGTGCCCATACGAACTATAAATTAGCCAATGGTGAAGATAGAAGAACAAATGAAGAAACTACTTAGCAAAGCAAAATAAAGTATGAGCAGAGCTATCCTTCCATCTCTCAGACGGAAGCTCAAGATGATTTTTCTTATTAAGGCATGAAAGGGGCATTAATAGATGACCCAGTCCCAGTTCCCAATTATACTATAAATTTCAGCTGAGATAGAACACGTCTTAGAATCTAGCTGGTTCCACACGAAAAAAACGGCCCTGCTATTGCTCAACAACTTGTATTACATGTGAGCGAGTAGCTAAAGGTTTTGCCTGTGTCAACTCAACAGTTATCAGGAAGAGAACAATTTGATGGAACCACCATCCATGCTGAATTAAGTGCAGATTAATTACGTTGCTTAAACAAGTGGTTTGGATAGGGCAGTGATCCTGTATAATATGGGTGCCAATATATCTGGGTCAACCTTAAACAGGACAAGGCAGAATAACTGTTGTTTTGCTTGTGTCTACACTGGCAGATCCAACAGCTGGTACATTTCCTCTGTGGCATGGAACTGCACTGCTTTAAAATTCTGTTATTAATAATAACCGAGTGCAGATTCAAATACCACTTACAGGTTATAAGTCATCATTTCCTTCTGTTTTGAGTTAGAGTAAATTATTTTAGGCCAGTCCATCTTATTCTGTACACCTGACTGTATCTATTCATTTTATGTACTGATTCATTAGAATGTAACTAAGAAATGTGGTGATTTCTGTATTATCATGAAATTTAGGGGGAAATGATATTGGTTTATTTCAAATCTAGGCAAACCAAACGAACAAGTCATTTGAGAGCAATTATTGTATGCATCTTGCATTGCACCAAACATTGTTTGAGCTTGTTCTTGGCCTGTCTAAGTATCATAGGGTAATTGTTTTACTGAAATATAGCCTTTGGCTTTCTTGGATAAGTCATGATGGACAAAAGAGTTGTTTGAGAGACTTGAGCAGATACACTTATACCTCTAGATTGTCATGTAAGCTCTAGTAACAAGCAGCAGATTTTAAACCTGATTTGCTTATATGCAGTTATTGCACCGATTACATTTCAGGTGATAATCCGAACATGGCAAACTGCAAACAAGATGAAAGTCCAAAGAGGTGGGTTACCTGGGTCTGGTGACTCTAATCCTGCCAAGGATAATGACAACTTCCGCATAAGAAGATACATAGCAAAGTACACCATAAATCCTGCTATAGTAAACGGTTTTTCAGACTTTGTTGGTTCTGTGGAGGTATGTATCTCTTCTTGACCACTATGAAATCTTCTTCCATTAATTTCTTCATATTCAGTAGTACACAACATGAGGTAGAGAAGGCCCTCCACGCACTTGTGAAATTATGCATCTAAAGGAAAATGATTATCTTCTTTCTTTATTATGCTCGATCTAAGTTCAGGATATTAAAATGTAATAGCATCTAATTTGTTAGTATGCCTGATAGATTCATGTAGTATAGGGAAATGACTTTGCATTTGTTAGTATCCAGCAACATCTGTAAATTTACTGTAGCTCCTAAAAATGCCCTATATCAAGGCAGCACATGGTATTGTTGTTTCCGGATTTGTTACATATTTACTTATGCAATTTTTCTACAGTAAAATAGAGAAGATTTTGATAATAATTATCCCCTCATATGTATCGTTGGTATCGCACCCATTGACATTCTTCTGGATAAGGATTTCTTCTGAATATCTCAATGCAAGTGCTAAATGATCCGTAAGTTTTTTAAATATTTATCAGTCGGTGCTTTTGGCAGGTGGGGAAGTTAGCTGATCTAGTTCTTTGGAAACCTGCGTTCTTTGGTGCAAAACCAGAATTGATTATTTTTTTTGAAACTTTTCTACTGTGAGGCAAAAGCCCCACAGCCCATTTTCCAACCTTTATTCCAGAACCGAAAGTAATGCAATACAAAAGGAGCTATGTACAAAGATAGGGAGGGAGAAAGGGAGAGAGGGAGAGTAGGGCTCTACCTATTTATCTACCTACAGAATGAGAGAGTGTGTGGTATGAACAAAAGAATGCATGTGTATCAACTCAGGGAAGGGAGGCTATCCAATCTATGAGCTTGGTCTTATGTGCAGCTTTGAATCGGTGAGACTGAAGGGAGATGTCATGTACAAAGCGGTTCTTCCATGCATAGAATCTCGGTCTAGTTCCTTCAAAAATCTTTGCATTACGAACTTTCCAAATGCTCCAGCTCGCAAGAAGCACTACCTCCACAAAGAAAGGCTGCTGGAAATCTTTTCTGGCGGTTGAAAGGATCTGCAGCATATTATCCCCTGGTGCCCAATGAATTTGCAGATAGTTCCACACACGGGTGCTGAAATTACAGTTGAAGAACAGATGATCTCTATCCTCGTGGGCATGCGCAGAACACAAAGCACAGTTGTAGTCATCAGTAACCTGCCAGTGCCTCCTCTGGAGCATGTCTTTCGTGTTCAGCCGGTCACTCAACATGAGCCACGCAAAGGTTTTAATGTTCAATTTACATTTGCTCTGCCAAATCCATTTATAAAGCGGGCACACTTGATTATTCAGAAGAACACGGGTGATTATAAAGCGGGCACATTTGCTCTGCCAAATCCATTTATAAAGCGGGCACACCAGAATTGATTATTAAAGGTGGTACGGTTGCGTGGGCTAACATGGGTGATCCGAATGCTAGCATTCCAACACCTGAACCTGTATGGACTTCTTTCTCTGAGATTCTTTGGATATGACAGTCTTATTCTAATTATGTCCTCATGTTTCTATTAAGTCTGCATTGTTTTTCCACGAACACACCAAAATGCACCTGATTATGTCTTAGAATAACAAATGCTGATAAGTTGCAACAAAAATCCCAACAAAACAAAGACGGAAAGGCACATCTGTATACAACAAACAGAGAAGAAGAGCACAGAAAATACAACAAACAGAGAAGAAGAGCACAGAAAAACTATAATGACCAAAAGAGGACATGCCGGCAACTTGTGGCCGCAGGCGTTGCTGCCATGTCTATGTGGCGAGTGAGCATGATTTAGCCTACATTTAAATAGCTAGCTTGTTAATAATGAGCAAGTTGGCAATGACAACCAAGATGGTGCAAGAAAAAACTTGACAGAACAAGGATGTCGACTTGATAGCCCAAAATACCGAGAAATACACACCCTATAAGCCTGTACCAAGAAATGTACAGGTTGGATACCATAAGATTCACAACCTGAAGGACCTAAAAAAAGGGACCTAGGTCAGTACGGATGCACAGGTCCTGTCATCTCACTGCTTCCTCTTTGGTAGTAGAGATGGTCGTGGCAACATCTGGTCTGTCATTGTTAAACTATGATGGTATACATGGTAAATTATAAAAAATTCAACTACCCATGCATATGCAGAAGCCGAATGTGTGGATAAGACTCATGCATTTTTCCTCTGTTGTTGATGTCTCCTAAACAAGTTTGTTGTAGCTCAGAATTTACAGTGCAGAATGGTGCAATCTTGATGCAGGTTATGATGCGACCTATGTTTGGTGCATATGGAAAGGCCGGAAGTTCCAACTCGATCGCATTTGTGAGCAAGGTTAGGCTAACTACTTAACTCTTCTAATGAATTTAGAATCATGAGTAATGTTCAGTACTTACCACCTACAGTCAAGAAAGTGTCACTTTTTACTTCTCAAGTACTGACTTTCACCATTAGATTTCATTATTATTATATACTAAAACTTGAAAAGTGCAATCGTGGTAGTATTTTATAACAAGCTTAGTATTAGATATTTATAGTGACATCTTTGGTGAAATAAATATGTTGATCTAGTGATATATGATCGCAGGCTGCGAAAGAAGCCGGCGTTGCAGCTGAGTACAAACTAGCGAAGAGGGTGGAAGCTGTTGGCGGTGTCCGCAGTTTAACAAAGCTGGACATGAAACTCAACGACGCACTTCCAAAGATAGATGTAGACCCTGAAACCTACACGGTTACTGCTGATGGAGAGGTCCTGAGCTGCCAGCCAGCAGCCACAGTGCCATTATCTCGGAATTACTTTCTTTTCTAGAGCACCATTGGTCGAGCGATTCTCGAAGCTCAAAACTCATTTCAATTCCTATACTCTGCATTTTGATTATTCAAGGTGGGGGCGTGAGGCACGTGGTTGCGCTGCGCACGTCTGGTGTGCATTTGGTGTATGATGTACGCATATCCCTTGTGATTGCAAAATAAATATACGTGTTCATTTTGTAGTACCAAGCCTTTTGGTCTAGAGTGCTTTCATAAAGCATGTGTGAACCAGAAACGTTTTTGTTATTTCGCATCAATAATGGGCGTCCTAGGAGGCATCTCACGCCACCAGGCTCACTTGTATCACTATCAATTATTTTTGAGCTCTACTTGACAGATGATTATCATCCCTTGTCTTAATTCTTGATAGAAATACTCTTCTTAGTTTTTGTTATTTAGGGAATCAGTACAAGTACCATGGTAATATTGACATTAGTCTACTGTTATGACCCGATCGTTGGAATTGATCAGATGTAACGAGATACAAGAGAAACTGGGTTCAGGAGAGAACTTGGGGAGAAAGTAGAGGATCAGGTGGGGGAAATTCAAATTACAGTTCATTACATGCTGGCCTTCATCTCAATCTCTCTATCTATTGAACTCACACCGACGGCTAACCGGTCCCACATACTAGGCATCCTTAATATTTTGCGAGTATGTCCTGAAACTATTCTAAAGGAGCTTAATTAAGTGGATCAATCTTTTTCCAATTGGGGTTTCACCATATTCCTCTCGGGGACGAGTGTGATTTTAGGGGGTGGGGGAGCGTAGGTTCATGATTTTAATTGTCATTGGTCGTGCTTAAGAAGTTGCAGGCAGCCACAAGTGAGATATTGAGAGACAAGTTTGGTGTATTTCATCTAAAGAAACTTTCGATACTTATGAAGGAGATGAATCTGAGCCTTTTGATAAGATCTAAAGGTCTAACAAAATCTGACCATCGCCACTGAAAAAGAAGTTAACCGCTAAATAGATCGTTCCCAATATATGGAAAATGTAGCTCCCAACCGAAATCAACTGAAGAGGAGCTGCATTTTCTAGTCGCCCGAGTGTGACGAGGATGTCCGCGTCGTGACGAGGGTGCTCATCTCCGAGGTCGCCGGGAAGGACATGCCGATGAACTCGTCGAAAGCCTCGCTGTACTCAAACTGCGTTATGCTGCTGCCGAGATCGTCTGGGGACATCTCCGGCGCCAGCGCGGCGCCTTCGAGGATCTGCACCACCTGCCTCATGCTCGGCCGTCGCAGTGGGTCGGGGTGCGAGCAGAGCAGCCCGAGCTTGAGGACCAGCTCGAGGTCGTCCTCGTCGACGCACTCGCCGATCCTTGGATCCCTCGCCTCCGTGATCCTCCCGGCCTTCCAGTGCTCGAGCACAAGCTCCACGAGCCCCGGCGGCGAGTCGTCGTCGTCCGATCTGTGGAAGACCACGGGCCTCCGGCCGCATGCCACCTCGAGCAGGAAGGCCCCGAAGGCGAAGACGTCGGAGCTCGTGGTGGCCTTGCCGGTCTTGCTCATCTCCGGCGCAATGTACCCGAGGGTCCCAACGACGCGCGTCGTCTGCGATTCGCCGCCGTGGTCATAGAGCCGTGCGAGGCCAAAGTCGCTGAGCTTGCCGTTCATGTCGGCATCCAGGAGCACGTTGCCAGCCTTGATGTCCCGGTGCACCACCAACTTCTCCCACCCCTCGTGCAGGTACAGAAGCCCGGCCGCGACATCCCGGACGATCCTTCGGCGCCGCTCCCAGCTCAGCCCCGCCGCCGGTCGGTCGGCGCCGCCGTACAGGTGCTTGTCCAGGCTGCCGTTGGGCATGTAGTCGTAGACGAGCACCAGCTCGCCGCGCCGCCGGCAGTAGCCGAGGAGCTGCACCAGGTTGCGGTGGCGAAGCTGGCTCATGCTCGCGATCTCTGACACGAACTCCCGCAGCCCCTGCCGCGACCCCTGGGACACCACCTTGACGGCGACCTCAGCGCCGGATCTCGGGAGCACGCCGCGGTACACGCAGCCGAAGCCTCCGGCGCCGATGACGTCTCGGAAGCCGTTGGTGGCGCCGTGCAGTTCCCTGTAGCTGATTCTGTGTGGCCCGTATTCCCTCTCCCAGTCTTCTTCCTCCTCGGCGAACTGCCGCCGGCGCCGCGCATAGAGCGCCCCCACAGCCGCCGACGCCAGGAGCAGAACCACGACGGCCAGGATGATCAGCGTCAGGGGGACCAGCAGCGTAGGCGGCTTCTTTCTGTTGGACGATGAACCGGACGGCGGCGGGAGGCGCGGGAGCTTGGAGAGGTCGAGGTCCTGGGAACGGCCACCGCCGAGGCGGAAGCTCCAGCCGAGGACGTAGTGCGAGCTCGCGGCGGCGCCGTTCGCGGCTGTGAAGCCGACGTACGTGTCATCGGCCACGACGGAGGACGAGAGGTTGAGGTCGCAGGACACGAGCGGCACGGATGGCCTGGGCGTGCCCGCGGGCGACACGGTTACGTCGAGGCGCGTGCTGGCGCCGTCGTACTCGATCCATACCTGCAGCAGCTCGCCACCGGTCAGGTTGATGTTCTGGAACCTCCTCCCTCCGCCTGTGCTGGCGTCGTCGACCCAGTACCCGGCCGGGGTCGCGTTCGCGGAGCGAAGACTGTTGATGTCGACGCCGACGTGGTTATCGTCCTCGTCGTCGAACTCGGCGTCCATTGCTGTGTCGAGCTCGACGGCGACTATGAGGCTAGTGCCGTTGGCGAGGCTGTCCCACGTGTTGAACAGGCCAAGATACTTTCCGGCGACGGCGCCCGGGACGGCAACCGAGGGCGCCAGCGCGAAGGCGAGGCCGTGGCCGTGCGCGTCCGGGTACTGCGGCACGATGGCGAGCACGAAGGTGGTGGAGAAGGAGAGGGGCGCGCCGGTGGTGGCGTCCCGGAATCGGATGGGGGAAGGGTGGAAGCCGTGGCCGAACACCTCCTTTGTCTCGTTGGTGAGCCGCAGGAGCCCGCTGGAGCCGGCCGAGGGGGCGAGCACGGTGGCGCCACCGGTGGTTGTCACGCTGCCGTTGGCAAATCCGGCATACAAGAACTCGTCGGCGCCGGAAACATCCAGAGCGAGGTGGAGGAGGAGGGATATAACCGCAGCCAGCTCGATTGGCCGTCGCCGCGGCCGGGGAAGCATGGCGACGACGATCGATCGACGCGAGGAATGGAATGGAGCCAGCTGAGTGTGCGCCACTAAGCTTAGTAAGCAAGGGCGCCGTGGGATAGGTAGGCAAGTAGTCTTGGCGGGAAGTGGACGGCATTGGATGATTGGAGGTCGAGGTTGCCTCCGCTGAGCTGACAAAGACGTGGGGAAAGGAGAGGTTTCCGGAGGTGTTCGAAACGAACGAACAGATCAGTTTCCAAGTTGACCGTGGAATCTTCATCTAACGGAATACACAATTTTACACCTTATAAAGTTGAACACTTTTTTTGCAATTTGTTCTCAGAGTTGTGGAACTTTGTCTGACTTGAGTACGATTTCCTTTCTGTCTTGCATATACCCTTTTCACACAAAAAATGTCATAATTTCGAAAGAAAATTGCTTGTAATCTCTAGTGGGGAGAACTAAAAAAAAGGTATACGTTATCCGATTTGCCTTATGAACAAATATGCAAGCATTACTTTATTTTTTATATTTAAAGTTGATCGATTGAGCCTCTCTCTTTGAAGTTCTTATAAAATTCATGTGAACCATAAAAAGAGCCAAAGTTATGACATCTTAATCATCCATTTTTATTCTGCATTTTTCTTGTGTCAGGAAGATGGCTAGTGTGTTCTCAAGGAACATAGAGTTCCAATGTCGTAATTGCAAAGTAGACAAGCATTGGAATCACTCCAAGAGGTTTGAGTTAAGGGGCTTTTCTGTATATCAGACAACCATCTTAAATTCCTATGATAATTCTTTAAATCGGAGAGACCTAGAGTGTATACACTGAGAGTGTCACTTGTATCCTCAATCAGTATTTGTCGAGCTTCTTTTCCTTCGCTTCCAAACTGGGTAGTAAACTTCCAAGAGCAGCAAAAGCCTCTCAAGGCAACATGACCCAAGGCGAACAATAAAGTCAAATTAAGTAATGAAATGGTGAAGGACCTGAAAAGATTACTCCTAGAAGTGTTTGATTTGAGTTATTTGTATGCTAGTACATTTCCATAAGAAGATATTATGTTTCTCTCGCAAAAAAAGTTGTTATGTTTGCACGAAGAAAATGCTCCATAGAAACACTAGAAGTTTGCACTTCCTCTAATCGCAAAAATATTGTCGTGCTATTTTCCCGATGGTAATATTTGGGTGATGCTCGGCGTATGAGAGGGTAGCACAAGGGAGACAGATTTAGACAGATTCGGGCCTCGGCAAACAACATCCGATCTGGGCTTGTTTGTGGCGGTTTGCACTATCTTTGGGTGCTAGGGCGATTTCGAGGGGTTGTCGATCTCGCCTATGGTGGTGTTTGGTGGATGAGTAGATGGTGGTGATGAGTCGATACCGCTCAGCAGACCCCTCATTTTCTCTTATATAAATGGTGAAAATTAGGTACATGAGCCGAGTCAGTTTACATACTTGTTGAGAAAACGCTAAAGCCTAACAAGGTAATCTAGAACCAGTCACAATCTGTAACTAGAGATATCCTAAGGATCCACGTGTTGTGGCTTGCTCTCAAAGAGCCTACGCCTAGTGGCCGAATCGTTGAGGTGGGGCGCCCGGTGCCGAGCCGTCCGTCTTTAACCTTCATGGGCCCACCCGAGACCACCACGTCATATAGATTATATTAAGATTTGGCCTCGTCAAATATTGTTAAGTGTGACCATTACTACGGAAGAATTCAACATGGATGCCGCGATATTGATATACTAGATCTATTACGAGATGTGAATTTTACTGTACTAGGCAATTTCCTCTGTATTTTTACATGTGATAATTTATTCATCAAGAATTTATATTTCGTTCTGGATAGATTTAGTTCTACCAAAATCGACATTTCGTTTTCCATGTGGGTTACTATTCCGTGATTAATACATAATTGTGGAAAAAGGAACATAAATTTTGGTGATTGACGCTACTTTTATGATGGTGGAAAAACTAATGTAATTTTTGGCTATTGACGGTCTCGTGGTGGAAAAGGCAATGTAATATTTATTTATTTTGGAAAAAACCAGTGGATGGGTGTGAGGGAGAGGATGGAGCGAAATGATAGGAGATGGAGCACTACGGTTTTTTTTAGATAGTAGAGACTGGTTTATTTTCTTGAAGATCGCATATAAATTAATGGTCAAAGTTAATTATTAAAGATTGTGTCGATATTCATAACAATTTACATTTCTAATCGAAGGGAAGGAAGTTTGTTTTATCGGGCCATAAAATTGAAACCTTTCCATGAAAACAGAAGTACATATATAAACGGAACTCTGAAATATATATCTTTTCAGTGCATTAAAAAAGTTTTTGCACTTAAGTTTGCCTTTAAATTATGGGATAGAGTATCTAATGAGACTTAATCAAAGGTGTTTTCTAGGACGCAGGTGTCTGAATGTTTGAGAAGTTTCAGTCACATCATGCCCCACCAGTATAGTGCAATTGCTCTGAAAAATGTTACTCCACAAAGAAAGAAGTGCAATTGCAGCACATATAAGAAATAAATAAATGACAAAAATAAGAAAAATGAAAACAAGTGCACCCCAAATAAGCAAATAAAGGTGAAAATTGATTGTATCACATAAAACGGGTAAAAAGGTAAACAAATGAAAACAAAAAACTGGTAGAAAATTACGTAAATGACTGAGACTTCCTCGAGAAAACTGAAATATACTGAACAAATAGGTGATTGAAACGTCGGAAAATCTGAGCTGCTTGTGTTTTACAATTCCTTAAACAAAAGGTAAATGACCCGTAAACTTCATTCTTTTCCTTGGAACCAATGAAAGTAGTGTGGATTCCGTGTGGAGAATGTTCAGTCTAACAGAAGACGCCTTGAATACCTTGCTTAGTTAGCTACGAACGGTCCCGGCTTGGTCCGTCGTTGGCATCCACACCACGAGCTAGTACGTCAAGTGGCCGGCGTGTGAATGTAACAGACGTAGCTCTCCCTCTCCAAGGATAATTAGGTCAAAGTCAAAGTCAAAGTGATACTCCTTGTAACAGTAGTCCTACTTTCCAAGCTGACTAGCCACTCACTGATGTAGAGCTCTAGCTCACCTCCTCAGGTTAATTAGGTCAAAGTCAAAGTGATCGCTTTAATCTACAGCAGACGAGCCTGGACGTCTCCCTCTTCCCGTCACTGTAGCAGAGGGCGATTTTTTCATCCTCCCCGCAGATCCACCTCTGCCCCGTCGTTCCGCCGGATCCCTCGTCCTCCGTCGGCCGCTTCGGCGGCGGAGGGCGGGGGATCCCCGCTTCACGGGTGTACATAGCTTAGGGTGTGCAGGGTCTTCAGTCGGCGGCGCCATGGAGGTGGTTGGGTCGCCGGTGTTGCTTTTGGTGCAGGTGCGCATCCCCTTCGACGGCGGAGCTCCATGGAGGTCCGCGTGGTGCGCCTCGCCTATCCGCTCCCTCGGACCTGTAGGTCTGGTGGGTGCGCCATCCCCCTCCCGGATTCCGCGTGGCGGCGGATCTGGGTTGACTTTGAAGCCGACGGTGTTGAAGGACGGCGATGCAGCAGCTGGAGCTGGGTGGAGGCTTCTCGGAGTTCGAGGTCCGGCGACTTCCCGTCCGCTAGGGGACGTCTTCTGCTCCAAGGCTTGAAGGAAGACGCAGCGGCGGCGCGTCACCGGCACATCCTGCTCCACGCCGGCGTCATCGAGTTGCAGAAGGACTGCTTTGTAATTCTTATCTTTGTTGGGTGCCTGTCTGTAATGTCCGTCCATTGATGTTGTCAATGGCTTCCTCGCAAAAAAAAAGTGATTGCTTTGACATAAACACGTACCTATGTATCTGCTGGAATTTTGGTGTTGGGCTGTACTTGGGCCACAGCCTGAAAAGCCCAACTACTAAATTCGAAATTCCCATTTGGCCCATTTATTTGGCTGGCTGTATGTGTACGTGAAAGCAACCTTTAGTCCATACTGCTAGCTAAGAGAGTGCTGCACCACTTTATATGGTGAGCTGTGCTAGCACTTGGTAAGCATGTGAGAACAGGAAGGCTCTCTCGTGCGCACTCCTCCTCCGCCGCCGTCCGTCCGTCTCGTCACGACACGCCGCGGGTTGCGGGAATCTCGCCGAGCCGAGCTTATATTTTTGCAGTCGGGAAATTTATTGAGTCATTAATTAATAATTAACGGACGCGTTAATTGTTTTGCCGTTTCCGTTTGGTGGAGGCGTTACCGACTCAATCGTGGGCTGCAGCCCACGTCCTACCCGACCGCTCTATATATTGCTTGGGCGAACCCTAGCCGCCATATACGCAACACATGGTCGCTCGCCGCCCTAGTTCCAGAACCTTGCGCCGCCGTCTTCCAAGTCTTCTCCATCCCGTCTTCCGGCGTGCACCGGTTGAAGGGACAGCAGGCCTCCGGAACCCCGCCTCTTGTGATCCTGTACGGGAGAGGGGCGATCAGGTTTTTGGGGAGCGCACTCGCGCGACTGCTGGCTTCGAGTTCTTCCCCAACGACGACTTCTTCCCCGACATCGCCAACCTCTTCATCGACGACATGGGCGACACCGGGGCCGCTGCTGCTGCAACGTATGTCCTCTTGATCTTCTTGTTCGATATGCTGCTAGAGTTCCTGCTTGTGGTAGTTGCTCTAGATTCGTTCGTCTTGTCTACGGTTTTAGTAGATCGCATGATTAGTTTAATTCTGATTATTCTAGTCATATCATGTTTACTATTTTGTGGATTAAATCTACTGCTAAATTGCTTATATATTCAACAATCCAAAAACCTGATTATAGGCAATTTGTATCGCCTGGCTTTCTCGCGTCGACGAAGCCGTTTCCCTTCAAAGGTGTCCTGTACAAACGGTGGCGCATGAGAGCAGTTTACTGGTTTCAGAACAGTAACTGCTATGCCGCCACCAAAGGCAAACCTGAGGGCGAGCTTAATCCTGAACAACAGGAAGCTTTTGAGAAGCTCGATACTCTGTTTAAGAGTGCCCTTCTGAGTATCCTTGACGATTCCATCGTGGATTCGTATATGTCCTTTGACACTGGCAAGGGCATGTGGGATGCGCTCGAGGCCAAATTTGGGGCCTCGGACGCGGGCAGCGAGTTGTACGTCATGGAGCAATTCTATGACTACAAGATGACTGATGAGCGTTCTGTTGTACAACAGGCTCATGAGATACAGTCGCTCGCAAAGGAACTTGAGCACTTCAAGTGTAACTTACCGGACAAGTTTGTCGCCGGTGGCATTATCGCCAAGCTTCCATCTTCATGGAGCAACTTTGCTACTTCTCTGAAACACAAGAGACAAGAGTTTTCCGTTTCGGATCTCATTGGGTCGCTTGATGTGGAAGAGAAGGCGAGAGCGAAGGATACACGTGCTCGAGTTGCCGAGGCTGGTTCTAGTGCCCATGTGGTACAGAAGAAGAACTACCAGCCGCCCCACAAGTCCAAATTTAACAAGGGTAACTCTGGGGGTAAAGGCAAGTCTGATGGACGGTTCAAACCGTCACAGCCTACCAACTTCAAAAAGAACAACAAACCGAGGAAAGGATCATGCCATGTATGTGGTGATCCGGAGCACTGGGCACCTCGATGTCCCAACCGCCATGAGCTGCGCGGATCTGAGAACAAAGGCAAGACTGCCAATGTTGTTATTGGTGACACCGATATGAAGGAATCTGGGTACGGAATATTTCCCACCATCCTTTCAGTTTGTCATTCTCCTGACTGGTTGATTGACACTGGTGCTAATGTACATGTTTGTGCTGATGCCTCGATGTTCTCTTCTTACCAGATCACAGGGACTGCCCCCGTGCTGATGGGGAACAATTCACATGCTTCTGTTCGTGGTGTTGGTACGGTCGATCTGAAGTTTACTTCGGGGAAGACCGTGCGCCTGAAGAACGTTCATCATGTGCCCTCCATCAATAAGAATCTCGTCAGCGGATCACTTCTGTGTCGAGATGGTTATAAGTTGGTTTTCGAGTCCAATAAAGTTGTAATTTCCAAGTATGGACAATTTGTTGGTAAAGGCTATGAGTGCGGAGGCTTGTTCCGCCTCTCCTTGTCAGACTTTTGTACTAAAGTTATTAATAATATTTGTCGTGAAATTGAGCATAATATCTGGCATTCACGACTTTGTCATATTAACTTTGGTGCCATGACGCGGCTAGCTAGTTTGGATTTAATTCCGAAATTCACTACTGTCAAAGGTTCCAAGTGTCAAGTATGTGTGCAAGCTAAGCAACCTCGCAAGTCCCATATGACTGCGGAGGCAAGAGACTTGGCACCACTGGAACTTATACATTCTGATCTTTGCGAGATGAATGGTGTGTTGACAAAAGGCGGAAAGAAATATTTCATGACGCTTATTGATGACTCCACTAGATACTGTTATGTGTATCTTCTGAAATCAAAAGATGAGGCTTTTAACTACTTCAAAATCTATAAAGCTGAAGCAGAGAACCAACTTGATCGGAAAATTAAACGATTGAGGTCCGACCGTGGTGGAGAGTATTTTTCCAATGAGTTTGATTTGTTTTGTGCGGAACACGGTATAATCCATGAGAGGACGCCTCCCTACTCGCCTCAGTCAAATGGGGTGGCCGAAAGAAAGAACCGAACTCTAACTGATTTGGTTAACGCCATGTTAGACACTTCGGGTCTCTCCAAGGCATGGTGGGGGGAGGCTTTGTTGACAGCTTGTCATGTCCTAAACCGAGTTCCCATGAAAACGAAAACTGTTTCTCCTTTTGAGGAATGGGAAAGGAAAAATACGAGACTCTCTTACTTTCGAACTTGGGGTTGTTTGGCGAAAGTCAATATACCAATTCCCAAGAAGCGCAAGCTTGGACCAAAAACTGTGGATTGTGTTCTTCTGGGCTATGCTTTTCATAGCGTTGGCTATAGAGTTTTGGTGGTAAAATCTGAGGTACCCGACGTTCACGTTGGTACAATTTTAGAGTCGAGAGATGCGACTTTCTTTGAGGAAATCTTTCCGATGAAGGATATGCCTAGCTCATCAAATCAGGAGATACCTAATACATCTAGTCAGGAATTGGTTGATATTCCTGATCCCACCACTTCGATAGAACACACTGATAATTCTGTGGAGGATGACAATGAAGTTCCTATTAGGAGCAAGAGACAGAGGATTGCAAAATCCTTTGGTGATGATTTCATTGTGTACCTTGTGGATGACACACCCAGTACCATTTCAGAAGCCTATGCATCTCTTGATGCTGACTACTGGAAGGAAGCTGTCCGTAGTGAGATGGATTCCATCTTAGCTAACGGAACCTGGGAAATCACTGATCGTCCTTATGGGTGCAAACCTGTAGGATGTAAGTGGGTGTTCAAGAAAAAGCTTAGGCCTGATGGTACTATTGAGAAGTACAAGGCACGACTTGTGGCCAAGGGTTATACCCAGAAAGAAGGTGAAGACTTTTTTGATACTTACTCACCTGTGGCTAGACTGACCACGATTCGAGTGCTACTTTCATTGGCTGCCTCGCATGGGCTTCTCGTTCATCAAATGGACGTGAAGACAGCTTTCCTAAATGGAGAGTTAGACGAGGAAATTTACATGGATCAGCCTGATGGTTTTGTAGTACCTGGTCAGGAAGGAAAGGTGTGCAAGTTGTTGAAGTCTTTATATGGCCTAAAGCAAGCTCCTAAGCAATGGCATGAAAAGTTTGAGAGAACTTTGACTGCTGCAGGTTTCATTGTAAATGAATCTGACAATGTGTGTACTATCGCTATGGTGGGGGCGAGGGAGTTATTCTCTGTCTGTATGTCGATGACATACTGATCTTTGGAACCAATCTTGATTTAATCAAGGAGGTTAAGGATTTCTTATCTCGTTGTTTTGAGATGAAGGATCTAGGAGTAGCTGATGTTATCTTGAACATCAAGCTGCTGCGAGATGGTGATGGTGGGATTACACTGCTTCAGTCTCACTATGTGGAAAAGGTATTAAGTCGTTTCGGGTATGACGACTGTAAACCCTCTCGACACCATATGATCCTAGTGTGTTGCTTCGAAAGAACCAGCAGACTGCTAGAGATCAACTGAGATATTCTCAGATTATTGGCTCGCTTATGTATTTGGCTTGTGCCACGAGGCCTGACATCTCTTTTGCTGTAAGCAAGTTGAGCCGGTTTGTTTCTAATCCGGGAGATGATCATTGGCATGCGCTCGAGAGAGTTATGCGTTATTTAAAAGGCACTGCGAGCTATGGAATTCACTACTCCGGGTATCCAAGGGTACTGGAGGGTTATAGTGATTCCAATTGGATATCTGATGCTGATGAGATTAAGGCCACGAGTGGTTATGTGTTTACACTCGGTGGTGGAGCTGTTTCCTGGAAGTCTTGCAAGCAGACCATCTTAACGAGGTCAACTATGGAAGCAGAACTCACAGCATTAGACACAGCCACTGTTGAAGCAGAGTGGCTTCGAGAGCTTTTGATGGACTTACCTGTGGTTGAAAAACCAATACCCGCTATCCTTATGAACTGTGATAATCAAACTGTGATTCACAAGATTAAAAGTTCTAAGGATAATATGAAGTCATCAAGGCATGTGAAGAGGAGATTGAAATCTGTCCGAAAATTAAAGAACTCCGGAGTCATTGCGTTGGATTATATCCAAACGTCTAAGAATTTGGCAGATCCCTTCACAAAGGGTTTATCACGTAATGTGATAGATAGTGCATCGAGGGAGATGGGTTTGAGACCCACGGTATGAGTTGTCCACAGTGGTAAACCACTCTATGTGATCGGAGATCCCGTGAATTAGAAGTGGGTGACAAGCTGTTGGACAGCTGAGAGGAGAGTATCCTTATATTTTACCATCCACTCCGTATAGATGCAATACTCTCCTGATCTGCATGGCAGGTTGATATTTATATATCTTAATGTGTTCCAAGCGGCTTACTTTTATAAGCGGAGATGTTGCCCTGCAGAACATCTCTTGAGGAATACACCTATGTGAGTCTGACTGTTAAACGTCGCAGTCCGTGAGAGTTGGGTGCTCTTTAATAAACTCATGAAAGGTCTCGGAGTATGACGTATAGCTCCACCGCGGGGAAGCCTTGCGGTAGCCCAGTATCGGTAAAGGATTTATGTGAAACTAGATTTGCAGCAAACTTGTAGTTCAAGGCTAGTCCACTATTCAAGTTGCGGTCTAGTGTAGCATAGTTCTAAGTGGTGTTCAACTTAACAGTCTCCACTAAACACCGGTATATAAAACAATGTTTTGGAACAAACGTGGTATGATGTGCCAATGAGACTTTGTGGGGGATTGCTGGAATTTTGGTGTTGGGCTGTACTTGGGCCACAGCCTGAAAAGCCCAACTACTAAATTCGAAATTCCCATTTGGCCCATTTATTTGGCTGGCTGTATGTGTACGTGAAAGCAACCTTTAGTCCCATACTGCTAGCTAAGAGAGTGCTGCACCACTTTATATAGTGAGCTGTGCTAGCACTTGGTAAGCATGTGAGAACAGGAAGGCTCTCTCGTGCGCACTCCTCCTCCTGCCGCCGTCCGTCCGTCTCGTCACGACACGCCGCGGGTTGCGGGAATCTCGCCGAGCCGAGCTTATATTTTTGCAGTCCGGGAAATTTATTGAGTCATTAATTAATAATTAACGGACGCGTTAATTGTTTTGCCGTTTCCGTTTGGTGGAGGCGTTACCGACTCAATCGTGGGCTGCAGCCCACGTCCTACCCGACCGCTCTATATATTGCTTGGGCGAACCCTAGCCGCCATATACGCAACACATGGTCGCTCGCCGCCCTAGTTCCAGAACCTTGCGCCGCCGTCTTCCAAGTCTTCTCCATCCCGTCTTCCGGCGTGCACCGGTTGAAGGGACAGCAGGCCTCCGGAACCCCGCCTCTTGTGATCCTGTACGGGAGAGGGGCGATCAGGTTTTTGGGGAGCGCACTCGCGCGACTGCTGGCTTCGAGTTCTTCCCCAACGACGACTTCTTCCCCGACATCGCCAACCTCTTCATCGACGACATGGGCGACACCGGGGCCGCTGCTGCTGCAACGTATGTCCTCTTCATCTTCTTGTTCGATATGCTGCTAGAGTTCCTGCTTGTGGTAGTTGCTCTAGATTCGTTCGTCTTGTCTACGGTTTTAGTAGATCGCATGATTAGTTTAATTCTGATTATTCTAGTCATATCATGTTTACTATTTTTGTGGATTAAATCTACTGCTAAATTGCTTATATATTCAACAGTATCACTACGGAATCTGGCTATTTCCTGTGCGACTGGAGTTTTGCCGAGAGTTTTTTATCGTGCGGTGGACAAAGAATGTTGTACGTCGTGTGTCTACAAAATGGCAGCAAAGCCTCTCTGGTTGCCAAGAGCCCGGCATAAGGCACTCGGCACACAAGGTGGCTCTTGCAAAAGGCGACGGATACGTGCCCTTCCCAACCACGGTCAACAGATGAGTGACGACGTACCCTGTTTTCCTAGTGTCACTTAACAGGAACTTGAAAAATAAATTAGAATTGTTTTCCGGATGCTGCATTATTTCCCACATATTAAAACAATTTGTTGAGTACCAGATATAAGGCACTCGCAAACCCTATTTTTATCTCTTTTTTTCTCTTCTCTTTTCTTTTCTCGCCCTCTCTTTCTCGCCCTCTCGCTCTTTCCTGCCCTTTTCCCCGCCACTTTCTCCCGCCAACGGTTTTTCTCGTCATGTTCAGTCATCGTTACCATATATATACCTTTCAGTTAGATGTGGTGTTGCATGAGCTATCATTTCTTCGTCTTGAAAGATGCAACACGTAGAGCATTGGTGAATACAAGGTGATGTGGGAATTTCACGGAAGATGACATGCTTATTTATAGAACAACTGAATGACAACTTGCATGGAATTTGTCACGTGCCATCGTATATCTCACCATGATTTCATATGTTAGTTAAGTTGTATTTGGTGCAGGCGATGTTCGTCTCAAATACATAACGTGAGGATTCTCTAGAACATGCCATGTCCTTCTTCTTCGCAGAAGAAATTTAATGGCCTCCCTTGGACGTTTCTCATATATAGTACCATTTCATTGCACCAGTATGTCGTATGTTATGTTGTATCGGTCGGTATAGGCGATAATTCTCAAATACACAGGTAACGTGAGAACTTACTTGGAGATGACATGTGCTTCTTGTTCATACAAGAAACTGAATTGCATCACTCAGGACTTTCTCCCAGTACCATCGTATTCCATCACTATGTCAATGTTTCTCAAATACACGGGTAATGGGACTCCCTAGGGAAAAACTTGTTTATTTCTTGTCCGTTTACTAGAGATATTTGGAGATTGATTCATTTTACTTTCAACATCATACCCCCAACCAGTATTTCTAATTTGTTTGGACATTGGTTAGACGGTTTTGATAGAAAAACTAAAGCGCGAATTCATATTGGAACTTGTGCTTTTATTTGGGCAATTTGGAATTGTCGTAATGATGTGGTCTTTAACACAAATAGAAATGCTCACTTTTTGCAGGTGGTTCACCGAGCGTCTACTGGATCCATTTGTGGTCCTTCCTTTCGCCACAGGACCAGCGTTCCTCATGGACTGTGGTTGCTCCCGGTTAATGGCGGTCCTTTGAGCTATTTTCAACCGGGGAGGAGGAGGGGGGGGGGGGGGGGGGGGGGGGGCATACTAGAAGACTTCAAGATGTGTAGTCTTAGTCGATGCACGTGTTTTTGTTGGCTGGTCTTTGTGGCCACTTTAGCCGACCCATGATTGTAATAACTTAATTTGCATACTCTCTTGTTTCCTTTAATAAAACGGCTGTGTGCATCTTCACGATGCAGAGGCCGGGGACACCCCTTTTCTAAAAAAAATGGGACTCCCTAGGAGATGTAATCATTATTCTTCATAGAATAACAGAAGGTCATCCCTAAGGACTTTCACAAGGTTCAACCTTATTCACTATGATATCCTATGTTTTGTTTCTAGCTACATAATGCGTATGGTGTCAGACATTGAAGGTAAAGTTCTCTGTGAATCCCGCTAATTTCTCCCACCGTCCCTCTTTTTAAGAAATTAGCCTCATTTTTGGCTGATCATGTTCATATGACCTAATATAGCCCTACTAAGAGGAGTGACACATGAAATCACCACTTTTGATGAAAATCTAGAGTGTTTTCGTTCCAAGGACCACGAGACCGGGACGCATCAAATCACGCGAGGAAGGGTCCAAAACCCTCCCCATTTTGCATGGGAAACTAATATACGTATGTACGGGTGATGTCATAAGTAAAAGCGAATACACGATTTTTAAGTGGCACTTCCTCCACAAACAAGCCAATACCGCAGAAAGATTCTAAACTCACTAGTAGGAAAAAGCTTATAGGTGAAATGCTATCTGTGGCGCACTGATTGCGTGGATCACACGTTCGTTGGGAGACCCAAGAGGAAGGTATGATGCAGTATAGCAGCAGTTTTCCCTCAGTATGAAACCAAGGTTTAATCGAACCAGTAGGAGCAAGAAATCACTTCGGAAGGTTGTCAGTGGCGCGCTGACGTGGAACTGCACACAACACAATCAAACTACTTTGCCCCAACGAAACAGTGAGGTTGTCAATCTCACCGGCTTGCTGAAAACAAAGGATTAAACGTATGGTGTGGAAAACAGTAGTAAATTGCAGAGAATGAAAAGGAACAGTGTTTGCAGTTGGTTGTATTATCAGTGTAAAAGAATGGACCGGGGTCCACAGTTCACTAGTGGTGTCTCTCCATAAAAGATAACTAACATGCTGGGTGAACAAATTACAGCTGGGCAATTGACAAAATATTGAGCGCATGACAATGCATATATATGACATGATGATTACTATGATATTCATGTGGGCATTACGACAAAATACATAGACCGTTATCCAACAGCGTCTATGACTAATAATCCACCGCCAGGTTGTCATACCGAGTTCCCCGTTGGTATTAAGTTGCAAGCAACGGATAATTGCATTAAGTAATGTGCGTAATGTAAACAAATGCATTAGACCTAACGGCGTACCCTTAAGCTAAGCATCGGTTATTTTATCCCTAGTGGCAACAGCACATCCACAATCTTAGAAGTTATTGTCACTCTCCCAGATTACCGGAGGCATGAACCCACTATCTAGCATAAATACTCACTCTTGGAGTTACAAGCATCTACTTGGCCAAAGCATCTACTAGTAACGGAAAGCATGCAAGATCATAAATAACATATAAGATAGATTGATAATCAACTTGACATAGTATTCAATATTCATCGGATCCCAGCAAACACAACATGTAGCATTACAATAAGATGATCTTGATCATGATAGGCAGCTCACAAGATCTAAACATGATAGCATAAAGTGGAGAGACAACCATCTAGCTACTGCCATGGACCCGTAGTCCAAGGATGAACTACTCACGCATCACTCCGGAGGCAGGCATGGTGATGTAGAGCCCTCCGGTGATGATTCCCCTCTCCGGCAGGGTGCCGGGAAGAGCTTCTGAACCCTCCCGAGCTAGGGTTGACGGCGGCGGCGTCTCTGGAACTTTTCGTGGATAATGGCTCGGGTATTTAGGGTTTTCGCGTCGGGAGAATAAATAGGCGAAAGGGCGGCGGCTGCGGAGCCACGAGGGCCCCACACCACCCCACGGCGCGGCAGGGGGGCCCGCGGCCCCATGGTGTGGGTGCCACGTGGCCCTCCTCCGTCTCTCCTCTGGACTCCGTCTTCGTGTTGGAAAAATAGGAGGTTCTGTCCAAGTTTCGTCCAATTCCGAGAATATTTCCAGACTAGCTTTTCTGGAATACAAAAACAGCAGAAAACAGGAACTGGCACTGTGGCATCTTGTTAATAGGTTAGTCCCAGAAAATGCATAAAAATGCTATGAAGTGTATATAAAACATGTAACAATTGGTATAATATCAACATGGAACATCAGAAATTATAGATACGTTTGAGACGTATCAAGCATCCCCAAGCTTAGTTCTACTCGTCCTCGAGTAGGTAAAACGATAAAAACAAAATAATTTCTGAGGTGACATGCTACAATCATAATCTTGATCAAATAATATTGTAAAGCACATGTTATGAATGAAGTGATCCAGGTCAATGGTCTATAGTTTGCTAGCAAGTAGATAATGAGCAAACAACTGAATCATATAAGCAAAAACTTTTCATGAATAGTACTTTCGAGACAAGCATCAAGAGTTTTGCATAAGAGTTAACTCATAAAGCAATAGATTCTAAGTAAAAGGTATTTAACCAACACAAAGGAAGATTTAAGTTTCAGCAATTGCTTTCAACTTTCAACATATATATCTCATGGATATTTGTCAACACAAAGCATATAATAAGTGCAATATACGAGCATATAAAAATTGTTGCACCAAAGTTGACACTAGTGTTTGCTTCTAAGATAGAAAGAAGTAGGTAAACTGACTCAACATAAAAGTAAAAGAAAGGCCCTTCGCAGAGGGAAGCAGGGATTAAATCATGTGCTAGAGCTTTTTAAGTTTTTGAAATCATATAGAGAGTAAAAATAAGTTTTGAGAGGTGTTTGTTAATTGTCAACGAATCAGAAAATGGAAAGTACAATATGACCCCTGCCAACCAGACTTTTAAGAGCGGCTCCCATGAAGGACGTTATTTCTACCAGCAAGGCAGATCATCCCTCTTTCTCTTTTGTTTACACATGCAGATATTTCACTGTTTGTCATTGCTTGACTGATAAATCAGGGCAAAAATGTGAAGAGAATTAAGCGGTTAAAGTTGTAATTAATTGGGACTGGGCACCCCATTTGCCAGCTCTTTTTGCAAAATTAATGGATAAGCGGATGTATATGCCGCTAGTCCGGTGGTAAAGTCTGTTTGACAGTTGACATAAAGACATCCACCCCGTCCTCATGAGCTTGGTAAACATTGACACAAAATAGGAGTAATAATTTTGAATAGTTTAAAGGTAGCACATGAAAAATTTACTTGGAATGGCAAGGAAATACCACATATAGGTAGTTATGGTGGACACAGATGGCATGGATTTTGGCTCAAGGTTTTGGATGCACGAGAAGCATTCCCTCTCAGTACAGAGTTTAGGCTAGCAAGGTTATTTGAAGCAAACACAGGATATCAACCGACACAGCAAGGCTTATATGAAAACATATTGCAAGCATTATAAGACTCTACACTGTCTTCCTTGTTAACCAAACCCTTTTACTAGAAAATATCTAGACCTTAGAGATACCAATCATGCAAACCAAATTTCAACGAGCTTTACGGTAGTTCTTCATTAATAGGTTTTAACTACATGATACAAAAGCTTAAACATGAACTACTTGATAACTCAAAACAATTGACAAGTATCAAATTATCCAATACAATGATCTACAAGAATATGTAAGCTTTTTCCATTATACCATCTACCACATGCAACATTTTCTGTTCCAACCAAACACCAATCAATTTATTTCAACATAAACTCTCCAAACAATTATAAGTGAAGCAAGAGAGTACTTTCTTTAAAAGAACTAACAGCTCTGAATAAGAGATGCATGCAAAACAGGAGCTAAAAGCATAGCAATAGCTAGATAAGAATACTCAACAAGTATAAGTGAAGAATAGGAGTATTCATATGAAAAAGCGGAGCGTGTCTCTCTCCCAATCAAGAATGCTGGGGTCCAATCAAGTTGACCATAAGAAAAATAAAATACTGAAAATAAAAGCACACAGACGCTCCAAGTAAAGCACATATGATGTGAAAGAATTAAAATATAGTTTCACTAGAGATGACCTGATAAGTTGCTGATGAAGAAGGGGATGCCTTGGGCATCCCCAAGCTTAGACGCTTGAGTCTTCTTGAAATATGCTGGGGTGATCCATGGGAGCATCCCCAAGCTTAAGCTCTTCACTCTTCTTGATCACATTATATCATCCTTCTCTCTTGACCCTTGAAAACTTCCGCCACACCAAACTCAAAGTAATTCTCATTAGAGGGTTAGTGCACAATCAAAAACTCACATGTTCTATAAGGACACAAACATGACCGTTACTTTTAACATTAGCTACTGCCACTGATGTTATGTGAAGCTCTTCACCCTAAAAAAGAATTCCACTCAACACTAGTAAAAGAGAGAATGCGAAAAATAAAAGACAGAATCTGTCTAAACAGAACAGTCCGCAAAGACGAATTTTTTCGAGGCACTTACGTTGCTCAGATCGAAAAACTTTAAACTAACGAAAGATGCGTACATATCTGAGGATCACGCACAAAAATTGCAGATTTAAATAATTTTTCTGTGATTTTACAGAATTAAAACGGTGAACAGCAGAAATCTGTTCCTGCGCAGAAATCCAAATCTAGCATCATCTTCCTATTAGAGGCAATACTTGGCACAACAATGCGATAAAATAAAGATACAAAGGAATTGTTACAGAAGTAAACAACTCCTTGACTCAAAAAAAAAAATTGCAGAAATAAAATAATGGGTTGTCTCCCATAAGCGCTTTTCTTTAACGCCTTTCAGCTAGGCGCAGAAAGTAAGAATCAAGTGTTTCCAAGTGATGAAGCATCAACAATCTTACGCTTAGCTCTCTTACCTTACCCTTATCTTTAGGAAATACTTGGTTACACATAGGTGAAGAGGCGAAATTCATAGTGCCTTGGCCCACATCTATTATTGCTCCAAAGCGTTTCAACAGAGATCTTCCAAGCGTAATTTGTCCTACTCCTGCACATTCAATGACAAGATAATCAATAGATATTGTTATCCCCAGGAGTTTTGTAAATACTCCTTCGGCTACTCCTCTTGGTAATTTAATAGTATTATCACCCAAAATTATACAATCTTCGCATTTGGAAAGCTCCCAAAGATTTAAGGAATCAAAAATATCCTTGGGCATTAAACAGAATTCAGACATAATATCACAGCGAGCATGAAAAGTTTCACCATTGATAACAACTTTTACTGAGGGAACCCATCCCGATGGTTCAAAATTTACTGGCACATTATCATAGTGTTCACAAATTTGATTATACCCTTCTTTTAGACCAGATATGTTTGTTTCAAGAGTGTTAAGTCTATCACTTATGCTTGTCAAAGCCAAATCAATTTTACTGATTGGAGGGCTAGAAATTGTAATCATTTTTTATAGCATTAAAAGCTTGATCCCCATCATAACGAAGCATCTAAAGCATATCTGTAGCAAAGAACAAGACCAAAATAAAAGCTACTAAGAAGCAGGCTTAAAGTCATTTTAGGTTCAGTTTTAGCATAAGACTCAAAAATTCTAGACCAAGCATCTTTAAAACTCTCCTCACTCCCTTGCTTGAAAGTGAAGATTCTTCCTCAGGCGACATGATGACAGGAACAGGGCTAGACATGATAACAAGACTGAAAAATAACAATTCGAAAATAAAAGTAACTAATTTTTTTGTGTTTTTGATAAATAAAGCAAACAAGACTAAATAAAAATAAACTAAGCAAGACAATAACAAAGTAAAGAGATTGGAAGCGTGAAACTCCCCTTGCAGAAATCCTCTTGCTCCCTGCAACGGCGCCAGAAAATATGGCGTGTGGAAGGGGAAGCAAGGAGATTTCTGAACCGAAGTGCTTCTGCTCCCCGGCAACGGCGCCAGAAAATATGCTTGATTGCGTGGATCACACGTTCGTTGGGAGACCCCAAGAGGAAGGTATGATGCAGTATAGCAGCAGTTTTCCCTCAGTATGAAACCAAGGTTTAATCGAACCAGTAGGAGCAAGAAATCACTTCGGAAGGTTGTCAGTGGCGCGCTGACGTGGAACTGCACACAACACAATCAAACTACTTTGCCCCAACGAAACAGTGAGGTTGTCAATCTCACCGGCTTGCTGAAAACAAAGGATTAAACGTATGGTGTGGAAAACAGTAGTAAATTGCAGAGAATGAAAAGGAACAGTGTTTGCAGTTGGTTGTATTATCAGTGTAAAAGAATGGACCGGGGTCCACAGTTCACTAGTGGTGTCTCTCCATAAAAGATAACTAACATGCTGGGTGAACAAATTACAGCTGGGCAATTGACAAAATATTGAGCGCATGACAATGCATATATGACATGATGATTACTATGATATTCATGTGGGCATTACGACAAAATACATAGACCGTTATCCAACAGCGTCTATGACTAATAATCCACCGCCAGGTTGTCATACCGAGTTCCCCGTTGGTATTAAGTTGCAAGCAACGGATAATTGCATTAAGTAATGTGCGTAATGTAAACAAATGCATTAGACCTAACGGCGTACCCTTAAGCTAAGCATCGGTTATTTTATCCCTAGTGGCAACAGCACATCCACAATCTTAGAAGTTATTGTCACTCTCCCAGATTACCGGAGGCATGAACCCACTATCTAGCATAAATACTCACTCTTGGAGTTACAAGCATCTACTTGGCCAAAGCATCTACTAGTAACGGAAAGCATGCAAGATCATAAATAACATATAAGATAGATTGATAATCAACTTGACATAGTATTCAATATTCATCGGATCCCAGCAAACACAACATGTAGCATTACAATAAGATGATCTTGATCATGATAGGCAGCTCACAAGATCTAAACATGATAGCATAAAGTGGAGAGACAACCATCTAGCTACTGCCATGGACCCGTAGTCCAAGGATGAACTACTCACGCATCACTCCGGAGGCAGGCATGGTGATGTAGAGCCCTCCGGTGATGATTCCCCTCTCCGGCAGGGTGCCGGGAAGAGCTTCTGAACCCTCCCGAGCTAGGGTTGACGGCGGCGGCGTCTCTGGAACTTTTCGTGGATAATGGCTCGGGTATTTAGGGTTTTCGCGTCGGGAAGAATAAATAGGCGAAAGGGCGGCGGCTGCGGAGCCACGAGGGCCCCACACCACCCACGGCGCGGCAGGGGGGCCGCGCGGCCCCATGGTGTGGGTGCCACGTGGCCCTCCTCCGTCTCTCCTCTGGACTCCGTCTTCGTGTTGGAAAAATAGGAGGTTATGTCCAAGTTTCGTCCAATTCGAGAATATTTCAGACTAGCTTTTCTGGAATACAAAAAAGTAGAAAACAGGAACTGGCACTGTGGCATCTTGTTAATAGGTTAGTCCCAGAAAATGCATAAAAATGCTATGAAGTGTATATATATAAAACATGTAACAATTGTATAATATCAACATGGAATATCAGAAATTATAGATACGTTTGAGACGTATCACGCACTGCTAGCTCTAAGTTGACGAGGGAATATCTCCCCGGCAACAGTGCCAGAAACTCTGCTTGTACGTCACACGTCAGTTGGGAACCCCAAGAGGAAGGCATGATGAGTGCAGCGGCAAGTTGTCCCTCAGTATGAAACCAAGGTTTAATCGAACCAGTAGGAAAACGAGGTTGCTTCGAAGGTGTTGGTGAAGGAGTGTAGTGCGACGCAACACCAGGGATTCCGGTGCCAACGTGGAACCTGCACAATACAATCAAATTACTTTGCCCCAACTTAACAGTGAGGTTGTCAATCTCACCGGCTTGCTGAAAACAAAGGGTTAAACGTAGCGTATGGAAGATGATGTTTGTTTGCATAAAACAGTAGAGAACAATGATTGCAGTAGATTGTATTTCAGATGTAAAAGAATGGACCGGGGTCCACAGTTCACTAGTGGTGTCTCTCCAATAAGATAACTAACATGCTGGGTAAACAAATTACAGCTGGGCAATTGACAATTGATAAGTGCATATAACATGCATGTGTGAGCTGTGGTGTCTACTATGAGATTCATTTGGGCATTACGACAAGGTACATAGACCGCTATCCAGCATGCATCTATGACTAAATAGTCCACTTTCTGGTTAACATCCGTACCCCTTCCAGTATTAAGTTGCAAGCAACAGACAATTGCATTAAGTAATGTGCGTAATGTAAACAATACATTCATCCTTGAATAAAGCATTGCTGTTTTACCCCTAGTGGCAACAACACATCTACAACCTTAGAACTTGCTGTCACTATCCCAGGTTAAATAGAGGTTGAACCCAACTATCATGCATAAATGCCCCCTCTTGGAGTCACAAGTATTCACTTGGCCAAGGCTTCAACAAGTAACGGAGAGCATGCAAGATCACAAATGACATAGACATGATAATATAATATTCAGCTCCACATAGGTATCAATATAAGTCAGATCCCAGCAAACACAACATATAGCATTACAATAAGATGATCTTGATCATGATAGGCAGCTCACAAGATCTAAACATGATGGCACAAGTGGAGAAGACAACCATCTAGCTACTGCTATGGACCCATAGTCCAAGGATGAACTACTCACGCATCACTCCGGAGGCGGGCATGGCGATGTAGAACCCTCCGGTGATGATTCCCCTCTCCGGCAGGGTGCCGGGAAGAGCTTCAGAAACCCCCCGAGTTAGGGTTGACGACGGCGGCGGCAGCGAATATGTTCTCGATGAAAGGCTCGGTGGTCTAGGGTTTTCTCGCCTCGGGGAATAAATAGGCGAAGGGGCGATGTCGGCGGACCCCGAGGGGCCCAAACCACAGGCTGGCTCGGCTGGGCCCACTGCCACGCCGCCAGGTGGTTTGGCCACCTCGTGGCTCTCCTTCGGACTCCGTGTACGTGCTGGAAAAATAGGGACTTGGCCTTTTGTTTCGTGCAATTCCGAGAATATTTCCAGAAGTAACTTTCTGAAACCAAAAATAGCAGAAAACAGGGAACTGGCACTGTGGCATCTTGTTAATAGGTTAGTCCAGAAAATGCATAAAAGTGATATGAAGTGTATATAAAACATGTAGCAAATGGTATAATATAAGCATGGAACAGCAGAAATTATGGATACGTTGGAGACGTATCACGCACAAACATGGT
Organism: Poa pratensis; assembly: GCA_947311845.1. Classification (NCBI taxonomy): domain Eukaryota; kingdom Viridiplantae; phylum Streptophyta; class Magnoliopsida; order Poales; family Poaceae; genus Poa; species Poa pratensis. The sequence continues at coordinate 165,796,470 of CAMZMU010000041.1, forward strand.
TGTGCGCCAAAGGTAGTCTCTCTCCTCCGTTGGAGGGGTCTGGCACTGTCGCATCAGTGGAACATGGGGTTCCCCTGATGCTGCCAAAGTGGGTCCACAACCTGGGCCCACCAAGAAGATGGACAAGGCAAGGAGTCAGATGGGGCCCATCTGCCCCAAGGAAACCCGTCAAGTTCGACATCGACAAACCACGGCTAAGGACCAGGTAGCCTTCCGGGGTCACCTACCACCCGATGAACAAGGCGGAGCACCCGCGGGTCCAGGCGCCCGGCAGGAGGCCAGGCGTACCCCCGGGTTCTCCATCCGTACAGCTGAGAGGATAAGCGCGCCAGCTCATGCACGAAGCTTGTAGAAGACTTGGGAGCTAAGACGAAGGACGCGCCCCCTAGTGACGTCGCCACGGGCGTGGTCGGTGAGGCGGGCAGGCTTTGTTCGTCCCGCTTTTCCCCAAGGACGTACGACCGCACCGCACCACAGAAGATACTGGAGGAGAAGGGGCCACGTCTCCTCCTAAGACGCTGAGGGGTTCTCCCGCCTAAAACCCCTCATGCTCCTCGCGTGCTCTGTGGTATCTCCTTAGCCTATAAAAGGAGGACCAAGGCACCAAGAGGAGGAGGGATCCAAGCTGAAGACTAGACTAGGGTTCGGAGGGTAGAGAGAGAGGTGATCTCCCCAGGGCAGGATATGCTCTTCATCTACCTCCGGCCGGAACTCTGCCGGGTTCACCCTGAGAACACCCTTGTAAACCACCCCATGATGAACATACCAATCCAGACATGCAGGAGTAGGGCTTTTAGCCTCCGGGCGGCCTGAACCTGGGTAAAACTCTCTGTGTCCCTATGTTGTTTGCCTGCCCGTCCCGACGAAGAACTTGGAGACCTCCTCCCGGGTGAGGCGTTGATATGTCCATTTTGCATCACTATTTTGTATCATAATCTACTCTTATATATTTCACATTTTATTACAATACTTATGATATTTTATCTTATTTTGCATGTTTTACAATTACACGGAATTTATCTATCGGAGTCAGGATTCTGCTGAAAAGAGCACCGTCAGGAGGGGATACCCCGGAAGCCTAAAAAATCACCAGAAAAAATATGGGAATTATTTCCTCATCAAATCAGGCATGAGGCCAGAAGACCTCAAGGAGGGGTGCCACGAGGCCACCCGGCGGCCTAGGGGCGCGGCCCACTCCCTGGCCGCGCCGTGGACCCGCCTGGCCCCTCTGGCCCACCTTCGGTGCTCCCCTTCGGTGATATTCTCCCTATTGACCTAAAAATCACGGGGACAGACTTTGCATAATTTTTCCGCCGCCTCTACGGGGCGGAAAACAGAGAGAAAGAAAAGCTCTCCGGCAGGGAGAAATCTGTCGGGGAAACATCCCTCCGGGAGGGGGAAATCATCGCCATCGCCACCGTCATCGCTCCAAGCTTCATCGGGATCATCATCTTCATCATCTCCACCGCCAGCATCATCATCCCCACCGCTCCACTTCGTTCCGCTGTAACATCTAGGGTTGTGCTTGTCTAGTTTATTGGAGATACTCTCCCGGTATTGATTACCCTTCGTGGATTGATGCTATTGAGTTGTTTCGGTGAATTAACTTTATGACCAGATTGTTATTACTCATCATATCACCTCTGATCATGATCCATATGATGTCTTGTGAGTAGTTCGTTTAGTTCTTGAGGACATGGGAGAAGTCTTGTGGTTAGTAGTGGAATTATGTTGATGAGTATTTAATATTTGATATTTAAGTTGTGGTGTTATTCTTCTAGTGGTGTCATGTGAACGTCGACTACATGATACTTCACCTTTATGGGCCTAGGGGAATGCATTGTGTATTTAGTTTACCTATTGTGGGGTTGCCGGAGCGATAGAAACCTAAACCCCCGTTGGTAGATTAAGATTGCAGGTATCACCATGGAACAATGTAAGAGGAAATTATTCACTATATCGCTGAAAGACAGAGCATTGGATTGGTACAGGTTATTGAAAATGCGGATTCATTCGACTGGAAGGAATTGTACCTCTTTTTCACTCTAAGTTTTATCCTCTACATGAAATTCATAGAGATAGAAATTATATCTATAACTTCTGGCCTCATGATGGAGAAAGTATCGCCCAAGATTGGGGGAGGCTGAAATCACTAATACTCAAATGCCCCATTCATGAGTTCCCCAGAGATATCATTATCAATAATTTCTATGCAAGGCTTACACTCCATGACAAGGATTTCCTTGATGCTTCTTCTAATGGGTCTTTCACAAGCAATAAGGAAGAAGTTAAATTGGATCTCCTTGAAAGGATCCAACGCAATACTGAAGATTGGGAAAATGATGAAGGTAGAGAATCAGGTATAAATTATGATTATGATTGCATTAAGCTCTTTGTTGAAACTGAAAGTTTTCGTAAGTTTAGTGCTAATATGGTCTTGATTCTCAAATTGTTGTTAATTGCTGTAAGATTTTTGCTTCGTACATCAACATTCCTAAGCAGGAATGGGTGAAGTATCCTGAACCATTTAAAGAGCCTGTTAAAATAAGTACACCTGCTAAAGAAGTTCAAGTTCATACTGTTGATCATGTTTTACCTGAGCCTTATATTGAGAAAATGCCTTTCCCTAAGGCAAAACAACGTTCTATTGTTGCTACTGTGGTTAATAAAAGTGAAAAGAAAATCTTTGAACCTGAAGAACAGTTAAAGATAGAACCTGCTGTAGCAATAGTTAAGGATCTTATAACTGAAAATATAGAAGAAAGTCATATAATTTTTTGTGAAGATGCTTCTAACATTGTTAAGCCATCTAAGAAGAATGTCAAGAAAATTGGAACTCCTGTCATTTCGGTTAAGATTGGTGATCATTTCTACTATGGTTTTATGTGACATTGGTGCTAGTTCAAGTGCTATCCCCTATGAACTTTATCAAGAAATCAAGCATGAAATTGGTCCGTGTGAACTGGAAGAAATTGATGTGGTTATTCGACTTGCTAATAGAGAAACTATCTCTCCGGTTGGTATAGTCAGAGACATGGAAGTTCTATGTGGCAAGACTAAATACCCTGCTGATTTCTTAGTGCTTGGTTCTGCTGCAAGTAAGACTTGTCCTATTATTTTTGGTAGACCGCTATTGCTCCTAACAATGCTTTGCATCAATTCATGGAAGATCATGAGAGTGAAGTTTTTATGCAGGAAAGAAATGAAATAGATGATGTTTTTCTTCGACAACGTGCTATTCTTAAACATTAATTTACCTGTGGAAGAGTTGGGACCTCCTTCGCCTCCCAAAGGAGATCCTGTTTTTGAATTAAAAACTCTACATAACACGCTTAAATATGATTATCTTGATGAAAAGAAAATATATCCTGTTATTAGTTTTAAACTTTCAGGTCAAGAAGAGGAGAGATTATTGGGAATACTTAGGAAACATCGAGGTGCCATGGGTTATACTTTGGATGATCTTAAAGGGATTTCTCCTTCTATTTGTCAGCATATAATTAATCTAGAGCTCGATGCAAAGCCAGTTGTTGAGCATCAACGAAGGCTAATCCCTAAGATGAAAGAAGTGGTAAGAAGTGAGATTCTAAAACTTCTCGAAGCAAGTATAATCTATCCTATCGCTGATAGTAGATGGGTGAGTCATGTTCATTGTGTCCTAAAAAGGGAGGTATTACTATTGTTGCAAATGATAACGATGAGCTTATTCCGCAAATAACAATAGTTGGGTATAGAATGTGTATTGATTTTCGAAAACGTAATAAAGCAACTAAGAAAGATCATTACCTTTACCTTTTATTAATCAAATGTTGGAAAGGTTAGATAAAAACTCACATTTTTGCTTTTTAGATGGATATTTTGGTTTTTCGTAAATTGCTGTTAGACATCAAGATCAGGAGAAACCCACTTTTATTTGTTCTTATGCAACTTATGCTTATAGACGCATGCCTTTTGATTTATGTAATGCTCCTGCCACTTTTCAGAGATGCATGTCTGCTATATTCCGTGGCTTTTGTGAGCAAATTGTGGAAGTCTTCATGGACGATTTCTCGTCTATGGAACTTCTTTTGACAACTATTTGCACAACCTTGATAAAGTTTTGCAGAGATGTGAATAAACAAACCTTGTTCTTAATTGGGAGAAATGCCATTTTATGGTAAATGAAGGAATCGTTCTTGGACATAAAGTTTCCGAGAGAGGTATTGAAGTCGATAGAGCAAAGGTTGAGGCAATTGAGAAATTACCTTGCCCAAGTGATGTGAAAGGTATTCGTAGTATTCTTGGTCATGCGGGTTTCTACAAGAGATTTATTAAAGATTTTTCTAAAATTTTGAAACCATGTACTAATCTTTTTCAAAAAGACGTTCCATTTATTTTTGATGATGATTGTAAAGAAGCTTTCGAAATTCTGAAAAAGGCTTTAACCACTGCTCCTGTTGTTCAACCACCTGATTGGAATCTACCTTTCGAATTTATGTGTGATGCTAGTGATTATGTTGTAGGAGCTGTTCTTGGACAGCGTGTTGATAATAAACTGAATGTTATTCATTATGCTAGCAAAACTCTCTATAATGCTCAAAAGAATTATGCTGCTACTGAAAAAGAATTTTTAGCTGTGGTGTTTTCTTGTGATAAGTTTAGACCTTACATTGTTGATTCAAGGGTGACTATACATACTGATCATGCTGCTATTAAATACCTTATGAATAAGAAAGATGCAAAGCCTAGACTTATTAGATGGGTTCTATTGCTACAAGAGTTTGACTTGCATATTGTTGATAGGAAAGGTGCTGATAATCGGAGGGGGGAGGGTGGAAGCCGTGCCCGAACACCTCCTTTGTCTCGTTGGTGAGCCGCAGGAGGCCGCCGGAGCCGGCTGAGGGGGAGAACACGGTGGCGCCACCGGTGGTTGTCACGCTGCCGCTGGCAAATCCGGCATACAAGAACTCGTCGGCGCCGGAAACATCCAGAGCGAGGTGGAGGAGGAGGGATATAACCACAGCCAGCTCGATTGGCCGTCGCCGCGGCCGGGGAAGCATGGCGACGACGATCGATCGACGCGAGGAATGGAATGGAGACAGCTGAGTGTGCGTCACTAAGCTTAGTAAGCAAGGGCGCCGTGGGATAGGTGGGCAAGTAGTCTTGGCGGGAAGTGGACGGTATTGGATGATTGGAGGTCGAGGTTGCCTCCGCTGAGCTGACAAGGACGTGGGGAAAGGGACCGTGTTGGAAACGAACGAACAGATCAGTTTCCAAGTTGACCGTGGAATCTTCATCTAACGGAATACACAATTTTACACCTTATAAAGTTGAACACTTTTTTTGCAATTTGTTCTCAGAGTTGTGGAACTTTGTCTGACTTGAGTACGATTTCCTTTCTGTCTTGCATATACCCTTTTCACACAAAAAATGTCATAATTTCGAAAGAAAATTGCTTGTAATCTCTAGTGGGGAGAACTAAAAAAAGGTATACGTTATCCGATTTGCCTTATGAACAAATATGCAAGCATTACTTTATTTTTTATATTTAAAGTTGATCGATTGAGCCTCTCTCTTTGAAGTTCTTATAAAATTCATGTGAACCATAAAAAGAGCCAAAGTTATGACATCTTAATCATCCATTTTTATTCTGCATTTTTCTTGTGTCAAGAAGATGGCTAGTGTGTTCTCAAGGAACATAGAGTTCCAATGTCGTAATTGCAAAGTAGACAAGCATTGGAATCACTCCAAGAGGTTTGAGTTAAGGGGCTTTTCTGTAGATCAGACAACCATCTTAAATTCCTATGATAATTCTTTAAATCGGAGAGACCTAGAGTGTATACACTGAGAGTGTCACTTGTATCCTCAATCAGTATTTTTTTTTTGCGGTAAAAAGGAAGTGATATTATAGCCTCGATCTTACAGATAGGTCCAGTACAAGATTGAAATTACACACAAGTCCCCAGGACCACGAACCCCTGGACCCCGATGACGATGACGAAGACCACGAAGCCGCCGGTGACGCGCCGCCGCCGTTGCTCCCCTCGATGGCTTGGATCAGGAGCACCCCTTCCGTGGACGGGAAGTCGCCGGTCGCCGGCTCCAGAGAGCCTACCCCAAAGCCCAACATCTTCACCGCAAGGCCACACCTCACCTCCTCCTTATTCAACTCCAAGATCCGACGCAGCCGCCACGCCGTCGCGGAGAAGGGGAACCCAACTCGACGGATCCGAAGACCCACGAGCTCGGGGAAGTGGAGAGCTCGACCACAGCGCCCCGAAGAGAGCCGTCGCCGGAGAGGAAGAGCTCCGCCACCAAAACGCCGCATCGGCCACACCTCCGCCTCCTGAACGCCGCCGACCAGCAACCTAGAAACCCTACGCTATGTACAAGCCGTGGATCGTCGATCCCCCACCCTCCCGCCGCCGGAGCGGCCGCCGGAGGGGGAGAGATCGAGCGATCCGACGGCGAGCGAGGTGGGATTCCGGGAGGTTTTAGAAAATCGCCTAACCTCTACTGTAGCGGGAGGATAGGGACGACCAAGCGCGTCTATTCTTTCGATAGGCTGGAATATCCTCAATCAGTATTTGTCGAGCTTCTTTTCCTTCGCTTCCAAACTGGGTAGTAAACTTCCAAGAGCAGCAAAAGCCTCTCAAGACAACATGACCCAAGGCGAACAATAAAGTCAAATTAAGTAATGAAATGGTGAAGGACCTGAAAAGATTACTCCTAGAAGTGTTTGATTTGAGTTATTTGTATGCTAGTACATTTCCATAAGAAGATATTATGTTTCTCTCGCAAAAAAAAGTTGTTATGTTTGCACGAAGAAAATGCTCCATAGAAACACTAGAAGTTTGTACTTCCTCTGATCGCAAAAATATTGTCGTGCTATTTTCCCGATGGTAATATTTGGGTGATGCTCGGCGTATGAGAGGGTAGCACAAGGGAGACAGATTTAGACAGATTCGGGCCTCGGCAAACAACATCCGATCTGGGCTTGTTTGTGGCGGTTTGCACTATCTTTGGGCGCTAGGGCGATTTCGAGGGGTTGTCGATCTCGCCTATGGTGGTGTTTGGTGGATGAGTAGATGGTGGTGATGAGCCGATACCGCTCAGCAGACCCCTCATTTTCTCTTATATAAATGGTGAAAATTAGGTACATGAGCCGAGTCAGTTTACATACTTGTTGAGAAAAACGCTAAAGCCTAACAAGGTAATCTAGAACCAGTCACAATCTGTAACTAGAGATATCCTAAGGATCCACGTGTTGTGGCTTGCTCTCAAAGAGCCTACGCCTAGTGGCCGAATCGTTGAGGTGGGGCGCCCGGTGCCGAGCCGTCCATCTTTAACCTTCATGGGCCCACCCGAGACAACCACATCATATAGATTATATTAAGATTTGGCCTCGTCAAATATTGTTAAGTGTGACCATTACTACGGAAGAATTCAACATGGATGCCGCGATATTGATATACTAGATCTACTACGAGATGTGAATTTTACTGTACTAGGCAATTTCCTCTGTGTTTCTACATGTGATAATTTATTCATCAAGAATTTATATTTCGTTCTGGATAGATTTAATTCTATCAAAATCGACATTTCGTTTTCCATGTGGGTTACTATTCCGTGATTAATACATAATTGTGGAAAAAGGAACATAAATTTTGGTGATTGATCGCTACTTTTATGATGGTGGAAAAACTAATGTAATTTTTGGCTATTGACGGTCTCGTGGTGGAAAAGGCAATGTAATATTTATTTATTTTGGAAAAAACCAGTGGATGGGTGTGAGGGAGAGGATGGAGCGAAATGATAGGAGATGGAACACTACGGTTTTTTTTAGATAGTAGAGACTGGTTTATTTTCTTGAAGATCGCATATAAATTAATGGTCAAAGTTAATTATTAAAGATTGTGTCGATATTCATAACAATTTACATTTCTAATCGAAGGGAAGGAAGTTTGTTTTATCGGGCCATAAAATTGAAACCTTTCCATGAAAACAGAATTACATATATAAACGGAACTCTAAAATATATATCTTTTCAGCGCATTAAAAAAGTTTTTGCACTTAAGTTTGCCTTTAAATTATGGGATAGAGTATCTAATGAGACTTAATCAAAGGTATTTTCTAGGACGCAGGTGTCTGAATGTTTGAGAAGTTTCAGTCACATCATGCCCCACCAGTATAGTGCAATTGCTCTGAAAAATGTTACTCCACAAAGAAAGAAGTGCAATTGCAACACATATAAGAAATAAATAAATGACAAAAATAAGAAAAATGAAAACAAGTGCACCCCAAATAAGTGCTTGCACAAATAAAGGTGAAAATTGATTGTATCACATAAAACGGGTAAAAAGGTAAACAAGTAAAAAACAAAAAACTGGTAGAAAATTACGTAAATGACTGAGACTTCCCCCAGAAAACTGAAACATACTGAACAAATAGGTGATTGAAACTTCGGAAAATCTGAGCTGCTTCTGTTTTACAATTCCTTAAGCAAAAGGTAAATAACCCGTAAACTACATTCTTTTTCTTGGAACCAATGAAAGTAGTGTGGATTACGTGTGGAGAATAGTCAGTCTAACAGAAGACGCCTTGAATACCTTGCTTAATTAGCTACGAACGGTCCCGGCCGCTTGGTCCGTCGTCGGCATCCACACCACGAGCTAGTACGTCAAGTGGCCGGCGTGTGAGTGTAACAGACGTAACTGTCCCTCCAAGCTGATACGCCTTCTAACAGTAGTCCTACGTTCCAAGCTGACTAGCCACTGACTGATGTAGAGCTCTAGCTCACCTCCTCAGGTTTGTTAGGTCAAAGTCAAAGTGATCGCTTTGACATAAACACGTACCTATGTATCACTACCGGAATCTGGCTATTTCCCGTGCGCCTGGACTTTTACCGGGAGCTTTTTATGGAGCGGTGGACAAAGGAGTTGTACGTTGTGTGTCCACAAAATGGCACTCGGCAAAGCCTCTCAGTTTGCCAGGCTCTTGGAAAAGGCGACGGACACGTGTCCCTCGCAACCGTGGTTGACGGGAGAGTGACGAAGCACCCTGTTTCCCGAGTGTCACTTAACAGGAATTTGGATTTAAAATTATTTTCCCGATGTTGTACTATTTCGCGCATATTAAAACAATTTTTTGAGTGTCAGATATAAGGCAGTCATCAAACCCTATTTTTCTCTCTGTTTTTTTCTTTTCCTTCTCTTTTCTTTCTTCTCTTTCTTTTATTTCCCTTTTTCTCCCGCCTCTCGCTCTTTCCTGCCCTTTTCCCGCCAACGGTTTTCTTGTCATGTTCATTCATCGTTACCATATATATAACCTTTTAGTTAGATGTGGTGTTGCACAGCTACCATTTCTCGTCTTGAGAGATGCAACACGTAGAGCATTGTGGTGAATACAAGGTGATGTGAAAATTTCTTGGAAGATGACATGCTTCTTCTTTGTAGAAGAACTGAATGACATCTTGCATGGAATTCTCACGTGCCATCGTATTTCACCATGATGTCATGTGTTAGTTAAGTTGTATTGGTGCAGGCGATGTTCATCAACTACATAGATAACGTGAGGATTCTCTAGAAGATGCCATGTTCTTCTTCATAGAAGAAATTGAATGACCTCCCCTTGGAGGTTTCTCATAGTACAATTTTATTTCACCACTATGTCATACGTTATGTTATGTTGTATCGATCGGTATAGGTGATATTTCTCAAATATAAAGGAGAAATGAGACTCCCTTGGAGATCACATGCGCTTCTTGTTCATACAAGAAGCCGAACTGCATCGCCTCATCACTTTCTCATAGTACCATCGTATTCCATCACTATGTCAAATGTTTCTTAAATACACAGGTAATGGGAGTCCCTAGGAGATGTAATCATTATTCTTCATAGAATAACAGAAGGTCATCCCTAAGGACTTTCACAAGGTTCAACCTTATTCACTATGATGTCCTATGTTATTTTTCTAGCTACATAATGCGTATGGTATCAGACATTGAAGGTAAGAGTTCTCTGTGAATCCCGCTAATTTCTCCCACCGTCCCTCTTTTTTAAGAAATTAGCCTCATTTTGGGCTGATCATGTTCATGTGTCCTAATATAGCACTACTAAAGAGGAGTGACACATGAAATCACCACTTTTGATGAAAATCTAGAGTGTTTTCATTCCAGGGACCACGGGACAGAGGGACGCATCAAATCACGCAAGGAAGGGTCCAAAAACCTCCCCATTTTGCATGGGAAACTAATATACGTATGTACGGGTGGTGTCATAAGTCAAAGCGAATACACAATTTTTAAGTGGCACTTCCTCCACAAACAAGACAATACCGCAGAAAGATTCTAAACTTACAGTGGAAAACTTGAGGCGACTGAACCAACTTTTTTAAGAACTTGGCCTCAGAGGCTCGAAGTCAAGTTACTTAGATACTACTACAAGATAGATAACAAGAAAGCCAGAGGAAACAAGGCTCTAGATGCACTATCGAGCTCGTCTAATTAATTCCATGGTGGCTATATCCCAAGGAGAGGAAATTTTCTCACATGGGGGTAGCTACACACTCATGCGTTATACGGTGATGCAAGCCGTATATACCCTTTTTAGATTATTTTTCTAGTAGAACGCATATTTTTTGTGTACAAAACTGGTTTCAGAATTTTGAAAGAAAAAATGGTCATGATTTTAGCTTGTTTTCCAAGTTAACTTTTGTGTTGAATTTTCTGTTGACTTTAATAAAAAAATCATAGAGGACGGAAAATAACTGGAAAAAATCAAAACACTTTTTACTAATTCTATCAACTCTACTAGTGACATCCCCCGGTCTCCTTGAGTAATATATATTTACCGTTGTCCATAAGGTTCGGTCAAACTTAGACTCTGTAGCTATCCCCATTCACACCGGGTTTTTTCCATTTCCCAAGTTGTGTAATAGATTTCTGAAGTTACTACCAGATATGAAGATGATGAAAATTTCAAGGATCTGTTTGCTAAGTTTACTACAAATAGGAATCTTGAATTCAACTACACTCCAAAGAATGTTTTCATGTGGTACAAGTAAAAAATGTTGTACTAAAAAATGTTGAACTCAAAGAAGAAATTATAAATTCACTGTATGCATCTGCTATAGGAGGACATGTAGGGGTGGCTGCTTCTTATGAGAGAGTGAAATTAGAGTTTCGCTAGGTTGGTTTGAAAAGAAATGTAATTACACATGTGAATGAGTACTGTGTTGTGTGATAGAGGAACACGTTAAGAACACCCCTTTTCAGGACTATTTCAACCCTTGAAGGAACCCAACCAGGCATGGAAACATGTTTCCAAGGTTTAATATAGGGATTGTCAAAGTATGGAGAAAAATATATGATTTTGGGTAGTTGAAAGGTACACTAAGTACTCTCACTTGAGCATTCTTACACTATCAAGCAAGTTATGTCGATCTATACATTGACAATGTATGCAAATTGAATGGTCCCCTTCTGTGATATGAGTCTTGGAGAGATAGGAGTATCTTTGTAAGGATATATGAGTGCAACTAAATCTAGTACATCTTATCATCCACAAACTGATGGCAGATTAAGAGCTATTCAGTGCTCGGAAGGATACTTAAGGTGCATTACCTTCTCTAATACTAAGAAGTGCAAGTATCTTGTGCCTCTTTTTGAATGATGGTATAGTACAAGTTACCATACTTCACTACATATGACACATTTTCATGCATTATATGACATGCCACCCAAGTTATACCCTAGTGCACCCTACATTCCACATGAGTCAATCGTCGAAACATACTGGTAGAAAGGCAATCCCTAGTCTTGATCTTCCCTTTGGTAGATGTTGAAAGCAATATCAAAGTTTATATTTAAACTATTCTAGATGTTGATTTTGCTGACAAAGTACTTCCCAATTTTGCGACTTGAGGACGAGTGTGATCTTCAAGGGTGTATCTTCATAATCTTGAAGGTTCATATTTGTTTTTGGCGCTACGGAGCTACCTCCATATTGCATCAACTTTTCTATCAATTCACTCATGATTTGCTTTGTTCTTTTCATCGCTATCTCTAAAAATTGCCTTTCGGTTTAGCTTGTGTCCGGTTTGAGTTAACTACATCATTACATATACTGTACATACCGCAACCAGACAAGGTCACGCATTAGGGATTAGTGTTGGGCTGTTTCACCGGAATCATGAGGATTTAGAGGAGACAAACCGATAATAGCCTACTTAAGTGGTAGGAGGCGGCTGGCGAGTGAGACAATGAGAAAGGAAGTTGAGGTTTGAGATATTTCATCTAATAAATGGTTTGGGAGAAGGAGGTGAAGCTGAGCCCCTAGATAAAAATCTAAAGGTCTAGAAAATCTGGCCGTCACCATTTGAAAAAATAGTTAACCGTTAAATAGATTGTTCCCAATATTTGCTAATCTAGCTTCGAGCCTCCGACAGAAATCACTACTCAGCTGAAGAGGAGCTGCCGTTTCTCGTCGGCGGAGGGCGACGAGGACGTCCGCGCCGTGGTCATGGTGACCATCTCGGACGTCGCCGGGAACGACGTTCCAACGAACTCGTCGAACGCCTCGCTGTACTCAAACAGCGTTATGCTGTTTCCGAGATCGTCCGGCGACATGTCTGGCGTCGGCGCGGCGCCTTCCAGAATCTGCACCACCTGCCTCATGCTCGGCCGTCGCAGCGGGTCCGGATGCGAACAGAGCAGACCCAGCTTGAGGACCAGCTCGAGGTCGGCCTCGTCGACGCATTCGCCGATCCTCGGGTCCCTCGCCTCCGTGATCCTCCCGGCCTTCCAGTTCTCCAGGACGAGCTCCACGAGCCCCGGTGGCGAGTCGTCGGCGTCCGATCTGTGGAACACTACGGGCCTCCGTCCGCACGCCACCTCGAGCAGGAAAGCCCCGAAGGCGTACACGTCGGAGCTCGTGGTGGCTTTGCCGGTCTTGCTCATCTCCGGCGCGATGTACCCGAGTGTGCCGACGACGCGCGTAGTCTGTGATTCGCCGCCGTGGTCGTAGAGCCGCGCAAGGCCAAAATCGCTGAGCTTGCCGTTCATGTCGGCGTCTAAGAGCACGTTGCCGGCCTTGATGTCCCGGTGCACCACCACCTGATCCCACCCCTCGTGCAGGTACAACAGCCCGGCCGCGACGTCCCTGAGGATCCTTCCGCGCCGCTCCCAGCTAAGCCCCGCCACCTGACGGTCAGCGCCGCCGTACAGGTGCTGGTCAAGGCTGCCGTTCGGCATGTAGTCGTAGACGAGCACCAGCTCGCCGCGCCGCCGGCAGTAGCCGAGGAGCTGCACCAGGTTACGGTGGCGCAGCTGGCTCATGCTCGCGATCTCGGAGACGAACTCCCGGAGCCCCTGCCGCGAGCCTTGGGAGACCACCTTGACGGCGATCTCGGCGCCGGACCTTCGGAGCACGCCACGGTACACGCGGCCGAAGCCACCAGAACCGATGAGGTCGCGGAAGCCGTTGGTGGCACCGTGCAGCTCTCTGTAGCTGATCCTGTGCGGGCCGTATTCCCTCTCCCAGTCTTCTTCCTCCTCGGCGAACAGCCGCCTGCGCCGCCGCGCGTAGAGCGTCCCAACGGCCGCTGACCCCAGGCCCAGGACCACGATAGCCAGGACGAGCAGCGTCACGGGTAGTAACAGCGGCGGCGGTGATCCCTTGGATGATGATCCCGGCGACGGCGGGAGCTTCGGGAGCTTGGAGAGGTCGAGGTCCTGGGCGCGGCCACCGCCCAGTCGAAAGCTCCAGCCGAGGACGTAGTGTGAGCTCGCGGCGGCGCCGTTCGCAGCCGAGAAACCGACGTAGGTCTCGTCGGCCACGATGGACGAGGAGAGGTTGACGTCGCACGACACGAGCGGAACGGCCGGCCTGGGCGCGCCCGCGGGCGACATCGTCACCTCGAGGCGCGCGCGGGCACCGTCGTACTCGATCCACACCTGAATCGGCTCGCCGCCGTTCAAGCTGATGTTCTGGAACCTCCTCCCTCCGCCTGCACGGGCATCTTCGATCCAGTACCCCGCGGGGGTCGCCTTGACGGAGTGGAGCCCGTTGACGTCGACGCCGACGTGGTTGTCGTCCACGTCACCGAACTCGGCGTCCATGGCCGTGTCGAGCTCGACGGCGACGATGAGGCTCGTGCCGTTGCCGAGGCTGTCCGACGTGTTGAACAGGCCAAGATACTTGCCGGCGACGGCGCCCGGGACGACGACCGAGGACGCGAGCGCGAAGGCAAGGCCATGTCCGTGCGCGTCCGGGTAGCGCGGCGCGATGGCGAGCACGAATGTGGTGGAGAAGGAGAGCGGCACACCGGTGGACGCGTCGCGGAATCGGAGTGGCGCCGGGTGAAATCCGTGGCCGAACACTTCCTTGGTGTTGTTGGTGAGCCGCAGGAGGGCCGGGCCGGAGGAGGCGAGCACGGCGGCTGCGCCGGTGGTCGTCACGCTGCCGTTGGCGAATCCGGCATACACGAATTCGTCGTCGGCGCCGGCGGCAACATCCCGTTCGAGGAGGATGAGGAGGAACAGTGAGATTAGCGCGGCCACCAGCTCGATCGCCGGCCGCCGCCGATGCAGAAGCATGGCGAATTGGCGGTGATCGATCGGCGCGCGGGCGCGAGCAGTGGAACAGGATGTGCGTGGCTAGTCAAGGGGGCTACCTAGTAAACCCTACCCTGGGAGCAGTGTTGGCGGAAGGGGACAAGGTTGAGGTTGCCTCCGCTGAGCTGACAAGGACGGGTCGGGGGGAAGCGGAAGAGGCCTAGATTGTCAGTTTCCAAGTTGACTTTCGAATTTGCGATGGTTTCTTTTTCTGCATTTTTTGTTGTCTCCAAAAGATGGTTCATGTGTTTTCATGAAGTATAGGATCGCAAGCCTAAACATTTTGAAGCACATGGGATTGAAATAAGGTCGGATTGCATGGTAAAGAAACTATTGGATTCACTTTCCAAGAGGTTTGAGTCAAGGAAAAATTATATAGATCAAACAACCAGCATAAAACTAATCCTTGCGAATCCTATGATAACTAGTTGAGTGCCCGTGTGTTGCCACGGTCCTGCTGATGGGTTGTTTGACCGGTAGTTCTGGTAGACATTTGGTACCAAATTGCACCTGAACTGGAAGATATATCTTTCAGTAAAGAATATTGGGTCCAAGCAAACAATCCAACAAATCCTTAAAGTGATACCCTACAAAGGAGATGTAAGTTCATGCAATGCAAGACAAAACAACATGATCAAAATCCTCTAGTTCAAAGAACACATATGACACATGTGCACGTGCACATACAGGATACATTCAGATAATACACCACCAGTGGGTACTTTGCACTGTAACCCCAACTAATTCGTTATCAAAAGAACACAACTTCGGTTTTCAAAATAAAACTCAGGTATGGACTTCATTTTACAAGATAAAACTAAGTTATGCACTGCAAATGTCAAACTGACCTTAGACCTAACGATACCTTGTTGAACGGAGCAACATAAACATGGTAAAGCCGCTGACACATAACATCGAACTGAGATGGGCGACAAGCACAAGAAAATATGCAGAGTGATCACTACATTATACTTGTGATCCATACGTGTTAGATTGTAATCCCAAAACGACATGAAAGTAGAGAGAGAAAATGAGAGGGAAAAAAGGAGTACCAAGTGTCCAGTTCAGGGGCGGTGCCGCCGACACTGACAAGCACATAAATCGAGAGGCAGGTTGTCGAACTACGTCTCATGCTGGCACCCATTTGCCCTCCACACGGTGCCATCCACGCCAAAAATGATTCCGAGCGCGCCGACAACATCAACCACAACTCCTGGAGTTACAAAATGATATGAACGATTTATCACTGGGTAGTACTGTAAGATAGGAAAAAACAGAATCAACATACAGAGAAATGGGAAATATTTACGTCTTCTGTGTTAGAAGATGCTTTGATCCCCATAATCTATTTCTCTTTTCTGAAGAGTTGGAAAGGACACC
This sequence comes from Poa pratensis, assembly GCA_947311845.1. NCBI lineage: Eukaryota > Viridiplantae > Streptophyta > Magnoliopsida > Poales > Poaceae > Poa > Poa pratensis. Next base: position 165,812,443 of record CAMZMU010000041.1, read on the forward strand.
CACCACATTGGCTATTGGTGCTAGATGTGGCATTACTTGCGGTCAAGTTGCTTTTTACCATTTTAAGAATAAAAACTGATCAAGAGAACTGCACAAGGTCAGTAGTGGCATGCATAAAACTTGGCCTGACACTTTATTGGCAAAGCTTCAGAGTCTGAGATGATAAAAAAAAAACTTGGTATGCCACTTAGAATTTTAGGAGGCCGGAGCATGTATTAGCACTCTTATTTTTGTAGCTAATTTGTCTACAAAGATTAAACGATCTAGTAATGGGGAAGTACCTTCTGAAATTAACAAAGAGAAAAGAAAAAAAATCAGCATCCAAGCTTGACCTGGCATAGCTCAAGCTCAACATGAAATCTATAAAAATAATGGTGTGATGTTCGTACTTGATTACAAAGTAGGACACAATGCAACAATCAGAGGCATGTATACCTTATACTCTTCTTTCCCTTTATTCATTATGGCAGTGGCACTTTTCTCGCCTCCTTTGATGTAACCTCTTCCTGCTTCTTCTTAAGAATAAGGGGATCGTAATCCTGCAGCTTCAGAACTTGCTCAAATGTCCTGGTCGCACAAACAAGAGCAAACATTTGCTCTCATTTCACCAATCTTCCCACCAAAATTCCTAGTGGCCAGCTACACACATCTGAAGGAAAGGGTGTAATTAACCGACAGCTAAACTTATGCAATGATTCAGACTGAAACGACATGGCCCTGCTGTTAGTCTGCTAGCACGTGAGCACGCATGCAATCTGGTGGCGTGCTGCCAGCGGAATGCACCATCTGCTCTGGTCGTGGCCTCCCCTGAATCTTGCATGGCTGAGAGCTGGGTTCAGGACATTGTCGTCGGAGAGAGGAGCGGGGCATGGGGGCAGTGACGCCGGTGAGGCGGAGCTACGGTTCTACACTTACAAATTCTTAGTTGCCGGATTTATTTTTTGATTAATTTCTAAAGAAGGGACTCTTTCTAATTTGAAGATGTGCAGTTCTATTGTAAGTTAATGCGATTATTTTGTAAGGTTATTAGTGCAATTTTGGTTGAAAGTTGATCCAAAGGAAACGAAATTTATCTGCGATTTTGAATAAAGTCAAGCCAATCAAGAATAGACAACCCTAAATTCTAATACAAACGAACAAAGGTAGATAACTAAAAGTAAGGTCCTCGTGCACTGCTAACAAGGTTACTTCACCTTTGGTTATTCCTGGATCATGTTTGTTTCTAATTGCATTCCTGGATCATGTTTGTTTCTAATTGCATTTTTGGTCATGTTCTTTCAGCTTAATTTGTAGATCCTGTTAAGTGTGCTCTACAAGTGTCCTATGGTAGTCACTCAAAAGAAACAGTGCGACTTTTATACTGATGAATCAAGCAATTGACGATTTGGCACCTATAGATAGAAATTCAAGTGTAATCTGTTGCGCAAACACTAGAGAGGCAAGTGCAGCACAGATACCTCTAGCAGAGCGCGGATGGTGAGCTTGATGGTCTCCTTGCCGGAGGTGTCCTTGTAGTTCTTCTCGAGAAACTCGCGCATGGAGTTGGAGTTCCTGCCGGCGGCGTTGGCCTTCCAGGCGGAGAAGGTGCCGGAGGGGTCGGTCTGGTAGAGCGCGGGCTTGTCGGTGTATGGATCGAAGCCGACGATGAGGGTGGAGAGGCCGAAGGGGCGCACCCCGCCGCTCTGGGTGTACTTCTGCTGCAGGCCGGCGATGTAGCGCGTGATGTACTCGACGGTGACGGGGTCCTCGACGGTGAGGCGGTGGCTCTGGCACTCGATGCGCGCGCGGTTGATGAGCACCCGCGCGTCGGCTTTCAGCCCCGCGCACGCCAGCGCGATGTGCGTGTCCAGGCTCGCGATCTTCCGCAGCGACCTGCGCGGGCGGCGGCGGCGAGATGAGATGAGATCTGTGGGCCGGGAGGCGATGGGGGGAGAGGAGGTGGGGCGGGGAGGGGAGGGTAGGGGGGTTAGTTACCTGGAGTCCTGGAGCTTGGGGGTGGACTTCTTCTCGACGCCGAGGACGACGGTGTCGGTGTCGCGGACGCCGACGGCGGCGTTGCCCTTGCGGACGGCCTCGAGGGCGTACTCGACCTGGAAGAGGTGGCCGTCGGGGAGAAGACGGTGATGGCGCGGTCGTAGCGGTTTTCACATAATTCTTTAAATCGAAAAACCCTAAGCGTGCACTAAGAGTACCACTTGTAGCTCGTCAAGGGTCCCTTTCTTCGCTTCCACACTAGACGTATAGTTTTTTTTTACCTTCATTGGACGTATACTTTGAAGAGTAGCAAAACCGCAGTGTTGGGCGTTCTCCCAATGATCTAAATCAGGCCCCTCCCACCGTCAGATCATTATAAACTGCAAATTTAGATTGTTCGATTCTTGCGGCTTACACCCCACTCGTGCAGCAATATTGTTTTTTACTATTCTAGCCCACTGCAGCATTTCATTCCATCGTGAGTTAAACCATACAAAAAGCATCACGACACTTCTGGAAAAAAACAAATGTAAATGAGTAAGCAGCAAATCCTGAGAAAAAAAATTCAACACACGTAGGCAACATGGGAGGACAACGTTTGCAGCTTCTAAAAAAAACATTTATAACACTGCACCTAAAACATTACAACATCTCACTCATGTGTTAGCTGCAAAATACACATGAGTTTGCAACATTTGAAAAACACTCCAGCAACGTCCAAAGATCTGTAAAAAAAATATTAATCTTGATTACGACCACCGACCTCGTTGTCTCTTGCTCGCCGGAGCCCCGTCTAGCTTGAACCGATGACCTAGGCATGTTCCCCTCCTTTCCCTCAGCCATTGTCTTCCCTTGAGCTCAAAACTCGAGATCCCACCATGAGTTCATCCATGGCATGACCTTAATATGCATCGATGTGGGGTTCCTCGTAACCCGATACAAGTCGGATGGGAGTCCCGACTTGGCAAGCTACGAAAGGCCGATGCTAGTCGGTAGGAGGGCCACCAAGTAGGATGGACTCGGCTCTCTCCCTCTCTCTTCAGACGGTACACCCATCATCATGGACTTACTAATACAGGCGAATACTTGAGCATTGCCTCGGTTTCCCCGCAATCAAGAATGCCCGCATAGGGCCGACGCGCCCTGTAAACAAGAGACGAGACCGAGCACACCTCCCTCCCGGATCAAGGTCCATCTAGTCGATGAGACTTGACGGTGCTCTATTATGCCGTCGTGGAAAGGACGAAGATATGAAGCCCACTTTTTGCGGCCGACGAAGGCCACATCGCACAATGAGTTACATAAGCAGCACCAGATTACATGGCAAGGTCATTAGCCTGGTGTTATCGGACTCTCTGTCCCGTCGGGGGAACTGTAGCGCCGTCACGCCATGCCTATAAAGCTAGCGTAACAGCCCACCCCACGACTATATAAATTAATCATCTCCTCACTGGAGAGGAGCAAGACCAAGCACACTCTACAATGACTTCACCCAAACAGTCACAAGGACTTTCGAGTCCCTTTGTTCACCCTCTTTCGAGAGGATACCCTATGCAAAATCCACCCACACCACATGAGTAGGGTCTTTGCGGGCGATATTTCCCGGAGCCCGAACATGTCCATATCTTTGTGTCATTGTGTGTTACCCATCGGGGATCTTGGCCTCGTACCAACCTACAAATCTATTGCCGGTCCTAAAAACCCCGACAATTGCAAGAGCGGGGACAACACAGCTACAAGCGATGAGGAATCAAAAGCAAACAGACATCGTCGGCAAAGGGAGAGGGCGGCCATAGCGAATAGGGGTAGCGAAGGTAGGAGCGATAAGGGAAAGGGTGTCAGAGAAAGAGTTGCACAAAAGTTGCTTGAAATCAGATTCATTTCTTGGTGAGACCAAGTTGTGGATGGATTCACAAAAACTTTTTCAATCACACTCCTTGAAGATTTCAAGAGCAGTCTCAACCTAGGAAGGTTATGATTGAGGAAGGATCTTAGCGTATAGCGAGACAACCTGAATCGTTTAGGATTCTAACTATCTATCCTGTGATTATAAGGGATAAGATCACGGCGTGTTATATGTCAAGTTTATTAGCAATATCTTGTAACCACTGAATCAATGATGATCCTGGGTCCTGGCAGCCACGACACGGTTTGTTCACATCATATAATATTTACACGTAGCTGAGCAGGAAGAGGGCATCGCTTCCAACCAAAAAGTTCTAACGGACATTTGCACGTGGAACGATAACAGACCATCTAGGAGAAGTGGAGAACCATTTTTCTATCCAGTAATAACAAGAGCAACCTTGAACAAAAAAGAAGGTAAATCACATGTAGACTTCCTTTTCTTTTTTTCTGGAGTCGGTCAACGTATAGTGGTTATTACTGTGCACCCAAGGTGTGCACAAATATATAGTCAATCCACCACCAGAAGACGCCTTTGAATATGCGCTTGCTTGGCTACAAAACTGTCCCCGTCGACACCCACACCAGTCGACATTCGGCCCCAAGCTGGTGGACCTGAGGCACGCTTAGTCGCTCGCTTACTCACTCATGTAGCTCTACCTCCTCAGGCTCGGTCAACTCAAACTCAAAGTTGCCACTTTGACATAAGCACATACGTATACGTCAGGGATCCATTGGCTAAGCCAGCCACAATATTATTTTCAGTGGTTCCTCCGATTCTCCTCATTATGTTCCTTCCTCTCGACGAAGAGAGACTCACTAATCACTCAGAATTAATACTCCCTCCGTTCCAAATTAATTGGCTTGAGTTTGTCTAAATATGGATGTATTTATATTTGTTTAGTGTCTAGATACATTCGTTACTAGACAAATGCATGTCAATTAAATAGGAATGGAGGGAATACCTACTAGTCCTAACAAAATGATTAAAATGTTAATTACAAGCCGTGAGCAATTAACGCTGTCGGCCCGTTTTGTGCAGTGTTCGTGGGCAGGTGTTTATCTTATCTTAATCGTGCGAGCTCATGGTGCCATTTCCTTCTCTGTCCATTCGCCTGTGTTGACACTGTGTGTATGTCCGCTACGTACGACGTACCTAGCCGCCCGGCCCAACCCTTGGCGTAGGTATAACGCCGGTATACCACATGTACCTAGACGGGAACGGGGCCAGGTACGTCGGGCGGACCACCTCGACGGGAACAGGGGCAAGCGCCAAATACTGCAGATGACATATAGTTTTGTTAATTGTTTAAATAATGGCAATAATTGTGGCGTCTCTGTACGCCTCATTTTCACTCGACGATTGGGTTGACCTGTATAATTATATATACAGTTAATTGTCTGGGTCAGGCTAAACAAGTCTAGGGGCAAACGCGTTAATCTACTCCAGTTAATAGCTACGTTGATCATGACCTCTGATTTCGGCGTGTCAGGTTACTTCTTTACATAGATTAGCTGTCAACCGAGGCTGACCCTCAAATACAAACAGTCTGAGCCAACCCAGCTATCGATTTATACTGTATTATGTTCACGGCGACCTTACGTGGATGCTAAACTTCCCCGCTGATGTAACCCGTGAGCTGACCGGTTATTTAGCCATGTCTTGATGGAATGGAACACGAGTGTTCCATGTAAAAAATAATTGTTCAGCGTCCATGATTTTGTGTCCTTTTTATAATGGCGAATAGTGCGATGTGGTGGCAACAGTTATCAATTTGACTTCCCCAGTACATACTCCCTCTGTTCCAATTTAGTTAACTTGGATTTATACAAATATGAATGTATCTACACTTGTTTAGTGTCTAGATACATCCATATCTAGAAAAATGTGTGTCAACTAATTTGGAACGGAGGGAGTACATATTACGGACACTGTTAACAGCAACATCGGAGTTACAGGCATGAACAAAACATGAGGCCGTGTAAGCGTGGTCATCAGAGCAGAGGCAGTAGAACTACAGATGCATGTTCAGCTATGCAACTATGTACGCAACAACAACAAAAAGATCAGCGGGAGCAACTTTACACCGAGACCCGTGTGAGTTCACGTGATGAAAACTCCTCCGCCCCTACATTTTTCATTTCAGGATCTTCGACTCTATATCCTCCAAGCTAAGCCCTTTGGTCTCAGGAACGTTGAGGATGACAAACACGAGAGCGAGCACCGATATGGCCGCGAACAGAAGGAAGATGTTGGCTGGTCCAAGGTACCCCTGTAAACATAAAAAAAGACCGGGTTATTTTGTTCGCACAAGTAGGCAGCTCGGCTTGTTAACTTCTTTCTATCTGTCAGCTGCACAGTTTTCTCTGCTTTTGTAGGTTGTGCTGTTACAGGATCGACATTAGCAAGAAACATCATACATGTAGAATGGTTGTTCAGCAATTGATGAAAAAGTTACAAAGAAGAAAACAGTTTATGTAGACTTACTTGCAAGGGCGAGAAGGCAAATGTCACCAACGCGTTTGAGCCAAAATTTGTAAGCACCGCGAGGCTGATCCCACGCCCCCTTGTTCGGAGCGGGAAGATCTCGGAGACCATCAGCCAACTTATCGGACCGAACGACACCTGAAATTCAATAAAATCTCAGTGTCGTGCACTACCAGTCAGCACTCATAGACCCCCTACCCAAGCAAAGCACCAACCTGGTAAGAGCCAACATATAGAAGTAGAGCACCAACAGCAACATAAGGGTAGCCGCTCAGAACCTTGTAGTATGCTGCTAGTAGCAACAGTGCGATGGTCTGCATTTCCAGGTTGAATAGGAAAACGTAAGGATCGTTCATTCAGAACCTGATGATATTTTTCTAGACAAAAGGCATTTAGAATAGAACCTAATAATGTCATATCATGTACAACTGTTTAGATCTCGAACGAAACTTACCGAAGTTACAAAGGCTTTTAAGCATAATTAGTGGTTTATCTGAATATTACTATTGATGTCGTTTAGCATCTGCTTAGTAGGGCTATCCATTCAAATAGGTGGTGAGGAGTGAGGGCCGAGCGAAGTTACTCACAATTCCACTAACACCTCCTATCAATAGTGGCCGCCTTCCAAGATCGTCAACTTTAAACACCGCAAAACCTGTCATCAGAAACTACAAAAAAGGAGACAGCTATTACATTTTATGCTCAACGGAGTACAGTACTGATCTAGCTCCATAGTATTACCTTGAACAGCCCGATCAAAATGGACACTTTTGCAGCATCAGATGCAGCTGAAAACCCAGCAGTCTACAGAAGACAAGCATAGACAACAAATTAGATTGTATGCATCAAAGCAATGCAGCAATATGACAGGCTGTAATGTCCCTACTTCAAATGAACCAATTGAACAGCTCCGACAAAAATTGAGGTACCTGAAGAATGGAGGTTGCGTAGTATAGAACACTTGGCTGTCCTGTTATCTGCCAGATAAGAGTTTAGGCCCTTTAGCTTACTTGATTGATATCGTCAATAAGTTAAGTCCACATATTAATCAATATTAAGAATTAAGAAGGCCCGAAGTAGGTTGAAATGAATACACAAAAAAATCTGGAAATTTTCATTATGGATTCAACCTCTCAAGCCAAAATAAACATATTAAGATTAGGAGGTACATGCAAATGACCTTTGGCTTCAACTTAAAGGGGCAGCTAATTTCAAATTTAAAAGGATGATGGAAGGGTGGTCATACTTTAAATTCAGTTCAGCTGCTTATTAGTGGGGTTGAAAGGACAAATACCTGTTGGAATAGAACCAGTCCTCCTCCAATAATGAAGGCCTTCAAGCTTGCTCCCTCAAATACCTGGAAAATGCTTCCTTCGGATTCCTGATCTGCATATGCAGCCCTAATTGAGGAAAGGTTACTATCAACCTCATCTGTCAAAACCTTGTCACTTGCTGACCGGCCCTTCAGTCTTCTCAGGGCTTGTATTGCTTTCTTTTTGTTATCTTCCACAGGGCTTTTTCCTTGCACTGCCCTTAGAAGTAGCCATCTAGGTGAAGGTGGTAAAGTCCACATACCAACAGCCATTATAGCTGCAATCGGAGCACTAAAACCGAACATGTACCGCCATCCTCCTACAACATCAATTTCAAGGCTCCCTACGAGGTATCCAAACTGTAAAATGTGAAATTAACAAAATGGTCAGTCGAGCATCAGATTGTATACTGAGGTTCAAGTTATAGCATCTGCAAGAGAACATAGTTTTAAGGCGATATAGGAGGAGAGAGTTACCAGTATTCCTAATACAATAAACAGCTCCTTCAAGGATATCAATGTTCCACGTATTTGTGGAGGACAAGTCTCTGCAATATAAAGAGGAGCACCATGCATTGCCTGCCACAGAGCAGCATGGTGTTTCAGTGGCATAATAATAAGGGGAACAGGATTGCTATATATTATCTCTTCCAGGCTCTGGTTGAACATGAATATGCTCCTGCGCATTCTGTTGAATATCTACCTACTGGTACCCACAAGTTCAACTGCACATAATCATTTGAACAAAGTAGTTGTGCTTGCAGCTACTCACCAGGCCAATACCAATGCCATAAAGGAGACGACCTATGATCAGGACTACAAAATTAGGAGCAAATCCAGTGACTAAAGCACCAGAAATATATAATCCGGCTGCTGTGATCAATTCTATTCTTCTTCCTGCACCAAGATGGTGGTAACAGTTATTTAATTTCATCTTCAAAGTTCACATAGCAAAAACAAATGAAGCTCGCTATCTTTTCAAAGCACCTAGAAAATCTGCAATGCGGTATGCGAGAATGGATCCCCCAAGCGCACCATAAAGTGAACCACTGGCCTAAATAGCAAGACAATAAAACTCATTAAGCACAATACTGTTCTTGATTAGCATTTAGGAAGGTGAAGCGAAAGCTTATAAATCGCAGGAATCTTCCAAGAGGATTACCACAAGCCCTAGCTGAACAGAAGAGAGGCCGAACCAAGTGGTGCCACTTAGAGCAGCAGACTGAAGAATGAGGGAGCAACTATGTGAGGGTGAGCGTCAGCTACAAGAAATTCTGGGAACTACCAAACTGGGACTTACGTGCACAGATATGGTCGCCCCTGAAGTTGCTCCAATGTCATATCCAAAAAGAAGACCACCCAATGCAGGGAACACGAACCTAGATTCAGAACATTGGCACATTAGTACTGAAAGCTCAAGAAATTTCGAATTGTCCCTTGACATATTACTCCCTCAGTTACAAATTAATTGTCGCAATACCAATCGATAAACCAAAAAGAATTGCTATAAGTAACACTGGTTCAAGCCCCAAATGCAACATAGTCCTTTGTCAAAATGGTATGCAAACCTAAATGTCCTAAACTTTGTGATGCCATTATTATGACCGCTTCGCACGAGGATCAAAGTTTAACATGGAAAAGAATCCTGGCAGTCTAATGTATGGGAAGCATAACAGAAGATAATGTATAATCAGGTTGCACATTTCTTACAATGCACTGCATCGTGCTGATTCCTGTGCTATGCATCATTTGTTCATGATGCATTGAAGTAATAGGTCTAATCCTCCCCAAAATGAGCGATTGATTCAGATGATCTGGAAGGTGGAATCTAGCTGGAAATGCATTTATCCCCAAATGCCACTAGCGGAGATGGATGTGGCCAGGAATGGCTTACGGGAGGATGATGGCAGCCAGCGAGTAGTCCGCCGCCTCGGCGGCGGCCGCGCCATCTCCGGCTCCCGTCGACACATCCTCGGCGCCCTGCGCTTTCGTCCGCACCTGCACATCATCATCATCCCCCATCTCGTCAGAACCTCCACCTGCACCCCAGATGTCGCCCCAGAATAGAAGGCACACATGGATTTGCTATATTTGGGACGGTGAGGACTGGGGCCGTGCGCCGTACTCGGAGCCGGCGGTGAGTGGCGCTGGCGGCCGTGTGCAGGAGCGGCTCCGCGTCCCGCGATGACACGTGGAAGGCGTCCATCCCCGCGGCGGCGCGGGTGAGAAGGTGGGGTCTGCGAAGGCGGCGAGGTAGGCAGCAGCGGCGGGCCGAGTGCCACGTGGAGGTGGCGGTTGCGAGTGGCGAGGGTAGGCACACGGTGGTCGCCATGGCCATGGTTCTGGCTTAAGCTTGGCCTGGGGGGCGTTTGCACGATGCATTATTATAAGATATAAAAATATGTCCAAATTTTAACCGCATTGCCAATTTCTACTCAGTTCAAATTAGCTATAATAATTAATTTGCGTTGAAAAATTACGCTAAAATAAATTTATGTATACGTATCAATCGCGTTAAGGCCCAAATCTAAGCAAAATTAGTTACCGGGAAATGTATCAGGTAAACCAGCCAACCAGGGACTAAAATTTAATTTTTTAGATTTGGCAGGGGCCGCGCGAACGCGTACCCCTTTAGCACAAATTATGACGTCCACTCTCCCACTTGGGGAGATGGTAAGCCAGCGCACCCACCAAGTGCACTGTGGGCCCCTAGCCTAGGCCACGAGGCTTCCTGATCCCCCGTCGACCCCGTCCAGGTAAGTATGGAGCTAGGTCGCACCCCGCCCTCATCTTATAGCTACCTCTCCCGCGCCATCCTCCTCGGCTGGCCGAGGTGGGACTAAACCCGAACGCAGCAGGGGAGAGCTAGCGCTGGAAAGATGCGACCAGGAGTTCTGAAACGGGCTGTTATTCGAGTTGGGCTACGGAAAGGCTCGAATAGATACGTGGGCCTGAGAATTCGTGTCTACTCCGTTGCCAGCCCGATAGTATTACTTCTGCAAAAAAACGAATGAATTGATTCTCAGAAACAAAAACGAATTAAATCACCAATATTTACTTGCCTGTATGTCTGTATTTCCCTCTTGCTGCCTAATGTATGCTCGCTACTTCTTATGGACTTTTTAATTTAAACTAAACGTACTATGTGTTATTGTGATGATTTTCTTGTGGAGCAGTGCGTATTATTTTCTGCCCCACTCAAGGGACGTAGATTTCCTAGTGACGGTTGCAAGCGCAACAATGATGTTGTTGGTCTTTCATTGTTCAAATATTACCTGTGTGCTACATGCATCAAGCACAACACTTCACTCTTCAAGCAGGAAGGCAGTCTTGCAAATTTGCATGGTCTAATGCGTGACATGTGTAGTAATGCATGTTAGAGCAACTCAAACACATATTTATAAAGCGCTTATTCCTTAAATGCAAGGAATATATTTAAAAAAACACCACTCTGATAGAATTCTTAAAACAATCCATTCCTTAAAAAAATTATGTGCCGTCAATAGAATTGGCCTCCCAATCTATACATTTACGGAAAATGAGGCAGATATGAAAACAAACAGACTTGGAAAAAAGACACAAAAGAAGTCTTGTTCCGGAAGCCGAATGGTACTCCACATGTCGCCGGTTGTCGTGTCCCTGACCAATTCCATGTGCCACTCGTTGAACTGCCGCCTTCGTCGGGGCACCTTCTCCGTTCATAACGTTGTCGTTTCCTGACTTACTAGATACCGTCAATCCAGCCACGCTCCCCCACCAGCTCCTAAGACTCTGTCATCGAGTTCTAGCCACCTTCATGCTTTGTCTGGGACCCGTTGCCACCTTCCAATACCCTCCCACAGCCTCTCTTGAACCATCACCGTCCACCGTTGTTCGCTGCCAAGCCGAGCGGAGAGCTCCGGTGTGGCTTGGCGACGGTGTCAGCCCGTAAGAGGAGTTCATGTGGTCTTCCCCTCGTGGATAGGTGAAGACCGGAGGCGATCGGCGTGTTTGACAGAATTCCGGCAGCATATTTTTCTCAGTTTTTTTGGCGATCTGAGTGATCAACTTCATGATGGTCATTGACATCAATCCATGAATTTGTGTTGATGAACTCACTCGTGGAAGAGTACTTAAAAGTATTTTTTCATTTTCTTCATGTTTCATTTGGACCATTTCATCAATTTCTTGAAAATCTTTTTCAAAATAATATTTGGAAAATTAAAAATTATTGATTTGAAACGTCATTGAACTGTGTGTCGACGTTTCATAGGAACCTCAAAGTTTGAATTACTAGCTAAGATGAACTTCAACAATGAAGATTCTAATCACAAACAGAAGAAGAAAAAAGTAAGAAAAAAATGTTTGGGATGGATCATAAGGAATCCGTCCAGATACCTTATGACCCTAAAAAAATTATAAAGAACTTTCTTATAATTATTTTTAAGAATGGACTTATAAGAAATCTGTTCTTAACATCCTTTGGAGCAGTAGTATATCTTTCAGACTTTCACCTGTGTGCTGCTACAAAACTTAGTCAAGTTGAACTCGGAGAATTAGCACATGCCGTGCCCGAATGGAGGCACACCCACCGCACGAGAATTATCGTGATGTGGCGGTGGCATGTGCGGTAAGCACATTTAGCAATATAAATCTTGATCAAAAGAATTAGCACTTGCCGATGTTGTCGGGCCTCATCTGTTCTAGAATTTCCGCTGTGCTCATGGCAGCACCATTACATTTCTCCTCTTCGCTTTCTTCACAAAAATCTCCTTCTTTTGGACGATTTCTTTTCCTATTCTAGCTTTATAGAAAAAGGCTTTTTCCTTGGACGGGGGGCATATCCTCCTCTCATGGACAGAGATATCCTTGTTACCAGGTCGCTATAGCAACGCATCTATCTATACCTATATATCAAAGCAGACCCAGTTAGGGCTCCCGTCGCTGCTCCACGTCGATGGTACTGTAGTAGTGCTACAGTAAAACACTTCTTCTACAGTACCCGTGTCACTTTTTTTTCTTCGTAGAAAAATCCTTTCTCAAAAATCATTTTGACGAAAATATATACACGAAATATATGCGCGTCCATAAGTAGGTTCCATTCCCGTGATCGGATTCGAGTTTTGTCGACTCTAGCTTCTCAATTTTGGATCCAGGTTCGAAAAAACATTTAGCGCAATTTGTCAAATTCGTCGCATTCAGTCATCTGTTCGAATTTTCCTCTCACGAATAGATGTATATTGCCCTACCAAACAACTTTCATGTTCTAACCTTTTTATTTCGACGGACATATAGATGTACCGCTTTTTTGCAATAAAGTCCTCCCGTTTTTCCCAAAACTTATTAATCAGCCCTCCGGAATAAAACATTTTGTAGAAAAGTCCCCACGTCCCATTTTTTTGCAGAAAAGTCCTCGCGTTTCCCAAAAAATATGAGCCGGCCTCCCAAAATAAAATATTTTCCCAGTAAAGTCCCCATGTTTTCTCAAAATTGCTAATCGGTCTTCCGGTACAATTGAACAATTTTTCCCCCTCCTAGCATATTTGTCCCCTTATAGTTTAAACCTATTTTTTCCCCACACTTCTTCTCACGAACATTATCTATTTTTACGATCATGAGTGAACAGTCCTGTCCCTTACGAACAGTTTTTTTTTTGGCTTCTAATAGATTTCTCTCCGTTTTAATTTCCCCCTATTATTTATTTTTCCACATTTCTTTTTACGAACATTGCGCACAAATAGCGACTTCAAAATTACTTATTTATTTTGCTCCCTAATTATCCCCTACTATATCTTTCGAAATCTGAACAATTTTTTAACGTAAACTCTCTTTGCATTTCGATAATTTTCAAATCTGCACAATTTTTAGATGTCTACACTTTCAAATTTAAATTTTACCACACAAATCCCCGCGTTTTCCAAAAAAAATTGTTAATAGTCCTTAGATATATGAAGCAAGTAAATGTAATGATATCGCTTGGTGAAACTCAGTGAATACAAGTAGGCAACATGTTACCTATAGCTATCCACGTCGACGGCACTGTAGTAGCTAAAGTGCACGCGCTTCTACAGTGCGCCGTGCACTGTAGCACCTATTTTTTTTGCCCTTTTCGTAATAATATGTACATGAAATATATGCGCGCCGACGAGTAGGTTCCATTCCCGCGGTCGGTTTCGAGTTCGGCCGACTCTAGCTTCACAATTTTAGATCCAGGTTAGCAAAAACATTTGACGAATTTTGTCAAATTCGTCGCACTCAGTCGTCGTTTTGAATTTTCCTCTCACGAGTAGATGGATATCACCCTACCAAACAAATTCCACGTTCTAACCTTTTTACTTTGACGGACATATAGATATAGTTTTTTTGCAGCAAAATCCTCGCGTTTTCCAAAAATTATGAATTGGTCCTCCAGAATAAAACATTTTTGCAGAAAAGTCCCCGGGTGCCGTTCTTTCCCAAAAAAGTCCCCACGTTTCCCAAAAATTGTGAGTCGGTCTCCCGGAATATAACATTTCTCCAGCAGAGTCCGCGCATTTTTCCCAAATTGCAAATCGGCCTTCTGGTACAATTGAACAATTTTTTCCCTCCTAATATATTTGTCCCCTTATAGTTTATACCTATTGTTTTCCCGCACTTCTTTCCACGAACATTATCTATTTTTCTGGTCATGCATGAACAGTCCCTGTCCCTTATGAATAGATTTTTTTTCTTTTTGGCTTCTAATAGATTTCTCCCGTTTTAATTTTCCCATATTGTTTATTTTTTCACACTTCTTTTTACGAACAATGCGCACAAATAGCGACTTCAAAATTACTTATTTGTTTCTACTCCCTATTTATCCCCTACTATATCTTTTTTTTCTACTTTTACCTCCCTTACATATTTATTTTACTACTCTAAGATTGCTCACTTACTTCCTATTTTCCCCTACTCTATTTTTTTAACTTCTTATTTTATTTCTCTCATTAATTTATTCTCGCAAACTTAAAATTTATTAATTATTTATTTGCAAATCATGTTATCTTAATTCCCCACTTCTCTTTATTCAAATTACCCCTACCTTTTTTAGCAATTTTTACTTCCCGTATATTTTTTTACCTACTTCTTAACAGTCTACATTAATTCCATTTGGATGCCTAAATTCACCAAATAAAACAACCTTCCAACACTTACTCCGTACAAAAAACACTATATATTTTCTACCTTTTGATTTTACCAACTTTTACTTCCCGTATATTTTTTTACCTACTTCTTAACGGTCTACATTAATTCCATTTGGATGCCTAAATTCACCAAATAAAACAACCTTCCAACACTTACTCCGTACAAAAAACACTATATATTTTCTACCTTTTAAAACCAATTGTGCATCCCCTCTCCTTTTCCCTCTATTATTCTCTTGACGAGTGCACTGAATTTGTTCCAGAAGCCATGTACTTGGTCACATATAGTGACATACATGTATGATCGTAAATACTAATTCAGATATCATATCTGCACATCGTATATTTATATCACTCAGCTATAGCATAGGTGACTTTATGAAAATTGTAAGTAGTTCACATACAAAAAAAGGATTTTGTGGTCATAAACACCCTTCTCAAATTTTGGTTTGTGTTTCTATTGATTTTCTTTCATTTCACTCTATTTAATTCTCTGATTATGTAGTGCCTGTTTTGTTCTGACCTTTTATACAATACCTAATCCTATGATGCAAATGATGTTACAAGAAAACTCAGCTTTGTGGCGACAATTAGCCTAGACATTTGCTCCCAAATGAAGCATCAAATCCAAGGAATTTTTAAGAATATATAGTGCTTTTTTTGACACCCAGCTTATTTCCATTAATATCCAACCCGTGTTTGCACTCATGTCCAATAGATCATGATATCTTTTGTCCGGTCGTGATAAATCTGAAAGTTAAGTCTTTTGTATAGTTGTTTCGTACTTTTAGCTCCAATTTATTTATATTTTGTCACCGCACGGGCGCGGCGTGTCGCCGCGCTAATTTTCCTACTATCCTTCTTAAAATACGGATCGCTAGCCCTCCACGTGACTTGCTCGTGCAGTACCATAGCAAGAATTTTTTTTATGGCTGCCGGCGCTACGATCTTCACTCCACAACTTGATTCGTGCCGGGGTAGTATAACAAAACTAGGTTAAGATGCGTTGCCCATCTGGGTCGCACCACTGCGTGTTATATAGCCCGGTTAACCAACACCGGTAGGATTACAACTTGATGTACAAGAAAGATCTAAACCACGCAAGGCTTATCTACACCATGCGATAAGGTTCAGGAGGTTACAAATAGAATTACAAGACAGCTACGATACTAACTAACTAACACCCTCCCTCGGTCGAAACTTCACCAAGTTGAGATCGTTTCTGAACTTTCTAGCTGTCGAACTGCAAGAGACTTTGTAAAACCATCAGCTACCTGATCACCTGTAGGTATGAATCTTATATCCAGGAGTTTCTGTGCAACACGCTCCCGAACAAAATGATAATCAACCTCTATGTGTTTTGTCCTTGCATGAAAGACAGGGTTGACTGAGAGATAGGTAGCACCTATATTATCACACCATAGACACGCAGCTTGCGGATGTATAATACCAAGTTCATCAAGCAAAGTTTGTACCCACATCACTTCAGCAGTTGCATTTGCAAGGGACTTGTATTCCGCCTCTGTGCTAGACCTGGAAGCAGTTGCTTGTTTTCTCGCACTCCAAGATATGAGGTTAGAACCGAAATAAACAGCAAAACCTCCAGTGGATCTCCTATCATCTGGACATCCTGCCCAATCCGCATCTGAAAATGCACTCACTAACACAGATTTTGATTTCTCAATATGCAATCCAAATCCCAAAGTCCCATGCAAATATCTGAGTATTCTTTTAACAGCTGTCCAATGAGATGAAGTAGGAGAGTGCAAAAACTGATAGACCTTGTTCACAGAAAAAGCAATATCCGGTCTAGTTAAAGTTAAGTACTGAAGAGCACCTACTATACTTCTGTACCTTGTACCTTTATCATCATTCAATAAATCTCCTCCTTGAGAGGACAGCTTCTCCGAGGTAGAGAGAGGCGTGCTGGAAGGTTTACACCCCTCCAAGCCAACACGCTTCAAGATATCTGTAGTGTACTTTTCTTGAGTCAACAATTAACCATTATTAATTCTCTTTACCTCAATACCCAGAAAATAGTGAAGATCACCTAGATCTTTCAACGCAAAATCAGTTTGAAGATCTTTAAGCAATGCCATCGTCGCATCCTGTGATGAACTAGCAACTATTATGTCATCAACATATATAAGCATAAATATAGAAACATCTCCTTTTTTGTAGAAGAACAATGAAGTGTCAGCCTTAGAAGGTTGAAAACCCAGACTTTGCAATTTCACACTCAACCATGAGTACCAAGCTCTTGGGGCCTGTTTCAAACCATACAGTGCCTTATCCAGCTTGCAAACATAATTAGGCCTGGACTTCTCCTCATACCCAGGCGGTTGTCTCATAAATACCTCCTCCTCAAGAACGCCGTGAAGAAACGCATTCTGCACATCTAACTGACGAAGGCTCCAACCTCTGGAAACTGCAATGGAAAGAACAAGTCTGATGGTGGCTGCCTTAACTACAGGACTGAAAGTGTCCTCGTAGTCAATACCATATCGTTGTTTAAACCCTTTAGCAACTAGACGAGCCTTATATCTATCAATAGACCCATCAGCTTTCCTTTTGATTTTATAAACCCATTTGCAGTCAATAAGATTGTTGCATTTTTCTGGAGGAACTAAGCGCCAAGTTTTATTTCTCCGAAGAGCTAAGAATTCATCATCCATGGCTGTTTTCCAATTTTTATCTAGCAAAGCTTCATGCGGAGATTGTGGCTCACCCGTGGTAGTCAACCATCCTTGTTTTCCATACCTGATTGTGCCATCTTTGAATTTTTCGGCTGAACTATACCTTTCTGTAAATGAGTTCTTGCTAGACTCTGCTCCACCACAGTTCGAGCTACAGGAGCACTTGTCGCAGACGATCCAGGCGACGGTGCTGAAGATTCTTCCGACGCAGGCAATTCCACGCTGCTGCTTCCGGCGGATGTCGACGTAGAGCCAGAAGCCGACGAATGGGCCAGCCCATCACGCGTGGCCACGCGTACAGGGGAGCCGGCCGAGTGTGCCTCGTCGCCCGAGGCAGAGCTTGTCGGGCCGTGCGTGTCCTGCGCCGACTGGCTCGGGCTGGAATTAGATGATCCACCCGACCCGAGGATGATTCCTCGGACTGCTCGTGATCCGAGACTGCAGGAGCATCAGCTCCGTGTCCCGCGCCTCTCCGGATTGGCTGAAAAATCCAGCGATGGTTTCCTGCAGAATTTGCATCTGTTTCTTGTTCCCCTGCATTCTCAGCATGATTAGCAGGATTTATATGAACATTAAGCATTTGATCATCTAGTTTCTCTCCCCCGTGATCAAAACTAGTACCCGTGACAAGATTAGGTGGTAAGAGTAATACTTCGGATCTAAGAAGAGACCCGGCATTAGGATTTAACTCCAAAAAGGGAAGACATTCTCGTCAAATACAACATCACGTGATATATATATGCGTCCTTCGGAAATATCAAGGCATTTAAAACCTTTGTGGAGGTTGCTATAACCAAGAAAAGCACACCTCTTGGAACGAAATTGAAGCTTCCTAGCATTATAAGGGCGAAGATTTGGCCAACACGCGCACCCAAAGGTGCGAAGAGATGAGTACTCAGGTGCTTCATTAAACAATTTCTCAAAAGGAGTTGAATGATCAATAACCTTACTAGGAAGTCTATTAATAAGGTAGGTGGCGGTGAGAAAAGCTTCATCCCAAAACTTCAATGGCATGGACGCATAAGCAAGGAGAGAGAGACCAACTTCCACAATGTGACGATGTTTACGTTCGGCGGAGCCGTTTTGTTGGTGTGCATAAGGACATGAAACATGATGAGAAATCCCTATGCGCTGAAAAAAAGTGTTCAATTTCTCATATTCTCCTCCCCAATCTGTTTGCATAGCAATTATTTTTCTATCAAACATTCGTTCAACAAGGTTTTGGTAGTCATGGAATTTCTGAAACACTTCAGACTTGGCCTTAAGCAAATAGATCCAAGTAAATTTACTGTAATCATCAATAAAACTCACATAATATTTCTTGCGACCAAAAGAATCTGGGGCTGGACCCCATACATCGGAAAAGACTATCTCCAAAGGCGCTTTGGACACACTAAAAGACTTGGGGTATGGTAGTTGATGACTCTTTGCCTTTTGACAGGCATCACACACTGATTCCTTGCTTGACTCAGAATTACAAGGAAGATTATTTCTACTAAAAACTTGTTGAACGATAGACGACGACGGATGCCCTAAACGATTGTGCCACCTTGAAGTGGACGGCTTATTGATGGAGAGGACTTGTCTCTGTGGACCAACCGGGATGGGATAGAGTCCATTCTTACATCTGCCTTGCAGAAGAACCCTCTTCGTTGCCTGATCCTTAACGAAAAAGAAATTGGGATAAATTTCAAAGAAGACATGATTATCTGAAGCTAAACGATGCACGGAAACAAGATTTTTGCAGGCTTGAGGGACATGAAGTGTGTTCTTTAGATATAGATCACGACTAGGGGTTGAAACAATAGATTGACCAATATGCTGAATATTCATACCTGCTCCGCTTGCGGTATGGACTTGTTAGCCTCCACCGTACTTGTTATGGATGGTGAGCCTATCCAGCTCGCCCGTACTGTGGTCGGTGGCGCCGGTGTCGATGTACCAGGGGTTGGAGTCGTTGTTGTTGTAGTAGCCGCCACCGCCGTAGTTGCCATGAGAGGTGTTGGTGGAGTTTGCTGACCGTTCCTCGCCGGTGAAGGAGGTGTCAAACCTCTTCTAGCATTTGGTCACTACGTGGCCATCCTTCTTGCAGAGCTGGCACTTGGGCTTCGGCTGGTTGGAGTTGTTGCCGTGGTAGCCTCCACCACCGCCGTTCTTGAAGTAGTTGTTGTTGCCGTTGAAGTTGCGTCCGCCGCCGCGGTTGGAGTTGTTGTTGTTGTAGCCTCCACCGCCGCCGCGACCATAGCCATCACCGCCCCCTCCGCCACGGCCGCCACCACCGCGACCAAAACCACCACGACCTCCACAATTCGCGGCGTTGGCAGAGGACTGGTTCGGGACGCCTCCCTGGAGTAGATCGAGACGAAGTTCGAAACTGAGAAGCTGGGCATACAGATCGCTTACAGTGAGAGGTTCCACTTGCGCACAGAGCGCGGAGACCAGCGGATTGTAGTCGAAGTCGAGGCCGGCGAGGATGTAGGAGACCATCTCCTCGTCGTCGAGCTTCTTCCCGGCGGACGCCATCTCGTCGCCGAGAGCTTTCATCTTTGCCACGTACTCCGTGACGGACAGGTTGTCCTTCTTGGTCGTGGCCAGAGCGATATGGATGTTCACCGTCCGCGCGCGCGTCTGGGAGGAGTACATCCTCTCGATCGCGCTCCACACCTCTGCAGCGCTGGTCAGGTTTACGACCTGCGCCTGAACCTCACGCGACAGCGAGGTGATGAGGTACGACAGCAGCTGCTGATCGGCTGTCAGCCAGGCGTCGTAGGCAGGGTTCGGCGTCATAGCCTTCTTCCCATCCTTGTCCACCACCTCAAGCTCCTCTGATGGAGCAGCGGTGGTGCCATTGAGGTAGCCCATCATCCGGGTTCCCCGGACCGCAGGTAAGACCTGGGCCTTCCAGAGCAGGTGGTTGCTCCGGTTAAGCTTCTCCGTGACCGGCTGGCCGAAGGGCGACCCAGTTGCGCCGGCGGTCGAGGAGCTCGCCATGGAATCAGATTAGATGTGTTTGAGGAGAGGCTCTGATACCATATAACAAAACTAGGTTAAGATGCGTTGCCCATCTAGGTCGCACCACTGCGTGTTATATAGCCCGGTTAACCAACACCGGTAGGATTACAACTTGATGTACAAGAAAGATCTAAACCACGCAAGGCTTATCTACACCATGCGATAAGGTTCAGGAGGTTACAAATAGAATTACAAGACAGTTGAGAACTTGCCCGTGGCAAGATTGTTAGGAGGGTGGTTGTACCCCCAACCCACCAGAGTTCAAACCCCAGGTTTGACGCTGGTGTTTCTCATTTAGGCGGAATATTCTTCAGTGGGAGGCGACGTTCCCGTCGACAGCGAGGCGCCCGTGGTGACTTCGTCAATCTCAAGACCTGATCCGCCGGCTCAGTCTCTCGGAGGTGCTCATAGGGGTAGGGTGTGCGTTCATATGGGTGAGTGTATGCGCGTGTATATGAGCGCTTGCGTTGTACTGTGTTTCTAAAAAAAAAAAATTACAAGACAGCTACGATACTAACTAACTAACAGTTAGAACACAAATTTTGTAAGACGGACGATCCTACGGCAAGTCCCGTGAGCCCAAATCGAGAGCCGTAATGCTTCTGCTAAATACATCCCCCTCTCTGAAAACTAATTAGCAAAAGCCAAGAGATGCGATCGAGATGCTCAAACGAACCATGACACTCATCTCTCTGTCTTTCTTTACATTACACGGGGAAAAATGGAGGGAAGCGACGGACCAATCACACACGTTACAGAGTCAAGTCAAGAAAACAAGAAGCCGCGGCTGATTAAAAAACTGGCAGTGATAAGATTCGTCGTCGCCGGTGGCGGTAGGTGGGCGATGAGTCAGTTGGCTACTTGCCGGCTGGTTGGTTCGGGTCAGTGGGCGGCGATGGCGTTGCAGCGCCGCTGGCAGAAGTTAGGGATGCGGTCCATGCAGTGGTACACCGGCGGGTCGACGCTGAGGGCGGACCTGACGCAGTCCCGGCACGCCGGGTGGCACCCGCCGCGCGCCGCGTCCATGCACCGGCACTGCGCCGGCATCGACTTGGTGCACCCGCCGCAGTCGTCGCAGCACGGCCACTGCCTCCTGGCCTCCTTCGTCAGCGACAGTACCTGCTCTTCATCTCCTCCTCCGTGCCCTGCAACCAAGAGAGATAACCAGATCGATCTGCCACACTGCTCCGTCAAGGCGTCAACATCTTGCTTCGTTCCTCTGTTTTCTTGCGAGGGTCAGCGGAAGGTCTCGTACCTCTGCTTTGGAGATGGGAGCGTTGGCCGTGGTGGTGGTGGTCGTGCCTGCCGCTGGATTCGGTGAGGTGAGGGAGAGCCATGAGGATGACGGCGAGGATCAGCAACAACGGCGCTGGGCTTCTTCTCCTCCCCATCTCTCTTTCTCTACTGGATTTTGTTCTTGGCTGCAAGGATTGGTGTACGATCGAGAGTATTTTCTTGCTCAGGCTGCTGCAGCTCTCTCTCTATATCTCTATCTGTATCTGTATCTGTACGCGGCTAATGGAAGAAGTCTTTGGTTTCTTATAGGAGGAGCCGAGGAGGGGGTCCAGCCTCGGGACAGTGAGAACTGAGAAGCAGAGCTGCGTGCGCGCCTCTGCGGCTCTGCCCACTGAGACGACGGATCAGGCAAAAAAGTCGGATAAACCAGCACCCCTGTAATCTCCTCCTGATAGAATTGCAGGGTTATCACGAGGGTCCTCTTTTTACAGGGGAGTCCATGCCCTTTCTCAAAACTGCAGATTAGCGAAGCATGTTCCGTGTGGAGTAAATACATTTTGTTCTCGAGAGGTAGTACACAACTAAACCAGCCTCTTTAATCAACGTAGAGTTAACAGATATGCCAAAGAATATATGGAACGTCAGTGGAACGGGAGCTGATACACAATTTCAACGTTAAACCATGTGTTTTTGGGAGTTGATAAGAAATATGTATCGTCACAAATACCTAAAGCTAGATTCACACACGAATATAGAATGAATGTGCAACGATTTGAATATTGAGAATCTCGATATCGCATCTCTAGCCCGATACATCACGTCGAACCCGAAAACATACACACATATTAATGCATATTATGATGTACTCCCTCCGTTCCTGTAAACAGGGCGTGAAAATTTTGGCTCAGGGATTAAGAAAGCGGGCGTGAAAATTTTGGCTCAGGGATTAAGAAAGCGGGCGTGAAAATTTGGCTCAGGGATTAAGAAAGCGTTCAGGGAAGTAAATCTTTCCAAAAGTACAACTATTAAATTGTGAACGATGGTCGATGATGATGAAACATGACTTGAAACACCATTCAAATCAATACCTTGTTACATAGATTGTTGGATTTTTCTCTACATTGTTAGACATACAAAGACAAGAGGAAATAGGAGCATTTTGATCATGGCAACACGATATATCAATCATATCATCACGAGAATTAATCGAGCAATTTATACATGATATGCATGGGCTATAACCACAAGATTTGTGAATCAGTTTGAGTGCTATAAGTGTTTAAGTAAATAGATAAAGCATTGCAATAAGATAGTGATGAAGTACCATCAATAAGAAGCTCATTGTCATTATGGCAATACTTATTACTACTCACCTTCTCAATACTTTGTGGCTTGCCACAAGTAGATGAAGTAGAATAAGTTGCATCACGACCGGGAGTGGAGGGAGATCGAACGATCATTCCCACAATTATTGGACACACCATATTTATTCCGTTTTTTTCTCCCATGGCCAACCATCTCCTAGTTTCTCCCTTTCATATGGAACACATGCAACCAATAGCAGCCCAATAAGGACTGCCCCTCTCCTAATTTTCTGCTCCTCTCTCCACATGCACCATGCACGGCCAATGGCAGGGCTAACTCTTCTGGTTTTTTGGTCAATGTACACAACTGTCAGGGTTAATTTTGGAAGGAACAGGGCAAATTGCACCATGCGCCTTAATTTGTGGCGAATTTGGAAAAACATGTACGCCATGTTCATAGGAATGGAGGGAGTAAAAAAGATCAATCATTCAAGACAATGGCAGAGCTTGGGTTGTTTACTTATGGTGGGCAAAATGGTGTGTGTGTAGGGGGGGGGGGGGGGGGGGGGGGCAGCCTCCCTGGCTTCAACGTAGCTCCGTCGGTGATCCAAGAGCCAAATGCATATTACTTATACTTGTACGTAGAACACCTACGATGTCGGTAACGTCACAGCTCCGGCCGTGGCACTTCAAGTGGTTGGAGACCGTGTGGCGTTTTATGACTGCGCATTCGTGTCAATCCAAGACACTCTAAGCGTGCAAAAAGAAAATTTGGAGATAGCAACCGGGGCGATCGCCCAATTGAAAGCAATTGCATACATGTAAAAAAATTAAACTCATAAGCACACACTTTCACGTACCTGTTGTTGGATACATGTGCATTTCAACGACTAGAAATACCTAAAGAAACACATATATGGTTTCCAATTGATGTTGCATAAGAGGACGTAGAGTTAAACATAAATGTATCATAGAGATAAAAGGAACATACCAAAGACTAATTCAAACGAATGCGTAGAAGAATAGTGTGAATGAACGCAAAGTTTTCTGAGAATTCGAAACAGGCAAGTTGAAGGTTGGGCTGAAGTCAGATCTATAGAATTTGTGAACTGGATATCCATTTTATTTCTGATTGTAGTTTAACTCTAAATAGCAGATATCACACGTTCATTATTCTGTCTATCATATTTAACCCGACACCAATAACCAATAGTGTGGGATATTAATTTATTATTTAAAATAGGGCAAATTTTATTTTAACCTCTAATTTATCGTTTGTGACACCGGTTATCCTAGTTTATAAATATTTCTCCAGTTAAAAAAAAATTGTATCCAATTTTACCCTTGTAAGAACGTGGGACCTGCTCGTCAGCCCATCGTGGCATCCTATTTAATATTAGAATATGTGTTGTTGTTTATGTATTAAGCATTGCTTCTAATTGAATAGGTTGTTGTGCACTTTCTAGTATATTATATTATATTATATGTATTAAAGCGTTCTAGATTAAATTAAATCGCCAATGCAAACGTGTAAACATTTACAAGGGGTAAAATCGAGCATAATAAAGTTCCTAAAATAGTGCGGCATTTTCCAAAACCAAAACAAATGTCAAACTAGGGATTCAAAATTGAATCCACTTTGAAGAATAAGATCGACGTTGACGAGGCTGGTCGAAAAGTAGCCACTCTACCATGTAGCGCCTAGTTTGCCATTCACAACATCTAGAGTTCTAGGCTCGTTGGTGCAAGGGCTTGCCGCCAAGGTTAAACGAGGACCTATGTTCGATTTCAAGATAGCCGAACTGTCCACGGTGACTAGTAGCCTAATCTCGGGAGGTGCTGCGAGCAAAAAAACGTCCCCGTCCAAAGAGATAATGGAGCTGTCGCTGCCACTCCCATGGCGAAATGAGTCACCACGACACACGAGATAAGATCGACAAAGCCCACCAATCCACTCCCGTCCACGTATGATGGGCCACGCGGTCCCGGATTATCCTAACCTGCACTAGTCTCGCTCGCCGGGATCTCCCCAGATCCCATTATCCTAACCTGCACACGTGTACGCCATTTTGAAACATGTGCAACTTGTGTGTCTCTTCCCTCAGATTTTTTGACATTAGGGGTTGGTAATCGAAGCCAACGTTTCAGTACGAAACGGGCTGGGCCATACACAGCGTCAGCAATATGGCCCACCCCACACATTGGACACGCATTCGTGATAATTAACCCGTGTGCTGCTTGCTTGATTCCGCACGCACGCATGGTGATTTTCGTCAAGACGAATCTGCATCCTCTGTTACTAGTAATCAAGCACGTGCACATGCACGATGCAATGCCCCAATTAAGTGCATATATAACAACATGTATTCAGAATTTAAGATAATATGAGCTAGCCCCTAAGTTTACAACAACCTCCGTAAGTTGCAAAAGATTAATTTCCGGATCAATAAGGACACCGCCACTCTTCCATTGTTTTCACAGAATGCAAGTGAGTATATCTTGTTTACAGGGCAGAATGTCAGTTCGGATTAATTACACTCTAGTTGAATATCGAAGTGGTAAATCACTTGTATCCCTATAACATGAAAAGATCATAGCAGGTTTAAAGATTCGTGCATGTAATTCCTAGTTGATGTCCGAAATAAGAACTCTTGCTTGATGCTCTCATAGCACAGAAAGTATTCCCACTACAAGAAAAACTGACGATCATCCTTCCATGCTAAATGCTTGCAGAACAACTGTTGCCAAAACAAAGCAGATTTGAAGATTTTTGCATGTCGTTTCTAGTTGACGCCAGAAATAAAAATTACTCTTGCTTGGCACTCTGAGAAGAGAGGAAGTACTCTGAATTCAAGCAAAAGTTGTGGGTTATTCTTTCATGGTAAATGCCCGCAGAAAAATTGTTGCTAATGCTGAAGCATCAACATAAGTGTCTATCAAATAGCTACTTCAAAATTATACTACGATTGAGATATATGAGATAAAAGAACATCACTCTTTTTTGAACATCTCTAGCGTCAATTGAGAAAAATAGTCTAAATCACAAGCATTAGTTTAGTTATAAAAGGAAAAAATAAGGCAAGTCCCTAGCAATACATTACTTACGATTTTAATAATACTGCTAGTGATGAAAACCTGTACCATGTGACCAATTGCGGACAACCAGTTATTACCTAAGATTTATTTTTAGGACATGACAGAGAAGTATATGGTCTCCGGCTAGCATCACCATCAAATTAAAGCCATATCTTGAAAATTTTGATTTAAAAAATCTATGTCTTATTTCCCTTGAAAATAATTTGCATGGACCTGATTCTTTTAAGAGATATTTGTTTTCCAATGATCAGGCTGAACATCTAAATTTTGCAAACATGCACATAGTTAAAACATCAGGTCTGGTAGCACACGTGTTCATCTTCGCATGACATTTGCTATTATCCCAAAACTCTGTCTTCTTTTTCCCCAAATTCCACCTTGAGTTTGGAAATTTATTGTTGTCCTCGAGATTTGATAGAACCCGTGTTAGTATATCCCATTAGTAGCACTAATTCATGGATTGAAGAGTAAGAATTACAATACTGAACCTCTGAAGCAATTCTATCTGCGATATTCACTAATACCTGAATGATGTACATATACACATAATCTGAATGTACAAGACAAAAACAACTCTTGAGGCTATGAACTCACTTGCTGTTAAAATCAATTGTGCCAAAGCACATCAACGCTATGTGAATATTGTATCGCTGCAGAGATGCATCATGCCGATAAGACATAGACCTGACAGTTCACATACATCAGAATTCAGAAAATAATAGGCATCGTCTCAGCTCGAATCTGCTAAAGTTTGAATCACGAAGATGAGCAGAACCTTGGAGGAGCTGGAAGCCTTGGAGGATATACATAAATAATCATTCTCGTGCCTGTGGTTTAGTAACTATGAGGATAGCCTTGGAGGATATACATAAATATACATCGTCTCAGCGTTTTGGTTAATATAAAATAATCATAAATACATTACATCTTTTTAGTAAAGAACGCCAAGAGAGCATAGTACCTTAGTCATTCTCGTGGCAATCCAGTACCACATTTATCTAGCAATAATCATAAATACATTACAGCGTTTTGGTGAATTGACCCGCCCAAAGAGCAGTATCTGGCATTGGCATAGATCAATGCCTACAAACTCCGAGTGCTGGCTGTGCTGATCATTCCACAAGAGTGATCACCTGGACATGTATTTGTTCATGCGAAAGGCATCAACGAAGAATTGAAACACATCAATCTAGAAGATGATATACTGATAGTATCGAGGTCATAGGATGCACCATCGACTAACAAAGACAAAGAAATAAACTAAAAGCTAGCTGACCTCGACTCGATGTGTTTGAACGGCTCCTGCCAGAGATATGGCTATGCATGATTAGATGAGTTTCTGCACCCAAGTTCAGACAATCGATCTGATGCTATCACCACCTTCTCGTATTGTTGATCTTTAACAAGCTTCAAGACTACTAACTATGCATCCATTTTAGTGATCATCATTCAGTAACCAAATGTCAATCAAATACATCCGAGAATCAACAATCAAGCTGCACATGATTGACATTAATATCAATAATCATGCTACTGCCACTATAGTTCAAAACAAACAGAGGATCAAATGGCTCGAATATTGTACCCCTTTGTGACCTGTTATGGAGCATAAAGTTAGCAGTGGCCTATCTCAAGTCACCTGCAAGGGCGTCCTATGGAGTATGGATTGCGGTGCACTGGATGTAGTCCACGGCCAAGGTGCGCGTCCCTGACCACCATGACCCATGGCCGTCTTGCAGCCGAGAGCAGAAGGAGAAGGCAAGCCTGTGGGAGTGCGCCTCCGGTGACCACAGCCGGGCGGAGCCTTTTTTTCTGCCGCTGCAGCCTGAGAGAGTGGAGAAGGCAGGAGGGTGTGCCGACCATCTTCGTCAAGGAACAACCAAAGGAACGGCGCGACGCGCCTTTAAGAACTGCTGGACGGTTTCTCGCTGCCGCCTCCTCGTGCATGACCGGTAGCGAGCGTGCCGCCGGGCCGTCTCCTGGTTCTCCTCCCGATCCCCCATCATAAGTGTCGGCGGGTGCAGCGTAGGCGGGCTCGCGTGCAAGACGGAAGCAGCGGGGAGGTTCGCGCGGGGCGGCGGTAGGAGGCTCTCGCGGAAGCGCCGGGAAAGCTCGGCGGTGGGCAGACTCGCCGCGGAGGCGATGTGTCAGGGAGGCGGTGTGGAGAGCATGACTGCGATCCGGAAAAAAAGGGCTCCGAGGTGAGGTGCGATCGTGGTCAGTTCGTGGATGGTGCGGAATCCCTCCGACGGACACTGTTTTACCGCTTAAGACGGGACTAATCTTGTGGGTTGATTGTAAGGTTGTACGGTCGCGATTTTATGGATCTGTCCCCCTCTCTGTCTTTTTATAATCAAGCACGTGCACATGCACGTTTGATGCAATGCCCCAATTAAGTGCATATATACCAATATTTATTCAGGTAATATGAGCTAGCCCCTAAGTTTACAGCAACCTCTATAAGCTGCAAAAGATTATTTTCCGGATCAACAGGGCAACCACCACTCTTCCATTGTTTTTATAGAATGCAAGAGGATATATCTTCTTTACAAGGCAGAATGTCAGTTAGGATGAATTACATTATAGTTGAATGTCGAAGTGGTAAATCACTTGTTATCACTTAACATGAAAATATTTGAGCAGGTTTAAAGATTCTGGCATGTAAATCCTAGTTGATGTCACAAATAAATAGTAACTCTTGCTTGACACTCTCATAGCACGTATTCTCACTACAAGAAAAAATTGCCGATCATCCTTCCATGCTAAATGCGTGCAAAACAATTGTTGCCAAGACGGAGCAGGTTTGAAGAGTTTTGCATGTTGTTCCTAGTTGACGTTAGAAATAAAAACAAATCTTGCTTGACACTCTCAAAAGAGAGGAAGTATGAGATTTCAGAACATCACTATTTTTGAACTTACTCAAGCATCAACAGAAGTGTCTATCAAATAGCCACTTCTCAATTATACTACGACTGAGATATATGAGATCACAGAACATCACTCTTTTTGGAACATCTCTAGCGTCAATTGAAAAAAAAATTAGCTAAATCTCAAGCATTAGTTTGGTAAAAAGGGAAAAATAAGCTAAGTCCCTAGCAATACTGTACTTACGATTTTTAGTACTGTTAGTGAAAACCTGTACCATGTGACCCATTGCACCACCAAATTAAAGCCATATCAAGAAAATGATGTATCTCCCTGGAGAATAATTTGCATGCACCTGATTCTGTGAAGAGATTCTTGTTTTTCAATGATCACGCTGAACATCTAATTTTTGTAGACATGCACATAGTTAAAACATCAGGTCTGGTAGCACTAAAAGCTATGAGAAAATACTCAAGGATCATACATGTGTTCACCTTCACAGGACATTTTCCAAATTCCATCTTGAGTTAAGAATTTTATTCTCTTTGTTGTCCTCGAGATTTGATACAACCCGTGTTAGTATCTTGTTAGTTGCACTAATCCATCGTTAGTAGCAGTAATCCATGAATTGAAGAGTAAGAATAATAATACTGAACCTTTGAAGCATTCTATCAGCTAAATGTACAAGACAAAAACAAGCAGCGAACTCACTTGCTGTAAAAATCAGTTGCGCCAAAGCAGAGCAACGCTATCTTCTATCTGAATCTTATACGGCTGCAAAAATTCATCATACATCAGAATCAATTGCGCCATAACACATAGACCTCAAAGTTCACATGCATCAGAAAATAGCAGGCATCATCTCAGCACGAAGATGAACAGAACCTTGGAGGAGCCGGAGGTCTTGGAGGAGCAAGACACTGGCTCCGGACGGCATGTGCAGGGCAGGACTCGGCCTCGCTATGGGCAGGACGGCGACTTGGGGACAGCGCTGTACATGGAGAACGACGGCGGATCTTCGGTCGGGCGGCGCCTTGGAGGAGCAGGACGCTGGCGCCGGACGGCAGGTGCAGGGCGGCGGCGTCCTCGCTACAGGAAGGACGGCGCTTGGGTCGTGTGGCGCTTTGGAGGAGCAGGACTGGCGCCGGACGACAGGTGCAGGGAGGCGGCGTCCTCGCTACGGGCAGGAGTGCAGGACGGCGCGATGTGGGGGAAGTGCTGGGACGTGGAGGACGGGATTTAGGGAAACGGGTTTTGATTTAGCGGCGTTGTCCGTTCCGCTGTGTTTTACCGCTAATGATGGGAGGTACGTGAACCCTTCGATATTTGTTGGATGGCTGTGATTGCTTGGATCTGCCCCCATCTGGCTCTTTTTATGTTGGTATAGATATAGATATAGATAGAGGTATAGATAAACAAGACTGAGCCGTTTTAGTGTTTTACTCGCGTTCTCTGAACTTGCATCGTTCCTCCCATCCCACACTCTGAACTTGCTCATCCAATGTCTGCTGGTCTCTGGTGGGATCGCGTAACACCAACTTAATTACAAGGTTCACGCGTTCTCTCTAGGTTTACATTACACGGGAAACGTAAATCGGCGTTACAGGGTCAGTCACCAGTCACCACTCAGCAGAGACAAAGCCACGGCTAATTAAAAACTGGCAGGCAGGCTGGCTCAACAGCGATAAGATTCTCCGTCGCCGGTAGGTAGCAAGTTGGTCGTGTCAGTGGGCGGCGACGGCGTTGCAGCGCCGCTGGCAGAAGTTAAGGACGCGGTGCATACACTGGTAGACGGCCGGGTGGACGCTGAGCGGCGACCTGACGCAGTCCCGGCACGCCGGGTGGCACCCGCCGCGCGCCGCGTCCATGCACTGGCACTTCGCGGGGATCGACTTGGTGCACCCGCCGCAGTTGTCGCAGCACGGCCACTGCCTCCTCGCTTCCTTTGACGCCGACACGTCTTCTACACCGTGCCCTGCAAATCACATACTGTATTTGTCATGCTGTTTCAGCGAGGAAGGAAGGGGAAGCAAGACAACATCTTGCTTCATTCCCCAGTTTTCTTGCGAGAATCGACGGAAAGCTTCGTACCTGTGCTTTGGCCATGGGAGTGGTGGTGGTGGTGCCTGCCGCTGGATTCGGCGAGGTGAGGAAGAGCTACTGCGAGAACGGCGAGGATCATCAACAACGGCGCCGAGCTTCTTCTTCTCCCCATCTCTCTCTTGGATTCTGGCCTTGGCTTACAAAGAACCTTTGTTGGTCTGATGCTGTAGTAGCTCTCTCTATCTCAATATGTACGCGGCTAATGGAAGAAGTCTTCACTTCTTAAATAGAGCTACTAGGTAAGATGGCGCGGCGGCACGCCGCACCCGTGTGGTTTTATTGATTTAGTTCATTTTAATTTTCTATAATTTTTGTAAGTACGGGAAATAGTCATATACATTTGAATAGTCTGTAGCCCATAGAAATGTGGAAATACTCATATACGTTTTAAATTATCCAAAAAATATACACATTCTGAATTAGGGGAAAGTTTTGCCATTTTAAGTATGGTTAAAAGTTGTTTAATTTTGTTATGTCAAATAACCATGGTTAATTTTTCCGAACATTCGTGAATTCGATATAAATAGGTAGGATTTATTTTTTAAAACATTTTGGTATGTTCAATATATTTTCCGCGTGGGCAATGAAATAGTTATGAATTTTTTGGAAACTAATCTAAAAATTCTGTGTTATTACTATTATTTTTAGTTGGTAAATTAGTTTTATGTAATTTTTTTGTAAGTATAGGAAATAGTCATATATATTTGAATATTCTGTACCTGGTAGAAGTGTGGAATATACTCATATATGTTTGAATTCTTCAAAAGAATAAACACATTATGAATTAGGAGGAAATTTTGGCATTTTAAGGATGGTTAAGAGTTGTTTAATTTTGTTATGTTAAATAACCATGGTTAATTTTTCCGAGTATTCCTGAATTCGATATAAATAAGTAGGATTTATTTTTTAATTTTTTAATTTTTTTGGTATGTTCAACATATTTTTCCCATGGACAATGAATTAGTTATGATTTTTTTTGGAAATTAATGTAAAATTCTGCGGTATTACTATTATTTTTCATTGGTGAATTAGTTCATTTGGGAGATAAATTGAGAAAATAATATTGCAGTGCAATATGAAAATATATATAATTAGTTTTGGAAAAGTTATATGGTGGTGATGTTACTGAAATTAGTTTGTAATATCTAGAGAACGCAAAGACATTTGCGTAAAAGAAATGTGCGTTTTTTTTATCTTGGAGACCGATTTTTTTTTTTGGAAAACGCATGGGCTTTTATGCAAAAAGTGGGGTTAAGAATTGTTTAATTTTGTTATGTCAAATAAGTATAGTTAATTTTTTCGAGCATTCGTGAATTCGATATAAATAAGAAGGATTTATTATTTAATTTTTTTGGTATGTTAAACATATTTTCCCATGGACAATGAATTATTTATGATTTTTTTGGAAATTAATGTAAAATTCTGCGGTATTACTATTTTTTTCGTTGGTGAATTAGTTCATATGGGAGATAAATTGAGAAAATAATATTGCAGTGCAATATGAAATATATAAAATTAGTTGTGGAAAAGTTATGTGGTGCTGGTGTTACTGAAATTAGTTTGTAATATGTGGAGAACGCGAGGACCTTTGCATAAAAGTAATGCGTGTTTTTTATTTTGGGAGGCCGATATATATTTTTGGAAAAAGCGTGGGCTTTTCTGCAAAAAGTGCCGAGCGGTGTTTTTTTTTGCAAAAAGTTTTATTCCGAGGGCCAATTTGTATTTTTTGGAAAACGCGTGGGATTTACTGCAAAAGTAGCACGGGGACTTTTATGCAAAAAGTTATTGGAAGGGTGATATACATCTACCTGTGAAATGCAGTGCGGCGTTACAGTGCCGGGCGCCTGAGAGGCCGCGAATCCGTCCGGCTATTATATATAGTAGTATAGTTTTTTTTGAAAACGATAGGTCTTTACTGCGGAAAAAGCGGCGAGCAAAGTGAACATCTATATGTCTGTCAAAATAAGAAGATTAAAACACGAAAGTTGTTCGGGAAGGTGATATCCATCTATTTGTGAAAGAAAAATTCAAACGGGTGACCGAGCGCGACGAATTGGACAAAACTCGCCGAATATTTCTGCGAATCTGGATCACAAATTAATGAGTTAAAGTCGAACAAATTTGATGACCCACAAGTATAGGGGATCGCAACAGTCTTCGAGGGAAGTAAAACCCAATTTATTGATTCGACACAAGGGGAGCCAAAGAATACTTGAGAGCCTTAACAGCGGAGTTGTCAATTCAGCTGCACCTGTGAATAGTCTTGCTCGACACAGATTATCAGTAGCAAC
Source organism: Poa pratensis (assembly GCA_947311845.1). Lineage (NCBI taxonomy): Eukaryota > Viridiplantae > Streptophyta > Magnoliopsida > Poales > Poaceae > Poa > Poa pratensis. The sequence goes on from CAMZMU010000041.1 coordinate 165,845,867, forward strand.
AGTTTTATAGCAGTAGTAGCGGTGAAATAATAGCAGCAGTAAATAGAGACAGCAGTAGTGATTGCAGTAAACAGTAGGATTAAAACACTGTAGGCATAGGGATGGATGAACGGGCGCTGCATGGATAAGATAGCTCATATAATAATCAAGACATAGGCATTGCAGATAATAATGATAAAGCATCCAAGTACTAAGTAAACGTAGGCATGTGTTCCGTATATAGTCGTACGTGCTCGCAATGAGAAACTTGTACAACATCTTCTGTCCTACCAGCCGGTGGCAGCCGGGCCTCAAGGGAATCTACTGGTAATTAAGGTACTCCTTTTAATAAAGTACCGGAGCAAAGCATTAACACGCAGTGAACACATGTGATCCTCACATCGCAGCCATTCCCCTCGGCTGTCCCAATTATTGTCACTTTGGGACCGCGGGTTCCGGACAACAATATGTGTATACAACTTGCAGGTATGATCAATAAACAGTGCATATCATTATGAAACAATAACATGTTCAGATCTGAAATCATGGCACTCGGGCCCTAGTGACAAGCATTAAGCTCAACAAGTTGCAACAACATCAATAAGTACTAACAACGGATACTGGGCACCATGCCCTAATGATCTTATAGCTTATTACATGAACAATCTCATCCAATCCCTACCATCCCCCTCAGCCTACAGCAGGGAATTACTCACACATGGATGGGGGAAACATGGATGGTCGATGGAGAAGCGTCGGTGATGATGATGGCGATGATCTCCTCCAATTCCCCGTCCCGGCGGAGTGCCAGAACGGAGTTTCTGGTCCCCGAAATAGGTTTCGCGATGGTGGCGGCGTACGGTGATGTTTCTGGATGAAGTGGACGACCCCCCGACGTTTTTAGGTCAGAAGGGTTAAGTAGTCGAAAGGGGGACTCGGGGAGGTGCCCGAGCGCCCTCCTCATAGGCTGGCGCGGCAGGCCCCTTGGCCGCGCCACCATGTGGTTTGGGCCACTCGTGGCCCATCTCCGCCTCCCCTTCTGGCTCCGTGAGTCTTCTGGTAAAATAGGAGGTTTGCGATCTTTTCTGGTGTTTTTCCCGAAAGTTGACTTTCTGCACAAAAACAAGACACCAGGGCAATTCTGCTGAAAACAGCGTTAGTCCGCATTAGTTGTATTCAAAACACACAAGTTAGAGGTAAAACAATAGCAAAAGTGTTCGGGAAAGTAGATACGTTTTGGACGTATCAACTCCCCCCAAGCTTAGCTTATTGCTTGTCCTCAAGCAATTCAGTTAACAACTGAGTGCGATAAAAGACTTTCACGAACACATTTGCTTCATATGATGCATATATTCTCACTATATGTACAAATGCTTAGCAATTCAAGATGAGGCAAATGCAAATAATGTCACTCAATAGGCATGTAAACTATGAAAAGATACCAACATACTAATAGCAACAAACATGAAACATATTAATTCACAAGATTGTAATGCTCATAATAGGATATGATAAGATGGTATCTCGCTTGCCCGTTTTTGTACAGCAAAACATAAATGCCCAGGCACCTCTGAAGTTCATGGGAAGACTAGAATCAAAGATATCAAAGATAAAAGCATCAAAGTTATATCATAGTTAACCACATTCTGGGACAAGCACATTACACTAAGAATGACAACTATGCTCTCGAGAAAGTGCTCAAAGAAAGGATGGTGACTCAACATGAAAGTAAAAGATTGGCCCTTCGCAGAGGGAAGCAGAGATTATCATGTGCTAGAGCTTTTTATTTTTAAAACAGAAGCAAAATTGTTTTGGGAAGTGTTTGTTGTTGTCAACGAATGGTAGTGGGTACTCTAACCCCCTTGTCAACCAGACTTTCAAGAGCGGCTCCCATGAAGGACGTTATTTCTACCAGCAAGGTAGATCATCCCTCTTCTCTTTTGTTTACACATGTATTTTAGTTTCATTATGGGTGACACTCCCCCCAACCTTTGCTTGCACAAGCCATGGCTAACCGAATCCTCGGGTGCCTTCCAACATTCACATACCATGGAGGAGTGTCTATTGCAAAATTAAGTTGCTTACTGATAAATCAGGGCAAAACATGTGAAGAGAATTATTAATGAAAGTTGTAATTAATTGGGGCTGGGCACCCCGTTGCCAGCTCTTTTTGCAAATTATTGGATAAGCGGATGTATATGCCACTAGTCCATTGGTGAAAGTCTGTCAGAAGTAAATGACAAGATTGAAAGATAAAACACCACATACTTCCTCATGAGCTATAAAACATTGACACAAATTGAGAAGTACTTTGAAGGTTTTAAAGGTAGCACATGAAAATTTACTTGAATGGTTCGAAATGCCATGCATAGGTATTTATGGTGGACACTTTGGAATAACTTGGTTTTCATGGTTTTGGAAGCACGAGCAGCATTCCCGCTCAGTACAAGTGAAGGCTAGCAATAGACTGGGAAGCGACAATCAAGAGAGCAATAACCGTCATAATCATGCTTGCGACAAAATGAAATTAATTGAGACATAAAAGTGATACAAGAACTCTGAGTCAAAATAAATCATCAAGGCTTAATTGACTTTTGTTTTTCAGTCATACGCATGCATGAGCATGTGCCAAGTCAATTCGAATGAATTATTCAGAGGAGGATACCACAATGTCATACCCTCTATGAATAGAACAATGCAAGCAAACATCAACATAACATGCTACCACTATTAATAAATTGGGACCGATCATGAGAGAACAAGAACTACTAAGCATCCACTAAATGACATATACCTCACATGAACCAACTAAGCATGCTCACATAGATGAGTATATGTACAAAAATGAAAACAAATAGAGTTCATACCAGCCTCTCACCCCAACTCAAGTTGTTGTAGATCATCCTTATTGCTTTTTCACTTGTGTTGCTTCGAATGATAAGAATGAAAACCAAGCTCCATCGGAGTCACGGATGGCTGTCCAACTCTGAAAACACTATACAAAACCAAAAAGAAACAACAAATATTTTTGGGTTTTCGAGTTTTTGAAACAAGAGCAAAAAGAAACAACAATAAAGCAAAATATTTTTGGATTTTTGAATAACAAACCGAATTTTAAAACTAAGCAAACTAATACTGAAACTTAAAGAAACAAATGAAGAGAAACAACAGAAATATTTTTGGTCTTTTTGTGTTTTGGAATGCAGCAATAAAAGGTAAACAATTAAAAAGAAAGAAAGAAAACTGCAACATGGATATACAAAGTATCGACAAGATATGATATGTAAATGAGTGAGATGTCGATATACCTCCCCCCAAGCTTAGGCTTTTGGCCTAAGTGGAGATCAATCCCATGGTGCCCAGGAAGTGGCGCCTCCATAGTACGACGAGGAAGGGCCCTCGTCCTGGTAAGAGCTGGATGACGCTCCAAGGTAAGTGACGGTGTAGCCATCATCAGGTGCTTCTCCCTCCTCCTGGTGCTGCTGGTGAAAGCCTCGCACTCTAAGCTGCTCCTCCAACGCCTCCTTGGAGTACGACCACGGTCTCCTGTGTAAAGGGAACAGATCGGCCTGGGGCAAAGGCACTTCATATTCATCCCCGTTAGTAAATAAAACTTTGTAAACAATGTTTCCTAAATGAGAATTAGGTGTGACAAACTGATGGCCTTTCATAGCAGCAATATCAAGTCTAAAAGGGGTTAGCTTCTCATCAGTAGGACTAACGGAAAGACCTAGATATGCGATAACTCGTGAAGCAACAATTCCTCCATAAATAGGTCCACTAGCAGCCAAACGGCGAGCAATAAGGGCACCAAGGTTGTAAGCAGTGTTACCATTAAGTGCAGCAGCAAGAAAAGCAAGATGATAATTAGAAATGTTACTAGTGTTTTCCCTACCAAGAATGCTAGTAGCAAGATAATAAACGAAATATCTAATGGCAGGGAATTGGATGTTCCTTATCTTGCCGCGCTGAGCGATGCGGTCATCGTCGTTGGTCACTCCTCGGTAAAGTTCCACAAAGTCTTTGGTGTTCCCTGCAATCTTCTTCGCTGTGCCTATAGGAGCAATATCTATGGCAGCACAAAAGTCTCCCAACCCATTGTAACAGGCCTGTCATAAATCTTAAATTGGACAGTAGGCGTATAAGATGAATTCACAAATTTAAAACTCTCAACAAAAGTTTTGGTGAGCCAATAATGTTGGTCGCTCTCATCCTGCATATAAGTGGTTAGGCCAACTCTCTGGATGAGGAACATGAAGTCATCAAGCAACCCTGCATTACGCAAAAACTCCATGCATGGAAAGGATGAAGCATTTGGGATTTGGTCACCCCTCCATCTCCAATGTTCGGTGCAATGACATCCTCATCATAGGAACGCCTAACTCGAGTAGATGCCCTCAAAGGCCTTCTCGCTCTCTGAGAATCCCTTTCAAACACCTCCCAAAGGTGTGGTTATGCATTTTCCTTTTCTGAAATTTTTTAACAAACATTATAAAAATTGATTTTGAGACATACAAATGAGGGGAACTACTATATGAACTTGCTAGAGGACTAAACATGCATCAAAACTGATTATATCAACATAGAACAAGCATGCATACTCACTTAACAAGTCACCTACAGCAGCAAAATACTCAAGGTATACTCTACTAAACAAAATTCTACTTGGATACATGGAGGAGTCACATACCGGAGAGCAAATGGTCCAAATTTCAGCAACAAAGATGGGCTGAGCAAGGAGATCGAAAAATCTCGAGCAAGAGCAGCAAGAACACGGGTTTGAGCAATGGTGGTGTGTTTGGTCGGGAGAGAGAAAGAAATGAGAGGAAGATGGGTGAGTGGAGGGCCAGGTGGGGCCCACACCATGCCACGGCGCGGCCCACACCCTGCCGCGCGGTGGGGTGGTGTGGTGGCATGGTGGGTCCCCCTGGTCAGCTCCAGGCACTCCCACATTCCTCTTTAAAAACTAATATTTATGGTATAATTTTCAGAAATTTTTGAAAACTTTCATTTTGCACATTTTCTGGATATTTAAATAATAAACTTAGAGCAGAAATAGAATTTTATAAAGACCAGTTTCAACTAAAACTTTGCAAGTTCAGTAACACAACAGTAGGTAAAACAAAGTTGAAGAAAGAAATGTTGTTTAGCTCTTTTATGTATGCAAATACATTTGATACAAGGTTGATCAAGTCTTGGCACCAAATAAATTTACATGACACAAATGATTTAAACATCATTAAACACTCATGTTACCTTGTATTGTATTGATATGGATCCAATCATAATGTTTTGATATCCTTCTTGATGATCATATATAGGGCAATCAATACTTCCCACTTTGATAGTTTTAAAATTGGAGATGGTATTGACTCCATAAATCTTGTCAACTTTCTTGGGGAAATAAACAGTATGTTCTTTATCATTAACATTGAAAGTTACTTTTCCTTTATTGCAATCAATAACAGCACCTGCAGTATTTAGAAAAGGTCTTCCAAGAATAATAGACATATTATCATCTTCAGGCATTTCAAGAACAACAAAATCAGTCAAAATTAAACAATTGTTAGCACTTGAACAGGGACATCCTCACAAATGCCAACAGGAACAGCAGTAGATTTATCAGCCATTTGCAAAGATATATCAGTAGGTATCAATTTATCAAGATAGAGTCTCTTATAAAGAGAAAAAGGCATAACACTAACTCCTGCTCCCAAATCACATAAAGCAGTTCTAACATAATTATTCTTGATGGAGCAAGGGATGGTTGGTATACCTGGATCTCCAAGCTTCTTAGGAACCTTGCCATTGAAAGAATAATTAGCAAGCATAGTAGAAATTTCCTCATTAGGAATTTTCCTCTTGTTAGAAACAATATCTTTCATATACTTTGAGTAAGGAGGCAATTTAATAGCATCAGTCAAAGGAATTTGCAAGAACAAGGGTTTCATCCATTCACAAAATTTATTATAATGTTCTTCTTCCTTTGATTTTAGTTTCTTAGTTGGAAAAGGCATTTGCTTTTGAACCCAAGGTTCCCTTTCATTACCATGTTTCTTAGCAATGAAATCTTCCTTAGTGTACTTTGTGTTTTTAGTATGCTTTTCAGGTTCCTTTTCACTAACTTCTTTATCAAGAGCATCATTTTTATCCTTATCACTATCAAGTTCATTACCACTTTCAGTTTCAGCATCAGAGATAGATATACTATTAGGATCATTAACAGTTTCAGAGGATTCTACAACATTTTTATGTTCTTCTTCTTCTTCTTTTTCTTAGAAGGAGAAACTGGATTTTCAGCTAGTTGAGAATCTTGTTCAATTCTTTTAGGATGTCCCTCAGGATATAAAGGATCCTGAGTATGAGCTCCACTTCTAGTGCTAACATAGACAGGTTTTAATTTTTCCTTAGAAGCATTGGCTAACATGTTTCCATGGTCCGATATAGCTATGGATTTTGTCTTAGGACTCCCACGCACTAAAACAAACAAGGAGTCCATCTTTGTCGTCATTGATCGATTCCCTAAAATGCCACACTTCATACCATGCAACAAGATTGACGATGCTTCACATATTGCTACTTTGTTTTTCAGGGAAATCATACGTCTTCATGGCGTGCCCAAGACCATTGTGTCGGATCGTGATGTCAAGTTCGTGAGCTATTTTTGGAAGACGTTGATGGCCAAGATGGGAATCAAGCAACTATTCTCCACCGCATACCACCCTCAAACTGATGGCCAAACCGAAGTGGTGAACCGAAGCCTATCTACACTCCTTCATGTGTTGATCAAGCTTAACTTGAAGAATTGGGAAGAGTGCATCCCACACGCCGAGTTCGCCTACAATCGAGCACTACATCGCGCAACGAAGAGAACACCCTTCGAGGTCATCTATGGCTCCAACCCCTACACCGCGCTCAACATGCTACCACTTCCACTCCGTGAGCAAGTTAACATGGACTTCGACAAGCGATCGAGCCGCTTACATGAAGAAGCTCCATGAGGAAACAAGAACTACGCTTGAGAAGCACAACAAAGACCATGCTACGAAGATGAACAAACACAAGCGCGCCATGATATTTGAAGAAGGAAACCTTGTTTGGCTACACCTTCGCAAAGATCGCTTCCCGGATGCAAGGAAGTCCAAGCTTCACCCTCGTGGAGATGGACCTTTCAAGGTTATCAAGCGCATCAACGATAATGCCTACAAGATCGACATCTCCAACTCCAAACACTTGGTCCATGACACCTTCAACGTCGCCGACCTATCGCCATACCTTGGAACATCAAGCGATGAGGATGACCAAGAGTCGAGGACGACTCTTTTCCCAGGGGGGAATTTGAGTTTGAACCATATGGAAATGTTTAATAAGCATATTAACATCATTGAAGGTTCTCTCCACAATATCATGCATCTTACTAATAGCTAGAGAATTTTCATGCAAATGATTCTCTACTCTCATATTAAAATTATCCTGCTTAATAACATAATTATCAAATTCATCTAAGCATTGATCAGGTGGTTTAGAGTAGGGAATATCTCCTTCATCGAACCTGTGGAGAGAGTGAACCTCAATTATGGATGGATGAGGAATTGGCTTACACAAATCTTCAATAGGTGGAAGGTTCTTCACATCTTCAGATTTAATACCCCTCTCAATGAGAGTCTTCTTGGCCTCCCTCATTGTTTCATCATTCAATTCAATCATACCTCCCCTCTTCTTTGATATTGGTGTCGGTGTAGGTGTGGGGGTCGGCGCAGGTAGAGTCCAATCATCATAATTCTGGCTGATTTTAGCCAATAATTCTTCAGCTTCTTTAGGGGTTCTTTTCCTGAAAACACAACTAGCACAACTATCCAGATATGCTCTAGATTCAATAGTTAGTCCACTGTAAAATATATCAAGTAGATCATGCTTTTCCAAATCATGTCCAGGCCGAGCTCTGATAAGAGAGCAAAACCTTGTCCATGCCTCTGGAAGTTTCTCTTCATCTTCCTGGTCAAAGTTATAAATTCTTTGCAAAGCATCATGTTTAGCACTAGCAGGGAAATATTTCTGAAAGAAAACATCAAGCAAACCAGTAGGACTAGTAATAGAACCAGGAGACAAGTTGTTATACCAAACTTTAGCATCATCTTTTAATGAAAAAGGAAAAAGTTTAGCAACAAAATAGCTACGCTTCTTAATATCATCAGAGAATAAGCCACTCAAAGTAGAGAGCTCATTCATGTGCTCTACAGCACTTTCACTCTTAGTGCCACAAAAAGGAGTTTTCTCAACAATGGATATATGAGATAAATCAAGAGAAAAATCATAATCCTTATCTTTAATATTTATAGGAGAAGTGGCAAACTTAGGATCAGGTGACAACTTGTGTTTAACAGCATGTTGTGCAAGAAAATTTCTCATATTACTTGCACCAGTAGTAGCATTACATTTATCAATAAAATCATCATCAAGTTCCACATAAGTTTCATCAAGATCATCATCACAAGTATAATCCCTTAACTCAGGTGAATAAACAGGAGTAGTAGGACTTTCATTAGGTGTTCTAGTATTTTCAAGTTGTTTAGACTTAGCAATAGCAGCATCTAAAAGTGGACCTAATGAAATATTCTCATCAATCACAGTAGAAGCATCATCAACATTATCAGAGGCAATTTCAGATTCAGCAGTAGTACCAACACGTGAAGATTGTGGTGGTGTTACAAGTTGACTCAACACAGATGGTGAGTCAAGAGCAGCAGAGGTACTAAGTGTCGTACCTTTTCTTGTAGTGGAGGGCAATACATGGACCCTCTCATCACGAGCTTTACCCATGATGAATAAATTTCAGCGAGCAGTGTAGATCACAAGTGAACTCCCAAATAAAGCTATGCTCCCCGGCAACGGCGCCAGAAAATAGTCTTGATGACCCACAAGTATAGGGGATCGCAACAGTCTTCGAGGGAAGTAAAACTCAATTTATTGATTCGACACAAGGGGAGCCAAAGAATACTCGAGAGCCTTAACAACGGAGTTGTCAATTCAGCTGCACCTGTGAATAGTCTTGCTCGACACAGATTATCAGTAGCAACAATTTTATAGCAGTAGTAGCGGTGAAATAACAGCAACAGTAAATAGAGACAGCAGTAGTGATTGCAGTAAAAAGTAGGATTAAAACACTGTAGGCATAGGGAAGGATGTACGGGCGCTGCATGGATAAGATAGCTCATATAATAATCAAGACATAGGCATTGCAGATAATAATGATAAAGCATCCAAGTACTAAGTAATCGTAGGCATGTGTTCCTTATATAGTCGTACGTGCTCGCAATGAGAAACTTGTACAACATCTTATGTCCTACCAGCCGGTGGCAGCCGGGCCTCAAGGGAATCTACTGGTAATTAAGGTACTCCTTTTAATAAAGTACCGGAGCAAAGCATTAACACGCAGTGAACACATGTGATCCTCACATCGCAGCCATTCCCCTCGGCTGTCCCAATTATTGTCACTTTGGGACCGCGGGTTCCGGACAACAATATGTGTATACAACTTGCAGGTATGATCAATAAATAGTGCATATCATTATGAAACAATAACATGTTCAGATCTGAAATCATGGCACTCGGGCCCTAGTGACAAGCATTAAGCTCAACAAGTTGCAACAACATCAATAAGTACTAACAACGGATACTGGGCACCATGCCCTAATGATCTTATAGCTTATTACATGAACAATCTCATCCAATCCCTACCATCCCCCTCAGCCTACAGCAGGGAATTACTCACACATGGATGGGGGAAACATGGATGGTAGATGGAGAAGCGTTGGTGATGATGATGGCGATGATCTCCTCCAATTCCCCGTCCCGGCGGAGTGCCAGAACGGAGTTTCTGGTCCCCGAAAAAGGTTTCGCGATGGTGGCGGCGTACGGTGATGTTTCTGGATGAAGTGGACGACCCCCCGACGTTTTTAGGTCAGAAGGGTTAAGTAGTCGAAGGGGGACTCGGGGAGGTGCCCGAGGCGCCCTCCTCATAGGCTGGCGCGGCAGGCCCCTGGGCCGCGCCACCATGTGGTTTGGGTCACTCGTGGCCCATCTCCGCCTCCCCTTTTGGCTCCGTGAGTCTTCTGGTAAAATAGGAGGTTTGCGATCTTTTCTTGTGTTTTTCCCGAAAGTTGACTTTCTGCACAAAAACAAGACACCAGGGCAATTCTGCTGAAAACAGCGTTAGTCCGCATTAGTTGTATTCAAAACACACAAGTTAGAGATAAAACAATAGCAAAAGTGTTCGGGAAAGTAGATACGTTTTGGACGTATCAAAACTCAAAACCGATCACGGGAATGAAACCTACTCGTCGACGCGTAATTTTTTCGTGTATAAATTTTCTGGCGGTTTTGGAAAAAAAACGACTACTGTAACATTTTAGAGTAGACTTAGACAAAAAAAGTCAATGTGGACTTAGATCTAGATAAACTTTATTTTCTTTACGGAAACACCACCTAAACTAGTATTATCTTACACGTACACATAATCATATTGTCTATTATCTTAATATTATTAGAAAAAAATCTATGTGGAACCGCCTCGAGGGAGGAGCCATGCGTCCTCATTTCTCAAGCATCGCAGTGAATGTTTTGTGCCAAGAATTTCAGCTATCTTGATCATCATCCCCATGCCTGGTCGATCTATGCGACCTTGGCATGGCCGCAATTGAAGAGGCGACCTCTAGCAAGCCGGGGAACACCGTGTACATACTATTATTGCTAATTGGTCGTTTAATGGATATTATTTATTTATACTAGACATTCTTACTTCTCTATAGTTAAATTCATTCCCAAGACATTGATTTTGAATATTACATTTTGTGTCGTACTTAAAAAAGTTAACCAGATAAATGTACATATAAATATTAAAATACGCTGCACTTGGGGTAAGTTTTTAACATTTCCGTGGAAAATGTGCTTGTATTAATTCAAATAATATAATTGCAAGGATAGTGAATTTTTTTGTTTACTCTTCGAGAACTACTTGACCCTCTCCAGAGTTTTTTGTTGAACATAATTTTGTAGATCAGGTAGAAATACAAAAGAACAAAGTCACATATGTTTGTAGATTTATTTGTGCCACTTAGATGGATTACAATATATCTTTGTAATAGTATCTATTTTAGCTTCCTTAAAGATCACTGCGAAGAGTCCTAAATTTGAGAGGTTTCTAGAGTGTTTGCTCAACTATTTTGGGTGTAAATAAATAGTTCGAATAATAATTATCAGTGCATTGAATAAAAATATCTACAATATATAAAATATTAAGGAGAGTTTTTTTTTATCAAATGCTTGCATTTCTTGTTTTTTGGTTCTTCAGTGACCAAAATATATCTTTCATGTTCATTGTTTCGACCATGCACGAGACCAAATATCATGCTAAGTATTAGAGCACACTACATATGAGCAATTAAGTTCATGCAAATATTTTCGTGACAGAAAGAATCAGCTTTCCCTATCCTTAACTGGTGGTTGGCGGCAAGGAAACAGGTTAAGAAAGCTGAAAGAACGAAATTTGACACCCTGGTCATTATGACAGCATGGATGATCTAGAAGTTGTACGAGAAAATGATTCTTTTTCGAGAGATCACCACAATCGTATTTGTTTTTTGTGTAAACATGTTTGAAAAATATTTCCAATATTTTTTCCCATGTTTCATTAGCCACAATCGGTTCAACGACAGACATTGTGTTTGGCCAATTGTCCCCATATGTTTCCCATGTGGGAGCTGTGTCATATCAAGGGTATGCTCGTCAGGGAGTGCCGTCAAGGCTATACCCTACGTTGTAGATGACTAAGATGAGCACATATCAAGGGGTAAGCCCGCCACAGAGGGTGTCTTATTCACAAGGCTATGTTCATCGAAGGGACTCTTTTACCCATGTTACATTACCTGATAAGGATTGCTCAATGAAGAAAGATCAAAGAAATTCCCACGAAATATACTCCAAGACTATTGCTATGAAATATTGTTTTGGGTATCGTTACCCTCTTGGGGGCGCTGTTGTGGTTACCTTCACCGCGTTAGGGTTCTGGGTGAAAACCTTTGACCACTAGTCTCGATGACGGCGGCGTATTACGTCGTTACCCTCTTGGGGGCGTCGTCGTGGAACCTCACCCCTTCAGGATTGTCCGGTGTCCTCGGTGGCAAGTTTGGTCCTTCTTGTTTTTTCTTTTTCCTATCTTTGATCTGCTTTGTAAGAGGTTCCCCTCATCACTTTGTATCGGTTCGGCCGTTGGGCTTTATTTATAAAGCGGGGCGAAAGCCTGTTTCGTCAAAAAATATTGTTTTGGGAGATTTGTATAGAATATTCTCATAAGGTTTCATGTAAAGACCAATATTCCGTCATTATATGTTATAGCCCAAGAGGCAATACTATAATTTCCCAAAAACAATTTTATTATATTATACCATCATTGTATGTTATACAGTACTAGTTTGCAATGGTACATAAATCGCTAACTTGATGCACTTCAGATCTTCGCGTCCGCACCGGCCCTGGCATTCGCCGTCTGATCCCCGCTTCCCGATAGGTCCCGGTCGACTGCACATCGCCCTCCAACATCCGCCACTTCCTTCTCGCTCCGCGTCAACTCCTCGTCTATTCGGCCTTTGTCCTGACCTTGCGCCAACTCCTCGCAAGTACGAGTATTGTTACCGTGGTGGAAGGCCTACCGCTAGCATTCCCGCGGCGCACATGGTGGCAGGTGGCGGTTCTGTGCATAGTCGGCGCTACGTCTCGCCTCTCGATTGCTCGCCGTGTTGACATACCGTGGTGAACCTCGAAGTACGACTCTCCATCGACATGATCGTCAGTCCTGCGGCCTCCAATGCAAATGATAAACATTTATGACACAAATGTCAAACTAGGGATTATCAAAACCGGGCATAAAGTTTGAAAAAGAAAGGATAATCTATAGTTTTTTTTCAAAAATAGAATAGTTATGACACAAATGTCAAACTAGGGATTATCAAAATTGAAATTCAATCTAAAGAATAACATCATTTTTTTTTGAATTTTCCACCATAAATTAAACAAAGCACACAGAGAGATTACAATCACGTTCGGCCAGCATGGCCACATTACGAGGGACAGACCCCAATAAAACAGAACCATTTGTATCAGTTCTTCCTAACTTAGCTAGCTCATGCGCTACAGAATTGCCAGCACGGTTAACTTTTATAGCACTCCAGTCAGGGAAGGCAGCGAGTGACAATTTGATGTCCTGCACAATCCCCAATTGCCGATTTTGAAGAACCCTTGTCCAGCAGTTCAGATATAAGGGATGCACAATCATTTTCTAGTAGGACAGGGTCAGCAAATCTTGGGATGATACACTTCACACTTTCATATCCAGCTATAGCTTCGGCACATTCTGCAGAAGGGCAGTACGGAATAAATCCCCATGCCGACAGGATGATCCATCCACTCTCATCTCTTAGGACAGCACCCCAAGATCCTTCGCAATTTTCAGCTTGGAAACCTGCATCAAAGTTTAGTTTTGCCCAGCCTGACCTTGGTCTCGACCAAGGAGCTGGGTTCTCTTTCCTTAACTGTCTTCCATGGCTCTCACCATTAGCAAGAGGGGATTTCCCCTTACCATCCACGAGGACTTCAATCCCTGACAGCACTGAGATACGATTGAAGGAATAAAGCAGACTGTTCCACTTTTTCCTTTCCATCCCCAAAGATAACATTGTTCCTAAGATGCCATCTCCACCATAAGAGTAGCAATTTTGCTCTCATGGATTCATCCATGTGGCTGAGAAGAATAAGCACCCAATCATCACCGGAGTTTTGAAATTTTCCACTTGGTGGCAGAGTCTAGTCCTTTTCAAGGCACTGTCGAGGAGCATAGGCCTTAGTGCAGATGTTCATTGCATGAAAGGTATTTTCAGGCTTCATTCCACAAATAGAGCAGGTTGGAACCACGTCCATATTTCATCTGAACCTGTGAGCTTGAACCCCAAGAGAGTTTGTTGCAAGTTTCCATCCGAACACCTTAACTTTAGGCGGGACATTCGCCTTCCAAATTAGATTCCACATATCCCTCTCACCAGCAGCCATGTTACTAGTCCCAGGATTTTCATGGCTCGATTGAGAAGCTGCTAGTTTATAGGCACTTTTCACAGTGAAGTATCCATGTTTTTCATGCTACCATGCGATATAATCCTCCCCTTCATGCCTCGGGATTTTGATGTTTAGCACATGTTCTGCATCAGACTTGTGGAAGATAGACCGCACAAGATCCACTTTCCAAGCCTTGTTAACAGGATCAATCAAATCTGAAACCCATTTCAGTCTTGTGTTTGTAGCTTTACCAATGATCTTTAGGTTTCCCCTAGGAATCCAGTTGTCACGCCAAATTTTAATTTTTGAGCCATCAACAATCCTCTAGATTACACCCTTTTTGCAGGAGCTCTAGACCATGCATAATGCCTTGCCAGCATGGAGATGCATTTTGAATGAAAGCCGTATCAATCAAGTCACCAACTGGGTAATACTTTGACTTAAGGACACGAGCACAGAGACTATCAGGATGTTCAAGGAGCCGCCAAGCTTGTTTTGCCAAAAGAGCTTGGTTGAATAATCTCAAGTCTCTAAAACCAATGCCACCTTGCGATTTTGGCTTTATCATTTTATCCCAAGCCAACCAGTGTACCTTCTTTTTATTCTCTTCATCCCCCACCAAAAGTTCCTAATAATCTAGCAAAGCTCGTCAGAAAGGCCAGCTGAAAATTTAAAAACACTCATGGCATGATTAGCAATAGATCGAGCAACTGCTTAAATAAGTGTCTCTTTTGCTGCTCCGGACATGATTTTTCAGACCGGTCCGAGCACTTCTTCAGAAGTTTTTCTTTTATCGGGTCAAATTTCTCATTTTCCATCCGTCCCTCCGGAACCGGCAGGCCCAAGTATTTCTCTTCGAAGCCATCCGTCTGTATGGTCAAAATTGAAGCCACCTCATTACCATCGTTCTCTGAACATTTTTGTCCTAACATGATAGAGCATTCCCTGGACTGAGCCGCTGTCCCGTACCTCTCTCATAAGTTTTCAGCACTTCATTTACCATCCGCGCTTGCTCTGCATTGGCTTTGAAAAAGAATAACATCGTGGTTGATGAGGACCTATGTTCGATTTCTTGATGAGGCCAAAATCGATAGTATCTACTGTACTAGGAGTACCTATATTTGGTTATTTATCACGTCTAGAGTCTAGACTCGTTGGTGCCAGGGCTTGCCTCTAGATAAAATGAGGACCTCAAAAAAATGAGGACCTATGTTCACGATTTGTCCACGATGATTAGGAGGTACAGTACGTAGTAAACTACTCCCTCCGTTCCAAATTAGATGACTTTCATTTGTCTAAAAATTAATGCATCTAAATTTGTAACATGTCTAAATATATCCACTTTTGGACAAACTACTCCCGTGCACCTTTCGGGAATTATTCTCCAATTATCCTAACCTGCACTACTCTTCGCGGGGATCTCCGGTGCCGCCTAACACCGTGAGCCAACGCAGAGCTGCTGTGGATTTACGATTTAGACGAGTAGCAGCCGCAGGAGGATTACTTAACTGGGCGGCACGGAAGATCCCCGAGCGCTGCTCTGGGCATGGGATAGCGGCGACGCGGAAACGTTGAAAAATGAAAAGGACGAGGCCGTATTTTCGTCCATGGCTTATCTTATCTCTCGCGGAGTTTGCTTTACTTTCCCGAAATAAACTTGTGCTCATGTGCTGCCACTGGAAGATACAGTAGAAAATGTGATTGATATTTTGATTATCGGTCCTTGGGGAGGATATTCGTGACACGATTCCACCACGTACGGCCGGTGCCCAGCCATGCCGTGAAGTGGGTCAGATCCTCGGTGAGCGTGGCTAGACTAGACGAATCTACATCCTCTGTTCTCAAAAACTCTGACGATTGAGGTGCATACTGCAGCAAGATCGGACAAACTTTTTGCTCGCATTCTCTGAACTTGCTGCTCCCAAGTCCCAACCCACAACAGATATCAGGATCTCCATTCATTCAACTTGGAGATCCTGATATCTGTTGTGGGTTGTCTGAATCCCACACCCTCCGTAGAAGTTTGGTTCTTGTTAGAACACCAGACCAGCCCTCCCCGTTCCCTCCCCGTGAACAGTGCGCGTGAGAGGCGAAAAGGAAGGCGCCGAGGTTCCCTGCTCCGCCGACGGTCGGATCGCCGGTCTCCTCCCTCTCCGGCCGTCCGTGTGGCGGTGGGAGAGTGGAGGGACCTTCGATCTGTGCCTGAGGCTTGTTTATAGTAGGGTTAGGCTTCCCGACGGCGCTGCTAAGGTGGTGGTGGCGGCGGCGGCGTGGAATAAAGGTGCTGGATCTTCTTCCCCATCACGACGGAGCCATGCGTGGCTGCGGCGTGGAGATTCCGGCGTCGGCGGCCTCCGGATCGGCCGATTCGGTGGGTCTTTTTGTGCTCCTCGATCTGCGGATCGGGGATGCTTCTGTTCTCTTCGTGTGGCTGTCGAGGCGATGTCGCCGGCTGCTCGTCTTGGAGATCCCGTCTTCCGGCCCTATCCTCGTCTTTTGAAGTACTGGTGTGTAGGAGGCAAGGGAGGAGTTGGAGGTCGGGTCGGCGGTGCTCGCTGGGGTCTGCTGCAGGGTCTGGTTGGAAGGTGGTTCAGCTGGGCTGCTGGCGGTGTCTGGAGCTAGAGTTGGAGAAGAAGGTGGCCTGGCTGTGCCCGTTCAACGTGCGTCATCCCGCTGCTTGCGGCGGGTGTGCTTTGCAGTCGTCAACAATGGTTGGAGGAGCTTTCTCTTCCAGGTTTGCGGTGGTCGGCGGTGGCCTTGCAGTGTTCTTCGGTGTTTTGCTGCTTGTTCGGTGTTCGGCTTTCTTCCTCTGTAGCGTGCGTGTGTTCCTGTATTGTACTCTGTTTTCTGGATGAATACACGCAAGCTTTCAAAAAAAAAACTTGTTGTCTGAATTGCTGATCCAGTGTCCGGATCCATGATCTCTTTGGTGGGATCGGTCGGCCGATATGCTCAAACGAAGACAGTCTCTTTAGCTTTACATTACGCGGGAAAAAGTAAAGCGACGTTACAGGATCACTCAGCAAGCCACAGCCACGGCAGGCAGGCAGGCTGGCTGGCTGGCACAAGGGCGATAAGTTTCTGCGTCGCGGGTGGCGGTAGGTGAGCAAGTTGGTCGTGTCAGTGGGCGGCGACGGCGTTGCAGCGCCGCTGGCAGAAATTGGGGATGCGGTCCATACACTGGTAGACGGGCGGGTGGACGCTGAGCGGCGACCTGACGCAGTCCCGGCACGCCGGGTGGCACCCGCCGCGCGCCGCGTCCATGCACCGGCACTGCGACGGCATCGACTTGGTGCACCCGCCGCAGTTGTCGCAGCACGGCCACTGCCTCGCACCCCTCGCCTTTGCCGACGACACCTCTTCTACACCGTGACCTGCAAATCCAAAGATGTAATTTCGTCCCCAGTTAGTCATGAGCTAATTAATCCGATCTATCACGCTGTTTCAGCGAGAAAGGAAGGCGAATTAAGACGAACGCCTTGCTTCATTCCTCTGTTTTCCTGCGAGAATGGATGGAAAGCCTCGTACCTCTGCTTTGGGCATGGGAATGGTGGTGGTGGTGCCTGGCGCTGGATTCGGCGAGGTGAGGAAGAGCTACGGCGAGAACGACGAAGATCACGAACAACGGCGCCGTAGTAGCTCTTCTTTTCCCCATCTCTATCTTGGATTTTGGCCTTCGCTTGCAAAGAGCCTTAGTTGCTCTGCTTGCTGTAGTAGCTCTGTGCCTCTATCTCAATCTGTACGCGGCTAATGGAAGAAGTCTTCAGTTCTTATAGAGGGAGGGGTCCCGGGATAGGAGAAGCAGTGCGCTGGCCACTGAGACGACGACGGATCAGACAAGAGATGGGATAAACTTTGGTGGGAGCACTCTGTACTGGTGATACAATTGCATGGTTATCACGAGGGCTCTGTTTTTGCACAGCAGCCCATACCTTTATCGAAACTGCAAATGAGGTCCATGTCTGTAGAAATAATACAAGGAATGCGCGAAATTTAAAATTAAGGTTCGTGATAACAAAGAATCGGCTTTCTTAATACTGAATCACTTGAGCATTTCTAACGTCCAAGTAAATTTCTAGGAAAAAATGTAGCTTCATTTTGGGTGTGCATGTTGTACTTCACACTTAACCGAGAATCAATTTAAACATTAAAAAGAATCTAAGAAATATACTCCCCCAGTTATTTTAATTAAGGGGCCAATCTTGTCAACGCCAAATACGTAGACAGCTCATCCTTGTTTATCTTGTTCTCATCGAATACTATTTTGTGTGTGGAAATGAGAGTCTTTTATTTTTTTCATGCATTGTATCTAGGTGACATAACACAATGTAGCTCGGAGCTATTGGTCTTGGGCGATGCTTATTACACGGCTATCCGGATTCAAAGGATGATAAATAGACCACAATTTGGACAAGTGATTGATGGCCGGGCTTGTTTGTGGTTCTTATCTAGATGGTCGAGCTAGCTGCCATCTCGATTCTCGAAGAACTGTGGACTTGTGGTTGCATGCAACAACATGTTGCGGACCGTCATGTAGTGGTAGTGGTTGAACGATTTGAACCATGGATCAATTTAGAGTAACTAATTTACCCTCAAAATCGACTAATTACATGTATGTTGTTGGAAGATTGTATATTTTTTTCAGATTTGCTCATTCTTAATTAATTGCCGGAGATTTTTATGACCAAGTTGGATTTCACAAAAATAAAATGTAACTTTCTATGCACAACCAAGTAAAAAGGTGCAATATAAAAAATGTAAGTTATGTTTTTTTAACTAAATTGAAATTGTGTTACAATCGATAGGCAAATAAATGATAAACAAAAGCAAGATCAAAACAACCAGGGACACGAGATTAAACGTGGAAAACCTTCCAACAATGGAAGAGAAAAAACCACGGGCGTCAGTCAGCAAATCTTTGCTATGATCGGGTGAGGTTACAAACGTGAGGGATTTACAACTTTTGACTTATCCCAAACCGGCGGGTTACAAGAGGTATATATAGTGGTGCAAAACCCTAAGTTGGCTACAGTTTGACTCGTCAACGCTTCGGCCCAAGACTCCGGCGACGGGGCTCGCTCCGCTCCGTCCGAACTTAGCTTTATCTTTATATGAATTTGGATCACAACAAAATAACAAATTGCACATTTTAGAGTTGACTTATCCAAAAAAAAGCAGTTGACTTAGATTTAGATTAAATTAAATACGTAAAAACCCAGTCAATCTAGTATTTTTCTGCGTACACAGAAGTATATTGTCTATTATCAATATTATTAAAAAACTTCTATTTGACGCCGCCTCGAGGGAGGAGACATGCATCCTCATTCCGCACTCATCCCAATGCCTACACTCCTATTCTCGTCCCGGCAAATGTTCTATACCGTGAAGGCCAATTTTATTCCCCGTCATCCCCACGATCTCGCCAATTTAGGGGACCTTGGCATGACCGTGGTTTAGGAGCAATTCTTCCCCTTGTTCTCCAGCTTATCAAATGCTTTGGTCTTCAGACCTTTTAGGACCTCCGCATTGGCTCGCTCCACTTGTCCGTTGCATCTTGGATAGGACACTGATGCAAAACACATCTTGATGCCCAATTCTTCACAGAAGTTGAGGAATGCTCGACTTGTGAACTGAGTGCCGTTGTCCGTGATGATCCTGTTAGGTACTCCGAAGCGATAGACAATCCCCTCGATGAACTTGATGGCGGCCTGGGCCGTCTGGCGTGGTACTGGCATCACTTTCACCCATTTTGTGAACTTGTCGATAGCCACGAAGAGGTATTCATGCCCGCCAATTGACTTTGGCAACTTGCCCACGATATCAAGCCCCCAGACTGCAAATGGCCAGGATATTGGGATTGGTTGGAGGGCTTGAGCTGGCTGATTGATGTTCTTCGCGTAGTATTGGCAAGCTTCACAGGTCTTGACAATTTGCTCGGCGTCGTGCATGACTGTTGGCCAGTAGAAACCCTGACGGAAGACTTTTCCCGCCAAAGATCTTGAAGCAACATGACTTGAGCATGTGCCCTCGTGGATGTCTCGCAGTAGTACTTGGCCTTGCTCTCGTGGTATGCAGCGGAGCATGATTCCGTTGTCGCGTCGCCGGTAGAGCTCGCCGTCGATGAGGACGTAGAGATTGGCTTGGCGAGCCACCCGCTCGGCGTCATGATCATCCTCCAGAAGGGCATGCTCCGTCATGTACTTGATGATGTCCAGTGCCCAGGGTGGGTGGGCTCTTTCCACTGGTAGCATCATTTGACCAAGGAGAAGCATGGCTTCCCTTGGTTCAGGTTCTGCCGGGTCTTGCGCGTCTCCTGGGCTGGTTTCCCGGGTTATCGAAGTAGACGGTCCCCAGCCTCCAGTGTCGATGTAGACCTCTAACAACCTAGCAAAAACCGTGGGGAATATATTAATGTTAATTAATGGTTCAGTGATTACTGATTATTTATACTAGACATTTTTACATTTGTATAATTATATCTCATTCTCCACATACGATTTTGAATATTTCAAGATATAGTGCACTTGCTGTAAGTTTTAACTTTTGTCGTGGAAAACAAAGAGAACTACAAAAGAAAAAGTAGCAAACTACAGCAACAATACGGGAGTTTTAGGCCCCGAGATGAAAAGGGAAAAACAGGGCGACATGCTCCACAACCAGGAAGAGCACAACGAGGCTGCCAAGAGTTTTTAACACTCCACACTATGGAGGGGACTAAACGAGAATATTACAATATTTTTACTGATGGGCGGACGCATGCCACAACTTTAGCATCGCCAAACGAAACAGAACCTAGTTTTTATGAGACACCAAGACAGAAGGCACCCAAACGAGTAGCTAGGACTTCACATCATCACATCAGCTTCATGTTTTGTTCATTCTTCCATGTCGACACTAGCTTCGTCATCCTCAATCCTAGCTCTCAGACCCCTGGACAGCAGAATCGTGTTGCGTGATAGCCACTTGCTGAATTATAGCAGCACCTTCTTCCACCATTCCTCTAGCATTACCATCAGCTTGTAACCATGGCAAATGTCGAAGCGAAGGAGCGCACATATATAACAGATGAGCACATTTTTATTTGAAAATGAGAGCTTTTTGTAAACAAGTGGACGTACTGCAATACATAGCAGGAAGTTGCATGGATTTATACCCGATCGAGTTTGAGCCATGCAAAGCTAGGTGAAGCGGAAGCACCGGTGTGTTTGAACTACGTCCAAGCTGATAGGAGTACTTGCCATGGTTGCCTTCCTCCTCCCAACCTGGGACGAACGAGGGCATCTAATTGATTTCAAGAAAATCGAGGCGGCCACGTGTATACGATGGTAAACTCGATAGCACGAGGTGGTACGAGCAAAATTGTTCTGGAAGAGGATAACGGGTGATGAGTCGGACCTGTCGCGGCCATATATTCGCATGGCAAGATGAGTCACCTGATTTTTTTGCATTCGGAAAGATGAGTCACCAGATAAGAACGACAAGCCCCCACTAAGGATCGGATCGTCTGCGCTCGCGACACCGTAGCTCACGTAGGCGACATAGAGAGCCGCTGACTAACTCCAGACGAGCCGACGGCACAGAAGATCGTGCGAGTGGTGCAACACGTTGAACGATGGGGCCGCGGCGACCGGGAGACGCTGTGTCGCTTTGGGAAAAAATGAAGGAAAGGGACGCGGCCGTGTTGTTCCTTCCGGCGACCGGTGATATGTTTCCCTCGTGCCTTATCTCTAGCTCAACTTTGCTTTGCCTTAATTTACTTTCCCGACAAATTTTTTTTGTACGTAGTAAATTGACTTGGTGTGAAAGTCTGCCACTGGCGAGTTCAAAATACGGGATCGCCGTGAGGATATTCGTGGCGAGGCTCCACGGTGAGCAGAGCGCTATATCGACACGTGGTGATTATTTGAAGCAATTATCGGATTTGTTTCCATAATTGCTTCAACTATTGCCATAATACCTCCAAGCTTACGCATTTCTTCCGCGGCAACTAACAATGGAATCGGCAACTAAATAAATAGTACTCCCTCCGTCCAAAACTAAGTGTCTCAAGTTTGTCCAAAAGTGGAGGTATCTAGACATGAAATAATACCTCCAAGCTTACGCATTTCTTCCGTGGCAACTAACAATGGAATCGGCAACTAAATAAATAGTACTCCTCCGTCCAAAATTAAGTGTCTCAAGTTTGGTTTCATGTCTAGATACCTCCATTTTTTGGCAAACTTGAGACACTTATTTTTAGACGGAGGGAGTATAAGTTTTAACACGTGCACCAATATAAAATTAGCTGCCATTACCAATGCAAATTAATTAGTAAGATGTATTGTCATTACACATAACAATGACACAATAGCAATAATTTGTCAAGGAAGGCCCCAAGTTCTTCTGTAGCGATGCAAATACGCTAGCTCATCTCACGGGATACATGATCATAGACAAAGAACGAAACCTACTTAGTGGGTTTGATCCTGGCAACTAACTAAATATGAGTTTTCACATGTACGAACAGATCTGAAATAGTGCAAAATGAGCTCTCAATTACGACTGCAGATTAATGAAGCAATCTCATCGCTACATATAGACATAACAGTGCAACAATTTGCCAGAAAATAACCAAGTTCTGAATAAGAACCGCACATGATCATCGAGTTGTAAATGTCAAACCTAATCTCACCATTACAAACAGCTGTACAATGATCTGCCAGAAAAGAACTAAGTTCTGAATAGCAATGGACATAGGGTAGCTCGCAGAGGATACATGAATGGTGATAGAAGAGTAATAAGAACAAAATCTACTTAGCGACATAGTCGTAGATGGCAACGCTCTGCTCAGTCTACCACA
Source organism: Poa pratensis (assembly GCA_947311845.1). NCBI lineage: Eukaryota > Viridiplantae > Streptophyta > Magnoliopsida > Poales > Poaceae > Poa > Poa pratensis. The sequence continues at coordinate 165,868,788 of CAMZMU010000041.1, forward strand.
TGGAAAAGCAGAGGTAGCGCTTCAAGATCCCCCGCGAGGATTGCCGCAATGGCAACCTTCTCATCGACCCCCTAGCGCCGTAGAAGCCGTCACGTACCACGTTGAAGAGCACCCGGACGCGACTCCGAATCCCCAGGAGGGTCCCAAGAGCTACATTTGGCCCCCTTCTTTTCAGTTTGTGATTCTAGAGAAGCTTTTGGAAAATTCTGGCCAGAAGCTGTGGTGGGGAGAAGCTCAAAGAATCCGTTTTCTTCCATTCTTTTTAGCTTCTAAAATTTGAGATTCTAGCTATGTTGAGTTGGGAAATGTCTATAACACCCCTAGATTTCATATGTGATCTAAAATATGAATTTGAATTTTGACACAATAATTGAACCTAGCACTGAGATACAACACGAGAAATCACTGGAATTAAAACAAAGCAAAATATATGCAATGGAATTTGTGCCATATGGGGGAAGAGCTCGAGCTCTCGGTCAACGGCTGAGGGGAGGGGGGTGCGCTCGCGTGGGCTGCTGGGGCGGCGGGAGGCGGGCGCTGGTCGTCGGCGGCGGTCCTTCGCGCCGGCCACAGGCGTCTAGGCGGCGGCTTGGGGCGGCGACGGCTGGGGCCGTCCGCGTCGCAGAGGCAAGCCGGGGGAGGGTTCGGCGGCCGTGGCCGGCGGTGGCGGAAGAGGTTCCGGAGGCCGCAGACAGGGAGGGGCCGGTGGCCGCAGCAAGGGGAGGGTCCGGCGGCGGCGGGCGGCGGCGGAGGCAATGACGCAGTGAGATGCGATCCGGGAGGAGGGTGGCAGTTGCTGTAATTACTAGCAACCAAAAGGGCAGCCTCGTGGCACCGTTTCGGCGCAGAGGCAGAATCGCGGGAATCTGCCCAAAAAGCTGGTATTGTCAGGGATACTTCCATCCCGACCTACTGCTCCAGGACTCGGCACCGGTTCTGTAACTCTTCAAGTTTGAACGAGAATGAGAGAAGCTCCCGGAGGCTCACCATAGGACCATCACCATCCGTTGGACGATAAGGATGCCTAGAATCTTGTCAACGATGGTTGCAGTCAGCTTGATGGAGATCTTGAGGAGGAGACCGACATCCTTGAGCTCTTCGATCTTGTGCCCAATTGTTGTGAACTCGTCCTTCTGCCCGGGGTTCTTGAGCCAAGGATAGAGCTCATGCAGCATGGCGAACACGGAGAGTCGCAGACTGCTCTTCATGTTCTTCTCGAGGCTGGTGGAGGACGCATGTAGGCCGAAGTCGGCCAGGATGACGGAGACCCGCCTATGGAGGCCGAGGTGTTTGATGTCCCTGGTAGGGGTCGAAACGGATCGGATAGTACCCTTCCCATATCCGTTTTCATATTTTCAAAACGAATACGAATGTTGTGGATACGAATGCGGAGCGGATGTTACTCGAATACGGATGCGGATCGGATGTTTTCTCTATTCAGAACGGAAACAAATATAACGAAATAATAGACTCGTGTCCTATAACGAGTCAAATATAGAATGGTCTAGCCATAAATATAGATATATAATGCACAATAGTATAAAATTCAATCAGATAAATATATTTGACCACTTTCGTACTCTTTTAGAGTGGTTAATTGATATATCAGTTTAGAATTAAAAAAGTGACTAACATAATTTATTCGGATATGGATATATCCATTCCATATCCATATTTTCTTCAAAATTCAATACCACATTTGTTTTGTATTTGTAAAAACGAATACTGATATTTACCACTTCCATTTTTATTTTGTTCGAATTTGAATATTTACAACTTCCATTTTCAATTTCTCGAATACGAATATCGAATAAAACATATTATCCGCTACCAGTTCCCACCCCTAGTCCCCGGCACGATTGAGATCCGGCCTTCCGTGGGTTCCTTGCCGAAATCCTTGCAGTCGGACCGCAACAGCTCCAGTTGGTGGAAGGCAGCGCCCTCCACCTTGGGTAGCTGCACCCCATCGAGCACCACCACGGTTTTCTTTGCGAGGCGTTTTTGTAAAGTCCAGTCCTAGGCTCCAAGGTCGAAGCTCACATGCACAGATCTAAACTACAAAGGCGACTCCATGAATGGAAATTGAATAGACAGACAAGAACTTATATTCTCGCGTAGGAGGCCCTCCCAGATGGCCTTACGGCCACCGGGCGAGTTGCCATCACCCCAACGCCTCGTCGTCTAGGCGGCCTTGGCATGACTGAGGTTCAGGACTTGACCTCTACCAAGCTGGGGAACACCGCAAGAATTCTATTATTGTTAGCTGGTGGTTTAGCAGATAATAAATATTTATACTAGACATTTTTACTTCTATAAAATTATAATCCATTCTCGAGACATACAATTTTGGATATTACAATTTTTTTCGTACTTAATAAAATAACCACATAATAGTGCAGATAAATATTAAGATACGGTGCACCTTTGGTAAGTTTTAACTTTTGCCATGGAACATTTGCTTACATTAATTCAAATAATATAATTGCAAGGATAGTGACATTTTTTCTGTACTTTTCACGAAACTACATGACCCCTCTTCAGAGCTTTTGGTTGAACATAATTTCCTGATCAGGTAGAAATACAAAAGAACAAAATCACATATCTTCATAGATTTATTTATGTCACTTAGAGGGATTACAATATATCTTTGTGATAGTATCTATTTTAGCTTCTTTAAATACCATTGCAAAGAGCCCTAAATTTGAGATGTTTCTAGAGTGTTTGCTCAACTATTTTGGGTGTAAGAAAATAATACGAATAATAATTATCAATGTATTGATTAAAATATCTACAATATATAAAATATCAATTTAAGTTTTTTAACAAATACTTGCATTTCTTGTTTTTCGGTTCTTCAATGCCCAAAATATGTCTTTCATGTTCGTTGTTTCGACCATTCAAGCGACCAAATATCATGCTAAGTGTGAGAACACACTACTTATAAAAATAAAAGCTTTCCCTATTCTTAATTGGTTCAGATTCTCTGGCGCCTAAGTTTATTACGAAGAAAATACAACTTAACTTTAATAAAATAATACACGTTATATTTTTACTTCATCGAAGTAGAACATCATAGCTGATAGCACCGCAACAGCAACGCTCACGCAAACTAGCCATGCAGCATGGTGCCGCCACCGCCAGTGGCAACTCGTAGGCTACCCCGGTGGCAAGGTTTTGACAACTCGGAGGCTAGGGTTAGAAGTTGGTGGGGGCGGCTGCGAGACTTTATGGGTGCAGTGTTTATTCTTCTTCATTCGATAAAAGAGAATACAATCTGAGTTTGTATTGCAACTGAAATCCAAATAAAATCCAACGGTCAATAATTGAATCGAACTCCGATCTTTCGAGACGAATTCAAGCATGGTCTTGGATTACCCATTCGTAAAAAAGTCAAACTCTTATCAACTCTCTTCTAAATTTATCAAAACTAAACTTCTGAATTTTTGAGGATACTACGATGGCATGCTTCTTTCGGACGACCCATGGCGTGGCCACGTCGACCATAGGAGGGGAGCTACTAGGCAGTACAGGTCCAAGGGTCTCGACGGCACCTCTGCGCTCCAACACTTCCGGATCCTAATCTCTATAAATGTATCTTTTACCTCTTGTGTTCGCTTTTATTTGTCGAGAAAAGCAAACTTGAGAAAAATATAAAAATAAACAACCAGAAATTGGAATTTGAATCTTAACTTGAGACTGTTCAACATGTAGGACCGTGCACGACTAGAAATAAATAATGTATCGTGGGAAAATAGTTTCAGGACTGATGCGAAGCTTGCAGCACCATTTGATCAACGTCTTGGCCGAATGTCGATCTTGGCGGGTGAACTGGCCAAACACACTCTCCTTATCATTCAACAGGACGTGAGTGCGCTCGCAGGGGAAATCAATCTGTGCCAGTTCTTTCAAAGTGAGCTCCGAAGGTTGGACTTGTTTCTCCAGGCACAAATGAACCACGGCGTATGCAGTTTCCAAAGCAATTCCCTGAATCATTTGCAAGGATAGATCCTCAAATTAGTTCTGTGACTAATTACACGCTATAATTAACGGGTTTTTCTTAGTAATAAGTTATAAAGTGATAAAATTTCCTATACAAATGCTAACCCGAAATAGTTTTTATTGAAACAGTTCACTTTCTAAATCTGAAATTACACAGAAAAACATATGTTTAATTTTAGGCTTTATTCCAATCACAAGGTTCAGGAACATATTAAGGCATGACTGCACAGCAATCGCACATGTTGCAATTGGACAAATAAAAGGTGTAGTTGCACCCAAAAGTAGTGTAAATGCACCCAACAAAGTGCAAATGCACAATGCGAGACTCAAACAAATTATACAAGTAAGATAATCAAAACTGGGGAGATACAACAGAATATGTCTTTACTATATGTACACAAAACACAAACTAGTCTAGTAGCCGTGCACTAAGCAAAGAGGGCTAAGGTCAGGCGAAATCACGCAAAGCCAACGGCTCAAAAATCGACTGTGTTTCAAAAGCAGGCAACTAAGGTATAGCAGCAAATTAAGCTGAATAATAGATGTCCTCTGATATAACCTTGTAAAGCCTAAATTATCTCTTAAAATCGTGTGAGAATAAAATTGGATTAGAAGATCGATCACCTTGCAAGTGAGGAAATATGCAAACCCCATAACATCATCGTAACCTCTTGGATGGGGAAGTTGGAGCTTCTTCAGACCGATGGTCATGTTTTCCACACATTTAATGGACAGGTCGATCATTTCTAGCACAACTTTGGCACTAGAAAACAAATGGTGCTTCCCGTTCTGTTCCAAGGAAACATATTTACAGTTGTTAGAACCAGATGCTGCCATGCATCTTATCTGATGTCGCGAACAAAATACTGCCGCGATGTATGACGATATGCACCGTGACAATATAATCATTATACCTGGATTTCACAATCTTGAGGTAATTCACCTACTCCAAAGTTCAGACATTTTGACAAAGCTAAGTGTCTGTGTTCCCGTTCCCTCATATGTTCACCTTTAGTGAATTTTTCGAACATTTCCCAATCCTTTACTGCTTCACCATCTGGTCTTATTAATACAAAATGGCTCGATGAAATAAATTTCTTAAGCACTTGTACTAGATGGTCAGGAATGCAATAGTTGATTGATCTTGCAAAATCCGCGATGGTACAACGTTTGGAAAGCGAGAGTTCCTCTGGAAAACTGCATAGTATAAAAGTGAATGAAGTAACAACGATCAAATATCTAATAGGCTAAAATACAAGAATAATGCTATACAATTAAGGAGAAGATTACAAAACCATTACGTGTCTTCTCTACAAATGTGGAAAAAAACGAGGTTTATGCCTCTCATTTGTTTGAACATGTTACGGTGTCTGCTTTTTATCGAATAGAATTTATATTTGAAGGATATAATACTATAATAGTTCCTGATAGAGAAAAATACAATCAAATGGAAATCATTATTATTTCGTACTAGAAAAGCTTAAAAAAATGTGATTTAGTACATTCGAAGGAATATAAATATTTGATCAGTCAAAAGGATATATAAGTCTACATTCATATTAGAGAACTAGTTGTTTAAAATGATTAAACGAAAACATAATAAAATAGAAGAGATACCTGTTCCTGAGACTAATGACACCATCACTTGATGAATAAATTAAACCAAGGAAGCCACGAAGATTTGATGCATCATGCTCTAGCTGTATACATGAAGAAAAGAGAGTCAAATATAGCGTTTAGTGATAATAGTATGTACATCCTCTTAGGCAATCAAGGGTTCATCTGTGCATTAGAAGGTTGTAGTGCCTTTACCCATATGGGAGTTTCAACATTGTAAAGATAAGGTATATTAATTTGTCATTTGTGAGTACCCGAAGATAAAAATAGTTACCGTTTTAAGGCTTGGTAAAACAATACTCTCCAGGAACGTGTTGTCCGGAACTCGTCTAACACCACGATGGACCACACCATCAATTCTTAGTGCAAAGAGAACTAACGCAACCTGCAACCCAGCGTCGTAAAATCGTCAGACAGTTTAACTAACTTAAGTAAGCTCAATTCAACAATGAAATGTTGGGACCTAAAGTAGATCAGGAAGCGAGATAAATGAAGAACCTGAAGTTGCTTCATCTGCGTCCTAATTTGATCAATGTAGCTCTTACACCACATTTCCAAGATCATGAGGCAACTCTCATATTTATTAGTTATGACAAGATCCTTCGGTATGTCTCCAAGCTTATCAGCAAGTGCTTCCACAATATTAGTATATACATCTCCCCCATCTTTCCACTCAAACTTTCCTACCTCAATGTCACCTTCTATACTTTCAAGACAATGGATAATTTTATCTCTGTCGCAAGCAGATATGGCACCCTACACAAATACAAAGTTTAGCGTAAGAGAAGGCATTGTGTACAGAAGGCCTAAAAATCTGGGCAATGCAACATTTCAAATTCTTAGTACTCGTGATATGGAGAACGCCGCTATAGCTAGTAACACGGCACACACTCAGAAAGTTCATCTAGTTGAGTAGAAGGTTTCAATAGAGTGGATATAACGAATCCCTCGTTCTAAACCTGGAGCTCAAATGGATTGGAACAAAATCAATTGGAATTATTTGAAAAGAGACAAAACATAAATCATGTACATGCCAGATTTGAAAATAGAATGAAGACGAGTGAGAAACATGAATATAATTCACGGTGAGAAATACCCCATTCATGATTTTATCCACGTTGGTCTTGCAGCCCAAAATCCCATACTTGTAGAGGTCCTTGTCAAACACAATTGACTCCGCGAAGCCACTGTCAAAGTCTGCGTCAGTGCTCCATCGACTCTGATTCGGCTCCCGATCCTTACAAGAGTATATATAGATTAGTAAGAAACATGGATCAGGCTTTCGTCAACGCGCAAAAAATATAAAAAATGCATACCCTCTTTCTAAGAGTGTCGAGGGAGTCCCCGAAAACGTTCCACATGGTTTCGGGGAACTCCTTGTAGACATCAGCGACAGTCATCCCGAGAAGGCTGAACCATGGCTTAAGGGCACCCCTGAAATTGTCATGGTTTGCACTTTCTGTCGTCAGCTGGGCCTTGGGTGCTGCGAGACGACATCTCCGATGATGCCGGTGGCTGGTGTCAAAGCAAGCAGCAAGCTGGGGTTTCTTCTGACCCCATGGAACGGCAAGGCTAGGCAGATGCAGCAGCTGATACGGCGATGCGTTCATCATGGACCTGCAGCACGTTTGTCAATTTGTGTGATGTATCCATTAGCACTAGACTAGATATATCTTCAAAGTTAATCTCCATGATAAAAACAATGAGTTGTTCTACCAACTACGGAGTAGTAATCTATAGCTACTCGCCGAAAAAAGTACACTCGATCGGGGATCCGGCCGGAAAATCTAATGCACTCGCAGCCAAAAAAAAAACATGAAGAAGCAACATGCGTACTCGCCGCTCCTGTCGACAGGAAGAATCTGATTACCGGGTGGACGTGTACGGGGAAGACAACCGGAGCACGGCAATGGCGGCCGGCGACGATGATCGCTACGGCAGCTGCAGCCCTGCAGGGTTTATTATACACTAGACCACGCAAGAAATAGCATGAAATCAGCAGAAACGGCAAAGATAGGTTTGGGCTAAATCGATCTCGACGATTTCGCAGATTGTTTTTTTCTTTGAGGGGACGATTTCGCAGATCGGTCTCAACAAGAGAGCTGGCGGACGCACCAAGCGGCAGAAGCTGCGCTGGTGGGCAGATCGGCCCGCAGCTTGGGAGAGGCTCACTTGGAGGAGCTGGGCCACAACCGAACGCACGGCCTAGGCAGCTGGCCTCGTACGTGAAGCAGGCCACTCGCGGTTGTGAATTACATGTTTTTTTGGCAGAATCCGACATGAAATTTGTTTGTAAAGAAAAGGGGAGAATTTTGCTGGTGGCGATGAGTTCTTCATTTGGAAAGTACGGAAAAGTAAATAAAATAATTCGGAGGAAAAACTCGTGCAGCTCGGCGTTGCATGTTTATTTTGGAAGTCTTATTTTCCTTGTTCATCTGGTTATTTGCACTTTGCAGCCATTTTACCAAGAACATTATAGAGGATCCGTCAAAAGCAACGACAAGTTGAGGATGGCACACCTGTGCATAAGGTTCACAAGAACCTGGAGTGCGTTGTGCCAGATCATGCATCTACGTGAAGCATTGTACATTGCTGTCTAAGACACAACGCGAGATGAAGCATGGTTGCGGTCGGAAATTCAGCTCAGGTTAGATACACTTAGGGCCTCTTTGAATCAAAGGAAAGAAAAATGAAAGGAATAGGAAAGGGATAGAGATAGGAAAGGGTGGCCGGTGTCAAACTTTCATAGTTCCTTGTGCATAGGATTGAAAGAATGAGGTGTGAGATATTTTTTCTTTTCCTGCATGTTTTGCCTTGAGAGTGAGACAGGGAGGAAATTTCCCTCTACCTTTCCCTTGGACCGTTCCTATGATTCAAACGAATGAACAGTGCCAACTTAGGAATATTTCCTAATCCTGTACGTTTCCTTCATATTTCCTCCAATTCAAAGGAGGCCTTAGTGGATCGATAGCAAGGTCGGTTGCCATAAAAACGGCGGTGAGATTGGTGACAACACATAAAATAGATGATGATGGTGTCTGACTTATGCGGCGCGACAACATATTGCACATGCGAAGGGATTGCATGTTTATAAGATAATGTCGGGGTCAACTAAAAATTGTTGCACACATGAGAACTTGTCGAGCCATAATTTACCGTAGGCTTATGTTGAAGGTGGAGTTTGATCCGTCAAAAATTTAACCTCATGTCGATAAAGGAGGTTACGATGCAAGGATCAAGACAACTGAAGTTATTCCAGCAGGCAAATGAAGAACGGTGAGACCTAGAGGCGTGAACTCGCTATATGTCGAGTATAATTGGTGATTAAATCATCTCTAACATATCCAGTTAAAGTAGCAAAACAGTTAAATAACCACTATTCGCGGTTTTAAGCTATACATGACCCAAAAAGATATTGCAAACTCGGCGAACCATAACGTTTTTTTGGTAAACCTTAAGTTGACCCTATAATATCTTAGATTCTCGAAACTGGTGGAGGGTTTTTTCACTTTACCTTAAACAATGAGACAGTTGGAGGGAGCGAAGTTTCAAGGCCAGTCGCCGCCAAAATAGTCAGATGCAAAAATTCACCATGTGGGACCGATTACATGCACGCCTATCTGCAAAGACAGGAGTCGCCCGCTGTGCGAGCTCGCCATTGCTAGGAATGATGTCGCCTTGCGAGCTCGAGGCGGACGTTGGTCAGTTATGTGACACATTCGCGTATGCCCGCCTCCGGTGGACGGACGTCAAACAGTATGGAGCAAGGGGGTTGCACTGGAGGCACGGCTGCCAGTCGCGCTAGATCTGGAGGCGCCGATAGAGGATCATGGCGGTTGGTCCCACCGAATCTCGTGCGTGAGGTCGAGCAGCAAATCAAAACATGAAGGCGGCGTCCAGTCGCGCGACAGAGGTATGGGAGGAAGTGGCGGCGACCTGAGCTCGAGCCGTCGCTTTAGGAGCTCATGGCGGTCAATCGCGCAAGACCTCGTGTCGCGAGGTCGAGCAACATGGGAGGGCGTTTGCCTGTCATACCAGACCTTGAGAAGGACGGAAGGGAGGCGGTCGTGATAGGAGAGGTTGCGGCCAAAATTGGGGGACATGAGGAAGTAGGAAGAGTGAAAAAGGACAAAATAAAATGAAACGTGATGCTCTGTTTTTGGGTACCATTCTTCAAGATGTTGGTTTCCTACTCAACTATTTTACGGTAAAGCATAACCATTTTCATGACATGCCTTTTTACCAGATCCGTTAGAGCATTGGTATATTTGCTTCGAAATTTGTAAAACTGAAAATTTACCAATTTAGGCCAAAATAGTTGCTCTAGAACCATTTGTATAAGTGGTCCCTACTCAGGAATTTCAGAAATCCTGATGGCATTTGGTTTTCAATTGGCAAATATTAAAATCCAAAACCAAATTATAACAGTTGGTAAAAGTGGTCCCCCACATCGTTTTAACCCATGACATGTGGACCATGCAGCCCCCTAGTCCCCACATGTAATTGAGTGGATTGCTAAGTTTTAAAGCAATACATTTGGAGCAAAACTTTTTTAGAGTTGCTATATCTTCTATTTCCTCTTGTATACCCAATATGTAAATCCAATATAACAATGCTCTTAAAGCTGCTCTTATGTGGAGCGGTAGAGGAGATGTGGGCTAGCTGATCGAGTTTGATGTCTCCAGATTTAAGATATTTTCTCTCTTATTTTCCTTGAACTGGACCAATGACCATCGGTTATAAATTTGAAAACAGCAGGGTAGTCTTTGGATGAGAGTCGAAGAGGTTGCGTATAAGAGGTCGCATTGCCAGTTTGCCACAGCGAGAAACGAGAGTTGATCTGGTCATCGCGGTTAGGTGGGTAGCCTTTTTCTCTCTGCTTTTTCAACAGCCAATGCTGAAGGATTAGCCGATCAGGGTTCTGTTGCCAGCCAGCCAGCCTTGTGAAATTTCACAAAATTAACCTTTTTATTAAACTTAAGCAAAAATAACCCTTTTTCATAGCGCCCTACCACGGGTCGCTACACTCTACGTTATAGCGCCCCGCAACGGGTCGCTATGGTGCTGCCAGCGTGGCACGGCGGGCCCAGAGGACCAAAGGATAGCGACCTGTACCGGGGCGCTATGCTACATACCATAGCGACCTACCGTGGGTCTTTATGCTTTTTGTATTTTTTAAAAGCATGCGAGCACCGTAGTATCGAAATTTGGTGAAGTGAAGGGATACCGTTGTGAGCCGGAATGTTACCCTTTGACGCATAGCGAACCGCGGGGAGGCGCTACACCTCATCTCTGTGATCCATCAATGCTCATGCCATTGCCTCATGTTCTTCAAATAATCACGGGAGCGAGCATCAAATGCCCTAAGAATAACAGTAGAAATCTTGTCCACCCATTCTGATCTGAACCCTTTTAGATGATCTATCTCTTACTGGAGTACACTCTCACCTTCACCAACTAGAGCTAGGTTTTCCGTTTCAAGAAATAACATATCCTCGCACCATTACGTCAACGTGGATTCAGCGTCCCGAGCTGCATTAACGGTCTGTGACACTTTGATCAAAGCATCATCATCAGCCAAAGCAGTTGGCCCCTCTGCTTCTTGACACCTCTGAAACATGAAACCAAGTAATTCTGATATTATGGGTGACGCATAACTCCTAATGAATTCTTCCTTAGTGGAATGCTCGGAATAAGTCTAGAATGATCAATTAGTAAAGATAAGCCCTGCTGGAGAGCACCAGCTATTGCTGGAGGTTTGTAGTCATCCGATCCATACTCGAGTATTGCTCTTTCAGTTCTCTTAATCCAATTTATCTCGTTCTGCACTGATGCTTTCAGATTATCAAATATCTCTTTCGCCAAGTATGTAGACAAGGCAATAACGATTCCTGAAATTCACTCCTCTCTGCAACTATACCTTATAAGATTGGTCTTATCTACAAGGGGTTGTAGTATCTCATCCATGGAATCAACAAAATCTCTTGTTATCTTATAAGCAAGAGCAAAGACAAATTTAGGATTCTCAACCCATTTTTAGAGTAAAGAAGACGATGAATTTTTTTATACTACGGTGCTATCCCTTCACTTCAAGTACGTACAAATTGCTGCGTACAGTAAAGAATAGATCCAATAGCAACATTCCGGCTCACAACGGTATCCCTTCACTTTACCAAATTTCGATACTACGGTGCTCGCATGCTTTTAAAAATACAAAAAGCATAAAGACCCACCGTAGGTCGCTATGGTATGTAGCATAGCGCCCCGGTACAGGTCGCTATCCTTTGGTCCTCTGGGCCCGCCGTGCCACGCTGGCAGCACCATAGCAACCCGTTGGGGGGCGCTATAACGTAGAGTATAGCGACCCGTGGTAGGGCGCTATGAAAAAGGGTCAGATTTCGAAATAGTTTTGGAAAAGGGTTATTTTTTGCTTAAGTTTGATAAAAGGGTTAATTTTGTGAAATTGTACGCCAGCCTTGGCTCTGTACTACAGTAGCAGCAGCGCCTTGTCCCCTACTGTTCTCCCTGCCCACGCAGAGTTTCCTGGGTTTGTTTGCACTCTGCGGCGGTGGGGTTCACTTCCTCTTCTCTTTGAGCTTTTTGCGTGGCATCCAACAACAAAAGTTGCACCAGTCTTGCACGTACCACCAACCCAGTGATTTTTTGCTCCGCCAACGAAAGAGGTAAAACAAGGGTTAATGGGTAATCATCGGTCCATTTACAGACTAGTAGCTATTCTAGATTAGGTTGTAAAAATATGGCTATTTTATGTAAAAACCCCCTTACGAATAATCTAGGAAGACACTAATCGAACCAGAAAAAATAACAACAAAAGTTGGGTTAAAAAACTCTCTACTACGTACTCTGTTTGTGGAATACAACAGAAAAGGCAACAGTCGGTCAAAAGCACCTGTATTGTACAGACGTCCAAAGCTGGTGCCGTCTGGCCGGGTCTGCTACCCTTGCAACACAGGGCGCTGCCGTGGGTATGTTCCCTAGACCGGATGGTGCACGCAACCAACACACATATGACACATTCCACTCGCTCTACGGCGTGTTGCATAAGCAATCCGTGTTTTTGTAACATTGCTACGCACGCTCAGTGGTTGTTTGTGATCCCGGTAGGTTTTCAATTTTCCACCTCAATTGTGATGGTTCTTTCTCATAATTTTCTGTGGCGCTACGGTTCCTTGGCGGTTAAGCCAGCGTACGTCTCTCGTTACCTTCCGTAGTTCCACGCAGAGCCTCCGTTTATCCAACCGGTGTGTCGAGTCTTAACCGTTGGAAGAAAAAGGTGATAGTTTCAATCAAATAAGATCAGCTCGTGACCTGCGCGTCAGCATATATAGTGCTATTTTTATCCGGTGGTCTTTTGGACGCATGCTGCAGCTCCCATGCATCCAGTCCTGGACTGCTTTTCTCCCCTGGGAATCGCGTGTTTCACCGTAACGTCTAAAGTCTAAACTGCAACTCGAGTTCAGACTTTCTACTGTAGTAGTAATAACACCAAGGAAGACTTTCTCCTTGCCTCGCTCCCCGCCGGGCCGCCGTTGGGTGGAACCTCTCTCTAGTTTGTCCTTTATTATGTCTCCGGCGGCCTATTTTTCATGTTGAGTTGCGGTAGAGTGACGGCGAGCGTGCAGTTGTTGTGGGATGGGGGCGGTTGATACCGCCGGCGGAGAGTAGGGGGTGGGGTGTGCGCAGGTTCTGGGATGCGCTCGTGAACTCGCTCCCTCGCCGGCGCCGCGGTTCGCTGTTTGTTCGCAATATGTTCGTTCTGATGTTGTATTATTGATCTGCATTCGACTGACTCTAACCAATCTTTTTTGTTTGCAGATGACGATGGACGAGCTCGTGGTCATGTTTCACAAAGAGACGGCCATCCTCCTCAAGAACATCAAGCAGTTTCCCATGGACAACGACACGACACCATGCTGGCAGGGGTGGAGACAGGGGGTGCTAGCAGGGGTCAGACCCCCCAAGGTTCGGCCCCCCCTAATGATTTTGTATACGTATTAACAGAGTGTGTAATGTGTACGTGCTAATTCACGTAGATAATTTCTGTATTAGATGTCTTGTCATATGCACTTGTACACAATGAAGCCCAGCCTAGTTTAGGCCATCGTCTTGACTCCTGAAGCTCCCGATCGGTATAGCAGATCGATCTATTTGCGGAGCAGATCGGTACCCACGTCTTCTTTCTTCATAACTTTCGTTCTATTTGCGGAGGCGGATCAGTACCCTAATCGCAGATCGATCTGTCGCGGCGCCTGCCGCACCTCCCAAACCACGCTAAGAGCCATGCGCTAGGAAACCCTCTCTGGACGCCGTCCTGCAAAACTGTTGATCCATGCCGACTGTTACGGCGGCTCACCATCTCAGAGGACGTCGATCTCTGAACTATACTGACCAAAAGACTCAAATCTAGAGGTACACTGCTATAACATTTTTTTTTGACAAGCCTCTACACATATAATTGGTCAACTGTCTTTGAACATGTGTATACACAACTTTCAAGCATTGTAAAGTGCTAGCCGATCAGCAATAGTTCTCCGTTTAAGCCAGAAAATTCCATAATTTTCATCTACAGTCTAAATATACATTTGATGCTAACTTTACATTCATGACCCATAGTTATGCTGGTTAAGGCTGTAAATTAATGATTTTTTCAATTTTGACAAACCACAATTACCATGTGGGAAGAAAATCTACAGCCGTTTGCCCCCGAACACTGAACAATTTTTTCGACTCCACCTCTCGCCCCCCCCCCCCCCCCCTATATCTAAATCGTGGCTCCGCCCCTGCGTGCTGGACAGCCTGATCGCTTCGTGCGACGCCATCGGCGACATGCTCAAGAAGGACCCCCCGCTCCTGGAAAAGGCTGAAGGACGGCGCATCGTCAACACCCTCATCGCGCTCCACCTCCGCATCGTGTCCTGTGTAGGCGAGGTGGTGCTGTTCAAACCTGGGAGCTACATGCCGGACATGTGGACAGGGCACCGCCACCGGCTCCCGCCCAAGAGGAAGCTGGCTGGCACTCTCATGGAGATCCTACTCTACTCCATGATGCTTGCGTCGGCTGCGCTGGGCCTCCGGTGTGGGACTTCACCAGCGTCGAGGGTGCTGGCCCCGAGATCGAGGAGGCGGATTAAGCTGCTACATCGCCATGGCCTTCTTCCCCCTAAGTGATGGGCGTTCTCTGTTTGTTTTTGGTGTCAGTTATCTAGTCGATCAGTAGTAGTAGTTGGTTGAGCTTCGGAACTATGCTTTGGAACAATGGCTAATCTGAGTATGAAGCTTCGCTAAATTTGTTCTGATCTATTTGATTCTGTGCTGATTGGGTTAATTTCCATCTTCAATCTAGCTTCTTAGATGTTTTTCATGAGCACACATTGGTCTGAAATTAGTTTGATCGCTGTTGGCAAATTTAACACACTTTGTTGAAGATGTTTATGGTGGAGAACGCTCATAACTTCAGTCTGCAGTTACTCACTCCGTTCCATTTTAATTGACTCACATATATCTATATATGGATGCATCTAGACACGTTTTGGTGTTACGTACATCCATATCTAGATATATGTGATTTGCCCAATCCTTAACTCTCTGAAACGAGTGCAGCTAGAGAAGAAAGTGTTAATATGGCAAATTGTAAACCACACTTCGTTGATTATGTTCATGGTGGAGAACTCAGAACTTGTTGTTTGCAGTTAGCTCATAATTTGTCCAATCTTTAACTCTCTGTAATGTGTGCAGCAATGCAGCTTAGAGGAGGCACCGTTGCTTTACCAAAACTAGAGACGCGAGAGTTAGAATGCAGACGAAGCATTCGTGTTCACCCTTATCCTATGTGATCTGGATCTTTTTTCCTGAAAGTCTCAAACTGATCTGACTAACATCCAATCACTAACAATTGCTACATTACGCAAAGAAGAAAGACTCAATCTTCGCCCAACCTTGAAACTGAATCTTGCATTTTTTTTGTTGTAAAAAAGAAAGGTAAACCTGCCGACCCCTGCATCTCCAGAACAGCCATTGATCATGTTCAGGCTAAATCACCTACTTTTTCCGTTGTGACCCTCCTCCGTATCCCTCTTGTTCAGTCGCGCCTTCTTCCCAAGGATCTTGATTCTTTCATAGAGAAAATTCCTACAAAAGAGATTAAGGAGGAGATGACAAATCAACAACAAACATAGCAACGTTGGGCTTTCCCCCCTAAAAATCAAACTTCTGCTGTCATTCCAGCTCACGTTTGTCGGAACCTTTGCTTATCCTAATATATTTTCTTTTAACATCTGAGGATTATGCTTTTGTTCATTGACATGCTGCTAGTTACAGTGACCTTTGTTGTACTTGGTTTCCTTTCTCCAACAAACCGAGGAGGATTGGTGACTGCACTGCAATGCTTCTCGTCTAGGTCCTGAATTCCTGATGGGGCTGCTTGCTGGTTATTCTTGTTCATGTGTCTACAAGATGTTCAAGGGTTCAGATTGGAAGCAGATAATCTTGCGCACAGCTTTACTTTTGCCGGGGATCGCTTTTGTTATTTTCTTCACCTTGAATGCCCTTATCTGGTGGGACAAGTTATCTGGTGCTGTTTCATTCACCACCAGAATGGATAGAGATCTTGTGAGCAAAACTTAAAGAGTGCCAAGTATTTGTGAAACATACAGTATATAAAGTTGAACATATCATCACAATTCCATTTGGCTCTTCGATTTTTGTGTCGGTGATGGATCTTGCTGTCCCTGTTTTATCATTAACACTTATCTAACGGTTATTTTCTTTAACGGGAAGTGCAGGGTTAAAAGGCCCTTATGTGGTAATGGTGAAACTTGGATATTATATTTTCATGCTTATTTCCATATTATGATTATGTTCTCTCTTTAGTATGCCAGAGGCATGGATTATTTTCATACCACACCAATAATTTTTAAGCTGGGTCTAAGATAACCAAACTTGCTGGTTGATAATAATTAAATTATTACTGCATCTACCTACTGTCAAGAACAAAAGCATGACGAAGAGCTCTCCTTGGGTCTCATGGCTCTGTACCAAATTTGGCAAGCTAGGAATGATGCGAGGGACGCAGTCCAGATAGAAAACCCACAGGATACAGCAAATAGATGCCTACACTTGACAGAGGAGTGGAGAAACCTGAAGGATTCTCATGTCCAGGCTGTCGAGGAACGTCAAGTCGAGCACTGGCTTGCACCTGATGAAGGTTGGCACAAAGTGAATACTGATGGTGCCTGTCCTCAAGACTCGAGCTGTGGTGGAGGTGGAGTGGTCCTACGCGACCACCATGGGAGTTTCATTGTTGGAGCTTCCCGTTTTTTCCAACAGTCTCGGATCCCGAGAGGTCTGAACTGCTGGCCTGTAAGCTAGGTGTTGAACTAGCGCTGGACAAAGGGGTGAGGAAGATTGTGCTGGAGACGGATTGTTTGAGTGCAGTGACGAAGCTGAGAAGTAGGGAGATGGACAGATCAGTTCATGGCCCGGTAGTGGAGGATATCAAAGCTTTGCTGGAAGGTTTTGATGATCATGTGGTGCGGCATGTGCGGCGACAGGCTAATGAAGTTGCGCATCGCCTAGCGAAGGACGGCTGCGACAATAAGATATGTATGGTGTGGGTTATACCCCCCGTGTTTGTGGTGAACTTGGTGACAGCTGAGACGGTCGGTATGTAATAATATGCAGCCTTAAATCTCAAAAAAAAAAAAGAACAAAAGCATGAACTCTGATTAATTTGATGTTTCTGGCTAGCTGTTACTACTGGCTAAAAAAGCACATATACATTGCTCCGTGATTTTGTACTAAATCACTGAACATTTTTGGCATCAAAATCCGCTTCTGGACTGTAAGAACCTGACCATCAGATTGTGGGATGACTTAAGGATTTTAATTGTTACAGAAACACAACTTTTTTCTGTAGCAAATGTTATCGTCTCCCCTTCTTATACCAGCCTGATTGGATGGCACCAGAGGTTTGGCGTAACGAGCAACCGAAGGAGAAGTAAGTGACTTTCGATTATCACTTTCACATGTTCTTATTTTTCAGATTTAGGTTTTTACAAATTTAATCTACACAGCTTTAAGTTTAGAATACTTTAATTTCAGTTTCACCTACCCCGCAAAAAAAAAAAAAAGTTTCACCTAAATAAGCTTAAGGTAAAATTTCAAGAGAGTGGGTCGTTCTGTCCTTAATATAAACGTGACTTCTATGGATAAGCCACTGTTAGCTCATCGGATGGCCTCCAATTAGGGTCTCATCAGACTTGGCTTACCCATCAGTGAAATAACGCTTTATAAGCTGGATCATGAAACAAGCTAGCCTTAGCCGAATACTATTTTGTTTCTGGTGTGTAATGTGTAGAGTCTTTGCTGGTCAATGTTCCTACCTGCGTGTTTGATGTGTTTTTGTGCTAAAATATATGGCGATCAATTGCTGAATATATATGCATGTTAAGCATATCCAAGTATAGGTTTCAAAATGCCTCTTTGATCAGCTTGGAGCCGTCATGCATGAATGCATCGTATGTGTGGAGCGGTACGGCCTAATTGCCGGATGTTAATCAGTCCATCAGATTAATGATGCTCATGTGCTTTTGTTATATGGGCTAAGCCCGTGATTCTCTTTCCCATAACGTGATTAGCTGATGGCCTTTTTCCAAGGCCCGCTGATGTACGCAGGCAAAGGATAAACGGGATCATGAGGAAATTGACTTGGATACGTAGAAGATATACGTGCAGTACACGGAAGATCGATCGGATCCTAACTGATCAATACTTGTTGGCGGCGCCGAAACGTGCGGCAGCCCAACTTCACCAACCGACCTAGCTAGGTTTCGCTGCCTATATAAACAGGGCATCGACCCACGCGAGAGGAGAGACCCAGCCGGAAGAATACGCACATACCATACGTGAAGCAACGCAAGCGACCTGAGATCCAATCTCAGGTTACGATCGTCTTCCTCTCGTGCAGGCGGCCGAGGGGAGAAGGCGATCTGGTGTGCGCCGTGAGGAGCACGGGCGCATCGCAGGCTAGCCAGCTTGTTGTGCACGACGACGAGATCATGGCAGTCATCTTCTCCAACGGTGAGGAACTCTACTAATCTATGTTCTTCTTTTCTTTGCATCTAGCATGGCGTGGTATCGGTGTTGGAGCTGCTGGCGTATAATCGCTGGCGTCTCCACCTCCACGTTATCGACTGCCGGAGATCAGCCGGCGTCATCTCCCTCTACGGTGTCTCCTCGCGGTGGTTGTCTTCACCTCGACGTCGGGCTGCCAGTGTGCATCCCGGTGTAGTCTCCAATTCCGCGACGGCGTCGTCGGGGCTGCTGGCGTGCAGCCCGGCGCCGTCTCCACTCCATCCATGCGACGGCGCCGTCGCCGTCGTGGTTGCCGGCGGGTAGACCGGTGTCTTCATCTCCACGGCAACGTTGTCGGCAGCTCGGCGTGATGGCGCCAGGGCGGCCGGCGTGCAGCTCATCATCGTCTGCGCCACCATGGCTTACCACTAGCCCAATCTCATGGACGCTGTCCTGGGCTGTGATGCCGAGGCGTCGTGCTGGCCGTGAACGGCCACACACGGAGCATGGTCGAGTGCCCGCGCTGGGGCACACTTCTGCATGGCTGTGGGCGCATCTCGTGCGCCTGCTTACAAGCAGCCTTCGTCGGCCGGGCGCGTCGTCTACCCACGACCGGCATCATTCGTCTTCCTGCCTGCTGGGTTGTCCCAGCGGCATACATCGGCCGTAGTCTCGGCGCTCGTACTACGTGTGCATGCGTGTGTGTATGTGCCAGCAAGTGCCAAATCCTGGACGTGAGCATGCTTTGCATGGCTGCTCTTCAAAGTCTTACCTGCATGGGCTAGCTACGTGAACTAGCTGATGTATGTGCCCAGCTCTTGTGCTATTTTGCATGAGCATGAAGATCGGCGCCGACGAGGCAGCGGTTTGCTGCTGTGGCGCCGTTCAGCTCCTCGGCCCTCACGGGCCCGATGCCTGTCTACACGTGTGAACTGCCGCCCTAGTTGGCGACGAACTCGGCGACACTTTCCAGATGTGCACCCGCGGTGGTGCATGTCCTTATTCTCATATGTCTCTATACACCATGTGTACTTCCGCGGGGAATACCCCTCGCACTTCCGGCGAATCTACAAGATCATCGTAACGTCTACGCCAAGCACAACCCATGCACTCCGCTACTACTTCAACATCAACGCCGTCAAGACCGATGAGGCAAGACAGCGAGGCGGGCATGGCCGATATAAAGGCCATGCTATCCACGGCGCGTGTACCGATGAGGACACGGCTCTGCCGACGCCAACATACATCACCACCTCATGCATGGAGAACGCGAAGCGAAGACCAAGACGACGACCAAGCAGCTTAATCGGAGGTGTCCCACGGTACAATCCGTGGGAGTAATTAACCGGGAGCTTTCCGAGGCCCCGGGAACCAAGAGACTACAATCGCCTTGTCACGTTGGCCGCGTCAGTAGGCCACATGGAGCGCACACTTGGGATTAGTCTATTAGTCATCGTGATTAATGTGTATCTTTTCCCTCATTTTATTTTGTGTACTTAGTACACTGGCACGCCCGCACTATGTATTACCCCGGTGTATGAGATACGCTTTCGCCATGTAAAAAGCGTTTTCTCGTGTCAAACAAAATGGCACGCCCGGTGGGACCTGGTTCTCCTCCCATCTCTGCTGCGCATGGTCGCGCGACTTGGTCTTTGCCCGTTCATCACAACACACTGCATGATGCATGAAGATCATTGGCGTGGAATTCCGCTGATCGACGACATCTTCTTGCAGGTGGATTTGCTGACATCAAGGATGATGAGGTGCCGACTGCGATCCAATTTGGGTCGCTTCCACCCATGATCATGTTCAAGCATGGAGACAAGGTCTACATGCATCAGGCGCAAGAGCCGGCCCAATTCCAAGTGATGGAATCCAAGAAGGCACAAAAGAGGGCGGTCGCCAAGGCAAAGAGGGAACGCCGCGAGCTTATGCTTGAGGCACGCACTCTCTTAAAGAACTCTGTGATGGCAGAGATGAAAGGGAACACGGAGGCTTCTCAACGCCTACGTGTCCAGGCTGCCAATAGGCGGGTGGCCGCTGCTTCGGTTCATGCCCCAACCCCGGGCAACGAACCGGAGCTCGCTAAGCCGACAACACAGCGCACTGAAGTTGAGCTACTCGAGGCTCTCGAGGCTGTATCCTTCGACCTCCGGAGGCTGATGACAAACGCTCGTTTGTCTCACAATCCCAATCGTCTTCGCAACCATAGAAGGAAGTACCAAAAGGTACAACGCCTTCATCGACTGATCAGCTCTCGCATGGCCCAGAGTGCTGTCCTTGAGGAGGATTGGTCTCTTGGCGCAATAGAGCTTGCCCACAAGGTGTTCGATTATCGCAATACCTTGACCCCTCCATACGACTTGTTCCCCGATCAATGGGCGAACGAGCCGTCAAAGGTCAAGGAGTTGGTACGACGGGCAATCATGAAGGAGTTTTGGAAGCGGCGCTCTCGCAAGGAGCCCGTTCTTCCTGGCAAAACTACATCTTTCAACCTTGACGACGGCTATCTCCGTCAACCAAGCATGTGGGCATCATGCCTTCATACATCGGCGGGAGATGGGAGAACCTTCTCCAACAACAACAGGTTCTCCATGCTTCGGAATGAGGCTCCTGCACCACGCGAGGATGACCTGCGACAAGAACTTCTCCAACTCCAAAACCAGATGAGCTACCTTCAAAGGCGGCTCGAAGGTCCAGGCGAGCGGGCGGAATCATCTGCGCAGGGTGCAAGGAGGAACATGCGCCCCGTTCAAAGTCATCGCCCTCAACATGAGCGCCAAACTTTGGCGCCTCGGCGACATCCTTCCCCACCACGCACTAACCTGCGGGGGCGTAACGTGTTGCCTCCACAGGGAAGTAGGGGACCTCGACGACATGACAACGAGCCAAACCTCCGTCCCGTGCAACAATGGCGACCGCGGAGCCTTCCGCGGGCACCAGTGCCTACTCGTCCGCCTCCACCTCCTCCAAGGCGCGAGGAACAACTACGGGAACGTACCGCAAGGGGAGCGGAGGCTCCACCAACTCAGCAAGGTGTACCGCCTCTTCTACCTACACCACCAGTCCCCCCAGGGTTCACGGTGCTCTTACCGAGAACCAGCGTAAACGGGAACGGCGCCGGAGGAATCGTCATGTGCTCTACGGCACACGCAAGTTCGTGTTCGAGCTGATGGTGATGTTGTTCAAGAGAACGACAAAATCGCATTCCGTATCTCCCCCGACTTGGAGCGGCATGAGAGGTACATCTACCTTCTCAGTAGACTGACTCCAAAACAACGCAAGGCACAATCGAGTGCCGCGGAGCAAAAAGAAGGTGCGACATCATCGTCGCCTCCCTTGACCATCCTTAGGCGGGATAGCGAGCAACGGAGTGTTGCTCCAGCTCCTCCGCAAAAGGAAGCACAAGAACAAAATGTCTTCCCCATGGAGGGCATCGAGAAGTCGCCTGAGGAGCACACCAGTGTTGCCCTCAAAGAAGACTCAACTCTCAAGTCAAGCTCAGGAGGGACTACTGAGGTGCAACCCACGATTGCCCTCCCAACCAATGACGCCATGGAGGAAGATTCACCCCTTGGCACCCCAAGCAGGGTAGAACAAGAAGTTGAGGCTATGTCGCCACTGGAGGTGGACGACAAAGGCGATGCCGAGAAGAACACGGCCTCGTGCGGCACTCTTGTAGTGCGCACCAGGATAGATGAGGATGATGGGTGGCAACCGCCAAACGTTACCCACGACTTCTCGTATCCATCCGATGAGGAGATTGTGCCAAACCCAAAGGTCAATTTCCGTACCAACTTGTTGCCCCGGTTGGACCATGTTCGCTCATGGTTCAAAGGCACCGAGGCAGCAGCAAACTCAAGCACTTCAACATCCGAAGAGGGAGCAAGGTCGAATGCCCCATGTCTTCCCGTCACGAGACGAGATCGGGATATATCCCCGGTTCGCTACGCCGACATGGCGTCTCGACTTCCTCAAAACCAAGCCGAGCTACAACAAGTTGCAGGTCGCCCTGGAGCTGGAACACGGCTAAGGGTGATGGCACAACGAGGAGTGGCGAGAACCGCGACAGGACTGCAAGAGCCACTTGAGGCTCATAGTGATGAGGAGGAGACTTCCGACGTGGCCTCTTCCTCGTCGCTAGAGATGCTCCCTACTTCGCCTCATTACGCTGAACTTGCACCGTCTATCCCCTCGGATGACGACGGTTGTCTTGAAGATCTTCATACCGCACCGGCGCATATGACGGTAGATGGTGACCCTGACGCTACAAGGGCCGCCGAACTTGAAAAACTAAAGGCCGTCGAGGCTTCTAACTCTTCCAATGATGCTGGCAAAGGGATACAATCTGAGGAAACCTTAGCCAATCAAGTGCGCGAGCAAGGCCGCACCATCAATGAGCTAACGTCGAAGGTCAACAAGTTCATCGAGTACATGATGAACAATGCGCCGACAGCACCGGGGACACCACGGCGAATGGCGGACCCTCAAGAGGCAGAGCTTCTAGCCGGGGGCATGGCTAACATGCTTGCCGGTGATGAACATCAACGACAAGACTTGGGCACACAAGCTCGACCAATGGTCTCATCTGCTGGTCCTTCTAATGCAGCACCACATCCGAGTGTGCTGAAGGACTACCACGACATCGTGGAGGACATGGTGGCCAAGAAGCTGAAACAAATGTCTCTCGAGCAGGCCCCTCGCTCTTCGGAGAGTGAGCTGGAGAAGCCATATGAGGCATGGCATGACCTAGTGCCGTTCCCATCTGGATGGCACCCACCAAAGTTCCGTCAGTTTGACGGGACTGGCGATGCAAGGGAGCACTTGGCGTACTTTGAGGCGGCTTGTGGGGACACTGCCAACACCTCTTCCCTTCTCCTTCGACAATTCTCGGGGTCATTGACGGCCCCGCCTTCCACTGGTATAGTCGTTTACCGGTGGGATCCATCATCAGCTGGGCGAACATGAAGGAAGTCTTCAAAAAGCACTTCGTCGCCATGAAGAAAGACTTCTCCGTCGTCGAGCTGGGGCAAGTTCGCCAGCGACGAGAAGAGTCTATCGACGACTACATCGTCCGCTTCCGCAACAGCTACGTGCGTCTTGCTAGGGAGATGCACCTCGAGGACGCCATCGAAATGTGTGTCCACGGCATGCAGCAACATTGGTCGCTTGAGGTATCTCGGCGTGAGCCCAAGAACTTTAGCACTCTCAGCTCGGCTGTAGCAGCCACGAAGCTAGAGTTTGAGAAGTCGCCGCAAATCATGGAGCTCTACAAGAACGCCAGCGCCTACGACCCCGTCAAGCGGTTCAACTCCACGTCCAAGCCACCTGTCAATGCTGGCAAACCAAAGGCGGTGGCAGAGACGAATGCCACTAGAGTATTCACCTCTGCACCACGAGGCAGTGTACCCTTCTTGGGGGCAAGGAATGATCAAGCGGGTGAAAGGCAACGGCCATCCCTTCAAGAAATGCTTAAGAAGCAATACATCTTCCGTCGGGAGTTGGTGAACGATTTGTTCAACCAACTAATGGAGCATCGGGCACTGAACCTGCCAGACCCGCAGCGGCCTGATCAGGTAAACATGGTTAATAATCCTTTGTATTGCCCATACCACAGGTATGTTGGCCATACAATAGAGGACTGCATCCCCTTCAAGGAATGGCTCCAGCGAGCCGTCAAGGATAAGAAGATCAATCTGGATGCTGAAGCTCTCAACCCGGATTACCACGCGGTGAATGTGGTGACCGTGGAGTCGCCATCTTTCAAGATTCAAGCCAAGGAGAGCGGGGCATCATGGGTCCCGCTTTCACAAGTCGAGCGTCGACTATCTGACCTCGTCTTGGCATCAGCTATGCCACCCTCTATCGTGATGCAGGGGACATCACATGCTGCTCCCCACGAGGAACCTTGGAGCACGGTTCGGCGAAGACCTCATTCCATGGGCTTACCTCCGAGACCCCCTCATCGGGTACTTCGGGTAGAGCCTGCCTTACCAGCGCGTCGGCGCTTCGACCCGAGTCGGCGTCGCCCTCCACCAAGATTCGTGCCCGAGTCAGAAGGTGACGAGTCCTTCCCTAGAAGGGCGCATGTGTTGCCTACTCTAGAGAAATTTATGCCACGCGGTTGGGGTCAAACCCCAATGAAGGAAGTGGAGGATCAAGAAGAATGTAGCACCTCTCAATCCCTGAATGTTGAGAGTTGCAACGTCATCCTCGACTACAGCAGCGAGCCTACCTCTAGCTCTGAGTCGGAAGACATGTTCACCGCCCTAGAGCAAGAAGCTCTCTATGCGGAGGGCACCGTGAAGGAGCAAAAACTTGAAGAAGTCAACATGAACCTGCGTGGGGGCAAGGTTCTAGCAGAGCTAGCAAAGGCGAAGCTGCCTAAAGCCGACAAGACGGCCGCCTCAAAAGAGGCGCCATTAGCGGGAGGTGCCTCGGGTCCACAAGACAACGAGAAGTCGACATCTCAAGACATCGACTACAACATCGTCGCTCACCTTAAGAGAATTCCGGCACTGCTGAGTGTTTATGACGCTCTCATGCTGGTGCCGGATCTACGTCAAGCTCTTGTCAAGGCCCTTCAAGCGCCGGAAGTTTATGAGGTGGCCATGGCGAAGTATCGCCTCTTCTCGAACCCGTTGTTCGTGAATGAGATCACGTTCGACGATGAAGACAGACTCCTAGAAGAAGGAGATCACAACCGTCCACTTTATGTGGAGGGAAACGTCGGGACTGCACACCTTCGGCGAGTCCTAATCGACCCAGGATCCGCTGTGAACATACTGCCCCTGAGGAGCTTGAAACGGGCAGGTTTCACGGTGGACGACCTGGAACCGACCGACGTGATGATTTGTGGCTTCGACAACCAAGGCAAGCCCACCTTGGGCGCCATCACGGTGAAAATCCAAATGTCCACGTTCAGCTTCAAGGTGCGGTTCTTTGTCATTGAGGCAAATACCTCATACTCCGCCCTCTTAGGAAGGCCATGGCTCCACAAGTACCGAGTGGTGCCATCCACCCTTCATCAGTGTCTGAAATTCTTGGACGGTAGCGGCACACAACAACGCATCGTCGGCAACGCCTCTCCCTATACTGTGCAGGAGTCGCATCATGCCGATGCGAAGTACTACTTCCCCGCCGACGACATTGACAAAAAGTTGAAGGGAGCGACACCGGCAGCCAGCGTCGCTCCCAACGCTGGCGCTACTCATTCAGGTGAGGGGAAGCGCCTCATCATGCCATTTTCCACCGCCAGCACGGGCGGCCTCGTCTCCCATAGTCACAGAGGCGGTGACCATAGGCGGTCGCCTCCACAGGGGGCAAGCTCTTCTACGCCTACCCCTACAACTCCGTTGTTGTTGAAGGCAAGGTTTCCTGGGTCAACACCTATCAACCCAAGGTCAACCACGAAGCCCTCGACTGATCCTACCTCTTCTTCTTCAACATCAGCACGGTTAGAGTCCAAAGCTTTAACGCTTAGAGATTCTACAGGTGCTCAAGGCTGCAACCCGCTGGAAACAGGCAAGAATGCGCCGCTAACACTTCGAGCACGTGGTGCTCCCAAGGAGGAGCCCGCTCCTTCCAAAGGAGAAGCTAAAAAGGAAGGAGTAATTGAGGAAGCACTAAGGGGAGCTCAAGATGTACAGCCCCCTTCGCTTTACATATCGGTAACTTCCCCACTTGAAGTTTGGGCAATTCGAAGCTCGGCTGGGTCTAGAATCAAGACTTTGCTTTACAATGTCCCTCAAATTAAAGATTGTGATTCTATATTTGAACTCCCTAATCCTTGTCCTGACACAGATGATGCGCTATCAACAATGAAGGTTGAGCCTAAGATGGCTCGGCTCTTAGCAAGCGCTGGGATCTCGCTCCAGCGGAACAATAGGATGCCCCCACCGCCCTCCATATGCGAGGAGTGGTGGAGGCAATCACAAGCCCTTGCTGAGCGAAAGGGCAAGGCGCAGCCCAAATATGGGCTTGGCTACATCGACCTTCATGCCTCAGATAAAAGAGGCGAGAAGGATGGTGGAAAGACACGAGTAACATGCCACACCACGTCCGTCACCTTAGGAGAGGAAGCTGACGCTGATGGCGAGCAACCTGAGTTGTACGATGAAATCAGTGTCACTCCAGCTCCTGAAGAACTTGAAGATGGTGGGCAACCCACCGTCGATGAGCTCGTGGAAATTAACCTCGGGACTAAAGAAGATCCGCGCCCCACTTTTGTCAGCGCCACGCTGACTGAAGAGGAGCGTGAAAGCTATCGAAACTTCTTGATGGAGTATCGAGACTGCTTCGCCTGGAGCTACAAGGAGATGCCGGGGCTCGATCCCCGTGTTGCTACACACAAGCTAGCAATTGACCCACAATGTCGTCCCATCAAGCAGGCGCCACGCCACTTGCGGCAAGAATTTGAAGAACGAGTCATCGCTGAGGTAGATAAACTAATTGCTTCAGGTTTCATCAAGGAGGCGCAATATACACGGTGGCTATCTAACATTGTCCCCGTTGAGAAGAAAACGCTTCAAGAGGGAAGCGAGCATGAACCAAAGAAGACGCGTCAGGTTCGCATATGCGTTGACTTCCGCGACGTGAATCGTGCATGCCCCAAGGACGATTTCCCCATTCCGATCACGGAAATCATCGTCGACTCCACCACGGGGCATGGCGCGCTGTCCTTTATGGACGGCTCGTCAGGCTATAACCAGATCAAGATGGATCCAGATGACGCTATCCACACCGCGTTC
This sequence comes from Poa pratensis, assembly GCA_947311845.1. NCBI lineage: Eukaryota > Viridiplantae > Streptophyta > Magnoliopsida > Poales > Poaceae > Poa > Poa pratensis. The sequence continues at coordinate 165,896,246 of CAMZMU010000041.1, forward strand.
AGGACACCGCGAGGCAACTTCTACTACACCGTCATGCCTTTTGGGTTGAAGAACGCCGGCGCCACATATCAGCGTGCCATGACACGCGTCCTCGGCGACCTGATCCACCACAAGGTGGAGTGCTATGTCGATGACATGGTGGTCAAAACAAAAGACCGCCAGCATCATCAAGAAGACCTCCGCGTGATCTTCGAGCGACTACGTCAACACCAGCTCAAGATGAACCCGCTCAAGTGTGCATTCGCTGTGCAGTCCGGCCTCTTTCTCGGCTTCGTGGTTCGCCATCGAGGAATTGAGGTTGAGCCGAAGAAGATCAAGGCCATCATCGACATGCCAGCACCCCAAAACCTCAAGGAGTTGAGAACTCTACAGGGGAAGCTGGCATACATACGACGCTTCATCTCCAATCTCTCTGGACGCATTCAGCCCTTTTCGCATCTTGTGAAGAAAGGAGCTCCGTTTGTGTGGGACGAGGGATGCCAGAGTGCCTTTGATAGCATCAAAAGGTACTTACTCAACCCTCCTCTATTGGCAGCTCCTGTCAAAGGGCGCCCACTCATACTCTACATTGCAGCACTTCCTAATTCCTTGGGCGCTTTGCTTGCCCAACACAACGATGAAGGCAAGGAGGTGGCTTGCTACTACTTGAGCCGCACCATGGTAGGTGCCGAGCGCAACTACTCTGCAATAGAGAAGTTGTGCTTGTCCTTGATGTTCTCACTAAAGAAGTTAAGGCACTACATGCTAAATCACGAAATCCAGCTCGTTGCAAGGGCGGATCCCATAAGGTATGTGCTAAGTCAGCCTGCACTCATGGGGCGACTGGGAAAGTGGGCTGTCCTAATGATGGAGTTTGATCTCATCTTCGTGTCACAGAAGGCTATAAAAGGTCAAGCCTTGGCGGAGTTCCTGGCAGCTCATCCAGTGCCAGATGACTCCCCACTCATCACCGACCTTCCCGACGAGGAGGTCTTCACCATCGAGCCTGAAGCGCCATGGACGCTCTACTTCGACGGTGCCTCGCGCACTGAGACTGATCCTGATGGCACCCCTAGGCGGCGAGCGGGTGCTGGCTTGGTGTTCAAGACTCCACAAGGAGGGGTGATTTATCACTCTTTCTCCCTCATGAAGGAGGAGTGCTCCAACAATGAGGCGGAATACGAGGCGCTCATCTTCGGCCTCCTTCTCGCGCTATCCATGGAGGTGCGATCATTACAGGCCTATGGGGACTCTCAACTCATAGTCCGCCAAGTTAACAACATCTACGAGGTTCGCAAGCCTGAGCTTGTACCTTATTATGAGGCGGCTCGGAAACTCATGGACAAGTTCGAACATGTCGAAGTCCTCCATGTCCCACGGAGCAGAAATGCACCGGCGGACGCATTGGCAAAGCTTGCCTCTGCGCTGGTTTTACCCGAGGGTAAACCTGCGCAAGTCGCTATTGAAGAGAGGTGGCTTCTTCCCGCAGTCCTCGAACTCATTCCAGAGGACTGCAACGTCAGCACCATAACGACGAACGTGGTCGAAGAAGGAGAGTGGCTACAGCCGTTCCTCGACTACTTCAAGCATGGCCGCCTCCCAGATGACCCTGTCGAGAGGCGCCAAGTGCAACGGCGACTCCCACTCTATGTCTATAAGGCTGGTGTCTTGTACAAACGGTCTTATGGGCAGGAGATTCTCCTTCGGTGTGTAAACCGAGCAGAGGCTGACAAGATCCTGCAAGAGGTACACCATGGAGTGTGCGGAGGCCATCAAAGTGGCGCCAAGATGTACCACAGTATCCGGTTAGCCGGGTATTACTGGCCTGGCATCATGGTTGATTGCCTTCGGGTAGCCAAGTCATGCCACGGCTGCCAAATCCATGGAGACTTCAAACATCAACCTCCCGCTCCTCTACACCCGACGGTCCCTCTTGGCCGTTCGATGCCTGGGGCATTGATGTCATAGGCCCCATCGATCCGCCCACATCACGGGGGCACCGCTTCATTCTGGCGGCGACGGACTACTTCTCCAAGTGGGCGGAGGCTGTCCCACTACGAGAGGTGAAGAGCGACAACGTCATCAACTTCCTAGAGCGGCACATTATATACCGCTTTGGGATACCACACCGCATCACCTCCGACAACGGCAAGGCCTTCAAATCCCAGAAGATGTACAAGTTCATGGCGAAATACAAGATCAAGTGGACCTACTCCACTGGCTACTACCCTCAAGCCAATGGCGCAATCGAGGCCTTCAATAAAACCCTCGGCAAGATACTCAAGAAGACAGTTACAAGGCATCGAAGGGACTGGCATGACCGTCTCTACGAGTCCTTGTGGGCGTACCGATGTACAGTGCGTACCCCAACGCAGGCGACACCATACTCCCTCGTGTATGGGAGTGAGGCAGTGTTGCCATTGGAAGTCCAGCTACCCTCACTAAGGGTGGCCATTCATGAAGAGCTCACACATGATGAGCAAATTCAGCTGAGATACCAGGAGCTCGACGCCCTCGAGGAGGAGCGACTTCACGCGGTGCAAAACCTGGAGTTGTATCGCCAAAACATGGTGAGAGCCTATGACAAGCTCGTCAAGCGGCGAGTATTCAGAAAAGGTGAATTGGTCCTTGTGCTTCGTCGCCCTATCGTCGTTACACATAAGACGAGGGGCAAGTTCGAGCCAAAATGGGAAGGGCCCTACGCAATTGAACAGGCGTACGACGGAGGTGCATATCAGCTGGTTGATCCTCAAGGAGCCCGGCCAATGCCTCCAATCAATGGAAGGTTTTTGAAAAAGTATTTCGCCTGATTTCATCAACCTTTTCATTTTTTTTTCTCCTTTCTTTTTGGGTTCTCTCTTTGCTTTTTGCAAGAAGGGGATTTTCGGTTGCCTATCAAAGTCTACGGTGCACCTTTAATTGCATAATGTAGACTTACATGACGTATTTTTGTTTCCCCTTTTTATGGACTGCAAAGTCCTACACAAAAATGGCTTTTCCCAATCGCACAAAGCTCGTGACGGAAGATTGGGCTGCCTTAGGACTTTTCCAGCGGAAGCACGGTGTATCACATGGTAAGTGAAGCGGCACATACACCCACAGCACACCACATGCACCGCATTACATGCCCCGAGAGGCGACGGAGAGGACTACTTGGGTGACTTCTAGGCAATGAGGTCCCACACCCCCATGCTTCCGGATGTGTCTCAAGTTCACAGAGACATCACGCCCCAGGGAAAATCCTAGGAAAAGATCATAAAGGGCGGCTCAACCCGACAACAGTCGGACTTGATGCGTAGCCACTTGACAACCCTGGGGCGTGCCACCAAAAGCCCCACATAATATGCCTGAGGGTTTTAGGACCACGGTGGATGACTCTCTTCCAAATTCTCAGGGTGTTTCCCTAAGGAAACGCCATTTCTTCAAGCAATCAAACAACGAACTAAGGAAGTAAGAGAGGTTGACAACTCCGCTAGCCAATGAACGATCTACTCAGAGTGTAAGCTCAGATTTCGGCTATGAGTTGATTAAACATCTGTAACAGAAATGTTATGATGGGTAAAAGTATCAACTTGCTCATGGGTTTGCGTTTATCTACGCGAATAGGGACACTCCAGAAGTCCACACAAGGCGAAAATGTCCATCAACTCCACAAGCAAGTCCAGTAACTCCAAGCAGCAAGTGTACCATCGAGAAGAAGGCGGTGGGCAGTCATTCACCACCCCTCGATAAGGCATGACAAAAATTTCCAAGCCGTTGTCCCAAAAACATTACCCTGATTCCTCCTCACCCATGTTTGTGGGTCCTTGAGGCATGGAAGGAAGAGTGGTGGAGCTATGGGATACTCATTGCTCTGATGGGCTAGGGTACGATTCTTTGTTGCCTCTCGGGATTCTCCTAAACACATCACCCACATACACACACTCATATGAATGGATAGGTTGTTGGATTGCAATCGTCATGGTTTTCGACGGTTCCCAGTGACTTAGTCCTTCGGCAGCCTTTTCCGATGTCACACTCGTAGCTAGTGCCTACCGGAAAAGCCAACATTTTCAAAACAAAAACACCAACCATTTGTTTTTCTTGCTCCTTCGAACATATTTTATTTGCCTCTTCTTGTTGCAATGGTGTTCTAACTTTGTGCAGCCATCATCAAGAAGGAAGCAAGTCAATGGACTCTCACGTGTCCATGCATCTACGTGGGCGTTCGTCGCCCATCATCGGTTCCGAGGAGCACCGTTGACCTTCCTCGACATGGCGTCCACAATTTGGCGCCTTCTCTTCGAATGGCAGAGGGGGCTGGCGTCCTCTCTTGGCAAAGGAGGCGCGGGGCAACATACGCATTGCCATCGTTACCGCGCCACCTCTGCAACGACAACACAAGGGGCACCGTTACCGGCCCCCAAAACATCCATAACGGTGAAGGCATTCCACCGCACGATCATCCTCCTTACCCGGTTGACATTAGCTCGGGATGGCATGATGCACAAACAAGTTGAGTTATCGATGGGTGTTCCGATATCTCATCTCTTTTGGCTCCACCAAGCCTCATAGTGGGAACAGTGTAGTGCGCCAGTGCGGCTAGCACGAAGCTGTGAAACCCTTCGATCTTGTCGGTCGGTACCGCAGCAGTTAAGCGGTCACGACTTGATCGATAAACGCCTTCAAGGAGCGGCATGGTGTTCGTCGCTAATTGAGGATGACATGTGGATACTTGGTTGTTAGTCGTCGTCGTGACTATACGGCCCAACGAAGTATCTGATACTCTCTTGGCTTCAGCATGCTAATTCGCTAAGTTCAAGAGAATGTTATTCCGCACACATTACACGCGTGAACCTTTAGTTAAGGGTTCATGCTTGGAGGCTGCAATAAAAATATTGCGCCGCCACCTCGATGCTTGCTTCTTCTCTCATCAAGTCAAGCCCGATCGGCTCTGCGCTCACGCTCGACTTGATGTGGGGGCATTCGTTTGTTACATACAATTTTTCTTTTGTGATATCTTAGTAAGTATGCATGGAGCATTTGGTTGCCCGCGAGCATATAAGCACGAAATACATTAAAAAAAAAAAAAAACGCATGCATGACCCATGCAAGGGGTACGTCCCTGGCTAGCACTTGCTGCTGGGGGCAACTCTGGATACAAGAAGCAGCGCGCTAGTATATATGAGCCAGCTGCTGCACTTCAGTTGAAATTTGCACCAACGATGAGCGCGTCTCGTTGATCCTATCTCGTCTAAAGGATCAGCACGAATGCGTTTCGTTGGTCAGCTGAAGTTGGAAAATTTCAGCAAATCAAATCCGAAACCGTGTGTAAAGGCAGTATCTTTTGCGCCTTGGTGTTGCCGAGGCCTTAACCCAAAAGTCGACCGCTGTGTCGGCCTTGATGTCAGCCGATCGTCGGAGATCGCTGGCCGGAGCGCGCGCGGCGCCGACGGCCGGATGTAAACAACAAGTATAAACACGGTGCAAGTGAAAGAAAATACGCTGCCCTTTATTCATTTATTAAAAGAGATAACAGACTGATAAACGAGTTGGTATTGCAACTGACTCGATCAAACACAAATTCTGGACTCGATGGAAATAACGGTGCACTGAAGGTGCCTACTAAACCTAAAAATATCTTTCTGTTCACACTTCTAGCTTTTGTCTAAATGAGGCTAATATAAAGCACGGACGCGGCTGTAGATCAGGTTAACTCTGGAGGGTCGCAAATGTAACTCAGGATGAGAGCTGCTTCGGGTGGTTCCTCGGCTTTAGCTTTTTTCTTCTCCTCGTTGAAAAGCTTCAAGAATTGAGTAACCTTGGTCTCACGTAGCTTCAGCTCCTTATTCTGCGTACGGAAGGTACTGATTGCGATCTTGAGGCATTCACGTCTTGCAGCCGCGGTTCTTTGCTGGTTCCGAAACTCTTTCGCTTTCTTCCTTGCTTCCGCTACTTGGCGTTCAAGTTCTTCCGCCCGCTGCTCCTGCTCGTCCTCAAGGGCCTTCATTGCTAGTAGATCCTTGTCCAGACTGGGCACCTCTTCGTCAAGGAGCCTTACTTCCTCGGTGATAGACGTAACTGCAACTTTAAGTTTCTCCAGCAAGGGGCGAGCCTCTTTGTTCGCCAAGGTAGCGGTCTCTTCGCCAAAGAGGCTAGGAGGTGTCTTCCCTTCAAGACGCATTCCCAAGGTCTCAAAGAGAGAGATGAGGTATTTTACGACATCCGGGACTGATCCCCCATACTGTGTAGTCCATGCAGAAGTGGAAGCCTCCATCGCCTCTAGGAGACCAGCTTTATTGAGTGGTTTCTGTTGGAGGAGCTTCTGAACTTCTTCAAGACCCATACGCACACACCCGGCTTGGAGTCGTGCTGCAAGATTAGCCTCAGGGAGGTCAAGGCGGCGCGGCCCTTGGACGTTTGATGCTGGAAGAAGGGCAGTGGGAAGCTCCGGTCCTTCGTATTTGAGTGTTTGAAGGCAATCCTCTACCATACCCTTGACCCTCTTTGCACGAGGAGAAAGGAATTTGTTGATCATCTCATCATTCAAATCTGAAAAGTGTGCAAGAAAATTGCGCCTTGATTACATGATGCCATTAAAATTTTCTTTGGAACAAAAATAATAAAAAAAGAGATGTTCCTATAATTACCAGAAGGTTGTGGCGACTGTTGTTGCTGAACTTCATTGGGTGATTCCGACCTTTTCTTTGTATTGCCAAGTATGGCTGGAGGCGTTGCAGAGGCCTCCCGGACAGGTGGAATCTGCGATGGTGGGCACGAAGAGTCAAAGAAAAACTCAGCCTCAAAGTCTGCCCATTCCGATTCAGTTAAGAAATTGGCAACAAAGGACCAGTCTTCCTATACAAGTAGGGGACAAATTGGAACACAATATGCACACACAAAAAAAAAAAGAGCAAAGCGAATTGAAGAGTTAGCAACAGTGCCATACCTTGTCGAGATCTGAGAGGGTAACCTCCTCAGCGTCTTCTGAGCCACCATTGTGGCTGGCTGAAGGAATGTCTTCGCTGAACGGCTTGACAGATTGGACTGGGTTTGCGCCCGTCTTGCTCTTAGCTATGACAGGCAGAGCCAACACAGCGTCCTCTGGCCGATCAGATCGCTCGCTCCTGTTGCCCCGAGGAGGTGACGGTGACGGGGTTGGCGACGCTGCAACATAACGCCTTGGAATCACATTGCCTGTCAAAGGCGGTGCAGGCGGCAGAACTTCCTTGCCATGGGGGCGCTCGCGATTCCCGCCCGATGGTTCACCTTTGGAGGCTGTCGAGAGGCGTCGCTCTAAGCGGTGCTTCTCCTCCTCGCTGATTGCCTTCTTCTTGGAGCAACCTTCGCGACCCATGGCCTTCCTGCAGTTCCAACGGAGCAAGCTTGAGTGTTCATACTGAACAAAAGAAGGCAACAATAATATATAGTACTACATGCAGTTAGACGCATGGCCTGCTAAGATGGAAAAGGCAGCAATGTATGGTACAGACTGGTAGTGCCTGCTTGCGCCAATAGCGGATGATTCCGACGGCCGCCGGCCGGCGTCGAAGTTAAGATGTATAAACACAAGCAAAACTTGGACGAATAGATATACAAGTACAAAGTAATGATGAGGAGGGAGAGCGTTACTGTGGTCTTTTCCCTGGAGCTCTGCTTTCAATGGTCGGCGAGTTGTTCGATCGATTTCCTGATATGCTGCTCGGCAATGATCGACGACTTGTGATCACGAAAGCCTTGGTGGTGTGGAGGTCTATACGAGGGGCTGCATATTTATTGGCCCCGGATATGGAAGTCTGGTCTTGTACGACACCGGCTCGTGCAAAACAATGAGACAGAAGTTCAGCTAGCCTTGGAAAAGGACTCCGTTCCTACTGACTGAATCCGGTACGGCTTGTCTTTAAAATTATCTCTCTTTTCTTTTTCTTTTTTTTAAAAAAGGACAGCATACCTTTGCGTCTGATATTCCTGAGAAAATTTCTACACCAAGTCAAATTCGATTCGCTTCGCATTCGAACCTGACTTGGTGTGGGGCATTTGTTTGATGTGTTTTTGTGCTAAAATATATGGCGATCAATTGCTGAATATATATGCATGTTAAGCATATCCAAGTATAGGTTTCAAAATGCCTCTTTGATCAGCTTGGAGCCGTCATGCATGAATGCATCGTATGTGTGGAGCGGTACGGCCTAATTGCCGGATGTTAATCAGTCCATCAGATTAATGATGCTCATGTGCTTTTGTTATATGGGCTAAGCCCGTGATTCTCTTTCCCATAACGTGATTAGCTGATGGCCTTTTTCCAAGGCCCGCTGATGTACGCAGGCAAAGGATAAACGGGATCATGAGGAAATTGACTTGGATACGTAGAAGATATACGTGCAGTACACGGAAGATCGATCGGATCCTAACTGATCAATACTTGTTGGCGGCGCCGAAACGTGCGGCAGCCCAACTTCACCAACCGACCTAGCTAGGTTTCGCTGCCTATATAAACAGGGCATCGACCCACGCGAGAGGAGAGACCCAGCCGGAAGAATACGCACATACCATACGTGAAGCAACGCAAGCGACCTGAGATCCAATCTCAGGTTACGATCGTCTTCCTCTCGTGCAGGCGGCCGAGGGGAGAAGGCGATCTGGTGTGCGCCGTGAGGAGCACGGGCGCATCGCAGGCTAGCCAGCTTGTTGTGCACGACGACGAGATCATGGCAGTCATCTTCTCCAACGGTGAGGAACTCTACTAATCTATGTTCTTCTTTTCTTTGCATCTAGCATGGCGTGGTATCGGTGTTGGAGCTGCTGGCGTATAATCGCTGGCGTCTCCACCTCCACGTTATCGACTGCCGGAGATCAGCCGGCGTCATCTCCCTCTACGGTGTCTCCTCGCGGTGGTTGTCTTCACCTCGACGTCGGGCTGCCAGTGTGCATCCCGGTGTAGTCTCCAATTCCGCGACGGCGTCGTCGGGGCTGCTGGCGTGCAGCCCGGCGCCGTCTCCACTCCATCCATGCGACGGCGCCGTCGCCGTCGTGGTTGCCGGCGGGTAGACCGGTGTCTTCATCTCCACGGCAACGTTGTCGGCAGCTCGGCGTGATGGCGCCAGGGCGGCCGGCGTGCAGCTCATCATCGTCTGCGCCACCATGGCTTACCACTAGCCCAATCTCATGGACGCTGTCCTGGGCTGTGATGCCGAGGCGTCGTGCTGGCCGTGAACGGCCACACACGGAGCATGGTCGAGTGCCCGCGCTGGGGCACACTTCTGCATGGCTGTGGGCGCATCTCGTGCGCCTGCTTACAAGCAGCCTTCGTCGGCCGGGCGCGTCGTCTACCCACGACCGGCATCATTCGTCTTCCTGCCTGCTGGGTTGTCCCAGCGGCATACATCGGCCGTAGTCTCGGCGCTCGTACTACGTGTGCATGCGTGTGTGTATGTGCCAGCAAGTGCCAAATCCTGGACGTGAGCATGCTTTGCATGGCTGCTCTTCAAAGTCTTACCTGCATGGGCTAGCTACGTGAACTAGCTGATGTATGTGCCCAGCTCTTGTGCTATTTTGCATGAGCATGAAGATCGGCGCCGACGAGGCAGCGGTTTGCTGCTGTGGCGCCGTTCAGCTCCTCGGCCCTCACGGGCCCGATGCCTGTCTACACGTGTGAACTGCCGCCCTAGTTGGCGACGAACTCGGCGACACTTTCCAGATGTGCACCCGCGGTGGTGCATGTCCTTATTCTCATATGTCTCTATACACCATGTGTACTTCCGCGGGGAATACCCCTCGCACTTCCGGCGAATCTACAAGATCATCGTAACGTCTACGCCAAGCACAACCCATGCACTCCGCTACTACTTCAACATCAACGCCGTCAAGACCGATGAGGCAAGACAGCGAGGCGGGCATGGCCGATATAAAGGCCATGCTATCCACGGCGCGTGTACCGATGAGGACACGGCTCTGCCGACGCCAACATACATCACCACCTTCATGCATGGAGAACGCGAAGCGAAGACCAAGACGACGACCAAGCAGCTTAATCGGAGGTGTCCCACGGTACAATCCGTGGGAGTAATTAACCGGGAGCTTTCCGAGGCCCCGGGAACCAAGAGACTACAATCGCCTTGTCACGTTGGCCGCGTCAGTAGGCCACATGGAGCGCACACTTGGGATTAGTCTATTAGTCATCGTGATTAATGTGTATCTTTTTCCTCATTTTATTTTGTGTACTTAGTACACTGGCACGCCCGCACTATGTATTACCCCGGTGTATGAGATACGCTTTCGCCATGTAAAAAGCGTTTTCTCGTGTCAAACACTGCGACTTGGTATGCAAGTACTTCATAGTCTTTCTGGAACATGCCATTTGCAGCTCTACGCAATTCCACAACTCTGCATGTCTATCTCTCTCTTCTCCATTAATTATAGTTCGATCTGTGATAGGGAGAAGAGGGATGTTTATTATGTAAGTGTTGTTGATTAGGAGGTGTATTGCTAAGTTGAGCAAGTTTTGTCAACATTCTGAGATGATATCTAAGTTTATTTACGTTTCTGTTTCTGTAACAAATCACTGTACATTTTTGGCGTCAAAATCCGCTTCTGGGACTGTAAGAACCTGACCATCAGATTGTGGGATGACTTAAGGATTTTAATTGTTACAGAGACATAAATTTATCCTGTGGTAGAAAAGAATCGACCACGCAATGCACAATGTTCCTGCAGTCTGCAGATGTGGAAACTTTTATTTGATGTCGTTGGATTCCAACTTGGGCCTGACTTGAGTAAGTAAGAAGAAATTTTCTGTTCATACTTGTGCAGTTTTGTGGGCTTTATAATCTCATAGAAATGGCTTTTGTTTCCAGGGGTAAATGGCGCAACTCTGGGAGAAAATCACCTCTGACAGTACATGGATGTCAACTCTGGTTGAAAATCACCTCTGACAGTACATGGATGGAAGGTGCTCTGCAAGCCTGCTCAGTCACCGCTGGTGGATCATGTTCGGACAGAGGTGAGCTGCTGCACATACCCGTGGTACTGAAGCCGGCGTCAGAGGTGTCCGCTGGAGGAGCTGGGCCACCAGCGGACCAGTTTGTTTTCTATCCAATTCGGACAGACTGAATCCACTGATGCTGAAAGTCCTTCTGCACCGCCCAAGTAAATAACATACGGCATCTCTGTCCTACGAAATTAAAATCCTTAAGCAGCAGTTACGATGGAGTATAACTGTACAAGCAAGGGAGATAGACTGTTTGTCAGTGACACGGATCCTACGGTGCTGCAAAACAGCGATGAGTTTTTCTAGACGAACGACGCTGACCTGGTCAATACTCCTGCCATTATCATTTTAATCCACTCCTAATCACAATATCACCGTTGTCCCTCACTTAAAATATCAGCAAGTTAGGTCATATTCGTGCCCTAATAAAGCGTGCCTCTAATAAAGCGTGCCTCTAAGTCCCATTGGGAGCAGACGACCTTGGACGTCTTCCCTCTTCTGTCACTGTAGCCGAGAGGGGCGATTTGTGCATCCGCCTGCTGAGCCACCTCCCCATCGTCGATTCGCTTGATCCCTCACTCTCCGGCGGCCGCCTCGGCGGCGGGAGGGTGGGGGATCTTCGTCTCACGTATGTGCATAGCGTAGGTCCAGTAGGTTTTGCTCCCGGCGACGCCATGGAGGTGGAGGTTTCGTCGGCGAGCTTTTTGGTGCAGGTGGGCGTCCCCTTCGACGACGGAGGTCCCTGGAGCTCTGTGGTGGCTCGCCTGCTCCTTGGGCACTCGCAGATCCTCGGATCTGTGCTGCGCTCAATTCCCCGGCCGGATCCCAGGCGACGGTGGATCTGGTTTTGTGAAGTTCAAGCTGCTGGTGGTGCTGGATGGCGAAGATTCCGGCGGAGTGGGGTGGAGGCTCTCCGGAGTTCGAGGCCCGACGACTTCCCGTCCGCTCGGGGAGGTTCTCCGATCCAAGGCTGCAGGGAGGACGAGGCGGCGGCGCGCCGTCGGCACGTTCTGCTCCGCGATGGCGTCTTCGAGTTGCAGAGGGACTGCGTTGTAATTTCGATCTTTGTTGGGTGTTTCTCTGTAATGCCTATCCTGTAATTGTCAGCGGTTTTCGCGAAAAAGTCCCATTGGGAGCTCATTTTCCGTCATCATCGACATAGTTGTCTTGTCACCACCTTCGCCTGGTACTGCTCCTTCGCACTCATCTCCTTCCGCTCCCACAGAGTGGCGGCGTATGATTCAGTATAGTGGAGGATCCAACGTCAAACGCCCCAATGCTATGAATCGAGTGGATTTTTTATGGAGATTTTAAAGAACTTATCATCCCAGAAATTCAATATATATAGTTCACGAGCTCATATGCTCTTGTTTCATTACAAAATTCGAAAAAAATAGAAAACACTTCAAAAAATACTGAAAAAAAATCAGGGACAAACATATTCAAAAGTTCTACATACGTGCAAGGTTCCGTGAAGACATTTTGGTGCCCTGTGCGAAAAATACATACTCCCTCCGTCCACAAATAACTGTCTTAGATTTGTCAAAAAGTGGATGTATCTAGACTTGAAACATGTATAGATACATCCACTTTTGTACAAATTTGAGACACTTATTTGGGGACGGAGGGAGTATATCAGTGCCCAACATAGGATTTAAAATATCTTTGTAAGCACTATTTTTTTTTTTGCACAGATCACAAAAAGTATTATTTCTTTACAAAATTTTGTACGGATATGTAGAACACCGAGACATGTTTGTTTATGATTTTTTTTAAAATTTTATACTCAAACAGGAGCATGTGAACTCGGGATTAAAACTGCTCTCCCTACTCTAACTACTTCAGCTCGTACTTTGTCCTTCTAGACATTTCTAGGTCCATTATTCTTTTTGGTCCGCCTACATGCTGAAAGTGGTAGGAGTACCTGGATATTTTTATTTTTAAATCTATTAAATAAAAGTAATTAAATAGATTGATAAAGGATGATTTAACCTACCAGTAATAACAGTAATGATTATGGTGCTTTCAAAAATAAAACAGTAATGATTAGGGAGCTGCTAGGAATCAGACGCCGATGTATGACTTCTCATCGGACCAGGGCCAGACCGTACGATTGGAAGCATATTGGACGTCGGATTTGTAACATGTAGGGAGAATCGGACGCCGATGTATGTATGGCTTCCCATCGGACCAGGGCTAGACCGTACAATTGGAAGCATATTGGACGTCGGATTTTCAACAGCCCCGCGACTATCTATGTGAAATCAGTGCCAGATTGCATGCTTCCGTAACCGTTAGTAATTAGTGGGATAGGCAATTAACTGCTCCACAATCTAGCTTTCCCGGATTTTCCATGACTAATCTAGCTTTTCCGGATTTATTGGAAACGAAATCATGTCTTGAAAGGAAACTAATAAATTCAGTGCAATTTAGGCATGCAGTGCTTCGGTGGGAAGCAAAAAAAAAAATCTTTCCAATGTTATTTAGTTTTGTTTCCCTACATATTACGAACCAGGGCCAGATTGTTACAAATCATTACTATTTACCTAATAATGATTAGAGATAATTCTTTATTTGGTCCTTGCTTAAAATCTTCTTGCCTATTTGGCCCTAGAAAATAAATTCTTCCCAATTTGACACCTTAATTTCATTTCTTTCCTAATATGCCTCTCTAGTGCATTTTGAGCATTAAAAAGACTCTTTTGACCTTGATAAATTATGTGACACAAAATTCAGGCCAGTAAAAGAATTCTATGAGGCAGGCTCAGGCGGAGAAGAAGTCATCGGCCGCACACGCTGCTCTTGCGTGCCGAGCAGCTGTAGCGGCGCATGTGCTGTTGCCGGCCACTTCGCTTGGCCGGCGGCGAACCATCTTCCCAGGAGCTGAACGAACATGCAGCCATTATACATGCATGGCCATGCATGGTACGTGTCCAGCTGATTATTTCCTTTCCTGTTGAAGACACGGGACACGCCCCGGTCGCAGGCGCGCACCGGCCGTGCACCGGACGGCCGGGAGGAGAAGGCAACGCCATACACTACTCCTGCCTACAGACTTAGTGCGGCGCTCGGCGTGCGAATATCGGCAGCTGAACGCGCTCGTGTTGTAATTCTGAATTTTGATCACATAATTTATCAGGGGCAAAAAAGTCTTTTTAGTGCTTAAAATGCACTAGAGGCCATATTAGGAACGAAATGAAGTTAGGATGTCAAATTGGGAAGATTTTATTTTCTAGGACCAAATAGGGAAGACGATTTTAAGGAAGGGCCAAACAAGGAAGTCTCTAATGATTATGGTAAACTAATTATTCAATAATTCTTTCCTAAATAAATTCCAATAATTCCTCTTCCCTGCCTCGCTGTATACACCACCGCCCACTCCGCCTCTCGTTTCGTTTCTGTTTCCTCCACTCTCCCCACCTCCTCCTCCCCTCCGTCGCGTACCTTCCGCGTCCGCCGCCGACGAAATCCAGGAGACCCAAATCCAATCCGAGGTACGCCCAATTTCGCCCGCGCCGATCCCGCGCTTCGGTCGATCCCTTCCTCCGTTTCCCTCGCCTACCGACTGATCCCCGTCTCGGCTGGATCTCGGCCGTGTACGTGGTTGGTGCAGGATCCGCGGCGGCGGTTGTTGTCCTGCCACACATGGCGCACCGGGTGGACAACGAGTACGACTACCTCTTCAAGATCGTGCTCATCGGCGACTCCGGCGTCGGCAAGTCCAACATCCTCTCCCGCTTCACCCGCAACGAGTTCTGCCTCGAGTCCAAGTCCACCATCGGCGTCGAGTTCGCCACCCGTACTCTCCAGGTATCTTGCCCCCACACGCCCGTCCCCTTCTCGCGATCACGATCTAGGGTGTTTTTTATTGACCCTGTGATGCGTTTTGCACCTACTTATGGTAGGTTCGCGATAGACCTGTTTTTTAAAATCGAGATCGTTCCAAATTATGCCAATTTCTGAAGAATAAGATGGGAACGATCATGCAATATCTCATGGTCTTTTTGCATGTGTCATCTAAGTTGTGATCAGGAGAACCTCGAATTGACTGCGTAAGATGGACCGAGTTCATTCACTGCAATGCTTGGTAGCAATGTAAACCAGATCCAAATCTCGTCTTTCATGTGCATATTTAATTGATCAATAGGGACTGAAAATTTGTATGGATAGTTAGTTCTTGCAGATAGTATGTCGCCCATAATTTGTATGCATTACACACAAATCAAAGAATTCTTCTTATCTTGGCTCTTCTGCAACTAGAGTTATAACAGAGAGCAGCTATACAAATATGACGAGTTCCTTGCAGAAAGATTTGTGCCTTTTTTTCCTTTATAAATCTTTTGAGCCAGTGTCCAGCTACTGGAATAAATCTTACTGAAAGTTCCTGACCCTAAAGATGCTAGTTTAAACTTGCAATTGCCAGTTTTGACTTGTCTTCTTAATTTATGGATGGGGTGGAAATTTTGTACTGCTCCATGGAAGTACTAATAGTGTAGATATATAAAGTGACAATTACCTTGACGCACATAAGCTGATGTGTCTTTCAGTAAGCTGTTAATCTTTTCAAAATCCTGTCAGTCCATCCACACATGAATCTTATGTTACAAACTTCTTTATTTTGTTTCCCTCTAAAACATTAGCTGTATGGTTTCCACTTTTTTTGTGTTTATTATACCTTGACATGTGATTTATCATTTTTCCATATAAACTTTGCTTGTTGTCTTATAAACTGCTTGCTGTCTTATGTTACAGTTGCTTGTTGCCTACAACCACCTAACTTTGCACTGGTTTATAGAAGATCAGTTCCATTGAAACAAATGTTTATAAACTGGCACAGCAAATACAATTTTCACTATCACTTGAATGATGTTGATGGCTGGTGCATTTACAAAGCATGTGAGCAACTTCATTTACAATCATTCCGTGAACCAGGCATTGTAATGTTCATGTCTGGAAACATGGTCTGTTTATGTCCTTAGGTTCTTTGAGTTTATTACATCCTAAAGACCACATTCAGTTGTGAAGTTTAGCACTTCTTTAATTTTATCATATTCCTGCTCTGGTACCGGCAGAGAGTTTCGTCATCTTGCACAGGTTTTTGAATATATGAGACCATTTGCTTATTTCTATGTTGCCCTGTCTCTGTCTTTGATAAGTTTATTTTAGCAAGCAAACTTCCAAGCTTACACTTCCCTGAGATACTGTGGGAATTACCATTTTAGTCATATTAGCTATTCTGATCAAGTTTGAAATTATGATTACAGATAGAAGGAAAGACGATTAAAGCTCAGATATGGGATACTGCTGGTCAAGAGAGGTACCGTGCAATCACAAGTGCTTACTACAGGGGAGCTGTGGGAGCACTTCTTGTCTATGACATAACAAAGAAGCAGACATTTGAAAACATAAATAGGTGGCTTCGTGAACTTCGTGACCATGCTGACTCCAACATCGTCATTATGATGGTTGGTAACAAATCTGACCTGAACCACCTGAGGTCAGTCCAAGAGGAAGAGGGTCAGTCATTAGCAGAGAAGGAAGGGCTATCCTTCCTCGAGACCTCAGCATTGGAAGCCTTGAATGTCGAGAAGGCATTTCAAACTATCCTTTCTGACATTCATCAGATCATAAGCAAGAAGGCGCTTGCTGCCCAAGAGGCAGCAGGCAGTGGACCTCCGATTCAAGGAACTACCATCAATGTCGCTGATTCATCTGGTAACACGAAGAGAGGGTGCTGTTCTACCTAGGTAGGAACAGAGAGCTGGTGATTCTGCAAAAGGATGTTCACATGGATCTTGCAACACTCTAGGTGTTACCTAGGTCACTTTGACTCCTTTGGCTTGTAATTTTCTGGTGGGGTTGTAATCACAATTCATACTGCTAGAAAGAAAATTCTCTTTGGTAGATACCATGTGTAGTTGCAAATTTTTGGTAGAGACCATTGTTTGGCAGACTTACAACAGGCTTCAGTGCAATACCATGTTTTCTTTCAGCGTATTCTTGTCCTAAAGCATTCTATGCCCCGAATCACCGGAACAGCAAGAATGGGATATATCTCTTGTATTGTTATGCGAATTGGTGGTGTTATCCAACATCTTTGTGCTAGAAACTAGAGCATCTTTCCAATTTCCATGGCCGAACCATTGGTTCTTTCAAACCGAGTAGCGGCTCATCTGTCCCTTTTTGTATGATTTTCCACCTTTTCGATGACCCTTGCTGGCACATTCTCTTGTTGCTTCAACTACACTGTATTCCATTCTGACCGGACGGGTTCGCGTAACTTGTCCTCTTCAGTTTTGTTCATGTAATGTATCTCGATTTCAGTTCGTTGCATCCTGTTGGAAACTGGTCCTGTTCTGCTTTAGCATATAATCCGCTTCGCATTGTCAGTACAGTGTGCTGAGTCCATGCAAAGCTCGTGCTTCTATTCAACAATCTCCTTTAAACTTTCAGTCCACTCATTTCTGCCTTTATACCGTCTTTTCATTCTCGTCCGCTTCGTTCTGCGACAGTTTATCACTTCTTTCAGAAGATTGGGAAGGATTATTCAGATGCCCAGTCTTTCAGACATCGACTGGTAAGTGATAACCACTACAAAATTTGAACAACACTGTCTGTGGAACCTTCAGTGACAAGGCTTCCCAGCAAATATCAGTCGATTCGGCTTCTCGCGACTTCGCGATCTCGCTCTGTTCATCTGGAAGAAGAATATGTTCTCTCTCGCCGCAAATATCAGTCAAAATACCTTCAACTAACCGGGATGGGGTGGTAGACCAGATGCTCGCAAGTAGCTTTGTCAACTGCAGAGTCTCCTCCGAAATTCTGAAGGATTCCACCATCAGTTGACACAACGTTTGCCGAATCCTGTTCCGTTCACTTCAGAGAATCTGCCGACCTATACCTTTCTTGCTTTGTCCGTTTCCTTCTTTTTTATGCAGTTAATATCTGTTCTGCGATCCAAATCTAGTGCATCCTTCCATGTCCCATGATCATCTGCTCTCTGAATATGGAAAAAAATATTCTTGGTGCCATTGTGAAGATGTACAAATCGTACCCTTGTTAAATATTCCCATTAATGTGTCTATGCACCACCTTGCCTATCATGGAAAGAAGGTTCATCCCACAATCTATATGCCTGTCCTAATCAAAGCTGAACCTGCAGGCTAATGCTGGAATAATGTCAATAGAAAAAATGTGGCTAAGTATGCCAGCTAGTACCAGTTGGGGTAATTAAGTGGTACTACTAGCTCAGAAGGAAAAAGTACTTCTACTACTCCAAGCTAGTGTTCCAATTCCTCTCTACATTCAGTTTTAAATAATTAATATAGGCTGCGTCGAACAAGAGTTCACCCACTTTGTTTAGAGCTAATCATTCTGTGTCCCATCATGAAGCTGTGGCTGGAAATTGCATGCTACCCACAGCCACATGTCACATAACTCAAGACACAAGGAATTGATTACATATGCATATGCAGTTAGCATTAATCTTATACTTCTAGCACCAGAAGATCCAAACCTATCTATATACATCTATCTTCTACCCAAAGCAGCACTAAACTAGTGTTCCAGAAGAAAACAAAATGTGCTTTCCTCTTTCTTCAGAAAAACAATAAATGACGTGCAAAACTCATAAACTTAAATCCCAGGGCTAGTAATCGATAGAAAACAATAAAAGCAGCACTGGACACGTTACTCTACTCTGGCCCGTCTCAACACTGAAATTCTTTGCAAGAACACATATTTTTTCCAAAGAATAAAAACACGATTTTGTCATGATCTTGATCAAGTGAGTGGAATTCGGTATGGACACCATCTGTACCTGCTCTGCATCTTTGAGTGGCATTGCATTTCCCATCCATCATACAACGTATCTTCAGCACGTTGGGTTATGCCGAAATGCCAATCCAAATCCAGCAACAGTATCCATGGATTTGACTTGGGGGATCTAGACCTACCTGAGGTGTAGCATTTGGACATGACATCTTTACCTAAAAAAGAAATTTGGACATGACATGACCTACCACGGATTACTTTGGAGATAAGCATGGAAACCCCTATTAGGTACTATATATAAGGAGTTATGTTGGTCTGGAAATCGCAGCTCATCATGAGCCATCAGATCACGGTTCTGAGAATCCTTACCCGTTCGATCATCGACGTGCGGCATGCATATTTGTGTTTAAACATATATGCATATTTTTATGCAGAGCCAACATGTGAATTCGTTCCGACTATATCGTCTTTGCGCATCGTTATAAGCCAATAAAAACTCTCTGTCAAAAAAAAAAAAGGTTTCAGTTTTACTGCATGGGAGAGAGCTAATGAAACCACACCGACGGTCAACACGTGGATCTACACCTCTTTATCCACACAGAAATTAGTGAGGAACCATCACAATCCGGATCACTGCAGATCTAATAGTCAAACGCGTATCCATGTCACAGTGACAATAGTTCGAGTGTGTGTTGGTGATGATGCTCATGTCATGATGTTGAATGCACGCAATCTTTGGTTGGATTACAACACCCACCTGCTGCTACGTCTAGCTCCCACAGACCCGGGGTCAATCCTTCAAAAGTTTTTTATTTCATTTTTGTATTTTATTTGTAAACAAAGTATTTTTGCTCGTGAGGTGTTTGCGCACTAAAAAATGTACAGTTAGAATGTCAGAAAAAATGGCTATAGGTTCTAAAAGATTCGGGTGTGTAGAGAGTTAGACACATATACATATGAATTTTGATGAAGAAATATGATCATTTACGAGCTGGAGACAAATCAAAAATTAAGTTACCATACGGTTCTTCACATACGCTAGTAGAAAAGGAGGCAACAGTACCGGTCTTATTGGGCTTTTAGTACCGGTTGTGCAACCGGTACGAAAAGGTCGAGACTAAAGGGGTACCCCTTTAGTACCGGTTGTATATACAACCGGTGCTAAAGGCCCTCCACGTGGGCGAACCTGCGCGTGGGGGGTTATGAGTACTAAAGGTTCCTGTTTTTTTGCCCCCCCTTATTTTTTCAGGGGGTTAGGTTTTCGGTTTTTTTTCTTTTCGCTTATTTTTCAGGGTTTAGGGTTTCTGTTTTTTTCCTTTTCGCTCATTTTTCAGGGTTTCGGAGGAGATCACGTATAAAGTACTCACTACACATATAAAGTACTCATTACACATATAAAGTACTCTCGTTACATATAAAGTACTCATAATTACAATGGAGATCACCGCTAGCTAGTACATGCATGGAGGGAGTCTATTTTCGACATAGTGGAATTCACCGAATTCATCTACGACATGCGTCAGAATGAATCCCGCCAATTCCTCCGCAATAGCTTTTACGCGGTTTTTTGGTAGGAGCTGGTTCCGCTTCCTTGACATCTTTAAAAGAAGGAGATCAAATCAGTTATGATCGAAACTAAACACAATTGATGGTAGCAAAATAAAAGTTGTGTATGATGTTTACGTACCTCTCGATTTTTTACATATTGACTCTCTCATTGACCCTCATGTGAATAAACTCGCAAACGTAGTATCCACATAGTTCCGTCCCCTGTGGTTGTCGCAGACACCACTATACAAGAATTAATTTAATCAAATAATAATCAAGAGAATGATAATGGTATTAGAAAGATACACAGACCTAGATACGTAGTAGTACTTACGTTGTTAGCCTTGAACTCCAGCTTATCTTTCCATTCACCGCGTTCTTCCGCGATGAACTTTTCCAAACCCTGCCCGGAAAAGAAAATGAATTGAGGAGTTATTACTTATACTTTTGATATCCGGAAATGAACGAAAGAGGACGATATAGTGCGATTGAAATTACCTCTTGAGCATTAGACGCACGCTTTTGTAATCATCTTGATCTTTCCTTAATGAGTCCCAGACTTCAACTTCTCCTTCCTCGAGTCTAATGATTAGCAGAATGAAGTGGTACCTGCGCACATTTATATACGCAGGTATTCAGAACTCATCAATTACACTTAATATCGGGAAAGCAAAATAGAATGTGTACAAGACAGTAACACTCACCCGAAGTTGTAAGGAAAAAGTATTTCCTTTTTGGTACTTTGTCGCTTAAAACACGTTAGCAAAACGTCCTCTGTTTCCTGGGCATACAGAGGACTTGTACGGTGACTTCATGAACTTTATCCGGGTCAATGAACCCAATGTCCCAGATTCCTCCCATTCGGCATTCACGAATCTTCATTCTGCATAATAGCGTACAAAATAATGTTGTGAGGATAATTACAAGCAATGAACGAGCTTAACTATAAATAATTAAATTACACGAATAAATTACTTACAGACAATAGCAGCTGATGATAGATTTGTCGAGAGCAAGTTGATTGTACATCTGAAAAAGTTCGGAGAACTCAACCTGCACACCATATTGTCGGAAAAGTGTTGTTCCTTAACTCCCGCCATGAGATAATTCCCTTCTTTTGCGGCGGCCATGTACCAGTTATGCAATTTATATAACTGTGTTGTTAGAGCACTCGGATTTTCGACCAGAGGCAGCCCGAGTTCAAATTTATATTGAATTGTTATCTGCGCTATGGGGCAACCTGTGTCGCCAATGACAACTTCTCCATGCTCGATTTCCCGAGCTTCAGAAGGCACAATGAGCGGGGCGATCGATTGTGCTTCTTGTTCTCCGAGCTGGGCAACTCTTTTCCCGCACGTTTTTCTTCCTCCATCTGTGAGGAAAGTACCTTGTCAATACCTCGCTCATAGTCTGAAAGGGCGCGGTGGAGGGTCATATAGGTTGTCAACGGTGCGATCTTTTACCTCAGTTGGTATAGTCTTCAGAAGTTCCTTTATGGGGTCCAGTCTTGCCTCCAGTCTTTCCTTTTTTTCTGTTCAAAAAAGGCTGTGTGCTCACTTCTAATTCCTCCTGAGTCATCTCGCCAGCTAACTTCTCAGGAGCCTTGACTTCCTTGGGTTTTTTTGCACGTTTCTTGACAGGGGACGACGTGAACAGCTTCCGCTTTGTCAAATTACTAGTGGGCGCAGCAGTCGGCTGACGGGACGGCGCGGGCGATGGACTCGCGGTGGGCTCCCAATCGTCGGGGGAGGAGGGTGGACTTTGCTGTGGTGAATTTCTAACCGGAGGAGTCGGTGGCCTTGGCGCCGAGTCTGGAAACTTGATGTATTTCTTCTTCCATAGAACGATACCAAGTTCGACTTCTCCCAATGTCTTCTCGCCTTCAGCTCCGGGAATGTCAAGATGCATTGAGTTGAATCCCGACATAACTTTCGTGACCCCGACACGAGCAAATCCAGCCGGAATCTCACCAAAATGGAAGGTTGATCCAAGTTGATGTGGTAAAGCATAGCCATTCGCCACCGGAAAACTAATGTTCTTCATTGGCGCATGTAACTCACAATTTGTCTTCTCCGTGATATCATCCACGGGGTAGCGCGCCGCCGACGGTTCATCAACTGCAGGATCTTGTAGCTGCGTGGAACCCACGCTGCTTTTCCGCTGAGATGGGCAGACATCGACTGCATGATCTTCTACTCGCGGCTGAGATTCCCTTTGCTGGGTAATTAAGGCCAGTTGCTCCTTCACATCATGCATCTGGCGTTCTAATGCAGTAAACCTCTCCGCCTCCCTCTTCTTACCTCTGCAATGTTTTCTATAAGTTGCAGCGTCCTCCGGAAACCCTTCAAGAAAACCAACCCCGCCTCCTCTGCCTCGACATCGTCCCCAGTGTTCTTTATTCCCGAGGGCGAGTGAAAGCTCGTCGTCCTCTCTATCGGGAACATATTTTCCCTGTCGGACTAGTTCTATTGCGTCAACTAGTTTTTTGGTGACTCTTGTAATTCTTTTCTTCCATTTTCCCTGTGCAACAATCAGCCCTGTGTTTGGGTCCAACACTGCCCCATGCGCGAACAACCATAACTTGGACCTGTCGGGCCAGTCATCTGTCTGTGGAGTGATCCCTTTTTGACGCAGCTCGTTTTCATAGGCTTCCCACTTAGGCACGGCAGTCTTGTAGCCACCTGAGCCCAAACGATGGAAATATTTCTTCTTCTTAGCATTCAACTTATTTTGTTTCGATCGGGCCACAGCGACGGCCGATTTCTTATACGCCACAAATTCAGGCCAGTCATCTTTTAGCTTCTCTAGATGTCCAGTGAAATCTGGAGTTTTTTCTCATATTTTCTCCACAATGTTTTCTTCCAGTTGTTGAATTGCTCGGCCATCTTGCTAAGAGTCCACTCCTTGACTTTATCCTTCCTCCTCTGTGGGAGATCTGCCGGTAGGCTGAAAGAACCCAATATCGACTCCCAAAGGGTTTCTTTAATTCTTTCCTCGACATATTTTGCGCCAATGTTTTTTTTCTTCGGCTCATTCCATTCTGCAACGGTGATCGGGACCATGTCCCTTACAAGAAATCCGCATTGAGCTATATATTTAGTGGAGATTCCATCGGGTTTCTCCGGTTTGCCTTTTATGCTAACTTCGTCGATCGACAACTTTGCACCATCCGGCAGCTTTAACCCTTGGGCCGGGCCTCGTTTACGGATTGACGTAGATCCAGAGGGCTGAAAGAAAAATGTTTCGTTAATAAGTGCGCATATAAATCAATTAATGCATCTAGCTAGTGATCAACAAGACTTAATATATACCTTGCCGGAGTTCTCTACGGAGTTTTCTAACGGCACTTCTTCTTCGTCGTCGTCTCTGAAGTTTTGTAACTCAAGTCCCTCACCGGAGTCGTTCAAGCATTTCGCGCTGAAATCTTCGCCGTCTTCTTCGTCGGAATCTTCTCCATCGGAATTGGGTCCAAGGGTCTTATCAAATATAAGTGCTTGAAAGCGTTCTTCTTTCTCCAAGTCTCGGATGAAGTCCGCGGCGTCGATGATGGGGGCATCGTCCTCCATAGCTCAATGTCACTGCAAATTTGTAATTCATAGCAAACAACTTTAATATTCTTATACACTAACAAAAAACTTTGCTACTAAAATAACAATATTGCAACTAAAATGACTTAGCAAAATTTTCAAACTTAGCTAAATTTTCTACACTAATAATAACCTAAACAATAATGAAAAAAATTGCTACACTAAACTTTACTGAACAATAAACTTTAATAATAATATAAACAATAATAACCTATAAACAATAAACAAAATTGCTAAGTTTTTCAAATTTGCTACACTAAACTTTACTTTACTAAATAATAACACTAAACTTTACTAAAAATGACAATAATAACACTAATAAACAAACCTCAATAACACTAATAAACAATAATATAACACTAATAAAGGACTTAACAATAATAACACTAAACTTTACTAAAAATGAAAAAAAACAAAATTTGATAAATTTCTAACTCAACTTATCTAAAACAACAATAACACTAATAAACAATAATATTTTAAAACTTATCTAAATTTTCTAACTTTGATAAATTTCTAACTCAACTAAAATTCAAACATGTCAACCAAAATTCAAACATGTCAACTAAAATTTACTGAACCTAAATTTTTGTTTTCCTAGTTTTGAAATTTACTGAACTAAAATTCAAACATAAAAAATGCACACTTCTAAAATTTACTCAACACTACTAAAAAAATGAACACTACTAAAAAAAACAGTACTGAAAAAAAAACTTACCTTCGATTAATTTGGAGGCCGGAGCAGGGGCCACGTGCGGCGGCCGGAGCAGGGCGGCGTGGAGGGCGCCGGAGCAGGAGGCCGGAGGGGGCGGACGCGGCAGAGGCCGGAGAAGGGAAGACGCGTCGATCGGGAGGCGACGGCGGGCGGCACACGCGGCGGAGGACGGCCGGAGCTAGCAGGGCGCGGCGCCACACGTACGGGAGGCCGGGGACAGGGGCACGCGCGCGATGGGGGAGGCCGGAGCAGGGGCAGGCGACGGCGGAGGCCTGGCTTCGTTCGGAGGGTTCGCCGGAGCAGGGCTTCGTCGGAGCGTAGAGCGTGTCGACGAGACTTGGCGATTTGGGGGAGAAGAGGACGCGATCCTGCCACTTAACCGTTCAAAAGACCTTTAGTACCGGTTGTTCTCTACAACTGGTACTAAAGGGTCTTTAGTACCGGTTGTACAGAACAACCGGTACTAAAGGTCTGTTTTGGGCCGCGGCGAAATTTCGCGCGCGAAGCCCACCCCTTTAGTTGTTCTGTACTTCAAATGGAGTTGGGTCGAGTTGCTTCAAATGGAGCTGGCTCGGGTGGAAGAAGCCAATTATAGGCAGAACCTTTAGTACCGGTTGTTATTACCAACCGGTACTAAAGGTTTAGTACCGGTTGTTATTACCAACCGGTACTAAAGGCTACCCTTTAGTACCGGTTGGTAATAACAACCGGTACTAAAAGTTTGGCTTGGGGCCACCAACCGCGCCGCGGGGCCACCAACCCTTTAGTACCGATTAATATAAACAACCGGTATTAAAGGGTAGCCTTTAGTACCGGTTGCTAATAACAACCGGTACTAAAGGTCCTCGCCGCGGTGCCCCTGCTGGCACACAAACGCAACCGGTGCTAATTCCCCCCTTTAGTACCGGTTTTTGTACAACCGGTACTAAAGGGGGCACACCGTTGCCCCCTTTTCTACTAGTGATAACTTGGTATAAATGTAACTCTCTGTTAGAGTATTATAGAAAAAAAGGCAATGTTCCTCAAAATTCCACACATGTGTTTCTACTCATCCTTTCGCTCACAAAAAAATCACAATCATCTATTTTCTCGTGAATTTTTTATTGGCTTTTATGAACCTGGTATAAGACTTGAATTTGTCATGTAGTCGCTAGCTTTTCACAGATTTGAGGTTTTTTTTTATTCACATGATTGTTAGAGCACATGAATAGGAAAACACACGTTAGGAGTGTCATGTCTATTCAATTCAATATGATAGGAAAAGTACAATAATTTACATCGAAGGGTAATTAGCACCACATTAAAAACACATTTATTGAAACAAGACCTTTCAGTGGATGAAAACTTTCTTCCAAGTCAGAGTAAGAAAATCTCAAATCAAAGAATCAAAATATATTTTTACGAAAAAATCCTAAGAATTCGTATCCTCAAAGAATCGTATTACTTTTTTTATGAATTAAAAGAGCCCTGAAGCTTAGTGGGTTGCCTACCCAATTGGGGTCGACCAAACAATCCATATTAGATAGACAATATCATGGAGCCAAGTCCAAAGACGCTGCTAGGTGTAAGTGTGTAACAGTGGGGTTCGATTTGCCAGTGCCGATTGATCGGCAGATCTTATCAACGCCGCCTGCAATTTCGACCGTGCCTACACGTGAGTGATAAATATATATTTTTTCTATTTTATGAGCACCCTGAAGCACTTCTGGCAGCCGAAGGCCTCCATGCGTTGTGCCACTCTCACCCACTAATTGTAAGTGCTGATGCTAGCTAAGTACGAGCTATATTAGGCGTGTCAATCTTCTGTCAATTTTTCCCATGTGCTAAATTTGGTTAGTTGGAACTTGGAAGCACTACTTTGTAAAGCAAAATCTAAAGTTGTGGCCTCCATCCATCCATCCATCCATCCATCCATCCATCCATCAGACATCACCGATTGCGTCCAACTTGATCCTGTCGGATCGATACTTGATATGCAATGCTAGCTGGTTATAAGCAGTCTCATTGTCTTATCGCTGACCAATCTTAAAAATCTTATCATTAGTCAGTAAATCCCATTGTTTGTGCACTTGCTCGAATCGAAACAATGAGTGCATTCCTTTTCTGTTAGTCACATAGTTGGAACGAGCGTCATTTTGTTGTCAGAAGAAAGGCTACCTGGGAAATTGTCGGCTTAATTAGACGATCCGCTCCCTGATCTGCTTAGCAAAAAAAGAGTTAATTGCACTGGCGGTCACATAACTCATCTGGTATGTGCACTTAAGTCACACATCTGGAGAACGCGAATTTTTAGTCACACAACTGAACTTTTGGTGCACGCTGGTCACTAACCCCACATGTCAGTCCGTTTTCTGTTTTCCGATGCTGACGTGGACATGTAATTTTGCAGAAACCCCCCTGTATTTTTGGACATTTCGAAAAAAACCAAGTCGGGTCAAAATTACAGGGGGTTTTTTGCGAAATGTCCAAACATATAGGTTTTTTTTTTTTGCAAAATTACGTGTCCACGTCAGCATCGGAAAACAGAAAATGGACTGACATGTGGGGTTAATGACCAGCGTGCACCAAAAGTTCAGTTGTGTGACCAAAAAATCACGTTCTCCACCAAAAGTTCAGTTGTGTGACCAAAAAATCACGTTCTCCAGATGTGTGACTTAAGTGCACATACCCGACGAGTTGTGTGACCGCCAGTGCAATTAACTCGCAAAAAATGCATATTCAGGACCAAATTTTGTAGCACAGTGATTCCACTGTTCTTGGCAATAGAATAATGTAATAATTTCAGTACCACTGCTTTAAGATAATGATTACACCCAGTACAAAACCGATTATCAGCTCTTGGTCAGATTAATGCCAACCACAAAATGGTATTCAGGTGCTGGCACTTGTCGTAAAACAGTAAAACCTAGAATTATTTTCCCCTGGATATGGGCTACCTAGGAGATCTAATCCTGGAATAAGACTGCCGGCGGCTGCTCCTGATTATTCGAACAGGTGGTTGTTTTAAATTATAACTTATGTTGTAGGCACTACCGCACCCTGTGATTAACCCTTTTGAGTTTTGACCACCTCACGTAATATGCATTTTCTGTTCCTCTATTCTAATTACATAGACGTGCTTTATTTTTTTAGAGTCATTATGTACGATTTTGACTATGATATATAAATATAACATGTCTATAAAATTAGGATATAAACATATTTTGCAAGACAAATGTAACAACGGTATACTTACTTATATATTTTTAATAAATTAGTCCCTAAAGTTTTAAAAACTTTTTCCACAGTTATATTTATTGCCTTGTATTTTGGAATGGATGGAATACTCTGTCAAGTGCCCGAAAGTTGTTGGTCTGTACATGGACCCAACCTACCATGGCCACTAATTTAGATGTACTTCTTTATATTTCAAATTATTTTATGCCCAAGATCGAAACAAAATTTATATTTATCATGATAAGTTTAGGTATATGATTTCTTTTGTACATATAGAAATATTTTTTAGAATATTCATAGCCAAATATTCCAAAGGTTGACTTTATCTACATTTGAAACGAAAATTCCTAGTAAGATCAAACAAAGCATGTCAATGTTATATTGTACAATCATATATAATTCAAATACATCTATTTCACGGGTGACTAAAGTCGCTGCGAACCCATATTGTATTTCCCCGTCTAGACATATCGACTTGCTAATGTTTGATACGTGAAAGCTATGATATTTTGCCTAGTCTAGTTGTTGCATGTTTGCCCATTCCTAACTCCTTTAATTTTATTTGGGTAAAAATTTGAGCGGCTCTCAATAGTCAAACTGAGAGAACTCTCGTTAGCGATACAGACATGCATGGTACCGTTTGTTTTTTAATAGCAGGGTATGTGTGAGCCTTATTAAGGTATACTAGGCAAGATGGTGCGGCGTGTGGATAATAATGTATTTTGTGTTTTAGCTAGGTTTAAGTAAACTGTCTTTCTGCTTATGGGAAGAAGGTTTAGCTGTAGAGGAAAATCGTATGTATTAAAAAAGTATTTGTAGTTATTTACGTGAGCTTGATCTTTGTAGCACGTAATGTTGACGTATTAAATCATTATATAATTTTACAGTCATTAAGTGAGATTTTTTTTGCAAGGAAAACTATGATTATTCTGTTTTTTTTTGCACCTATATATTCTGATAGTGAAAGTGCAACCGTATGTACAATAATCTGAATATTAGAGAGAAATATGTATATTTCCGTTAAAAAAAATATTAAAACATGAAAGTTGTTTGGAAGGGTGATATCCATCTACTCGTCAAAGGGAAATTCAAACGGATGACTGAGTGCGACGAATTTGACAAAATTCTTCGAATGTTTTCGCGAATTTTGATCCAAAATTAAGGAGTTAGAGTCGACCAAATGCGAAACCGATCACGGGAATGGAACCTACTCGTCGACGCGCATATTTTTCGTGTACATATTATCATGAAAAAGGAGAGCGAATCATATTTTTTTGATAAATGCGAGGGTCTTTCCGCGAAAGCGCCGCGCGGGCCGTCGGATCTGAATCAGACGGCGCGGAGGCGTGTGCAATGTAGACCGGAATACCGTTTCATACTTTTTGGAAAACACAGGGACTTTTCTGTGAAAAAACGTATGGGAAAACGTGGGGACTTTTTTGCAAAAAAGCGTAGGGTCCGCGCGTGTTTTATGCCGAAGGATTCACAATTTTTTGAAAAGGCGGGGACTTTTCTGCAACTTATCACGTTTTGAATTTTTTAAAAGCCTCTAAAAAATTTCAAAAATAATACATAGATATAGCTAACTCTATTCAATACGGTACGGTCGTGCAAAAATTCACTGCAAAACACCTTATATTTTGGGCTCAGCAAAAAAAATAAAATCAACAAATTTTAGAAGCTAGACTGGTAACGCGTACTGTTCATCGACCGGAACTGATCATCGCGTCGCACTGTTCACCCGGAACTGTCCATCGCGTCGCATTGCTCATCGACCGACTGTTCACCGTGATGTACTATTCACCGCGCGCACACTGTTCACCGACACTGTTCACAGGACAGGGTAGCTGTGGGCCGTCGATACATGATCGGACGGCCAGAAATCACTGCGCGAATGAACAGTACGACAGGGGCTGAGAGGCCGCGAAGATGTCGCGCCTTTATATATAGTATATTACTCTTTTGAGTTATGATTAAGAGAATGCTCGTCAACAACTAGGTTCATGTGAGTCTTTGTCAATCTTCAAACTCACCAACTCTAAATTAATTGCTACATTCGGGATTTTTCAGATTTTTTTTGAAATTTATAATTATTTTTTTCGATTTTTTAAAACGACAATCTATGGTGCCCGGGAGCACAAAATCTCCACTCAATCTCCACTCAGTGAAATGCATCCACGGTATTAGAAGTCATAGAATTTGTTGGGTGTGTCCGAAACGGTTTTAGGATTGGAAATGATCTAATAATGTACCTAAATGTTGGAATTTTATGGGCTTTTGCCCACAGCCCAATTAAATCCCAGCTTTTGTACATGGCCCAATTAAAATTCTGAAAATCTCATGGCCCATTTATATGGCTGGTTGGGGACTAAAGTTTAGTCCCACATTACTAGTTGGGAGAGAGTTGTACCACTTTATAAGTTGAAGTGTTGTGCTACTTGGTGTGCTTGTGAGAACAGAAGGCTCGCTCACTCCTCCTCCTCATGGCCCGTGCTTGGTGTGCTTGGGGGAGAGTTGCACCACATGGCATGCGCACTCCTCCTCCTTGTCCGACGCTCGCGTTAATTCTTTTGCCGTTTCCGATTCTTTTGGATCATGGAGACGTTACCGACTCGATCGTGGGCTGCGCCCATGTCCTACCCGACCCGCGCTATATAAGCAGAGGAAAACCTTAGTCGCCAGAACACACACAACACATGGTCGCTCGCCGTCCTAGTTCCAGAACTTTGCGCCACCGTATTCCAAGTCTTCTCCATCCCGTCTTCCGGCGTACACCGGTTGAAGGGACAGTAGGCATCCGAAACCCCGCCTCTTGTGATCCTGTACGGGAGAGGGGCGATCAAGTTATTGGGGAGTGCACTCGCGTGACTACTGACTTTGAGTTCTTCCCCAACGACGACCTCTTCCCCGACATCGCAGCCTCTTCATCAACGACATGGCTGACAACGTGAACGCCAACACTTCTGCTGCTGCACTGTATGCGTTCTTAATCTTCCTGTTTCATATTTTGCTAGAGTTTCTGCTTGTATTAGTTGCCCTAGATTTCATCTGTTTATCTACTGTATTGGTAGATCGCATATGTCTATCTACTGTATTGGTAGATCGCATGATTAGTTTAATTCTAATTATTCCAGTCATATTTTATTTACTGTTTTCGTGAATTAAATCATATGCTAAATTGCTTAAATATTCAACAATCCAAAAACCTGATTATACGCAATTGCATCGCCTGGCTTTCTCGCGTCAACGAAGCCGTTTCCCTTTAAAGGGGTGCTTTACAAATGATGGTGCATGAGAGTAGTTTACTGGTTCCAGAACAGTACCTGCTATGCCGCCACCAAAGGCAAGCCTGAAGGCGAGCTTAATGCTGAACAATTGGAGGCATAAGGGAGGCTCGATACTCTTTTCAAGAGTGCCCTCCTTAGTATCCCTAACGTCTCCATTGTGGACTCGTACATGTCGTTTGATAACGGCAAGTATATGTGGGATGTGCCCGAGGACAAATTTGGGGCCTCGGACGTTGGCAGCGAGTTGTACGTCATGGAGCAATTCTATGACTATAA
The DNA here is from genome assembly GCA_947311845.1 of Poa pratensis. NCBI lineage: Eukaryota > Viridiplantae > Streptophyta > Magnoliopsida > Poales > Poaceae > Poa > Poa pratensis. Next base: position 165,927,593 of record CAMZMU010000041.1, read on the forward strand.
AATGACTGATGAGCGTTCTGTGTACAACAGGCTCATGAGATACGGTCACTCGCAAAAGAACTTGATCACTTCAAGTGTAATCTACTGGATAAGTTTGTTGCCGGTGTATTATCGCTAAGCTTACATCTTCGTGGAGCAACTTTGCTACTGCTTTGAAACATAAGAGGCAAGAGTTTTATGTTTCAGATCTCATTGGGTCTCTTGACGTGGAAGAGAAGGCGAGAGCAAAGGACACTCGTGCTCGAGTTGCTGAGGCTGGTTCCAGTGTCCACATGGTACAGAAGAAGAATTTCCAGCAGTCCCACATGTCCAAATATAACAAGGGCAAGGGCAAATCTGATGATAGGCACAAGCCAAAACAGCCTACCAACTTCAAGAAAAACAACAATAAGCCGAGGAAGGGATCATGCCATGTTTGCGGTGATCCAACTCACTGGGTACCTCGCTGTCCCAACCGCCATGAGCTGTGCGGACTGGACAACAATGGCAAGACTGCCAATGTTGTTATTGGCGACACTGAGATGAAGGATTCTGGGTACGGTATATTTACTACCATCCTTTCAGTTTGTCATTCTCCTGAATGGTTGATTGACACTGGTGCCAATATATATGTTTGTGCCGATGCCTCCATGTTTTCTTCCTACCAGGTCACAGGGACTTCACCCGTGCTGACGGGGAACGGGACACATGCTTTTGTTCATGGTGTTGGCACGGTCGATCTGAAGTTTACTTCGGGAAAGATTGTGGGCTTGAAGAACGTGCATCATGTGCCTCCATCAATAAAAATCTCGTCAGCGGATCTCTTCTATGTCGTGATGGTTATAAGTTGGTTTTCGAGTCCAATAAAGTTGTAATATCTAAGTATGGACAATTTGTTGGTAAAGGCTATGAGTGCGGAGGCTTGTTCCGCCTATCTTTGTCAGATTTTTGCACTAAAGTTATTAATCATATTTGTCCTGAGGTTGAGTCCAATATTTGGCATTCACGATTTTGTCATATTAAATTTGGTTGCATGACGCGGCTAGCTAGTTTAAATTTAATTCCAAAATTCACTACTGTCGAAGGTTCCAAGTGTCAAGTGTGTGTGCAAGCTAAACAACCTCGCAAGTCCCATAAGACTGCTGAGGCAAGAGACTTCACTAGTACAGAACGACACATCGGAAACGGGCCAAAAACCCCTTCGGCAACGGAGAAAGGGTCCGTGTCCCCGACCCTGTCACTGATGTGAAGGCCTTCATCGGTAACGGACGCAAAAAACGTCACCGATGAGGCATAAGTTGGCTACGGTTGCAGACCCATCTCCGTTTCCGATGTATCGTTGCATCAGTAACGGAGATTCTATTTCTGCTCGTTTGCATTAAGGTTTCTTCATAAGCCTAGAGCAGGAATAGATTTGGCACTGGACATTTAAAATTTCACAGCAGAAGCACAAAAAGGCTAACAAATTCATTCATTCATAAGGTATAACCAATGTCACCGATACATTGCATCACAAGACAACCAATTACTTACCTTCATTGTCATGCCTCTCTAAATCTATCATTGACATGTCTAGCTAAATCTATATATGTCATGCCTCTCTAAACTTATCCTTGTCATTTCCAACTTAATTTATCTTCATGACTTGCTGTTAGAGTTCATGAGTTCAATCTTCTTCTTGGACGGTGTCGCCAAAATATAATCAACTCGCCGCTTTATCCCCGACCTTGTATTTAGCTCATTTAAATGAGCTAAACGGATCAGCACCATGCTCTGCACATAGTGCAATAAGCGAGTGCTGATGTACTAAAGGTGCCTCTTTTGTAAAGTGGTCACTGAAATGCAAAGAGAGAATATATGACTCCATGTTAGCTCACTATACATCTAGCATAAAGGACATACAACACAAAAGGATGCATAAGACAGAATAACAAACGCACCTTGGTGAAGGACCCGGCTTTTTATACAGTGTCACCGAAATGTACATCTGTTTTGCAAAGGAGATAAGTCAGCCATGAGTTTCATACACTACCGATTTGTGCTAGTTATGTTCTTTTCGAGCGACACTACGTAGTCGTCCACTCGTCCTCATCGTCCTCGGATGTATTACAACCCTAGTTCTAGTTCTAGTTCTAGTTCTGTTCATGAGTGTCCTATGGAAGAAAACCTAAGCAGAACAATGACAACAACCCTAGTTCGTCGGCACGACAGCCGGTCACAAATAGATGTATTACCTTTGGATCTGGCGGCGGGAGTACGTAGCCGTCCTCGTCGTCCTCGGATCGACACACCATGCGCCCTCTAGCTACAGATCAGGCGACGAGATCTGCCCGGGTGGAGCAAAGAACGGGTACGCGCTGCCACGGTCTGAGGAGAGGAAGATGCGCGCCGACACGGTCCGCCACGGTCGGAGGGAGGGAGATGCGCGCCGCCACGGTCGGAGGGAGGGAGATGCGCGCCGCCACGGTCGGAGGGAGGAAGATGAGCGCCGCCACGGTGGAGCTAAGATCTGGTGCTGCGTGGAGGCGCCGCCACACTTTGAGAGTGAGGCTGAGAGTGAGCGATAGAGTTTAGGGCTATGTGAAGGGCGCATTTATAGCAAAGTAGAACATCGGAAACGGAGGGTATAAACAACCGTTTCCTTTGATTTTTTCACTGACACACTGGGCTTATACTGATCTCTACTAGTATTGAAGTTGAAGAACATAAAAATAAATAACTATAACTACTCCTCGGCCTCCGCCTTCTCCTGCTCGTATGCGAGGAGAGCCGCGTAGTCGTCCGTGTCGTCGCGCGGCTCCTCGCCGACGATGTCATCGCCGCCCGTGCGCCCCTCCCACATCTCGTCGTCGTCGTCGTAGGCAGGATCGTCGCGTAGCTCCGGCGGGAGGAGGAGCCGGCGGCTCTGAAGCAGCTTAACTCTTTCCGGTGGCATAGGCACCGACGCGCGGTTGAGGTGCCAGCCACCGGGTAGCCGAACCTTTGACCATGGCACTGGCCTCCTATATTGCCAGTGCCGCTCCGCGACGGCCTGCCCGACGATGATGCGGTTCCATCCAGGCGACCGCGGATGAGCATCTCTCCGCCGCGGCGAGCGGCTGCGGTCGCGGGTGCCCGAGGATCCCGCGTCCTCTTCCGGCGGCATAGGCACCCTCCTGTCGTTGACGCGCCAGCCAGCGGGGAGGCTAACATTTGACCAGGGCACTGGCCTCCTATATTACCAGTGCCTCTGCGCGACGGCTTCCGGCACGACGGCGCGGTTCCAATTCAGCGAAAGCGGGAAACTGCTACGGCGAATGCCCGAGGAGTTGCTAGGAGTATCCATGGCTGCGGCGAAGTGGCGTACTGAGATGGACGGTGCCGCGGCGCCAGTACTCCACTACGCCATAGTAGTTACTCCGCCTCGCTTCGAATTCCATGAAGATGGAACGTGTCCACATTGGAAACGGACACCCAAAAGTCTCCGTTGCTATAGAGGCAAATATCGGAAACGGAGCCAGAATTAAGACCGTTGCCAATACTATGGGTAACGGAGTTAATACTTTCTCCGTTACCTATATTGACGGGCCAGCCACGGCCCAGGTTAGGTTTGTACGCACTGGCCGCGCGGAAAGTGCGATTCTCCGTCGCCTAACGCCTGCCGTTTCCATAGAGGGGTATCTGATGTGTCGTTCTGTACTAGTGCTTGGCATCGCTGAAACTTATATATTCTGATCTATGTGAGATGAATGACGTGTTGACAAAAGGTGGAAAGAAATATTTCATGACCCTAATTGATGACTCTACTAGATATTGTTATGTGTATCTTCTGAAATCAAAAGATGAGGCTTTAAACTTCTTCAAAATCTATAAAGCTGAAGCAGAGAACCAACTTGATCGGAAAATTAAACGACTAAGGTCTAATCGTGGTGGAGAGTATTTTTCCAATGAGTTTGATTTTTTTTTTTGTGCGGAACATGGCATAATCCATGAGAGGGCGTCTCCCTACTCGCCTCAGTCAAATGGGATGGCCGAAAGAAAGAACCGAATTCTACATGATTTGGTTAACACCATGTTAGACACTTCGTGTCTCTCCAAGGCATGGTGGGGGGAGGCTCTATTGATAGCTTGTCATGTGCTAAACCGAGTTCCCACAAAGAAGAAAACCGTTTCTCCATTTGAGGAATGGGAAAGCAAGAATACAAGACTCTCTTAGTTACGTACTTGGGGTTGTTTGGTGAAAGTCAATATACCAATTCCCAAGAAGTGCAAGCTTGGACCAAAAATCGTGGATTGTGTTCTTCTAGGCTACGCTTTCCATAGCGTTGGTTATAGATTTTTGATAGTAAAATCTGAGATATCCGACGTTCATGTTGGTACGATTTTGGAGTCGAAGGATGCGACTTTCTTTGAGGATATATTTCCCATGAAGGATATGCCTAGCTCATCAAATCAGGAGATACCTAATACATCTAGTCAGGAATTGATTGTATTCCTGATTCTACCATTTCGATAGAACACACTGATAATCCTGTGGAGGATGACAATGAAGTTCCTGTTAGGAGCAAGAGACAGAGGACTGCAAAGTCCTTTGGTGATGATTTCATTGTGTACCTTGTGGATGACATACCCAGTACCATTTCAGAAGCTTATGCATCTCTTGATGCTGACTACTGGAAGGAAGCTGTCCGTAGCGAGATGGATTCCATCTTGGCCAACGGAACCTGGGAAGTCACTGATCGTCCTTATGGGTGTAAACCTGTAGGATGTAAGTGGGTGTTCAAGAAAAAGATTAGTCTCGATGGTACTATTGAGAAGTACAAGGCACGGCTTGTAGGCAAGGGTTATACCCAGAAACAAGGTGAAGACTTCTTTGATACTTACTCACCTGTGTCTAGACTGACCACCATTCGGGTTCTACTTTCGTTGGCTGCCTCACATGGTCTCCTCGTTCATCAAATGGACGTTAAGACAACTTTCCTAAATGGAGAGTTAGACGAGGAAATTTACATGGATCAGCCCAATGGTTTTGTAGTACCTGGTCAGGAAGCAAAGGTGTGCAAGTTGTTGAAGTCTTTATATGGCCTTAAGCAATCTCCTAAGCAATGGCATGAAAAGTTTGAAAGAACTTTAACTGCTGCAGGATTCATTATAAACGAATCTGACAAATGTGTGTACTATCGCTATGGTGGGGGCGAGGGAGTTATTTTTTATCTGTATGTCGATGACATACTGATCTTTGGAACCAGCCTTGAATTGATTAAGTAGGTTAAGGATTTCTTATCTCGCTGTTTTGAGATGAAGGATTTAGGAGTGGCTGATGTTATCTTGAACATCAAGCTGCTGAGAGATGGTAATGGTGGGATTACACTGCTTCAGTCTCACTATGTGGAAAAGGTCTTGAGTCGTTTCGGGTATGATGACTGCAAGCCTTCTCCAACACCATATGATCCTATTGTGTTGCTTCAGAAGAATCAACAGAGTGCTAGAGATCATGTGAGATATTCTCAGATTATTGACTCGCTTATGTATTTGGCTTGTGCCACGAGGCCTGACATCTCTTTTGCTGTGAGCAAGTTGAGCCGGTTTGTTTCTAATCCGGGAGATGATCATTGGCATGCTCTTGAGAGAGTTTTGCATTATTTAAAAGGCACTGCGAGCTATGTATTGGGTATCCGAGGGTACTGGAGGGTTATAGTGATTCAAACTGGATATCTGATGCTGATGAGATTAAGGCCGCGAGTGGTTACGTGTTTACACTCGGTGGTGGCGCTGTTTATTGGAAGTCTTGCAAGCGGACCATCTTACCGAGGTCAACTATGAAAGCAGAACTCACAGTGTTAGACATAGCCACTGTTGAAGCATAGTGGCTTCGTGAGCTCTTGATGGACTTACATGTGGTTGTAAAACCAATACCCGCTATCCTTATGAACTGTGATAATCAAACTGTGATAGTTAAGATTAAAAGTTCTAAGGATAATTTGAATTCATCAAGGCATGTGAAGATGAGATTGAAATCTGTCAGAAAATTGAAGAACTCCGGAGTTATTGCGTTGGATTATATCCAAACGTCTAAGAACTTGGCAGATCCCTTCATAAAGGGTTTGTCACGTAATATGATAGATAGTGCATCGAGGGAGATGGGTTTGAAACCCACGGTATGAGTTATCCACAGTGGTAAACCACTCTATGTGATCGGAGATCCCGTGAATTAGAAGTGGGAGACAAGCTGTTGGTTAGCTGGGAGGAGAGTATCGCTACATTATTTTGCCCACTCCGTGAAGATGCAACTCTCCTGATCTGCATGGCAGGTTGATATTTTTCTTAATGCGTTCCAAGCGGTTTACTTTTATAAGCGGAGATGTTATCCTGCAGAGTATCTCTTGAGGAATACACATATATGAGTCTGACTATTGAACGTCGTAGTCTATGAGAGTTGGGTGCTATTTAATTAACTCATGAAAGATCTTGGAGTATGACGCATAAGCTCCACCCGCGGGGAAGCCTTGCGGCATCCCAGTATCGGTCAATGATTTGCGTGAAACTAGGTCGCAACAAACTTGTAGTTCAAGGCATAGTTCATTATCAAAGTTCTGATCTAGTGTAGCATAAGTTTTTAAGTGGAAGTTCAACTTAACAGTCTCCCCCAATCACCGTGTATAAAACCATGTTTTGGAACTGAATAATGAGATGTGTGCCAATGAGACTTTGTGGGGATTGTTGAAATTTTATGGGCTTTTGCCCATGGCCCAATTAAATCCCAGCTTTTGCACATGGCCTAATTAAAATTTCAAAAATCTAATGGTCAATTTATATGACTGGTTGGGGACTAAAGTTTAGTCCCACATTGCTAGTTGAGAGAGAGTTGCACCACTTTATAAGGTGGAGTGTAGTGCTACTTGATGTGCTTGTGAGAACAGAAGACTCTCTCCCGCGCACTCCTCCTCCGCCGCTCGCTCGTCTCGTCACGTCACGACACGCCGCGTCGCACCGCGGGTTGCGGAAATCTCGCCAAGCCGAGTTATATTTTTTCAGTCCGGGAAAATTTATTGAGTCATTGATTAATAATTAACGGACGCGTTAATTGTTTTGCCGTTTCCGATGCTTTTGGATCGTGGAGACGTTACCGACTCGATGGTGGTCTGCGCCCACGTCCTACCCGACCCACGCTATATAAGCAGAGGAAAACCCTAGCCGCCAGAACACACGCAACACATGGCCGCTCGCCGTCCTAGTTCCAGAACTTTGCGCCGACGTCTTCCAAGTCTTCTCCATCCCGTCTTCCGGCATGCACCGGTTGAAGGGACAGTAGGACTCGGAAACCCCGCCTCTTATGATCCTGTACAAGAGAGGGGCGATCAAGTTTTTGGGGAGCGCACTTGCGCGACTACTAGCTTCGAGTTCTTCCCCAGCGACGACTTCTTCCCCGACATCGGCAGCCTCTTCATCAACTACATGGCTGACAACGTGAACGCCAACACTTCTGCTGCTGCTGCACTGTATGCATTCTTAATCTTCCTGTTTCATATTTTGCTAGAGTTTCTGTTTGTTTTAGTTGCCCTAGATCGCATATGTTTATCTACGGTATTGGTAGATCGTATCTGTTTGTCTACTGTATTGGTAGATCGCATGATCAGTTTAATTCTAATTATTCTAGTCATGTTTTGTTTACTGTTTTCACGAATTAAATCACATGCTAAATTGCTTAAATTTTCAACACTAAACTCGCTTAGTATGATATGTATTTTTGGAGAAACATTTTAGTTTATAAATCTTTTATAGGCTTGGCTTGAAAATTAACCAAATACGGGCGTGGACCGTACGCATTGACCAAGATTAGGGACCGTAATAGATCATTTTCTGAGTTTAATAACCGTTTCAGACATAACCAATAGGTTATAGAACCGTTAATTCATTTCACTCAACGTTAGACAGCCAAGTCTAGATCGACTCTCGCCGGAAACTTTCAGGTCTAGCTTCGGACGAGGCCCCCGAAATACCAAACGGTGCAAGCACGCTCGGCCAAATAAAGGTACGGAAGCAAGCGCATCGGTACTCGGCGCGAACTGCCAAATGCACATATCCGGCCGGCCACCTGAATTTGCATTTCTATCACAGCTCCGTGGCGTCATTTTCTTATCAGCAAAAGGACGCACCGCCGATCTGGTGGCTGATGGCACTGGGAGACTTGGGCGTACTCACGTCTGGGTTCTGACCGCTCGATCGTGCCCGCGAGACCATGCCAGCCGTTCGATGCGGCATATGGGACCTGCCGAATTGAGCAAGACAGGCGCGCGTGGAACATGTGCTCCGCCGCACAGCGCGCGTGCTTATGCAAAAGTCAAACCCAGCTTTCTTTTAGATAAAGTCAATGCCACCTACTCTTGCATATCGATCTCTTGATTGATTTCGTTTCTGGAAATGCAAATAAATCTGTCCCTGCATGTGTAGCTCGACAGGGAAGAAGGAAGATATATTTTCCACGTGCTCTGGCGTTGGCGTACCTCCAGATTAAATTCTGCATCCGATGGCTAGTATGGTGTGTTAGCTACTGGCAGTGAATTAATTCATGTACGTTATTCTTATTTTCCGGAACGTATACATCACAAGGCCCATTGTCACATGCATACAGAAGTCAACAATGAAGTTTTTTTTTTTGAAACGAGCCGGTGATGACGGACCTTGGGCCGGTGTGGATGTCAGAGCGGCGGCTTCGGATGTTCGCCTCCGCCGTTTGCGTAGAGATGTTTTGGCATCGGCTTTGGTTGCTTCGGCGCCTTGGTCGTCGACTCGTGTGGGGCACGGCCTCGGGGCCAGCGTGGTGTGTTTTGTGTTGCATGGGTTTTCGGCCAGTTTCCCTTATAAACTGGCCAATTCTCTTCTTCTATATCAATAAAGTTACGTGGTTAATGGAAAAGCATACATGACGTACGCTCCATCTGCTTTTCATCCCAACGGATTGTCGATATCGATATATGAACGTAGAGATAAACATTATTGATATTGCCGAAGAAAAACTGTAATTATTAGGGGGGGGGGTGGGAGGGACAACATCAAACTTCATTATTGTGTTTGACGTGTCAAATTAAAGTTTTGAGGGTTGTATCATATCTGGAATAAATCCTATAGGTACATAATGTTGAACTCTAATAGTGTGCAAAAATCAATATGAAATCATTTGTTTTCTACGCTGAGCAAAAAATGACAATATCTAGATATTTTTTTTGCGAAACACAGTACAAACGCAGATGCTCACATACACATGCATGCACTCATCCCTATGAACGCACGCACGCACACTCTACCCCTATGAGCACCTCCGATAGACTGAGCCGGTGGGTCGAGTCTTGATATTGACGAAGTCACCACATGCGCCTCGCTGTCGACGGAAACGTCGCCTCCAACTGAAGAATATTCCGCCTAAGTGAGAAACAACAATGTCAAACCTGGAGTTTGAACTCTGGTGGACTGGTGGTACAACCACCATCCTAACCATCTTGACACACGCAAGTTTTCACAAATATCTAGATCTAGTGCGGTGAATAGTGCACACTGGTAGAGTTCAACATTATCATCTAGTAGTAAATTTTTCCCGAGTTTGCTTAAACTTACAAATGCCCTTTGTTGTTTTTTTTTCAAGAAAAAGGCTTCTTGGAGTTCGGGCTCCCTCCGGGGTTTTGGCAGTAAAAAATTCACTACCCGCTATGCTTTGACAGTTTGACTAACACACATTTGGAAAGAAATGAACACAAATCATATCATTAATTACTAATCTATTCTTTCCAATCGATTCGCTTGCCGTCTCATACAACAATTTAGAACAAACGAGGGGCTCCTTTCCTGGATTCGATTCACGCATGCGCAGACGGCCTATATATCTCCTCCACAGCGACGGCCCCTTTCTCCCCCCATTCTCCCTTGCCTCCCTCCGTCCATGTCAGCTGCCCCACGCCGCGCGCCTATATAACGCGACGCCAGGACCCCCTTTCTTCCCAGCCTCACACCAAGAACCCACAGATCAGCCGAGCACGTCGAAAGTGTAACCGAGTCCTGTCTTGCGGCAAATTATTTAAAAGAAAGAGGTGATTCGGTCGGTTTGGAGATTTAGGTGGCGATGAGGAAGGAGCAGCAGCAGGGTTTAAGCGGCCATGGCGTCGTCGGCGTGGAGGAGGAGGAGAAGTGGGTGGACGACTCCTCCATCGACCACCGCGGCCGGGCTCCCCTCCGCGCCGCCACCGGCTCCTGGAAGGCCGCCATGTTCATCATCAGTAAGCTCAAACTGCCAGACCATCTGTCTCTGAATATTCTTTTGGTCGATGTCGGTGTGTAAACGTTGCGTTTTCGTGCATGGGTTCAGTGATCGAATTCAGCGAGCGCCTGAGCTACTTCGGGATCGCGACGAGCCTGATGATCTACCTCACCAAGGTGCTGCACCAGGACATGAAGGTGGCCGCCGAGAACGCGCAGTACTGGATGAGCGTCACCACGCTCATGCCCCTCCTCGGCGGCTTCCTCGCCGACGCCTACCTCGGCCGCTTCACCGCCGTTCTTCTCTCCACCGCCGTCTACCTCGTCGGCCTGGTCATGCTGGCCACGGCGCAGCTGGCGCCGGGACTGAGGCCGACGCTCGCGCCGGGAATCCACAAGACGCTCTTCTTCGTGGGCATCTACCTCGTGTCGGTCGGCACTGGCGGGCACAAGCCGGCCCTCGAGAGCTTCGGCGCCGACCAGTTCGACGACGGCCACGCGGGGGAGCGGCGCCAGAAGATGTCATTCTTCAATTGGTGGAATTGCGCTCTCTGCTCCGGGGTTCTACTCGGGGTCACCGTCGTCGTCTACGTCCAGGACCGCGTGGGATGGGGTGCCGCCACCGTCCTGATCGCCGCCGTCATGGGATGCTCCCTCGTGGTGTTCCTCGCCGGCTGGCGGACGTACCGGTACAGGGTGCCGGGGGGCAGCCAGCTCACGCCGCTCGTGCGTGTCGCCGTGGCCGCCGCCAGGAAGCGGCGTCTGGACCTCCCCGCAGACGCCAGCGAGCTGTACGAGGTTGCCGGGGCGGCGCAGGGCGGCGGCAAGAAGAGGCTGCTCTGCCACACCGACCAGCTCCGGTTCCTCGACAAGGCGGCGATCGTGGAGCTCGGCGGCGAGCGCGGGGCGTGGCGGCTGGCGACGGTGACGCAGGTGGAGGAAACGAAGTTGGTGGTGTCGATGGTGCCCATCTGGCTGGCCACGCTCCCGTTCGGCATCACCGCGGCGCAGGTGTCCACCTTCTTCATCAAGCAGGGCAGCGTCATGGACCGCCGCCTCGGCCCGCACTTTGTCCTCCCGCCGGCGTCCATCTTCGCGCTCGCTGCCGTGGCCATGATCGCCACCGTGGCCGTGTACGACAAGGTACTGGAGCCGTGCCTGCGGCGCGCGACGGGCACCGAGCGCGGGATCAGCGTCCTTAGGCGCATTGGCATCGGAATGGCGGTCGCCGTCGTGGCCATGGCCACGGCCGCTGTCGTCGAGCGCCGCCGCCTCGACTCCGCCACCACCATGTCGGTGTTCTGGCTGGTGCCGCAGTTCGCGCTGATGGGCGTCGCCGACGGGTTCGCGCTGGTGGGGCTACAGGAGTACTTCTACGACCAGGTCCCGGACACCATGCGCAGCCTCGGCATCGGTCTGTACCTGAGCGTGATCGGGGCCGGGAGCTTCCTGAGCAGCCTGGTGATCGCAGCGGCGGACCACGTGAGCTCGCACGGCGGCCGGAGGGACGGGTGGTTCGGAAAAGACCTTAGCCGAAGCAGGCTAGACCTTTTCTATTGGCTGCTCGCCGGCATCTGCGCCGCCAACCTGGTGTTCTACGTGCTCGTCGCCACCCGGTACTCATACAAGCAGAAACATACCGTCAAGGCCACCAGGGTTGGCGCGGAGAAGGATGCCGCGGGAGACATCGAGTGCGCTGCTTAATCAAGTACTACTTAGATAAGTATATGTTTGGACATGGGCTAGCTAAAGAAGGATGATCGATGACGCCAATGGCATCATCGTTCGTTATAAATTATAAGGGATTATAAGTTGTATGTGTTTGCTTGGGATCCTTGTGTCGTAGATTGTTCATGTCGGGGGGTTAAATACATGAGATGCATGCATGTTGTAAAATCTTACAACAATGCAGTGTCTTCAACTCACCCCAGCAGGTGTACAATTATATGAGCATTGTTCCCTTTGCTTGAAATACTGGATAACAGTTCACTCGTCCGCAATTTTGTTAACACAATCTCATGTGTGTCACAACAAAGGCGTAAAATGTGACACCATTTCTTGTTGTGCTAAAAGTTGTAGCAAAATCATGTGTACAAAATATACCCAAACATGACGGGGCTGCTGAAGCCATTTGCTGCAATAATCCTAGGTGGATCATGTGGAAATTTTTGCCAGCCCGTCATGGCCGACTTGAGGTTATTGCCAGAATTTTGCGGTTCTTCGGGAATGTTGGGTTCACAATAACCCATTAGATGCGAGGACATCGAATGTGTAAAACATTATTTTTTCTTTGTCGGTAAAATTGGGAATTTCACTTGCATCTATCTCGGTGTCCCTCTTCACTTTAGAAATACCAGGAAGTTTCACTACCAGCCCCTCACCAACAAAATAGTGTCAAACCTTAATGGTTGGAAGGGAAAAAGATCACTCGTGCTGGAAGAATTGTACTTGCAGAATACGACATTTCGGCAATTGGGATTTTTTTATATGACGGTGCTCCCACTCCCTAAATGGTGCGCCAAATCATTTGAAACTACAAATAGTTTTCGTCCGGAAGGACGACGCTAGAGGTTACTCCCTTGTTAATTGGGACACGGTATGTCCTAAAGATGTTGGGTCTCTAGGCATACGTGACTGCAAGCTCTTTGCGCCGACGCTGGCCTTGGTAGCAATGGTCGCTCATGACAAACCATGGGCTGGATCCTCGCTTCCCTATGAAAGATATGGATCTATTTAGGGTTGACACGAAGCTCTCTATTGGAAATGGAGCAAAGACTATCTTTTGGTTAGACCGTTTGCTTGGTGATGCTTCACCCAAGTCCATAGCTTCATCGTGTGTCCAAGGAGCAAGCATGGATCTATCATAGAGTCAATGAAAACCAATATTTTTTGGATCCAATGACTGTTCATCTATGGATCATTGGATGAGATCTCTCAAGCCTAGAACTTTACAAAAGTTACACTAATATTTTTTGTAAAATATATACGAGTATATGAACACCAATGTTTTGTGTCCGAACAGTCATAGATGAACAGCCATAGAGTCAATGAACATGTTGGCTTGTAACTCCGCAAACCCTATATGCCGCCTGTTGGCGCCCCTTAACGCGAGCGCCGCCAGAAGGATTCGTCCCGCAAAGCTTATTGGGCCGGCCCGTCTGGCGCTTTTCCTTTTTCCTTTTAAGTTTTTCTTTTTCTGTTTCTTTTCTTTTCGTTTCTTTTTTCTTTTCTGTTTCTTTTTTCGTTTCTGTTTTTTTTATTATTTTTGTTTTGTTTTTGTTTTCTTTTTCTTAATATTTTTGTTATTTTAAATTTTTTTGTAAATGGTTTCAAATTTAAAAATGGTTCCAATTTTGAAAATGGTTCTATTTTTTGAAATGGTTCCGATTTTGAAAATGGATCCAATTTTGAAAATTATTCATTTTTGAAAATGGTTCCATTTTGAAATTGGTTCCAAATGACTGTTCATCTATGGATCATTGGATGAGATCTCTCAGGCCTAGAACTTTACAAAAGTTACACTAATATTTTTTGTAAAATATATACGAGTATATGAACACCAATGTTTTGTGTCCAAACAGTCATAGATGAACAGTCATAGAGTCAATGAACATGCTGGCTTTGCTGTAACTCTTCACCTAAGACAGTGGGGACATAATTTCTTTCGCCTGAGGCCGCGCGTCCGCTCATGGCCCAGCTCTTTCACGTGGGCTTTTCCCGCGCGCCAGCCCTATCTGCTGCTCACTAGCGCTGCGGCCCGATCTGCCCACCAGCGCAGCTTCTGCCGCTTGGCCCGTGACTGGCCCACCTACAGCTGGCCCTCTAGGCGACCGCTGGTGCGTGTGCCACCTCTTGTTGCCGATCGATCTGCAAAATCGTGGAGATCGATTTAGCCCAAACCTATAGCACCGGCCGTTGCTGCTCCTCGGATTAGGTAAGGTTGTTTTTTTTTGCCATCGATTAGGTAAGCTTATTGCAAGATTCCATGCTATCATGTTCGTGGTCTTAGTGCGTACGTGTATAAAAAACCCTGCAGCTGCCGTCCTGCCATACGTAGCCTCCACGCTCTCCAGCAACCAAAACCACGGCGTCTACGCTCGTCGGAGCGACGCCGCCGTGTTCACGTTTCTTCCTCGTCAGGTCATCAAGTTCCCGCTGTCTTCTCCGTACACGTCCGCTCGGTTATTAGATTCTTCCTGCCGACAGGAGCGCCGGGTACGTATGTAGCTTTCTCCTGCTTTTGTTTACGTCTTGGGCCCGATCGAGTCTACTTTTTTCGTCGAGTAGATTACTATAGTTGGTAGAACAATACATTATTTTTATCTGGAGATTAACTTTCAAGATATATATCTAGTCTAGTGTCCTGATAGATCACACGTATGAATTGGCAATCGTACGTGCTGCAGGTCCACGATGAACGCGTCGTCGTATCAGCTGCTGCTGCCTAACCTTGCCGTTCCATGGGGTCAGAAGAAACCCCAGCTTGCTGTCAGCGGGCATCACTGGAGACGGCGTCTAGATGCACCCAAGACCCAGCTGACGACAGGAAGTGCAAACGATGACAAGTTCAGGGGTACCCTTAAGCCATGGTATAGCCTTCTCGGGATGTCCCTTACTGATGTCCACAAGGAGTTCCCTGACACCATGTGGAACGATTTTGGGGACTCCCTCGAGACTCTTAGAAACAAGGTACTTCTCGCGATGCTTGATAAATGTTTGTTAGGAATCTATGTATACACCTTCTAACTGAATTTTTGTAAGGCTCGGGAGCCGAATCAGAGTAGATGGAGCACCGACGCAGACTTCGACAGTGGCTTCACGGAGTCAATTGTGCTTGACAGGGATCTCTACAAGTATGGGATTTTGGGCTGCAAGACCAACGTGGATAAAATCACGAATGGGGTATTTCTCACCATGAATTATATTCATGTTTCTCACTTGTCTTTATTCTATTTTCAGATCTGGCATGTGTGACGACAAGTAGGCGCCTAGTCCGCGTTGTTGTCGGCTAAAACTTACCGTTTCGCCACCGACTACCAGCCACCAAGAGTAATCCAGCTGCACACCATAGCTATCGTCGCTTGACGGAAACTGGATGAAAAAGTCTGCTGGCGGGGATGTAACTTCAACCTCGGTAGAGTTCTTCATCTGGTTCCAGTCAAGCGAGGACTGCCGTGGTGTGCAGCTAGATTACTCTCGGCAGCTTGTAGTTGGTGCCGAAATGGTAAGTTTTAGGTGATTGTAACGTGGACTAGGGCTTGGTCATCACGACATCACCCAAGGTTTGGTTACCGGTCAGGAAATCCGGTTACCGGTCGGTAACCGGATATCTCGAGCACCCCCGAAAAATTGTCATACCGGGCGAAAATCCCAGATTTTTTGAATTTTTTTAATTTGAATGAAAAATTCGGTAAATGGTCATACTATGAACTATTTTTTTAATATTCGAATTTTGGTTTTGAAATTCGTCCGGTGACCGGTCGGGATTTTCCGCGGTAACCGGACATACCCGACCCCCCTCGGGATTTGTTTTTACTATCGGTAACCAAAACCTCATCACTGCCATTTTTTATGAAGTTGAGCTTTAAATTTATGTTTGTTTCTTTTCAAATAATTCAAATAGACTATGTTCCAATCCATCTGAACTCAAGGTTTAGAATGACTTATTCATTGGAATTCTTCATTGTGTTAGATCCTTCTATTATTTAACTAGATGAACTTTCTGAGTGTGTGTCGTGTTACTAGGGGCCTTCTCCATATGACGAATATTAAGAATTTGAATGTTTCATTGCTCTGTTTTTTAATGCTTTGTACACTATGTCTTCTCTTACGCGAAACTTTGCATTTGCCTAGGGTGTCATATCTGCTTGCGACAGAGATAAAATGATCCATTGTATTGAAAGTATACGACATCGAGTTAGGAAAATTTAAGTGGAAAGATGGGGCAGATGTATATACTAATATTGTGGAAGCACTAGATGATAAGCTTGGAGACATACCGAAGGATCTTGTCATAACTAACAAATATGACATCTGCCTCACGATCCTGGAAATGTGGTGTAAGAGCTACATCGATCAAATTAGGACACAAATGAATCAACTTCAGGTTCTTTATTCATCTACTTTAGGTGCCAACATTTCATTCTTGAATTGAGCGTACTTAAGCTTAATTCAATTGACTGACGATCTTACATACGACGTTGATTGCAGGTTGCTTTAGTTCTCTTCGCACTGAGAATTGATTGTTTGGTCCATTGTGGTTGTACACAAGTTCAGGACAACACATTGTTCGAGAGTCTTGTTTTACCAAGTCTTGAAACGGTAACTATTTTTATCTTCCTGTTCATATATTATAATTTTCAGCATTGGTACCATTTCCTAAACAAATGTTACCTTATCTTTACAAACTTGAGACCCCCATATGGGTAAAGGCACAAAAAACTTTTTATTCCAAGATGCACTGATGAAACCTAGGATGCCTAGGAGGATGAAACCTTTTTATTTTTGCTAGACCAAAAGGGGGATATTTGACTTTTTTTTCCTTCTCATGTATACAGCTAGATCATGATGCATCAGATCTTCGTGCCTTCCTTGGTTTCATTTATTCATCGAGTGATGGTGTCATTAATTTTAGGAACAGGTTTCCTCTCCTCTTAATACGTTTTGTTTAAAAAAATTATACATTAAGTTCTCTAATATGAATGTATACTAATACATTATTTTGATTGATGAAATATAATGTTTCTTGGAATGAACTAATCATTTTTTTCTAGTCATGGAATGGTTATATTTGCCATTTGGTTGTACTTTTCCTATCTATAACTATTATAGCCTTAATATAAATGTTTATATTAAAAAAGCAACTTGTCACCACCTAATTTCAAAACATGTTCAAACAAATGAGAGGCATAGACCTTACTTTTTTTTTCCACATTTGTAGGGAAGACAAATAATGGTTTACTCAGTTTTAAAGCATTATTCTTGTATTTTATCCTATAAAAATAGATATTTGATTGGTGTTTACTTCCCTTTTGAAATTTGCAGATTTCCAGAGGAATTCTCGCTTTCCAAACGTTCAACCATCGCTGATTTTGCAAAATCAATCAATTATTGCATTCCTGACCATCTAGTGCAATTACTTGGGAAGTTTATTTCATCGATTGATTTGATATTTATCGGACCAAATGGGGAAGCAGTAAAGGATTGGGAAATGCTCCAAAAATTCACCGAAGGTGAACATATGAGCGAACGGGAACACATACACTTAGCTTTGTCAAAATGTCTAAACATTGGAGTCGGTAAATTACCTCAAGACTGTGAAATCCAGCGGATCCACCAAGAGCGGAAGTTTCTCCTAGGACGATCGGGAGGCGATCGCGTTTAGCTAGGGTTTTCTCCTCGTGGGTGGTGTTTCTCGGCGGCGGATCCGATCTCGACGGCGAATTTGGGTCTGTGCGCCGGTGGAAGTGGGTCTCTCGTCTCGGCGCTCCTGTGAGTGCTCTATAGGAGATCTTTTGGTATGGCCTCTGCATCTCGTTCGTCGGCTGGGAGTGGGTGGTTGTCCAGGACGCCGTCGCGTTCCCCAGCGAAGAAGGGATTGGAGGAGTTAGTTGCGAGTCTGTCGGCGAGGATGGGTGATCTCTTGCTGACGGACAAAGAAGCCACCGGACTGGTGATCAAAAGTATCGATTCTGCGCAGGTCCCTAGGCCTCGATGGGCGGTGGTGGGGTGGAGCTGTTCTCCTTGAAAGCTCGTGATTAGGGCGTTGGAACGCGCAATGGAGAGGGCTTGGGGTTTGCATGGCCCTGCCCAATTCAAGGAGATAGGGGAGAACAGATTTGTCGTGAGGTTCACGACGGAGGGAGACTGGAAGCATGTGATAAACAATGGTCCGTGGCAGTTTGATCTGTGTCTGCTTCTGCTGCTGAATTTTGATGGTGTTGTCCGCCCCTCTGATATGAGCTTTGATACGATGGATATCTGGATTAGGGTTTTGGATCTTCCCATGGACATGATGAACCAAGCTTATGGGGAACTGATCGGAGGCTGGGTCGGCAAGTTCATCTCTGTTGAGGTGGACGAAGATGGGATTGCATGGGGTAAAGACCTGAGAATCAGGGTGCAGGTTCGTGTTGATCAACCCCTGCCGAGGGGTGTGAGCTTGAAGGAGTCTGAAGATGAGCCTGAGGGGAGATGGTTCGATCTGAAATATGAAAAAAATCCCGCATTTTTGTTTCCAGTGTGGGAGATTGATTCATCCGCATGGGCAATGCAAGGAGGAGAAAAGTGCAGTTCCACAGTGGGGGGAGTGGCTGCGTGCATCACCGAGGAAAAGTCAGAAGCCTCCCCCTCCTGCCCGTCCGTCGGTGTCATATGGTAGCTATGGTAGCCGATGCTCGGACTGGGACCATAGGTACAAGGAGGGTGTGTCCATCCGCGATATTCCTCCTCGAAGAAATCTCACTCGTGAGTATGATTCTGCCTACTCTAGCTCTTCTCACACTGGCGAGCATGAGCAGCAATGGGGTGGTCACTAGTCCTGAGAAACGCCACAGGGCGAAGGACAAGGGTCCACAGGCTGACAAAACGCCACTGGCTGCAGCGCCAAAGCAGTACAAAACTGGGACTTTCACCCGGCGGCCGAGGGCACCAACTGGCAATTCGAGCCGTGACAAACAACAGGTGCCACAGGGTACCTATGACAAGAAGAGGAGAACGAAGCAGGTATGGTTACCTGTCCCGGTCCGGGTGCTCGGAGTCGGATGGGAAAAGGCAGAGAGTGAGTTCTGGTTCTGTATTCGATAGACTCGAAGATCCATCGACGGTCCCTGCGAGGCAGGGCCGCCGGGACCAATGAATCTCCTGGCCCGTAACTGCCGTGGACTGGGGTTGGACGCGGCGGTGGGCGAACTTCGAGATCTGATTAGATCCTACAACCTGATGTCTACGTGTGCTTCTATTCTTGTAGACAATGTTGGGCCTCCAAGAGCAGAGATTTGTAGAACAGCAGCAAGTTTCCCTTAAGTGAATCACCCAAGGTTTATCGAACTCAGGGAGGTAGAGGTCAAAGATATACCTCTTAAGCAACCCTGCAATTAATATACAAGAAGTCTCTTGTGTCCCCAACACACCCAATACACTTGTCAGATGTATAGGTGCACTAGTTCGGCGAAGAGATAGTGAAATACAAGTAATATGGATGATTATAAGTAGTAATTGCAATCTGAATAAAATGGCAGCAAGCAAACATGTAGCAGAACTTGTTGTAAACGTGTTTCAATGCTTAGAAACAAGGCCTAGGGATCATACTTTCACTAGTGGACACTCTCAACAATGATCTCATAACTGAATAAGTAAAAGCTACTCTTAAACACTCTCTTGTTGGATAACAAACACCATTCATTGTGTAGGGCTACAAAAGCACACCTCAAGCCGGAGTAAACAAGCGCCACAACGTCATAAAGGAATCACACACGGTGCACACACTGTCACCTTTACACCGTGGAGAGTACCGGAGTTCATATTAAAGTAACCTATAGAGTGCATAATAGATAAAGAGTAACATCTACATATTCAACTAGATTAGCACAACTGAACACAAGTAAATACTACTCGGGATTATTCTCCTTCTTGATGAAGCAAGAGTACTATGCGTAGGGCTGCAAAAGCACACCTCAAAGTCTGAGTAAACAAACACCACAATTCCCAAGAATAAGCCATGATAAATGTCTAAATTATTCATAGAGTCACACAAGTACCCACACTGTCACCTTGATACCGTGTTGTCACAATGACTCCAGAAACTAGACAAAATCACTTGAGTAGCATAAACATTATTAATGTATTCAGCGATACTAGCAATACACATGATCACATAAAGATCACACCATGGGAGAGAGAGATGAACCACATAGCTACCGGTAGAGCCCTCAGCCTCGGGGGAGAACTACTCCCTCCTCATCATGGGAGTCAGCAGCGGCGATGAAGATGGCGGTGGTGTCGATGGAGATGACTCCGGGGGCAATTCCCCGTCCCGGCGCGTGCCGGAACAGAGATTCTGTCCCCCGAAACTTGTCGTCGATGGCGGCGGCGCTGCGGAACTCTTCGTGGAAATTGGCTTGGTGTTTTAGGGTTTTCGCGTCTGAGGCAATATATAGGCGAAGGGGCGATGTCGGTGGAGGTCCTGGGCTCCCTCCTCACCTCCCGGCGCGCCTGTGGGCCCAGCCGCGCGAGCAGGTGGTTTGGAGGCCGTGGGCCTCCCCCTGGCTTGCCCTTCTGGCTCCGTGTGTCCCTCGGAAAAATAGGAGGTTTGGCTTTTGTTTCGTCGAATTCCGAGAATATTGCCCGAACAGCTTTTCTGGAACCAAAAACAGCAGAAAACAGGAACTGGCACTGTGGCATCTTGTTAATAGGTTAGTCCCAGAAAATATAATAATGATATATATGCATATAAAACATGTGACAATGATACATAAAACAAGCATGAAACATCAGAAATTATAGATACGTTGGAGACGTATCAAGCATCCCCAAGCTTAGTTCTACTCGTCCTCGAGTAGGTAAACGATAAAACAAATAATTTCTGAGGTGACATGCTACCAACATAATCTTGATCATAATAATGTAAGGCATGTGAGCTGAGATCAAATCATTCAAAGCAAATGTCTATAGTTGATATAAAGATAATAAAGCAAGAGTCAAACAAGCTAAAAGTTTTCATGAACTATTGCTTTAAAGACATGAAACCGTACAAGGTTCATTAAAGATGGTTTAAGTATCCAGCATAGGAGTTCTATCCTTCAATCCAAGCATCAAGCAAATTTTCATAACATAGAAGGATTCAGCCAAGTAAACATAAACATGAACGTCATGAATCAACTGTTTCGAAGTCTACTCAACCGGTGAGCGCAAGCATTTGGTATTGGCACCAGATGTTATGGCAAAGAGAACATTAATGGGGGTTTGGAAGGCCAATGGAAGAAAGTCTCACAAAGCTATAAGTGATCATTAGACAAGAGGAAGTCTTATAATCGAAGCTATGTAAGGAGTAGTGATTGCCATGCAACGGATGCACATAGAGCTATATGTGTATGAAAGCTCTCCAATGGAACTAGTGGGGGTGCATCCAACTTGGTTGCTCATGAAGACCTAGAGCACTTTTGAGGAAGCTCATCATTGGAATATACAACCCAAGTTCTATAGTGTAAATTCCCCACATAGTTATACAAGTAGAACATGAAAACTCTCTCACATGGAGTATAGGTGCTAAACATGAGCACAAATGATGACTATGAATACTGCAGGTGCTAAACATGAGCACAAGTGTGGATAAAGGATAGTAATGTTGCCCCCTTTTTCTTTATTCTTTTTTTTTTTTTTTTCTTTTTTCTATTTTTTTCTTTTTCTGTTTCACTTTTCGATGGCCTCCATGGCTCTTTTCTAGAGGGGCAACACTCTAATATGATTACAAACTTTTTGGTACAAATAACTCATAATGAACAAAACATGATGTATAAAACTGTATGCCTCTGCCAGTGTAGCAGGATATGCAATGATCTAGCGTAACATGGGTAAACCACACATCAGCTGTATAGAATCATGCAAAGCAATATATAATGATAAATGACAACAAGTCATGTAATGTAAATGGATGTTGCATGGCAATATATCTCGGAACAGCTATGGAAATGCTGTGGTAGGTAGGTATGGTGGCTGTTTTGAGGAAGATGTATGGGCTTATGTGTAGGAGAACAAGAGGAAGTCCTCCCACGGGGTTGGATGTACTGGCGAAGTATGCACAACTCTCAATGTGAGCAGAAGGCAATGCACAGCACCGAAGAGGCTAGCAAATATGGATGGTGGAAGTGCCAAAAACCGTAGCTTAACATTAGTCAAAAAGAACTCACAAGTTTATTGCAAACAACTAGCAGGTTCAACATTAAGAGCATGATTAAAATTCACTCCAAGAAGGGCCGTTCACGGCGGTACAAGTACCCCGTTAGATCCCTCGACCTTCAGCACAACTTAGTTACTACGATGAACTTTCAGACATGGAAAGCTATCAAGTCCAACTACACCTTCAACAATTTTAGTATAGTTTGTAGTACGGTACAAGCTTAAAGACAACAATCCACTAATGATTTTAACTTAATTAACCAGCAAGCTTTACCATCTAAATATCTCAAAACATTTGCAAAGAATCAAGTTATCAAAGTTTCAATGATCTACAAGATTATGCAAGTTTTCATACCACTACCACATGCAGCATTTTCTTTTTCCAAGCAAACACCAAACAACTTACTTAAACATAAACTCTCCAAATGATAATATAATGCAGCAAGAGAGTATTTATAAACACGTGCTAACAGCTCAAAGAGATGCATGAAAAACAGGAGCTAAAAGCACTGCAGTAGCTAGTTAAGAATACTCAACAAATATAAGTGAAGAACATGAGTATTCACATGAAAAAGCGGAGCGTGTCTCTCTCCCACACAAGGATTGCTAGGATCCGAATTTATTCAAACAAAACAAAAAAAAAGCACACAGACGCTCCAAGTAAAGCACATAAGATGTGAAAGAATTAAAATATAGTTTCACTAGAGATGACCTGATAAGTTGTTGATGAAGAAGGGGATGCCTTGGGCATCCCCAAGCTTAGACGCTTGAGTCTCTCTGAATATGGTTGGGATGAACCACGGGGGCATCCCCAAGCTTAGCTTTTCACTCTTCTTGATCACATAATATCACCCTTCTCGCTTGATCCTTGAAAACTTCCTTCACACCAAACTCAAACAGTTCTCATTAGAGGGTTAGTGCATAAAAAAATTCTCATATTCTGTAATGACACAATCATTAAAAGCTTCTGGACATTAGCTACAGCCACCAATGCTTTGTGGAGCAAAGAAATCCACACAAACATCGTAAAAGAGCGAATGCAAAACAAAAGGCAGAATCTGTCAAAAACAGAACAGTCTGTGAAGACGAATTTTTTCGAGGCACTTAAGTTGCTCAGATGGACTGGTCCAAATAATGAAAGTTGCGTACATATCTGAGGAAGATGCGTGATTTTTTACAGAATTTTTCGAATTTTCTACAGGGAGAAAAGCTCAAATTCGTGACAGCTAAAAATCTGTTCTGCGCAGAAATCCAAATCTTGCATCAACTTTCAATAAAACTTTACTTGGCACAACAATGCAATAAAATAAAGATACAAAGGAGTTGCTACAGAAGTAACAAACCTTGACTCAAAGAAAAAAAAAGCAAAAATAACAGAAAATAAAAACAATGGGTTGTCTCCCATAAGCGCTTTTCTTTAAAGCCTTTTAGCTAGGCATAGTGATTTTTATGATGCCCACATAAAGATGAGAGTTGAAACATAAAAGAGAGCATCAAGAAGCATATATAAAACATGTTTAAATCTAACACTCTTTCTATGCATAGGAGTCTTGTAAGAAAACAAGTCAATGAAGAACAAAGTGACTAGCATAGAAATGCAAAACAAGTGTAACTTCAAAAATTTCAACATAAAGAGAGAGACTTAATATTATTGTGATATATGAAATGTCTCCCTCTCTCATAAGGACCAGTAGGTCTTAAAGTACCCAGCAAATAAAAGCAAATCAAGAGAAAGCTCAAAACATTCATCATAAAGAGAAGAAATTTAGTAACATGAAGATTTCTATAACCATACTTTCCTCTCTCAAAATAATTTTCAGCGGCATCATGAATAAACTCAACAATATAGCTATCACATAAAGCATTCTTATCATGATCCACATGCATAAAAGTATCATTACTCTCCACATAAGCATAATCATTAATAATAGTGGAGTAAAAGTATCACAACCATCATTGTATTCATCATAAATTGCAGGCATAGTATAATCATAATAAACTTTATCCTCCATAGTAGGTGGCACCAAAATACCACTATCATTATAATCATCATAAATTGGAGGCAAAGTATCATCAAAGAAAATTTTCTCCTCAAAACTTGGGGGACTAAAAATATCATATTCATCAAAACCAGCTTCCCCAAGCTTAGACTTTTCATAGCATTAGCAATAATGGTGTTCAAAGAATTTATAGTAATACATTGCTACCATCATGCAAACAAGCCTCCATAGGTTTTTTAATTTTCTCTTCAAAAGCATCATGTCCTAATTCAATATAAAGTTCATAAAGATCTCTAATTTTTTTGTTGTTTTCCATTAAGCCTAACTAGTGAAAATAAAAACAAGAAACAAAAAGATAAATTGCAGAATCTAAAGGAAATACTTCGAGCACTCACACACTAGCAACATACTAGAAAATAGCTTAGTAGCCAGAGGATGTGAATACCTTTTACCTTACCTCCCCGGCAACGGCGCCAGAAAATAGCTTGATGTCTACGTGTGCTTCTATTCTTGTAGACAGTGTTGGGCCTCCAAGAGCAGAGGTTTGTAGAACAGCAGCAAGTTTCCCTTAAGTGAATCACCCAAGGTTTATCGAACTCAGGGAGGTAGAGGTCAAAGATATCCCTCAAGCAACCCTGCAATTAAGATACAAGAAGTCTCTTGTGTCCCCAACACACCCAATACACTTGTCAGATGTATAGGTGCACTAGTTCGGCGAAGAGATAGTGAAATACAAGTAATATGGATGATTATAAGTAGTAACTGCAATCTGAAATAAAGATGGCAGCAAGCAAACATGTAGCAGAACTTGTTGTAAACGGTGTTTCAATGCTTAGAAACAAGGCCTAGGGATCATACTTTCACTAGTGGACACTCTCAACAATGATCTCATAACTGAATAAGTAAAAGCTACTCTTAAACACTCTCTTGTTGGATAACAAACACCATTCATTGTGTAGGGCTACAAAAGCACACCTCAAGCCGGAGTAAACAAGCGCCACAACGTCATAAAGGAATCACACACGGTGCACACACTGTCACCTTTACACCGTGGAGAGTACCGGAGTTCATATTAAAGTAACCTATAGAGTGCATAATAGATAAAGAGTAACATCTACATATTCAACTAGATTAGCACAACTGAACACAAGTAAATACTACTCGGGATTATTCTCCTTCTTGATGAAGCAAGAGTACTATGCGTAGGGCTGCAAAAGCACACCTCGAGCCCTTAGCCTCGGGGGAGAACTACTCCCTCCTCATCATGGGAGTCAGCAGCGGCGATGAAGATGGCGGTGGTGTCGATGGAGATGACTCCGGGGGCAATTCCCCGTCCCAGCGGCGTGCCGGGACAGAGATTCTGTCCCCCCGAAACTTGTCGTCGATGGCGGCGGCGCTGCGGAACTCTTCATGGAAATTGGCTTGGTGTTTTAGGGTTTTCGCGTCTGAGGCAATATATAGGCGAAGGGGCGATGTCGGTGGAGGTCCTGGGCTCCCTCCTCACCTCCCGGCGTGCCTGTGGGCCCAGCCGCGCGAGCAGGTGGTTTGGAGGCCGTGGGCCTCCCCCTGGCTTCCCCTTCTGGCTCCGTGTGTCCCTCGGAAAAACAGGAGGTTTGGCTTTTGTTTCGTCGAATTCCGAGAATATTGCCCGAACAGCTTTTCTGGAACCAAAAACAACAGAAAACAGGAACTGGCACTGTGGCATCTTGTTAATAGGTTAGTCCCAGAAAATGTATAATAATGATATATAATGCATATAAAACATGTGACAATGATACATAAAACAAGCATGAAACATTAGAAATTATAGATACGTTGGAGACGTATCACAACCCAGCGGTGGTCTTTCTGTGCGAGACAAAGAAAAAAGCAAAAGCTATGGATAAGCTAAAATGGAGCCTAGGGTTCCGGAATGGGGTGATCGTCGACTGCGTTGGCAAGAGCGGTGGTCTTGCTCTGTGGTGGCGGGATGGGGTGGATGTGTCCGTCAGACCGTGGTGCATGTACTACATTGATGCATCAATCTCTTTTGATGGTAAAACCTGGAGGTTTACTAGGGTATAATGAGCCACGGACTGAACAGCGACACAAAACCTGGGAAAAATTGAGATATCTAAACACCCAAGATGATCTCCCGTGGCTGTGTGCTGGCGATTTTAACGAGATTGTAGCTCAAGATGAACAGCTAGGGGGGAATCCAAGAAGTGAATCAAACATGTTGTCTTTCAGAGAATGCCTAGATGATTGTGGTCTTATTGACCTAGGATACAAGGGTTATTCATTCACATGGAATAATAACCGTAGTGGGGATGCAAATGTCCAGGTCAGATTAGACAGGGGTACAGCGACAGCGCCGTTCATGTCCATGTTTCCCTTCACTCAGGTTGAGCATATTGTTGCTGAGGAGTCCGACCATATGGCTTTGCTTGTTCGGGTCTTGACGGAGGCAGGTGTGGGCTCTAGGCCGGTTCAGCGTGGCTTTGCTTTCGAGGAAATGTGGACTAGGCATGAAAATTATGAGGATATGATCAAGGAGAAGTGGGCAAGTGGTCCGAATAGGGAGCTAGGCATCAAGGGTCTGTGGAATCACCTTCGTGATATGACAAAGGAGATCAAGCAGTGGAGTTTTGAGACTTTTGGTTCAGTCAGGGCTGAACTGAAATCCCTTCGGACCAAGTTAGAAGACGCTAAAATGAATGCGCTGGTCACTGGATCGGAGCAAGACGTGCATGATATTCAGCAGCGTCTTCACGAGATATATGAGCGTGAGGAGATAATGTACCGCCAGTGCTCACACCAAGAGTGGCTCAAGGCCGGCGAACGCAACACAAAATATTTTCAAAACCGGGCGTCTCACAGGAGACGGAAGAACACGGTGCACGTGCTTCGGTGGGAGGATGGCAGTATTTGTGATACCAATGAGGGAATGACAGAAATGGCACTAGCGTTCTATCAGAACCTCTACACTTCTGAAGGTTCAAGCAATGCTGCTCGCGTCCTAAATCTGTTTGAGCGGTTCGTGACAGAGGATATGAACCGGGTGCTTGTTGGAGCCTTCACCGAGAAAGAGATAGAGGTGGCCTTGTTTCAAATGGGACCGATGAAAGCCCCTGGTCCTGATGGGCTTCCAGCGCTGTTTTATCAACGACACTGGTCATTGTTAAAACCGGCTGTTTGTGGTGCGGTTCGGATTTCTTAGCTGGTACGGACTGCCTTGCTGAGTTCAATGATACAATTCTGGTTCTCATCCTGAAGGTGAACCATCCGGAGCTTCCCTCCCAATTCCGGCCAATAAGTCTTTGCAACGTGCTCTACAAAATCGCTTCTAAGGTCCTGGCAAATAGGCTCAAAAAGATCCTCCCAATTCTGATCTCGGAGGAGCAGAGCGCGTTCGTGCCTAGGTGGATGATCACGGATAACGTCCTCATCGCGTATGAATGTGTGCATGCTATTCGGAAAAGGAAGAGGAAGAAGCCACCGTGTGCTGTTAAATTGGACATGATGAAAGCCTACGACCGGGTAGAGTGGATATTTCTCGAACAGATGATGACCAAGATGGGCTTTTCCGAGCGGTGGGTTGCAATGATTATGAGATGTGTTACTTCTGCTCGGTTTGCGATTAAGCTGAATGGAGGGGTCTCGGAGGGTTTTTTACCTTCGAGGGGTTTGCGACAGGGTGACCCCATCTCCCCGTATCTGTTCTTATTTTGTGTTGAAGGTTTTTCGGCGCTCCTGCGCAAAGCACAGATGGATAAACAACTCGCTGGAGTTGGTTTTGGTGCTGGTGGCCCTACTATTACTCACCTGCTGTTCGCTGACGACAGCATTGTGTTTCTAGAAGCTAGCCGTGCTAGTATGGAGGCGCTGCGTGGGGGTGCTGCAAGCTTATGAAGAGTGTTCAGGGCAGAGGGTAAATCTGCAGAAGTCTTCCATTTTCTTTGGCAAGGGCTGCATGGAGGATACTCGCAATGAGCTCAAACAGGTGGTTGGTATTTCACGTGAAGCGCTCTCGGAGAAGTACCTGGGCTTGCCAACGGTTGTTGGCAGATCGAAAGATGGCGCTTTCAAACATTTGCCAGAGAGATCGTGGGGAAAAGTTCAGGGTTGGAAGGGGCAGGGAATGTCGATGGAGGGCAAGGAGACTTCGGTGAAATCGGTTCTCCAAGCTGTGCCTACATACTCAATGAGGTGTTTCCTGATTTCTAACAAAATGTGTAGCAAGCTAACTTCCATCTCCTCAAGATTCTGGTGGGGGGAAGCTGATGGCAAGCGGAAGGTGCACTGGATTGCGTGGGACAAAATGTGTGCGCCCAAGAGACGAGGTGGGATGGGTTTCTGGAATTTCTCTGTTTTCAATCAAGCTTTATTTGCAAAGCAGGCGTGGCGTATCCTGACCTCTCCAAATTCGCTGTGCTCGAGAGTTCTGCGTGCTAGATACTTCAAGACGGGGGACTTTTTGACTGCAAACTGCCCCAAGTCGGCATCCTATTCGTGGAGAAGTATTGTTCATGGCAGAGAGCTGCTGAAAGACGGCCTGATCTGGAGATTAGGTGATGGCAGTTCGGTTAATGTGTGGTGTGATAACTGGATTCCCCGTGCAGGCTTGCATCGTCCACTGGGACACAAGCCTAATGCAGTGGTTAACAAATTGATGAGTTGCTGTTACCGGATGGAA
Organism: Poa pratensis; assembly: GCA_947311845.1. Taxonomy (NCBI): domain Eukaryota; kingdom Viridiplantae; phylum Streptophyta; class Magnoliopsida; order Poales; family Poaceae; genus Poa; species Poa pratensis. The sequence continues at coordinate 165,956,369 of CAMZMU010000041.1, forward strand.
GTGGATGGAACGAGGATAAGCTAAATGAGGTCTTCTTTGAGGGAGATGTGGCTGACATAAGGAAAATTTCCGTGGGTAGAGCTGGACCGTAGACTATCCCGCATGGAATTACACCAAAAACGGAATTTTTAGTGTCAAGTCGGCGTATCACTTGAAGATGCAGTTGAAGAAGAGGCAAGCTACGGGCGCTGGTTCGTCTACCACCTGTGATGAGCACAAAGGGTGGCTCGCCCTTTGGGCAGCAGCAATCCCGGGGAAAGCAAAGATCCATGTGTGGAGAATGGCTAAGAACGGGCTGGCAGTAGGCGATGAGGTGCAGCGCCGATGCATCAAGGAAGGTGTCAAATGCATTGCCTGCCACAGAGATGAATCCCTCCTTCATCGCTTTTGGAGATGCCCACATTCGGTTGCGGCTTGGGAACACCTGCGTGAGATCACTGGGTTGCAGTTGTGTGTCCCAAACGCATATGTTCGACGTTTCAGAGATATGCAGGGTTGGCTCCTGGACTGGTTGGGTCGACTGGACGACAAGGAACTTGCTGTCGGTATAATGATGATGTACCAGCTATGGCTAGCTCGTAACGATGCGAGAGACGAGCAGAAGATCGAGGATCCAAGAGGCATAGCCAGGCGATCGCTTGCGCTGGTCGAGGAGTGGGCTGGATTAAAATCTGCTATCAGCGTACCGCCGATGGGGGCAACAGAGCACTGGCTTCCTCCCGACGATGGCTGGCTCAAACTCAATGCTGATGGGGCGTTCTATGGAGTCATCTGGGCATGGAGGCAGTGGGGTGGTTCTGCGGAACCAACATGGCGTTTTCCTGGCTGGGGAATGCCGTTTTTTACCCTCTGTGCCTGATGCGGAGAGAGCGGAACTGATCGCCTGCAAGGATGCGCTGATCTTGGCAAGGAGAATGGGTGTGATGAATATTTGTCTGGAAACGGATTGCCTGGGTGCAGTGACGAAGCTACAAAGCAGCGACATGGATCGGTCGTTTCACGGTCCTTTGGTGGAGGAAATAAAGTTGTTGCTGAAGGGTTTCACGAACCACACGGTGAGGCACGCGTGACGAACCTGCAATGGTGTGGCGCACCGTTTAGCCAAGGAGGGATGCAGCTTCAAGAGAAGTAATACTTGGGTGGATGTTCCGCCGGAGTGGATCGTTAGTCTCCTAGCTCTTGATTATGTTTTCGAGTAATGTAAGGTAGTCTTAGTCTAAAAAAAAAAGATTGTGAAATCCAGGTATAATGATAATATTTTCATAGTGCATCATCATACATGGTGGCCGTATTTTGTTCACGACATCAGACTAGGTGCATGGTAGCATCTGGTTTTAACAACTATACATGTGTTTTCTTGGAACAGGACGCGAAGTACCATTTGTTTTCTAGTGTCACTGTCAACGTTGTGCTAGAAATGATCAACTTGTCCATAAAGTGTGTGGAAAGTATGTCCATCGATCTGAAGAATGTCCAAATTCCCCATCCAAGAGGCTACGATGATGTTATGGCGTTTGCACATTTCCTCACTAGCAAGGTGAACTTTTTATACTCACGCACAAGTTTAAGAAGGGATTTCTTTTATTCAGCTCTGTCGATTCAGTTGTTTAAATTGCGTAGTTACGCGTGACCTAAGCCATCTTTGCTTAGTGCACGGCCACTAGGCTAATTGCGTTTTGTGCAGGGGCAGAGGCAGGATTTAGACATGGGGGGGGGGGGGGGGAGACATCAGTGATTGTAAGAGGCATTTCCAAATCTTCGATAAAAGCATTGTGTGAATATAAAGTATCTCAATCTTCAGTCACATAACATAGCAGGGTAAGGAAACCACGGCAAAGAAAACTACCATTTAAGATTCCAAATATAGATCTACTACTACCACCAACAATTGGATCTGAAATTTCAGCGCCATGCCAGATTAGATGTTTAAACAATTGGCTTGAAAAAACTATTTGGTATATTCATCTTTGTAGGATTTAGTAGATCTAACCTTGGAGCGTTCCCTTCCCCGTCCATAGTAGAAGGGCGATATTTGGATCCTCTCGCTCGCACCACCGCCGCGCCGTCAATCCGCTTGATTCCCCACCCTCCGGCGGCCGCTCCGGCGGCGGGAGGACGGGGAATCACCGGATCTGTGCATAGCTATGTAGGGGTGAGTGGGTGTCCTGCCGGCGTCGCCATGGAGGAAGGGGCGGAGCTGGTGGTGTTTTTGCAGGTGGAAGGCTTCTTCTTCGTCGGCGGTGCTTCACGGAGTTCTGGCGACGACCTTCTACCGCGCCCGCGCTCGCAGCTCTCTGGAGTTGTTGTGCGCGGTTTCCCCTTCGTCGGAGGCCGCGGGACGGCGGATCCGGCGTCGACGACTTTTGTGCAGGAGGACGGAGGATTCAGCGCGAGATCGGCGGATTCCAATGGTGTAGGTTTGCTGCGGCGGCCGACGATCGGCGACTTCCCGTCCGCTCGAGGAAGTTCTTGTTCCAAGGTCAAGGAGAGCTGGAGCGGCGGCGCGCCATCGACGGCGCCTAGGAGGAAGACGAGCTCGACTTTGCAGGAGGGTTGGACTGTAATTTTGACTTTCTGGAGGACCTTTCTGTAATTTGCTGAATTTTTTTTCAGCCTCTTGAACTCGCAAAAAAAAAAAAAGGATTTAGTAGATCTATTATCTTCATTTGTACAGGAAAAATAGAACAAAAGGGAATTAGATAGCAGCACGTACTTGCTTGTATTGTGTGCCTGACAGATAATTTGGTGGTGATTTCACGGGACTATGAATCTATGATGCGAACCTACGGCGTCCGGGCAAGACGATCAGCGGCGGAGCCATATTCCCGGCTACTCGGAACTCGGATGTATGTACTCTCTCCGTTCCAAATTACTTGACAGTCTAGATACATCCGTATTTGGACAAACTCAAATCAAGTAGATATATCCGTATTTGAACAAACTCAAGTCAAGTACGGAGTGAGTACAAGTCATCCAGCTTCGACGGTTTGCGAGCTGGAGCAGCGAGATCGATAGTGATTTGTGAAACGGTGAGGGGAGACGTGGGAACGATCTGTGGCCTAGTAAGTCAGGTAGATGGGCTGTTGATTGCTGGGCTTCATTCCGTACATATTGCTGCTAGCTTTGGGGAGCGCCTAGTTAGCCACCCGTGCGGAGGAAAGAACCCTCAGCACATCCTGCGCGTTACTGGGCCGGCCCAGTTCTGGCTCGTTTCCCTGCTTCAACTGTTTCTTCGTACCGTTATAAAAAAAACTGTTTCTTCGTACCAATTCTTTTGGACTGTTTCCTGTCTAGGATGGCATGCAGGGAGCGCGCGTTCCTTCTCTTTCAAAAACAAGTAGTACGATCCTACTAACTTTTATTTAGGTGCGAACACTCGAACTCCTTTAAAAATATGTACACAAAAATTATGCGCGTACACGAGTAAGTTCCATTCCTATACTCAATTTCGAGTTTCGTTGATTGAAAATTCTCAATTTTGAATAAATGTTCGAAACCTTTTTAGCCAAATTTTATCGAATTCGTCACACTCGGTTGATCGGTTGAAATATCATTTGACGAGGAGTTTAATCTAAATGTTTCGCACAACTTTCATGTTGTAATTTTTTTGTTTCGATGGTCATACACGAGATAATCTAGATAATCTTGAACTGTAGTTTAAAGTTTACACTCATCACTATAAGCGTCTTCTCCAACTAGTGTCACCGCCGCTCACCGCGGTTAACTCCGTCATCGCGGCTGCACCGCCGCCATCCTGCGCTGTTGTTCAACTCGCGGCTCTTCATGGTTCTGCCACGTAGATGGTTCTAAATTCAAAATTGTTCATATTTGAAATCTGGATATATTAGATATTTTTCAAAATCTAAACTATTTTTAAAAGTGAACATTTAAAATATGAAAAATAAATAAATCTGAACCAATTTCGAATAATAAACATTTTTAAAAATATGAACAATTTTGAAATATGAATAATTTGAAAAACATGAATATTTTCAAATATGAACAATTTTGAAAATAAGAACCATTTTCGAATGTGATTTTTTTTAAAGTTTTTCAAAACTAAGAACATATGTTTTCAAAATAATAAAAAATAAACAGCAAAACAAGTAATACGAACCATTTTAAAAGTGAAAAGAAAAAGCCGGTGAACAAAAATTATTTATGTTACTAGCTTAGCGCAGAATGTGTCAACAAATCTACGAACACTATTTTTGAACAATTTTATAAAATGAACAGAAAATGGAGGTGAACGAAAACTATTTTTAACAAATTTATAAAATAAACATAAAATAGCGGTGAACGGAAACTATTTTTGAGCAATTTTAAAAGTGAACAGAAAAGGCCGGTGAATGAAACCTTTTTTGAACGATTTTAAAAAGTGAACAGAAAAATGTCTATGGACGAAAAATATTTTGAACAATTTTTTAAAAGTGAACAGAAAAAATTCTATGAACGGAAATGACTTTTGAACGATTTTAAAAATGAACAGAAAAGGCCATTGAATGAAAACTATTTTGAACGATTTTAAAAAATGACCAGAAAATAGCGATGAACTGAAACTGTTTTTGAACGATTTTTAAAAGTGAACAAAAAAGGCCAGTGAACGAATTTTTTTTTAACGATTTTAAAAAATGAACAGAAAAAGGTCTATGGACGGAAATTATTTTTGAATCATATTTTAAGAACTGACCAAAAAAAAAGTCTATGAACGGAAATGACTTTGAACGATTTCAAAAATGAACAGAAAAGACCGTGAACGAAAACTATTTTGAACGATTTTTGAAAATGAACAGAAAATAGGGTGAACGGAAACTGTTTTTGAACGATTTTTAAAGTTGAACAGAAAAGGCCTGTGAACGATATTTTTTTAACGATTTCAAAAAGTGAACAAAAAAAGTCTATGGACGGAAATTTTGTTTGAACAATTTTTAAAAAGTGAACAGAAAAATGTCTATGAACGGAAATGACTTTTGAATGATTTAAAAAATTAACAGAAAAGGCTGATGAACGAAAACTATTTTTGAAAGATTTCAAAAAATGAACAGAAAATAGCGGTGAACGGAAACTGTTTTTTGAACGATTTTTAAAAGTGAACAGAAAAGGCCGGTGAATGAAAACTATTTTTGAACGATTTAAAAAAATGACCAGAAATAGCGGTGAACGGAAACTGTTTTTGAACGATTTTTTAAAGTGAACAGAAAAGGCCGGTGAACGAAATCTTTTTTGAATGATTTAAAAAAGTGAATAGAAAAATTCGACGAACGGAAATTATGTTTGAACAATTTGTTAAAAGTGAACAGAAAAAAGTCTATGAATGGAAATGACTTTTGAACAATTTTTATAGATGAACAATTTTCAAATCTGAACATTTTTAGAATTGAACATTTTCAAAAAACTAAAATTCAAATAAAATAAAATAAGATCTAGTAAGAAAACTGAAAAGAAGAAAGAAAAGAAACAACCAAAAAAAGAAAAACGAAAAAATGAACAGAAAAAGTCTATGAAGTGAACGATTTTTTTTAGAAAAAGTGGATAGAAAAAAGTCTATGAACAAAAATTACTGTTGAACGATTTTTATATATGAATAATTTTTAAATCTGATCATTTTTAGAATTGAACATTTAAAAAAATGAATGTTCATAATAAAATGAAATAATATCTAGTAAGAAAACCGAACAGAAGAAGAAACAGCCAAAAAAAGAAAAATGAAAAAGAAGAAAGAAAAAGAAACAACAAAAAAAAATGAAAAAATGAAACAGGTGCATGTACTGGGCCGGCCCATAAGGCGAAGGGGGTATGCGGCGCGGGTTAGTAGGAAACGCCCTAGCTTTGTGCTGTTGGGCTTAAGTTTTTTTGCGTGGCGTTGGGCTTAAGTATTAATACGGAATTATTAGCAGCCATCAACGCGGATACCATTTTACATATGGCCACTACCTGCTGCAATATTTTGTTGGGGGGGGGGGGTGGGGGGGAGGGTCTGATCCCCCGTCTCCGCCCCTGGTTTTGTGTACATATAGGAAAGCCGTTTTCTGTTGTATCTTCAAGGTTTTGATTTTCTTATATAATTTCATCGAGTCACGCATTGTTCATTTTTTGGGTCTAATTGCGACATGTGTGATTGCTGTGCAGTTGCACCGTATCGTCCTACTCAGTCTCTCGGAGATGTTCATAGGGGTAGGGTGTGCGTGCGTTCATAGGGGTGAGTGTGTGCGCGTGTATATGAGCGCCTGCGTTGTACTGTGTTTCGCAAAAAAAAAACTTAAACGGTTAGACATATGTTTTTGTGTGTATATCAGATTTATAAGAAAGTGAATGGTCTTAATTAAAACTAGTCCCGGATAGCATTTGTGTAGCAATGTTTACACGTTATAAGTTTTTATTTATTAAGAAGAACCCGTTAATTATAGCGGGTGATTTAACTCAGGATCCTTCCTTGCAAATGCTCCAGGGAATTGCTTTGGATACTGCATACGCCGTGGTTCACTTGTGCCTGGAGAAACAATTCCAACCTTCAGAGCTCACGTTGGAGGAACTAGCACAGATTGATTTTCCCTGCGAGCGTGCTCGTGTCCTGTTGCATGATAAACAGAGTGTCTTTGGCAAATCCAACCGCCAAGATCGAGATTCGTGCAAGAAGTTGATCAAATGGTGCTGCAAGCTTAGCATCAGTCCTGAAATTATTTTCACACGATACATTATTTATTTCTAATCGTGCACGATCTTTTACGTTGAACAGTCCAAAGTTAGGATTTAAATGCCTCTTCTAGCTTTTTTATTTTATATATATTTCTCTCAAGTTTTCTTTTCCAAAATAAAAGCAAACACAAGCGGTAAAAGATATATTTAGAGGAGATTCAGCTCCTGAACTGTTGGACCGCAAAGGTGGCATCGAGGTCCTTGGATATGTATTGCCGCAGCAGCTCTGCTCCACTATTATCCCACACAGAGACTTCGCCACACCGAACTAAGGCACAGTCACCTACCGCACCACCACTAGGCACAACCGTATCTGGGTGTCGTGGAACCCCTCGGCTCGGCACAACAGCAGTCGCTCACTTCCGCCCTCTCGGTAGGGGTCACCTGCCGCACCACCTCAAATCACCGCCACCGCTATCGGCCTGCCGCCATAAGTTGTTGTTGTGCGATGCTTAGCTCTGTGTGAATTCAAAATTGCCGGTCTGAATCTCAATTATTAATGCTCTGCTATACATATTTGCACATAATTTATTTCAACAAACCGTGAACCGCATGTTCACACGCGATTACTCAAATTGTAGTCGTGTGTGATTAGCTCGACATCTCACATGACTGAAAACAACTAAAGAGTGTGTGATGACTTGGACATCGCACACACTTAAATTTGTTGCACACGGTTCATAACTAAAGCTTGTACGTTCCATTAAATCACGCAAATTTTATTGCTCTATGTGCGGTTGGGGCTTAAATGACCCGATCTGTATTAGTGTCCTACAAGCAGCATTTCTTTTGTAATTTTCAGAGACTTACAAATATTGCAAAGTTTTAGAATGTACGGAGTAGATGCCAAAAATCAGCTGTGCATTAGCTGATAATTTGAGACAATAAACATGGCTACGTCCAGACCAACGGGAGCCCTCGATTTGAAAACGAATAAATGACTCTTGTACAATGTAAATGGTGACTGATAGGGCATGCTCAATGGTGGTGGCCTTGCTCTATATATATAGATGCAGCTTTGCAGGTTATGGACACACAATTCTCCGTCTTCGACTGATCCTTAGTTAATTAGCTCCCATCAATTAATAAGCTGAGATTGAGGAGTCAATATGGCCGCAGCAGAGGGCAAGCTGAGTCCCGAGGCCAATGCTCACGGCGACGCCATCAGCACCAAGGACTACCTGGACCCTCCTCCGACGCCGCTGTTTGACGCCGGCGAGCTCGGCAAGTGATCCTATACCGTGCCATCATCGCCGAGTTCACCGCCACGCTCCTTTTCGTCTACGTTACCGTGGCCAGCGTCATCGGACACAAGCGCCAGAGCGAGGAGGCGGCCACATCAACCCCGGGGTAACGTTCGCGCTGCTGCTGGCGAGGAAGGTGTCCCTTCCCCGCGCATTCCGCTATACGGCGGCGCAATGGCTGGGCACCGCCGTCCTTGTGTACACCGTCTTCTCGGCGACCGACCCGAAGCGCATGGCCCGAGACTCTCACGTGCCAGTGCTGGCGCCGCTGCTCTCAACTGTCGTGTACCGCGCGTAAGTTGTTGTTCTCGCCTGCAGTAAGTGTTGCTCAAAAACCCAGGCACACGTGGCAACGGTCCAGACGTAACAGACACACGCGAGAGAGACTGCACCGTCCACAACACCACTTTCCTCAAAGTTTAGCGCTTGACTCGGCGGTGAAGCCACAACTGAAATCTCAGGCGAAACCGCCTTGACTTGCTCACCGGAAAGAGGCAAAACCGGTTCCCCACACAACTCAACAAGCTCGGGCAAAGCACGACTCGCATAGAGCTCCCCAAGATCGGGCATGATCTGCATCATGGGAGCCACAACTTCATCACTGACCTCAGCCTCAAAGTAGCCGGAACAGCCGAAACAGAGGACAAGGCGCCCAACAACGATGAAAAATCCCCCACACGAGGAGAGAAACAACCATAGAACTATGTTCCCCTGTCCTCTGTGGATTCAACACCAACCTCACCAGGAGAACACAACGTAGTACTGGTCTTCAACATAGCCGGCAAAAGAGAAAGCCTGCTCAAAGCAGCCTATGCCCGCTCTAGAAAACTCCCAACCCGCGCTAGACAATCTTGAACAGCTAGAGTGGACCGCAACACCTCATCAGACGAGGGGACCGCGCCAGCGGGAGTAGAAAAGACCGACGCCAGAGACACATGTGGAAGCACCTTGCAAGGAGGCGTGGATCCCATCGAACACACACAAGAAGCTGGAGCATGATGAAGCATGGCACCGTTGCGGGACACAGGTGGCTCAATATGGCATTCTAGCGAGCTGAGAGGGCGCCATGGGTTACAGCATCCACGAGCACAATGGCCATTCTCCAAACAGCGGGAACAACGAAAGGGATCCCTGCAGACAGCCGCACGGTGCCCATGAGCAAGGCATCTGCAACATCTACCAAACATCCAAGCCGGGATGGGGCGAGGGGGCAAAGCCGAGGTTGGTGACGCCGGATTGTGCGGACCACGTCAGGGCAGCACCTGCTGCCATCCCCCATTCGCCTCTGCCTCGAGCATCGCGCTCAGTTGAGCCGGCCAAGCAGCCATGAACGAGCTTTTGGAAGCCAGCGGGGTCATCGGGGCCAACTCTTCCTCATCACTGTCATCATCCTCGCTAGCGAGAGAAGCCCACGGCTTGGTCAGGGTCCTGCCGGAGAGGACCCCTAGGAAGAGGCCGGCGGTAGCTGTTGAGACCGTAGAACGGCGACACCATCGCCAGCGACCTCGCCGTAGCTCCGCAACCCAAGCTGCGTCTGTGCCGGAGAGGAGCCGCGGGAACAGGACGGAGGACGTGGTATGGAGGCAGAGGTCGTCCCGACAGCGGCCGAGGAAGCTGGCACATCGGACAACGCCGGAGCCGGAAGGGCGGAAGACGGAGCAGGACGGCAGCCACCAGGACCGGAAGAGGGCGTCGCGTGGCGGCGACGCGCAGCCACCCTGCACGGACGACGACGCGAGAGCACCATCCGAGAAGCTTCAGGCGGCAGCATAGTCGCGAGCCATAGGGCACGATTGCCGCGACCCCAGCAGCGACGACGCCGGACTCCTAGGTGGGTGGAGAGAGGACGCCGAGAGGAATCTGGATCTGGTCGTGGTGGGAGCAGAGGAGGCCGGCGTCGGGAGATCAGGGCGGCGGCGCCTCGCCGTCCCTGGAAGCGGCCATGGTCGCGCGAGGTGGACTTCCCCTTTGCCTGACCTGTCCTCTTATTTGCCTCTTAATGTATTTTGCATTTCAAAAGAAGCGTTACTACCTACTCAAAGATGAGTACATGCTTATATGTCGAGTAATAACTCACTTCCACATATGGACACTGAACCGGGGGAGTAGTATTTTTCATCGGGGTTTGTGCTTTTGTGAACTCTACGTGTCTTAGTTCGGAGAGGCTAGATAGGTCAAAGTAACTTCTCGATGACTTTAAATCAGGGAGGCCATCGCCCCCCTCTCCCTCCCCAGAAATTTTGGTCTAGTTTTGCCACTACCGGAGCAGGACCCACCCTCCGGGGGCGACGCCGCTGCCGCTACTGCAATCGCCTGCACGGGGTGGTACTCGTTCACCACCACGTCATCCGACGGGGTGCCCGGTGGAGTTGGAACCTGGGTGCTCAGTTCTGCAGAAATGAGAAAAGATGCCGGCGTTAAAAATACGGTGTACATAGTTGCTTAAAAACACAAGGTATAGTAAATAAAAGAAAAAATGCCCATGACTAGATCTTTTTGGTCTCCAATTACTTGCACAATGAACAAGTCCAAGTACCCTAAAAGCACACGTACTCACGTAGGCACTGATGTTTTCCATGTTGCAGCAAAATATGAAAGATGCTTGGTACCATATGCATCCGAACTCAAACTAATATTAAACGGAAAAAGAGAGAAAAGGAGCGCCATGTGGACGGAATGGCATTTACTGCTAAAGCTAACCTGTCAGAGTGGAAGAAGCAGGTCTAACTCTCATCGAACTCTCCCTGCGTCACGGTTCATGTGAATCTTGCACTAAAACATGTCTAGATACATGTATGCAGAAAAAGTCTAGAAATACGCACATTTAAGAACAGAGGGTGTACTAGCTTGTCAATGCGGCGCGCTCGCTAGCAAACCTTCCCCAACGGCGCGCTGTGATCCGTGAACTTGCCATTGCATGCTTGCTTACGCCGGAGTGGGTGAAATTAAAGGTACTCTAGTAGGTAGTATACTCAGAAACTACCATACTCAATGAATTCAGCATTGTATCTATGCTTATATGATGCGTAATAACACACTACCATACATGGACACCGAACCAGGGGAATAGTATTTTTCGTCGGGGTTTGCTCGTTTATGAACTCCGCGTGTCTTACTTACGAGAGGCTATATAGGTCAAAGTAACTTCTCGATGATTTTAAATCAGTGGTGGAGCTTAAAGCGTGCAGGGGGGGGGGGGGGGGGGATCGCCCCCTATTTTGGTCAAATTTCGCCACCGTTCCAAATCATGTCGATTTTACTCTACTCGTTGACTCGATGGATGGAGTATTATTGTGCTACTACATAGAGCCCGCGTTGGAGCCCGAGTTCAAGGGGCCTCTTTTTTGGAATTTTTGAAAATGGCATTTGTAAGTTTATAAAAAATTCAGATACTATAACCTTAAATGTAGGTACGGATGAACTCTACGTGCAAAATATTAATACTCCTACAAAATAATTATATTTTATGCTGATAAAAATGAAAAAAGTGTAAATGTACTCGCTCCGTTACTAATTATAAGATGTTTTGTTAGAGTTGGGACGGGGTCCTATTTGGGTACAAAAACTCCCGGCGTCTAGTGGGTCCTGCCAGTTCATACAAGTTGCAAAGCTACTTTAGTTAGCACTACTATTAGCTGTGATACTTCTGCTGCTAGTTGAGACTTGAGACGCTGTTTGGGGATTTAGGTGGCCATGACGAAGCATCAACAGCAGCAGGGTTTAAGCGGCCATGGCGTCGTCGGCATGGAGGAGGAGGAGGAGGAGGACAAGTGGGTGAACGACTCCACCGTCGACCACAGCGGCCGGCCTCCCCTCCGCGCCGCCACTGTTGCCCGTGAGCTCTTCTTACTTGAGAGAGAGAGAGGGGAGTGTGTGCCAAAGAAATGGTTTGCCTCAATTTTTCATTTCTATTCATGGGGTATTCATAGGGTAAACACTATTCCTACAAATATCTGGCTAGATATTTCCAGCCAGCGTGGCGAACCTATCCACACAAGGACAGGTGTCACACCACTATGCGCGGGCCACACAGGTGTCCACCTGTGCTTCTAGAACCTCCTAGCAGATTCCAGACCGCCAACACCCGCGCTGACGTGTCCACGAGCAGGAGTCGACAGGCCAACTCCGTCACTCGACACTTCCTCGGGTAGGAGTCGAGAGTTCGACTCCACGTACCCGGAAACTACCTCCAGTCAGAACAACCTCCGACTGGGCTACCTACTCGAGTCCTCCTGACTCGAACACTCGGGTTCGACTGACCCGAAGTCACTCGAGTGAAAATCCACTCGAGTCGACTAGGAATACAAGCCTATTCTAACAATCACTCCCTAGGCTTGAGTTCCGGCGACACCTCCACCATGCCGATCCTTGAACGCAGCTCCGCCAGGCGGACTCGACCAAGTGGCTTGGTCAGCATGTCTGCGAGTTGGTGTTCGGTGGGCACGAACTCCAGCTCGACTTTCTTCGCCTCCACGCAGTCTCGAATGAAGTGGTACTTCAAGTCGATGTGCTTTGATCGCTCGTGGAAGACGGGATTCTTGGCGAGCGCGATAGCCGACTTGTTGTCGACCTTGAGCACCACGTGCTCAGCTTCGCCGTTGCTGAACTCGGACAGCAACCGAGCCAGCCAGATCCCCTGGCAAGCAGCTGTGGCAGCCGCCACATACTCCGACTCGCAGCTCGACAGAGCCACGATTTCTGCTTGAGTGACTGCCAGGTCACTGGGCTGCACCCGAGGAAGTACAGGGTGCCCGACGTACTCTTGCGCGAGTCGACGTCGCCCGCCAGGTCGCTGTAGCCGACCAGGCGCGGTGCACCTTTACTCCTCCCATACCTACACCCGAGTCGCTGAGACCCGGCGATGTAGCGTAGGATGTGCCTTACAGCCGCGAGGTGCTCCAGAGTTGGAGCCTCCATGAACCTCGATACGAACCCGACTGCGAAGGTCAGGTCCGGCCTCGTGTGCACCAAGTACCTGAGGCTCCCGACGATGCTCCGATACTCGGTCGCATCTGTCGCGGGTGCCGTGCTGCACTTGGACAGCTTGAAGCGTGGCTCCATGGGTGCGTGGACGGGGTTGCACCCGCCCATCCCCGCCTTCTCGAGCAGCTTCAGGGCATAGGCACCCTGCGAGATATCGATCCCGCTGGGTCCTTGTCGAACCTCGATGCCAAGGTAGTAGCTTAGCAACCCGAGATCGGACATCTGGAATAGGCTCGCATCTCCAGCTTGAATCTGTCGATGTCGCTGGAATCCGAGCCTGTGATCACCAAGTCGTCGACGTAGACACCGACTAAGAGCCGGCTCGGAGTCGCTCCTCGCGTACATGCCATGCTCCGACTCGCATCTTGCGAAGCCGAGCTTGACGAGGCATGCATCGAGCTTGGTGTTCCATGCCCTTGGCGCCTGCTTGAGGCCGTAGAGCGCCTTGCTGAGTCGAAGCACCAGGTGCTCCTTCCCCTTTGCAGCGAAGCCGGTTGGCTGCTGCACATACACCTCTTCCTCCAACTCGCCGTTGAGGAAGGCTGACTTGACGTCCATGTGGTGGACGTCCCACCCCGCACTCGCCGCCACGGCTAGCAGTAGCCTGACGGACTCGAGACGGGCCACGGGTGCGAAAACCTCGTCGTAGTCGACCCCGTGCCGCTGCACGTAGCCCTTCGCCACCAGGCGAGCCTTGTGCTTAAGGACTGCGCCATGCGCATCCTTCTTCACCTTGTACACCCACTTCAGGCCGATCGCGCGGTGACCTGGTGGTAAGGTGGCCAGCCTCCAAGTCGAATTGGACTCGATGGCCTCCAGCTCCTCTTGCATCGCCTGCCTCCAGCTGGCATGCACCTTCGCCTCATCGAACGAGCCTGGCTCTTCGGAGGCGAGATAGTGGAGCTCCTCGTCCGGCTCAAGGGCCGAACCCACTTCGAGCACGTTCTGCAGAGTGCGGAACCGGTGGTCGAAGCTCATGTCGTCTTTTCCATCGAGCATACCTGAGTACCTCGAGGGTGGCGTGACGAACTCGACGCCTGAGACAGCCGGAGTCGAAATCTCGGCTGTCGGGTGCTCCGGTGTTGTTGGAGAACCAGCTGGGGATGCACTCCCCACTCCAGGAGTTGGCGAGTCTGGAGTCGGCGAGTCGGGTGCTGGACCCGCACTCCCGTCACTCGAAGTTGGTTGCGGCTCGAACACCATGTGCTCGACTGCGAAGGTGTCGACTCCGAAGTGTTCACCGGAGTGTCCGGCGAACTCCAGTCCCAGCTCGCGTTCTCGTCGAACACGGCATCTCGCGTGATGGTCACGCGGTTAGTCACCGGGTCATAGGCCCGATAACCCTTCGTCCCAGGTTGGTACCCGACGAAGATCATCGGCCTGCTCCGGTCGTCGAGCTTCTTCAGCCCGGGGCGCGTCTCTCTGACATGCACCACGCACCCGAACGTGCGCATGAAGCTCACATTCGGCTTGCGGCCATGCCAGGACTCGAACGGCGTCATGCCGTCCACGCTCTTGGTTGGCGACCTGTTCAAGATGAACACGGCCGTCGTCACTGCCTCACCCCAGAATTCTCCGGGTACCTTCTTGGCCTTCAGCAGACTGCGGGCCATGCCCACAATCGTCTGGTTGCGTCGCTCCACGACGCCATTCTGCTGCGGGGAGTACGGAGCCGTCAGGTGACGCTCCATCCCGAGCTCAGCGCAGTATGCTGTGAAGGACCCGGAGGTGAACTCGCCTCCGCGATCCGTGCGCAGCGTGCGCAGCTTGCAGCCTGTTTCTGCTTCGGCTCCCGCCTGGAGTCGAATGATGGCGGCTGCGGCCTCGTCCTTCGTCGAGAGAAGGGCGAGCCACATGTACCGCGACAGGTCGTCCACCAGCAGGAGGAAGTACCTCTTCCCACTCGGTGTGGCCGGGGTGATCGGCCCGCAGAGGTCGCCATGGACCAACTCGAGTCGCTCCTTCGCCCGGAACTTCGCTTGCTTTGCGAATGGGGCTCGCCTCTGCTTCCCTGCTAGGCAGGCGTCGCAGAGCTGGTTCACGTGCTCCACCAGAGGGAGGCCACGCACCATCTCGCCCTTCGCCAGTCGGCGCAAGCTGTCGAAGTTGAGGTGCCCGAACCGCGCATGCCAAGTCCACGCCGGGTCGTCGCCAGTGCCCACGACTAGGCACACTGGCTGCGCGACTCGCGCGTGCAGCTTGTACATCCGGTTCGGCTCTCGCCTGACCTTGATCAGGAGCTGCCGCTCCCTATCACGCACTCGAAGGATCCCATCCTCGATCAGCACCTGGCAGCCGTTCTCGTCGAACTGGCCCAGGCTGATGATCTGCGTGTTCAGCCGGGGTATGTAGTACACCCCGGTGACGGCCCGATGCTCGCCTGACTTGCAGACGAAGAGCACCGTCCCTTGCCCGTAGATTTCGACTCGCGAGCCATCACCGAACTTTACAGTTCCAATGATGCTTGTGTCGAGTTCCGCGAACGCGGCGCGGTCACCAGTCATGTGATTGGTGGCGCCCGAGTCGAGGTACCAGACGCCCTTCTTGGCGTCCCCCTCTTGCGCCAGGTTCACCTGCGCCTTCTCCTCTAGCATGAGGAGGACCGGCTCCTTGCGAGTCGGATCAGCCAGCTCCTTGCGAGCTGGCGCAGTCGAGTGCTCTCCACTCGACGAGGATGTCGGGTGCTCTCCACCCGACGAGGTTGTCGAGTCCTTGCGACCCGACACTCCCGGCTGCTGGAGCCGGGTGGCCAACTCCTCCCGAGTTGCCATGGTCAGCTCCTCCTGAGCCAACGCAGTCGAGTGCTCTCCACTCGACGAGGATGTCGGGTGCTCTCCACCCGACGAGGCTGTCGAGTCCTCCTGACTCGACACTCCCGGACCCTTGCGACCCGAGACGGCCGACTCCTTTCGAGTCGCCGAGCCCAGCTCCTCCCGAGCTGGGGCAGTCGAGTGCTTGCCACTCGACGATCCTGCCGAGTCCTCCTGACTCGACGATGCTGTCGACTCCTCCCGAGTCAACATGTCCCACTCCGCGATCCACTGGATCGGCGCGAGTTCCTTCGGAGGAGTCGACGATCCCTCCGACTCTGCCACCGGTCGAGTCGCTGACTCTGCCACCGGTCGAGACAAGGGTGCCGCCTCCGAGGTGCTCGACTCCGCCTGGCGAGTCGAAGCAGGGAGCTGTGGGGCAGTCGCGATGGTGCAGGTCTCCATCATCAGGAGTGCGCTGTCATCCTCATCGTCTCCGCCACGGACGAGGTGTGCTTCCGCACCCTCTGCGCGCACGAGGTGTGCTTCCTCGCGCTTCTTCTTGCGGCAGTCCCGCACCCAATGGCCGGCGACTCCGCAGTACCTGCACGTGTCTTTCGACGTGCCAGGGTTCCCAGCTCCACGAGCTGAGTTGCCTCTACCGCGACCGCGCGGCTTGCCGCCGCCGCGTCCGGTATGGCTGGAGGATCCACCTCCATCCTGCAGGCGCATCCGAGAGAACCACTCCTCCTCCGTGAGGAGTAGTTTCCCAGCCTGCTTGGCCTCCGGCTTCTCCGCCTCATGTCGCTCCTCAGCCGTTTTGAGGCGGCCGATGAGCTCCTCCATGGGGAGCTTGTCGAGGTCGAGCAGAGTCTCGATTGAGCATGCCATCTGCGAGAACCTCGTGGGAACGACCGAGAGAAACTTACGGATTGTGTCTGGCTCGGTGATGGTGACGCCGAGCACCCCAAGCTGCGACACGAGTGACGACATCCGCATGGCGAAGTCGTCGATGTTCTCGCCGTCGCCGAACTTGATGGCCTCGTACTGCTTCTTGAGCGCAGTCGCCTTCGCCTCCCGGACACGGGTATCTCCGACCCGCATCGTCTTGATCGCCTCCCACGCCTCCTTGGCCGTCTTCTTCGACGCCAGTGTGGAGATCATCTCCGGCGGAACGGCGAGCAGCACGTACTCGAGTGCTGCCCGGTCCGTCTCGCGCTCCTCCGTGCCATCGTGCACGGCGGACCAAACACGGCGTGCCTCAAGCTTCACTTGCATGAGCAGCGCCCAGTCCGCGTAGTTTGACCGCGTGAGCAGCGGCCATGAACTACCGGCCTCCCGCACAACACGCTGGACTGCCAGCGTGCTCGCGGCCTCCTTCACCTCCGCCGGTAAGAGCGCCTTTCCGTCGCCCATCTCCGGTGAGATCTCTCAAGAACTCAGGCTCTGATACCAATTGTTGCCCGTGAGCTCTTCTTACTGAGAGAGAGGGGAGTGTGTGCCAAAGAAATGGTTTGCCTCAATTTTCATTTCTTTTCATGGGGTATTCATAGGGTAAACACTATTCCTACAAATATCTGGCTAGATATTTCCAGCCAGCGTGGCGAACCTATCCACACAAGGACAGGTGTCACACCACTATGCGTGGGCCACACAGGTGTCCAGGACACCTGTGCTTCTAGAACCTCCTAGCAGATTCCAGACCGCCAACACTCACGCTGACGTGTCCACGAGTAGGAGTCGACAGACCAACTCCGTCACTCGACACTTCCTCGGGTAGGAGTCGAGAGTTCGACTCCACGTACCCGGAAACTAACTCCAGTCAGAACAACCTCCGACTGGGCTACCTACTCGAATCCTCCTGACTCGAACACTCGGGTTTGACTGACCCGAAGTCACTCGAGTGACAATCCACTCGAGTCGACTAGAAATACAAGCCTATCCTAACAGCCACCGGCTCCTGAAAGGCCGCCATGTTCATCATCAGTAAGCTCGAACCGCTAGACCGTCTGTCTCCGAATCGTTTGGTCAATGTGTCGGTGTGTAAACGTTTTCTTCTTCTCTTCTTCTTGTATGGTTTCAGTGTGTGGTTTCAGCGAGCGGCTGAGCTACTTCGGGATAGCGACGAGCCTGATGATCTACCTCACCAAGGTGCTGCACCACGACATGAAGGTGGCAGCTGAGAACGCACAGTACTGGATGAGCGTCACCACGCTCATGCCACTCCTCGGCGGATTCCTCACCGACGCCTACCTCGGCCGCTTCGCTACCGTGATCCTCTCCACCGCCATCTACCTCCTCGGCCTGGTCCTGCTGGCCACGGCGCAGCTGGCGCTGGGCCTGAGGCCCACGGCCGCGCCGGCAGTTCACGAGACACTCTTCTTCGTGGGGATCTACCTAGTGTCGGTGGGAACGGGCGGGCATAAGCCGGCGCTCGAGAGCTTCGGCGCCGACCAGTTCGACCACGGCCACGCGGGGGAGCGGCGGCAGAAGATGTCATACTTTAACTTGTGGAACTGCGCTCTCTGCTACACCGACCAGCTCCGATTCCTCGACAAGGCAGCAATATTGGATCACGGCGGCGAGCGCGGGGCGTGGAGACTGGCGACGGTGACGCAGGTGGAGGAGACGAAGCTGGTGGTGTCGATGGTGCCTATCTGGCTGGCCACACTCCCGTTCGGCATCACGGCGGCGCAGATGTCCACCTTCTTCATCAAGCAGGGCAGCGTAATGGACCGACGCCTCGGTCAGCACTTCGTGATCCCGCCGGCGTCCATCTTCGCGCTCGCCCCCGTGGCCATGACGGCCACTGTGGCCGTCTACGACAAGGTGCTCGAGCCTTGCGTGCGGCGCGCGACGGGGAAATCTCCGATAACCCCCCCCCACGTGGCTTAAATATCGCCCACAGGCCCCTTTATTGAGTCTATGACATGTGGGGTTTTAAGTGACTGGGGGGTTATTAGGAAATCTCCCGCACGCGACGGGCACCGAGCGCGGGATCAGCGTCCTGAGGCGCATTGGCGTCGGAATGGCGGTCGCCATCGTGGCCATGGCCGCGGCCGCCGTTGTCGAGCGGCGCCGCCTCGACTCGGCGACCACCATGTCGGTGTTCTGGTTGGTGCCGCAGTTTGCGCTGATGGGCGTCGCCGACGGGTTCACGCTGGTGGGGCTCCAGGAGTACTTCTACGACCAGGTGCCGGACACCATGGGCAGCCTCGGCATGGGGCTGTACATGAGCGTGATCGGGGCCGGGACCTTCCTAAGCAGCCTGTGATCGCAGCGGCGGACCACGTGAGCTCGCACGGCGGCCGGCGGGACGGGTGGTTCGGAAAAGACCTGAGCCGAAGCAGGCTGGACCTTTTCTATTGGCTGCTCGCCGGCATCTGTGCCGCCAACCTGGTGTTCTACGTGCTTGTTACCACCAGTTACTGATACAAGCAGAAACATAGCGTCAACGGCGAGAAGGATGCCGCGGGGGACATCGAGTGTGCCACCACCGCCGCTACTTAATCGGGTAGATAAGTATTTGGGCATGGCGACTAGGTACCGAATAATGATCAATGCGATGCCGATGCATACTGGTTTCATGGAGATGCATGGGATGCACCAACAATGCAGTGGCTTCTAGCATCATGTACCAACGCAGCGATTACACAACTAATTGGACGTCTCTCCTATCTGGGGCGTCAATTCTGAATCTGTCGGCTGCCATGATTTATTTGTAGAAAGGTCCTTACATTTGAAAAAAAATAGGAATCATGCCCCCTCTCTCCCCCAGACACAGCCGCCAGACAGCTACTCCCACCTCCACCCCACCATCCATATCGACTCCAGCCACTACGCGCGGCGCGCGAGGCCGAGTCCAGCAGCCAGTTTGCGAGGTGAGCCAGAGCGCGTCCGGTAACCTGCGGCGTGGAAAGTGGTTGCCTCATCGAACCCGACCTACAGTGGGAAGGGAGGCTGTGCCGCCAATCCGTCGACGGGGAGAAGAAGATCGGGCCGCGATGGCGGATCCGTTCTCCTTGCCCCTAGTCTGTTCTTGAATACATATTTTTTTTCCGAAATACGTTCTTCTCTTTTGTTCATGACTATCCGAATTCGCTATGACCGAAACTCTGTTACCGCTTCTAATGGTGAATATCATCATGTTAAGTGTGCTAGCTGGAACATGAGAAAGAGAATATGTGAATACTTTTTGTGCAAAATGAAAGTTTTTCAAAGGAGAATCTTGCGATAGTAGCATATGGTTGTTTTGAAATGTGCTAGCACGAATCGTAAACTAGTTATTGGGTGACCCAAATAGGATGGAGAAGTGAAATTAGTTGTGGAATTCCATTTTTGCAGCATGTACAATACTTGTTTATCATTGCCCGTGATGCAGAACATGCTCACTTGTCCCTACAATTTTAACACAACGCTATGTGTGTTTTTTATGAAATTGTGTCGTGTGTGCAACACTAGTAGAAAAATGGTCTTTCGTCCGGAGCCCCCAAAACCATTAGTCCCGGTTCTGGTAAAAACCGGGACCAATGCCAGGCATCTATCCCGGTTCGAGCTGCCAGGGCCCCGTGAGGCATTGGTCCCGGTTCAGATGGGGGCATTAGTCCTGGTTCGTGGCATGAACCGGGACTAAAGCTCCCGCGCCGGACACGTGGCTCGCCGCAAAGCATTAGTCCCGGTTCATACCACGAACCGGGACTAATACCCCTCCCCTGCCTATATATGCCCCTCTCAGCCAGTTTTTCTCCTCTCTTTTTTTTTCCTGCTAGGAGGTGTGAGAGGTGGGTGCTAGTTTGTTTTCCTTTGCTATGCACTAGAGGTGTTCGATGAAATGCCCGAGCCACACTTAAGTTCACACAAAATGATATGAGGTGCCCGAGCCACACTTAGGCTCCGTTTGGTTGGACATCTGAGACCAGCTTCCGCGTTGCCACCGCAGAATCTCAACCAAACGAGATTTTCAACGCAGCAAAATCTGGAAACGCACCTGCTTTCGGTAGTGCAATTTCCGCAGCACCGGGAGACCAACTTCCATCGCGGTGAAAACAAAAATTCTCACATAATTACCCACGCTGCCATCGATAAGTGATACCGGTTCGACCTTTTTCTATTTCCCCAGCCGAGCGAAGCAACGTATGTCTCCTTCTTCCCTCGAACGCACATGCGGGGCTTTGGGCTCGAGTCGCCGTTCTGCCGACCGCCGCCCCGCGGCCGCCGCCGGCCGTCACCAATCCGGCCAGCCCGCCGGCGGCGAGGCACTCTTTCGTCTGCTCCTCTTCTTATGTTCTCGTTTCCTTGATCGATTCGATCTGCAAGCAAACGTCCGCCTCGATCGGCAAGCCAGCTCAGCCATTGATGACTATCTGTGCTGCTCACCGCCGGCGAGTGCAAGAAGAGTATCTGCTCTTATCTTGTGTTGACATGCGTAGAATAGGTAGCAGCAGATTGCCTACGAACATGCAAAGCTAGCAGGAGATCGAACAAATCAAAGCTGTTTGCTTGTAGTATGTATGTACGTACGTGTGTCTCGGTGACTTGTTCTTTGAACGTGTGTCTCGATCGTCGGTGATAATCAAGCTATCTTTTCTACGCCGTGTACTATCGGCAAGGTTTCGGCAAGGTCCGACCAACTCCGACGATATTAAGATGGCCAAAGATGTTGCGGCACGACTTCGGCAAGGTCCGGCGTGTCTTCTCCTATCTCCAGCGAGGTTCCGGCACGACTTCGGCAAGGTCCGACCAACTCCTGCGAGGGGCCGGCGATATCATGGTGGCTAGAGACGTTACAGCGCGAATCCAGCAAGGTCCGGCGTGTCTTCCCTATCTCCAGCGAGGTTTCGGCGAGGTCCGACCAACTCCGACGATAACAAGGTGGCCAAAGGCGTTCCAGCGAGACTCCGGTAATGTCCGGCGTGTCTTCCCCTATCTTCGGCGAGGGGCCGACGATATCATGGTGGCTAGAGACGTTCCAGCGTGACTCCGGCAAGGTCCGGCATGTCTTCCCCTATCTCCGACGAGGTTTCGGTGAGGTCCGACCAACTCCGGCGAAGGGCCGACGATATCATGGTGGCTAGAGACGTTCCAGCGCGACTCCGGCAAGGTCCGGCGCGTCTTCCCCTATCTCCGGCGAGGTTTCGACGAGGTCCGACCAACTCCGGCGAGGGTCCGGCGATATCATGGTGGCCGAAGGCGGCGAGGCGTGGCGAACTCCGGTCGACTGCTCTCCCACGGTCTTAGGGGTATTACAGATGATTCCAATAAAATGCATAGTTTCACAGTTGTTTCAGCCAAACGACTTTCAACTTTGCCACAGTTCTTATCTCACAGCGGATTTTCCACAGCTCACAGTCCACAGCAGCTTTTTGAAATCTACAGCTGAACCAAACACACCCTTAAGCTTTCCCCTCTCTCTGTCCTCCTCGACCGAGGTTAGCAACTTTATCCTTTTCATCTGTAATTGATACAAAAATATTGCATGTGTCGATGTACGGTGGAGCCCCATTAATACGAACCGGGACAAATGAGTCCTCCCCCAATCGCTGCAGAACAGGCCACGTGGAGCCCCATTGGTCCCGGTTCGGGAACCGGGACTGATGGCCCAACCGAACCGGGACCATAGGGTTGTTTTCTACTAGTGTAAGTAGGAGATTATGAATCCTGAACAGTAGTGAGTGGGGCCATGGCCTAACAGTTTCGTCACTCCATTAAAAGGGGTTTCCATCAAAAGAGGGTTGTCCGACTGCTAGCTACCAACGGAAATATATTAAGGGACCTCTTCTCCGTCACGACGAGAAAAACAGATCGGTTAAAAGAGAGATGCGCCACTTGGAT
Source organism: Poa pratensis (assembly GCA_947311845.1). Lineage (NCBI taxonomy): Eukaryota > Viridiplantae > Streptophyta > Magnoliopsida > Poales > Poaceae > Poa > Poa pratensis. The sequence goes on from CAMZMU010000041.1 coordinate 165,978,873, forward strand.
TCGTGCTCTTCAGAATGCTAGCACTCCTTATCAGCACATGTCCTTAACCGACCTTTGAGGACTAGCTACATGAATAGCTGACTGACCAGCCAGACTCGATCATATGGATATGGACAGCTTTGGGATCTACTCGGCGTCCTCGGCTTACCCTATTCAGTTCAAGGGTGGTGTTGCGCCATTTGACTCCAAGAAGAGTTGGAGAGCCACTTATGAGCCTAAATTCAGATTCTCTCTGTCGCTTGTGACGTGCTGGAAGATCAGAACGGTCGATAACCTTGCCTTCCGTGGTTGTTTCCATGACCCAATATACAAGCTATGTCACACCCACCTGGAGACGGTTTAACACCTATGCAACGAGTGCTCCTTCCAGGTGGGGGTTCGGGAATCCATCCTGACGTCATGTTGAAGGTGGGAGTACGACTGCCACCTCCACAACTTCTTCCCTATATACCTCCGAGGATTGCAAGCCACCTGACGAGTGGTTTATCGAGCGATGATATGTAGGTGGAGTCCGACGAAACTAACAATGCAGAAATGTCCGAAAATGTACGTGCGGCAACCGGGCAAAGTGGGCGACCCGATACTGGAGGAGGTGCTCGGGGACGAGGCCGAATAGTGGATCAACATGTAGGCGATGATCGAAATGTCCCTGGCGCCGCCGCCACCTTCACCGCCGACTAGTCGTATCCAAGTTTCTCAAGGCCGGAGCCAAATGCGCCACTAGATTTAGGGTTTACTTTCAATTTCGTTTAAATTTGTAAAATTTTGATTAATTTTCAATAAAAAAACATCAATTCATTTAAATTCATGTTTCAAAACCATTTTAAAAAAACGTACTTGGGGTCACTGCTGGGAGCAGCCAGTCCTAATAGGCCGGCAACATGTGTCGGCGCTCTAATAGCGCCCATCCGACACAGTTACCGGACCGTATATTGGGAGCATCGGTGGAGATATTTTTTCGTGTTTGAGTCATGGGGTCGGATGGAACGGGTCTGACATGCACTTGCGCCTAATTCTTGTATTTGGTAGGAATCTGGAACTGGAACCCACCAGATACAGAATTTTCCCATTCCCCAAATCGGTGGAATCACCTTGCTGCGCTTCTCTCTCCCCAACTTTGATTTCTTGTATCTCTCTCCCCTGACCCAAACCTCCCCCGCTTGTTTCTCCCTCCCTAACTAACCAGCGAGGATGTCCTAGCGGCAAGGCGGAACGATGGCATACGGAAGTAGCAGGCAGGTCGTAGCAGACATCCACGGCCGCAGCGGCGAATTGCAGTGGAACGGCGGCGGACGGAAGGTAACAGGGCGGCCGGGCGACGACTGCGCGGCTAGCAGGCGAACTAAACGACGAGCGACTCAGGAGAAGTCAAATTTAATGTCGATTTGGAAATTGATTGCTAACTAGAAAAATACCCGCACGTTGCAGCGGAAATCTCTATAAAAAAGTATTTTATGTAAATAAAATGGGTATAAGACGCACGAAATATTTAATTGTCAAGATTCAGTTGATCACAATTCGAGACACTAAATTTAATTCGAGTAAAATTGTCAAATGGCTGAGGACTAAATATTAGTGACATGGACAATTAAATGACTGAAAAAGATGACATGGATAGTTGCATGAAAGATGTATTATTATTAGTAGAGATGACATGGACAACTGATTGGTTAAAATAGTGAGTGATGTGGATAACTTGCATGCCGAGATAGAAAATAACTAATACATCTTAGTGGGGTTTTGTTTTATATATATGTAAAAGTTAATGGCAGATTTGGATGACATTTCGTTGATGATTGCGAATATGTAGAAGTTAGTGCCAGATGCTAATTATTAAACTAGATTTTTTTTTCTTGATTACTTGTCATTCTACCTCTCGAACTGAATGTAGGAATGTACTCAACTCATTCTATTTTCCCACCTACCAAACATACAAACGGAACGTTCCCATTCCCATAGAATAGAACCATATCATTCCATTCCATTTTATTCCATACACCGAATGGGCGCATTGTTCGATCACCGATCTGAAGCTGGCATATCCTATCCTGACTTATCTGTATGATCATGCAATATCGGTGAGTACAAAATCGCCATACCCGTGAATAAGTCTAGATCTTTGCCGCCGTAGGAGGGTCCAGGTCTGAGACGCGTGGAGTGTAGGTGCCACACCCAAAGTATGGGCCTTGCAGCGTAGCCTTGTGGGCGTGCATGCTATATGTTTGTCCTTCCAATTTCTTATTGGCCTGATCGATGTGGTTTCTTGACGTAGCCTCGTGGGCGCCTATGACCTCGTGGGCATGGATGCTATATGGACCGATATATACTTCCAATGATTCCTCCAGCTACACAAAGATATCATATACGAGCGTGACAACGACCGAATGAAGACATGAAAGAAAACTTTTCTACCAAAAGAAAAAGACCGTTATTTTTTTGGCAGCCTACTGCATGCATGTGATTAACACCGCCACCACTTCTGCCTCCACCATAGATTGGTTCCCCCTCCTCCGGCTGGCCTCGCCGGTGACGCGAGGGTGGGGAACCCGATCTATGGTTGGAGTTCTTAATAAAAGTTATGTTTTCAGTAGATTGGATTAGGGTTTTGGTGCCGTCTTCTTCATCAATGGAGTTTTTATCATCTTCAATAAGCAATCTTCGGTCCTTCCTACGACGACGAGATCTTCTTCCCGACGTCAATGGTGGTGCTGTAAGATTAAATTTTTCTAGGTTTGGTCTTTCAGATCTAGCTTTGCCGGATCGATTTTGGATCTTTTCTTGTGGTTGCCGCGAGGATTACCCTCGCAATATTTGTCCCGACTGCTACGTTCTCGACAATGGTGATTCGTACTCTCGGCTCCCAGCGACGTCGACCAATCTGTCCGGTTGTTATTCCCTGGAATATCGGTGTTGGTACTCTTACCGATGTTGGTTGATTAACTTAATGGCTGCATGCGTGCACGTAATCTTGGCATTGCGGCTCAAAATTATGGGAGAACCCTCGATGTTATTCGCAGGTCTGTGGATTGGTCTCTTTGTCGTTCTACGGCTGCTTTCAGAAAAGTACAAGATTGTATCATGGAGAAAGATAGAGTTTGAAGATTTGCTCCTTTCTTTTAGACTTTATTTTGTAATCGCTGTAGTCAACTTATGTATCTCTATCATGTACTATTCGCTGCAATAATATATGGTATTAATTGTCAAAAAAAAACACCAATGTTTTGCTGACTCTAGCACAACCTAGTTGCGAAAAAGCCATCGAGCACACAGCCACGATTCTCCGCTATATTTCACCATTCCTTTCCAACTACCCCACGGCCATGATTGCTCCAACTACTGTATGCCCTCCTCTATATTGTATTTTTCTACTCCCTCCATCACAGTTTAATTTAAGGCACACACGCACTTCAAGAAAAAGTAAATTTGGTCAACAAAATATACATTACATGTAACAAATATTATAGCATTGGATTTATATTGAAAAGAACTTTTTAGTGATATAATTTTTGTGATATGGAATGTAATTTTTATTGACTAAATTAGTGGTCAAAGTGTGTTCTTGAACTACGTGTGTGCCTTATAAACTGTGATGGAGGGAGTATATTTGTAAATTCGTATAACTCAGGTATAACTGTCCACAGTTCCACATAGGTCATTAAATGTCATTAAATATTAACTGAACTCTCTTATCTCCAATCAATGCCAAGCAAGAGCACAGTTTTTTTTTTCTTTTTGGATAAGAGCAAATTTTGTACGTCAAAAAAAATGTGCAAATGCCAAACGGGAATTTTGGGCTCTCTGTTGCGCCCGCGCACCCTATTTATGCCTACTAATTTAGTAATTCCAAACGAAATCAAAAATACCGAATTTATTTTGACGAATCAAAGATGATCAAGTATATCTTTTTGACCCAGGATATAATACAAGTCATCCCCGTGCGAATTTTTATAATACTACAATACTTGATCATATTCGATTCGAGCAAATGATTATGATTTTTTAACCTTTTCTGAATTACTAAAAAAATTGCATGGATATGCGCCTGTACCCAAGTATTTCTGGTGCACCAGCACACCCTATGCATGCAAAAATAATTTAGCAATTCAAAAAAGGACAAGACAATACCATGTGTCAAAGATTTGCCAGACCTTTTTTTGAAATCAACCATGATCAAGTATTTTACTCATATAAAAAGACTAGCGCATGAAATTAATTTCATTGTATCCTGCGCCAAAGATTCGCCAACATACGGCAATATACATCTAGTATGCACGCTATATTTGTCATCATGCTTTTATATTATTGCCATTATGTGAATGGCAATCATTCGTTGGCAAACATTTTTATACAAGTATAATATCTGACCATCTTTTACTTCTACAAAAAAAATTAACTTATTTTAAAATTACTAAATTATTTTTACACATATAGGGTCCTTAATACAACCTGCCTAATGACTATCACTCTAATCCACGTGAATTGTTATGTATTTTATATGTCATTTAATCCATGCATTCACCCGATAATTAGAGGATAATAAAAATCTTAATTGCTATTTATCGTCTTTGCATTTCTACTGTATTTTCAGATTTGATTTTTCTAAACTAATTAACACTACATTGTTCATGAAACACGAATTCGTCACCACCGTTGGATTTCATCCACGCTTATCACCATGTGCCAAATATCCGCGTCCAACCCTTGTTGGCTTTATATAAGCAAGCCCACTAGTCATTCTTCCACTCAAAGCATCTAGCGTTACGGCACTTGCTGAGCAGCTGCCTGCCATGGAGGGATGGCCAATCTTGTGTCTCGTAGCCCTATCCACGTTGCTCGCGATTTGGTTTCGCAAGCTGCTCTCCGTTCGCGAGAACAAGCCCAAGCAAAGGCTGCCTCCTGGGCCATGGACTCTCCCGTCATCGGCAGCCTCCACCACGTCGTCAGCGTCCTCCCGCACCGCACCATGGCAGAGCTTGCTCGCCGTCACGGGCCGCTGATGTACCTTAGGCTGGGCGAAGTCCCCACCCTGGTGGTCTCCAACGCTGAGGCGGCGGCGGAGGTCATGAAGACCAACGACCTCGCGTTCGCGGGCCGGCCGCGCAGCGCGACGCAAGAGATCTTCGGCTCTCGCGGGATGGACATCGCCTTCGCCCCCTACGGCGAGCAGTGGCGCCAGATGCGCAAGGTCTGCGTCATGGAGCTCCTCGGCTCCAGGCAGGTGAGGCGTTCGGAGGACATCAAGGCCGAGGAGGTGGGCAAACTCGTACGCTCTATCGCCGCCGCCGCCTCCACCGGCGCCACCGTCAACTTCAGCGCGACGGTGACGGCGCTGAGCAACGACGTCGTGTGTCGGGCCGCTTTCGGCGGCAAGTTCACACGGCAGGAGGAGTTCATCCGTGAGTTGCATGTGGCGATGGAGCTGGTGGCAGGTTTCTGCCTGGTCGACCTCTTCCCGTCGTCGCGGTTAGCGCGGTGGTTTAGCAACGGCGAGAGACGTCTGAGGAGGAGCCACCGTCGCATCCAGCGCATCATCGCCGACATCATCGACGAGCGCAAAGCTTCCCGCGGTGGGACCTGCAGCAGCACCGACGACGAGGACCTGCTGGGAGTTCTGCTCAGGCTGCAGCTAGAGGACTCGCTGGAATTCCCCCTTACCACAGAGATCATAGGCGCCGTTTTATTTGTGAGTACTTTCCACCCCTTTTTCTTTCGGATATATACTAGGAGAACAATGGTATATATTTTTTTTTTGCGGGGAGGAGAACAATGGTATTAGCATGATTTAGCATGATTTGGTTATTATGGGATCCAAACTAATACGCCTAGATCAAAGATGCATGGCCACATTCATGGAATTAGCACCTCGTCACACGTGATGTCTACATCATACGAACACAAGTTTGCGTCCTAGTTGTGGTCCTCACGAAAAGAAATTTACTACTAGCATCTTGCATTAAAAAAAATTATTTCTACTCCCTCTCATCCTAAATAACCGTTCGTGGGCTAAGCTATGAGTTGTACCTGATAGCTCTTTTTCCACGACACTACCAGAAGGAGTAACTTTTTTGCTTCAAATACTTGACAATTTATCAACACGAAAGAACATATAGATCTAAACATAAATATTATGTTTTCCTTTTTTTTCATTCTTTTGTTTTTTTAGAAAAGGGGGAGCTACCCCCAGCCTCTGCATCAGGATGATGCATACGACCTTTATTACTTTTATTGAAACAGTATCAAAAGTCTTACAATTCAAGGATCACAAAGGGTTGAGACATGAATCAATCAACGAAAAAGACAGAATAACATGATACGCCTATGCATCAACATGATATCCTATTTGCACATCGCCAGCCGAACTGGGTGAAGAAATCCTGTGCGACCATCTCCAAACGGTTGCACCCAATATCCGTGGCCTGCCGTTGGTCCTTTGACTGGAGAAAGGACCACGTACGGATCCAGTGCGTCGCCAAAGGAATAACCTGCAAGAAGGAAGTATTTTTTGGCTGTGTTAAACACATAATCATTCCGGACATGCCATATGGCCCAAAGCAAAGCACAAACACCCACTCTTATTTTGGTTTTGTCTCTCTGGCTCACCCCATTCAACCAATTTCCAAACAAGTTTGTGATAGTAGTTGGAGGTGTAATATTGAAAGCCATATGAACAATACGCCAAATTACACGAGCAAGTGAACAGGAAATAAACAAATGCCGTATTGTTTCATCTTGATCACAGAAACAACATTTAGTACTACCGTGCCAATTGCGTCTAATCAGATTATCCTTTGTTAGCAAAACTCTTTTATGAAGAAACCACATAAAAATTCTTATTTTTAGCGGTACCTTTATTTTCCAAATATACTTACGAAGATATTTCGTGTGCCCATTCATAAAATCTAGGTACATTGATTTGACGGTAAACAGACCTAAGTTAGTTAACCCCCAAACAAAGTATCTTTATTTTCCGTGAGATGTATATCCATTAGCCGACTCACCAAATGAAGCCACCTAAACCATCTATTTCCTGTCAAAGCTCGTCTAAAAAGGATATTGGGATGCTCTTGCTCCAAAACATTTGCCACAGAAACTTGTTTTCTATGGGTTATGTTATACAATGTCGGATATTGTTGAGCAAGAGATGAATCACCTAACCAAACATCCTCCCAGAATCTTGTATTCTGTCCATCACCTACCTTGAAAGAACCTCTCGAGAAAAAACCTTCCTTAACTAGCAAAAGTCTCTTCCAAAAGGCTGAGTCTGTTTGTTTTGCTGTAATTTGAGATAGGGATTTAGAATGAAGATACTTGTTTGTAATAATCTGCTGCCAAACTCCCTCCTCATTAAGAAGTTTAAACAACCATTTGGATAGAAAACATTTGTTTTTTTTTATCTCAAGTACCTCCACCCCGAGCCCCCCTTGGTCTTTTGGTCTACAAATGATATTTCATTTTGTAAGTCTATATTTCTTTTTATGACCAACACTCTGCCAAAAAAAGCGTGATCGATAAAAATCTAATCTTTTCAGTACCCCTTTTGGTATTTCAAGAAAAGATAGCATAAACATTGGTAGACTTGTGAGAACCGAATCAATTTAGATTAGCCGATCTCCATACGAAAGTAGCTTGCTAATCCAAGAAGCTAATTTCTTTTCAAAGCGGTCTTCAATTGATTTCCACTCACTGTTTTTTAATTTACGAAAGTGAATAGGAATTCCCAGATATCTAAACGGGAGAGCTCCTGACTAACAACCAAAAATTTCACTTTTGTGGAAGTTTATTTTTAGGCCAGAAAGTTGCTCAAAGATGCAAAGAATAAGTTTCATATTTAGAGCTTTCTCCAAATTATTATCCAAAAAGAGAATAGTGTCATCGGCATATTGTAGAATCGAAATCCCGCCATCCACAAGATGCGGAATTAGGCCATCTACTTGACCATCCTCCTTGGCTCTTCCAATCAAGATGGCCAACATATTGGCGACGACATTAAACAAGATAGGTGATAGTGGATCACCTTGTCTTAAACCTTTATGAATTTGAAAGTAATGACCTATGTCATCATTTACTCTAATTCCGACACTTCCTTTTTGAACGAAATCATTGATCCATCTACACCAAATAGGATCAAAACCTTTCATTCTCATAGCTTGTTGCAAGAAAGACCATTTGACCTTGTCATATGCCTTTTCAAAGTCGATTTTCAACAGCACCCCATCCATTTTTTTTCCGATGAATTTCATTCATGGTTTCGTGAAGCACCACAACCCCCTCTAGGATGTGGCGTCCAGGTAAAAATGCAGTTTGCGTTGGTCTAATAACCATGTGAGAAATTTGTGAAATATGATGTGTTGCCACATTCGTAAAAAAATTAAAACTCACGTTCAGAAGACATATAGGCCTAAATTGCTGAATTTGGCTTGCATCTTCTTTTTTCGATAGCAATATAATTGTTCCAAAGTTCAGTTGAAAGAGCCCTTTTGGAACTGAGCTATCATGGCCATGAAATCACTCTTGATTATAGGCCAAAAGAACTTATAAAATTCAGCAGGGAACTTGTCTGGTCCCGGTGTTTTGTTTTTTTTTTTTCGTTTGAGAAATAGCCTCATGCACCTCTTTCTCAGAAATTTCGGCTACCAAAATATCATTCTCCTCTCTTGATAGTTGCGGTATATCTTGAATTTGAGACTCAATCATAATGAAATTGTTTGTAGCCGGGCCCCAAACAATTTTTTTAGTATTCCGAAATGTATGTTTTTAGGTTATCTTGACCTACTATAGTTCCCTCCTGTTGTTCTAGTTGGTAATTTTTTTTCCTTCTATGTTTGCCATTTGCAATAAGATGAAAATATTTTGTATTATCCCCGCCTTCTTGAATATATTTAAGTTTGGTACGTTGAGCCCACTTTGACTCCTCATCACGCCTAAGCTTTGTAACCTTCTCATTTGCACTTTTGAGAGTCTCTCTCTCGGCTGCATTAAGTGGTGTATTTTCAGCTTTACGGTCTAGCTGATCTATAATTAGTAGAAGACACTTTTTTCATTCTTTTGTTTAGGCACAGTACATCCCGAAAGCATAAAACAAAGTAATATTAGACATAATCGAACCATGCTTTATCCTATTATAAGATGGACCCAGTATATTTGACATAATAGACTTTGCATTTTCATTTTTTTTCCTTGCCTTTCCTTTACTTCCTATAAACATCAAAATCAGTACGAATACCTTAGCATACTTGGATAAGTAGAAGAAGACTGGGCAAAAGCATTGACAAACGTCAAACTAGTTATATATATATGCTGTGCGGCATACCAGTATACCACCAGAGAAAACAGACCGACAAAAGTAGCCTTTAAACAAGTTCTACGAAGTTATCGTGTCATGATCACCTGACAAAACTATTAGAAAACCTTAGTGATTTGCACTTTCCGTACTAGCCTATACATTACATTTCATACTATTATAAAATATCACTTCAATAAGTATGATGTATAACTAGGGATACCATATCATCATTTTCAGGACGTGTTTGCTGGTGGCACGATTACCACGGCAACAATTTTAGAGTGGGCTATGTCAGAGCTCGTGAACAATCCCAAAGCTCTGGCCAAGGCACAACAAGAGATTCGAGAGGTGCTTGGTGAAAACCGATCTATCATTACTAATGGTGATATTGGTGAACTCTCATACATGCGGATGGTCATCAAGGAGGCTTTCAGATTGCATCCACCCTTTCCTCTAGTCCCCCGCAGGAGCAGAGAGGATTGTACAGTTATGGGTTATGACATGCTTAAAGAAACCAATGTATTAGTTAATATCTTCGCAATTTCTAGAGATCCAAGTTGCTGGAAAAATCCTGAAGAGTTTGAACCCGAGAGATTTGAGAACAACAATATGGATTATTATGGGACATACTTTGAACTTATTCCCTTCGGGTCTGGCAGACGACAGTGTCCTGGGATGTTGTTCAGCACGTCTACCGTGCACATCACATTGGCAAACCTGTTGTATCACTTTGACTGGATGCTTCCTGATGGAGCCAACCTAGCTTCATTTGACATGTCTGAGAAGTTTGGCTTGACAGTAAACAGAAGAAATAATCTTCAGCTTAGAGTTATTCCACACATGGGCTTCAAGGCTACACCATCAAAGTGATACAGAAAAAATGCATATCTAAGTGGAAATGTATGTTCATATATCCGCTCCTTCATCATATGTCTTTATAGCCACAATATCTGCATTAGAATAAGGGAAGCTCATTGCAAAAATTTGCTGTATTATGGTATAATTGCATGTATTAGCATGCACGCTAAAAAAAATTATCTAGTACTCCATGAGCATTATGGTATAATTGCATGTATATATGCATAATCATTTGCAATTTTGTTCTTTCCAAAACCACATGAAGTAATGCTTCATTATACCCATCACATTCTTGTTGAAAAAGCTACCACTGGACCTTGTTTCAGCCCTAAGTAATGACAAAAGCTAAAGGCTTGAGCATCTAGCAATGGCTACAAGACCTAGAAAGGACATGTATAATTAATTACAAGGTATAAGGGTAATACCAGAAAAACAGCCATACAGAAGATGTAATAAACACAGTCTCTAACAAAAAGGAAGCAAGCAACCACAATGTGCTAAATTTACATTCATGACCGGCAGCTAGGGATGGCAATGTTCGTGTACGAATAATCAAGTTAATCATTAGGTCCTTTAGTTGTAAAGAACACCTTGATTGCATGTTGCATCGTGGGATGGTACGGTGGATCAGGTTGTACTAGGGATATTAGCGCGGCAATGCCGCGCCTGTTTGATGAATTTCAAATATGTTTGGGAAAAATTGTTGGAGTATGAATATTATTTTAATTTGGAAAAGTTTGCGCTCAGAGGAATGTTGAGATTTCGAAAATGTTTCGTATTGAAATGTATTCGTATTTGTATTCTTTTAATGTGTACAAAGTGGTCAGATTTGGAAGGTATTTGAAATTTTGAAATATGTAAATGTGAATTTTGAGTTGGAATGTTCAAGTAGATTTTAGAAACTGAGCAATTTGGAATTTATTCAAATTTATATGGGATTTGATCGCATGACATAAATAGCGAACGTTTTTCTTGTGGTTATGTTGATATGGTTGTCATATTTGATTTTTTTTTGTCTATTAAATGCTCAGATTTGAAATGCATTTGAAATTTTAGAATATTGAAATTTGGAAGTTGATTATATGCCATAAATAGTCGACGTTTATTTTTGTGTTCATGTTTATATATTTTGGTATATTTTTTCCAACGGATAGACTTGAAGTTATTGACATTTCACATTTCTTTTATCTTTTTCTTTTGCTTAAATCATACTCCAAATAAAAAAAAATAGACAGGTGAGTTCGTTGTTATAAATTATTATCGTGTCATTGTGAGAAATAGTTGTTTTGATTAAGTTTTAAATCGAAATTTTATTTTACAGGTTCAACGTAAAATATATTTGGGAACGACTCGAATAATATATTCGGGAAAAGTTGATAGAATATATCTGTATTGAATTAGAATTTGTTGTTTTGAGTATGCACGAATATTCAGCAGTTTGAAATGTTTTTCCATAAGCTCCATAATTTATATAAAAAAGTCATAAGCTCCATAATTTATATAGGAAGCTATATTAGTTTTTGTAATTATTTTTTAAAAAAAAACCCTGCAACAATATTTATGGGGGGGGAGGGGATTTTGGAAGTAATTGAAATTTGTGAATTTTTTTTTGGGGGAGGAAGAATTAATTGGGGATTTTTTGTGTGTGCATTTTGTATGTATGAATTGCAGTATTTTAATTAGTAAATTAAAAGGTTTTAGTTCTTGTGGAATTTTGAAGTCTATGTTGTAACTTAGAAAGATATTGAATATTTTGGAGAATGATTGTTTTATAGGAAATACATTTTCTGTGCTTTTTTTTTACATGGTTTGCATTGGTGTAATTCATAAAATTGAAGATTTTAATTCTGTGAATTGTTGAATTATATTTGCAAACTTACGGAAACGTATACTTTTTTTGTGTGCATTTTGTATGTATGTTTCTGCATTATTGTAGTTAATAATTTGAAAATTTTAAATTATGGTGTTTTTTTAAATCTATTAATGAGGCCTTATGTAATATTTGAAATTTTTAAGTTTCGTTTTTTTTGAAAAGGTGCCAAAGTTTCTGAAATGTTTATTTTGATTTGTTAAAAATTTGTAGAAATTGGTTTAACCTGGTTTGAATTTGTATAAATAGCGAACGTTTTTCTTGTGGTTATGTTGATATGGTTGTCATATTTGATTTTTTTTTTGTGTATTAAATGCTCAGATTTGAAATGCATTTGAAATTTTAGAATATTGAAATTTGGAAGTTGATTATAAGCCATAAATAGTCGACGTTTATTTTTGTGTTCATGTTGATATATTTTGTTATATTTTTTCCAACGGATAGACTTGAAGTTATTGACATTTCACATTTCTTTTATCTTTTTCTTTTGCTTAAATCATACTCCAAATAAATAAAAATTTAGACAGGTGAGTTCATTGTTATAAATTATTGTCGTGTCATTGTGAGAAATAATTGTTTTGATTAAGTTTTAAATCGAAATTTTATTTTACAGGTTCAACGTAAAATATATTTGGGAACGACTCGAATAATATATTCAGGAAAAGCTGATAGAATATATCTGTATTGAATTAGAATTTGTTGTTTTGAGTATGCACGCATATTCAGCAGTTTGAAATGTTTTTCCATAGGCTCCATAATTTATATAAAAAAGACATAAGCTCCATAATTTATATAGGAAGCTATATTAGTTTTTGTAATTATTTTTTAAAAAAAACCTGCAACAATATTTATTGGGGGGGAGGGGATTTTGGAAGTAATTGAAATTTGTGAATTTTTTTTTTGGGGGAGGAAGAATTATTTGGGGATTTTTTTGTGTGCATTTTGTATGTATGATTTGCAATATTTTAATTAGTAAATTAAAAGGTTTTAGTTCTTGTGGAATTTTGAAGTCTATGTTGTTACTTAGAAAGAAATTGAATATTTTGGAGAGAATGATTTTTTTTTAGGAAATACATTTTATGTGCTTTTTTTTATACATGGTTTGCATTGGTGTAATTCATAAAATTGAAGATTTTAATTCTGTGAATTGTTGAATTATATTTGCAAACTTACGGGAAATGTATACTTTTTTTTGTGCATTTTGTATGTATGTTTCTGCATTATTGTAGTTAATAATTTGAAAGTTTTAAATTATGGTGTTTTTTTAATCTATTAATGAGGCCTTATGTAATATTTGAAATTTTTAAGTTTTGTTTTTTTTTGAAAAGGTGCCAAAGTTTCTGAAATATTTATTTTGATTTGTTTAAAAATTTGTAGAAATTGGTTTAAACTGGTTTGAATTTGGATAAATAGCGAACGTTTTTCTTGTGGTTATGTTGATATGGTTGTCATATTTAATTGTTTTTTTGTCTATTAAATGCTCAGATTTGAAATGCATTTGAAATTTTAGAATATTGAAATTTGGAAGTTGATTATATGCCATAAATAGTCGACGTTTATTTTTGTGTTCATGTTGATATTATTTGGTATTTTTTTCCAATAGATAGACTTGAAGTTATTGACATTTCACATTTCTTTTATCTTTTTCTTTTGCTTAAATCATACTCCAGATAAATAAAAAAATTGACAGGTGAGTTCGTTGTTATAAATTATTGTCGTGTCACTGTGAAAAATAGTTGCTTTGATTAAGTTTCAAATCGAAATTTTATTTTACAAGTTCAACGTAAAATATACTTGGGAACGACTCGAATAATATATTCGGGAAAAGCTGATCGAATATATCTGTATTGAATTAGAATTTGTTGTTTTGAATATGCACGAATATTCAACAGTTTGAAATGTTTTTCCATAAGCTCCATAATTTATATTAAAAAAGTCATAAGCTCCAAAATTTATACAGGAAGCTATATTAGTTTTTGTAATTTTTTTTAGAAAAAAACATGCAACAATATTTTATTGTGGGGGGGGGGGGGATTTCGGAAGTAATTGAAATTTGTGAAAAAAAAATTTGGAGAGGAAGAATTATTTGGGGATTTTTTTGTGTGCATTTTGTATGTATGATTTGCAATATTTTAATTAGTAAATTAAAAGGTTTTAGTTCTTGTGAAATTTTGAAGTCTATGTTGTAACTTAAAAAGAAATTGAATATTTTGGAGAGAATAATTTTTCTTGAGGAAATACATTTTCTGTGCTTTTTTATTATACATGGTTTGCATTGGTGTAATTCATAAAATTGAAGATTTTAATTCTGTGAATTGTTGAATTATATTTGCAAACTTACGGGAAAAGTATACTTTTTTTTGTGCATTTTGTATGTATGTTCCTGCATTATTGAAGTTAATAATTTGAAAGTTTTAAATTATGGTGTTTTTTTAATCTATTAATGAGGCCTTATGTAATATTTGAAATTTAAAGTTTCGTTTTTTTTGAAAAGGTGCCAAAGTTTCTGAAATGTTTTTTTTATTTGTTAAAAATTTGTAGAAATTGGTTTGAACTGGTTTGAATTTGTATTTGGAAAATTACAGAAGTTTTTGGAAATAGAATGCAGAAAACAGAAAAAAAAAAAAGGCCGAGCCAGGCGCAGAGAAAGCGGCCCAGCCCAGCAGCAAGGCCACTTCCCCAGCCCAGGCCCACGGTGACGTCACCAGCGGCCGGGTCCGCCGCGGCGGCGTGGAGCTCGCCGGCGTCGCGGCACCGCGTTCTGGGACGCGCGCGGATGCGGGCTAGCCGTAGGTGGTGGCGCCGCCCCTTTTGGGTCGCCGGAGCGGCCGCGGCGGCGTGCGGACATGGCGGCGGGCAGCGGGCGCGGCGGCGTTGATTCCGCCGCGCGGACGATGTTCCGGTAGGCGATCTGCGGCGAGGAAGGAGAGGCGGCGACGGCGAAGCTGCCCGTGCCCGTAGATCTGAGCGGGGAGGTCCGAAACGACGGCGTGCGGCGCCGCCGATCTGAGTAGGGAGAGAGAGGAGAGGGAAGGGGGGTGTGCGGGCGATTTTCCATGGAGGCCCCTGGCTTTTCGGGAATTTGTGTTTTGGTCCTTGGCGGGGGTTTTTTTGGAACATGGTGGGGGTTTTCTGTGAAAAGATGCGCCAAAATCCGTGTAGGGCGACGTGTCAGCACGCGATTGGCAGAAAGTCCAGTGCTACAGTAAGCTACAGTGTTTTGCGGGTTTTGCTGCGATCTGGACCGTCCGTGGCCGCGATCGGACGGCTGTCGTTTAAAAGGCGACGTGGATAGCGAAACGGGGAGTGAATCCAACGTACTTTCATATATAGTAGGGATAAGAAAGAATTGGGAGACAAGCTGTTGATCAACTGAGAGGAGAATACCCTTATCTTTGTATAACACCACTCCGCGTAGATGCAATATTCTCCTAAACTGCATGGCAGGTTGATGTTTATCTTAATGTGTACCAAGAGGCTTTATCTTAAGCAGAGATGTTGTCCTGCAGAACATCTTCTGAGGAACACACCTATATGAGTCTGACTGTCAAACGTCGCAGTCCATGAGAGTGGGGTGCTCTTTAATAAACTCATGAAAGGTCTTGGAGTATGACGTATAAGCTCCACCCGCGGGGAAGTCCCACGGCAGCCTAGTATCGGTCAAGGCTTTGTGTGAAGCTAGATTCGCAGAAAACATGCAGTTCAAGGCATAGTCCACTGTTCAAGTTGCAAACTAGTGTAACATGAAGTCTAGGTGGAAGTTTAACTTAACAGTCTCCACTGTAGCACCGGTATATAAACAGTGTTTGGAACCAAAAGCAAAATTTATGTGCCTCTAGAATCTTGTGGGGGATTGCTGGAATTTTGGCCTTAATTGGCCCAGCTCAATTAATTCATTTCCATAATTCCTGAAAATCCTAGAGGCCCATGTGGCGCATTCATACATGGCAAGAGGTGGAACAAATGTTTAGTCCCACATTGCTAGTTTAGAGAGAGTTGCACCACTTTATAAGGTGAGTTCTTCTAGCACTTGTACGAGCATGAGAGTAGGAGAGAATAGGAGAGAGCCCCACGCGCAATCCTCCTCCGCTGCCCGCCTCGCCTCGTCACGACGCGACGCGCGCGCGCCGCGGGTTGCGGGAATCTCGCCGAGCCGATGTGTTCTTTTTGCCACACATGAATGGACGAATATGAATATGAACGGTTGCACGAAGGTGAAACATTTTGCGCACTAATGGAAAATGAAACGTCTGCATTAAGTGGAGATGAATGCTAACGGGCGTTGCCTATTCATTTCGTCTCCTGCCTTTTCGTTTCCTCTTCTGCGGTGCTTGTTCGTCTCCTGCGGCTGTGCCTACAAAGGAGAGGTCGCTCCTCTCCCTTAGACATACCGCAACACACCACATCTCATGCGCCTGCCTCCTGGTTCTCGAGCACTGCGTCGCCGATCAAGTCTTCCTCATTCCGTTCCGCGGCGTGCACCGCCTGACGGAACAGTAGGCCTCCGGAACCCTGTCTCTCACGATCCTGTACGGGAGAGAGGCGATAAGGTTTTTAGGGAGCGTCATCACGCGACTACTGGCTTCTTCTCCAACACGGACTCCGACGACTACTTCCCGGACGACGACTTCTTCCCTGACGTCGACGTCCTCTTCGGCAACATGTCTTCATCAGCCAACGCGAACGGGTCGTCCTCCACTGGCCCGTATGTGATCCTACTCTGTCTATTCCAGATCATGTTTCAGACTTTGTTTCTAGCAATATGCATACAATCGCTTGATGCGTACTTTCTGATAGATTGCATGACTAGCTTAATTCTTATTTCTCTAGCCATGTTTTATCTACTGTTTTTATGGATTAAATCATGTGGAAAATTGCTCATATATTCAACATGATGTTTATGAAATAATTCCACAAAATTTAATAGTGGTACAACATAAACATTGTGGGTCCAAGATAGTATTTTATGAATACAATTCTATATCGTATAAAACTCAAGAACTTTCTCAGTAGATTGAGGTAAGTTTCGTTCAGCCGAAATACCAAAAAGTCAACTCGTAGCTCTAATATAGATATCACCTACACATCTCGGTTTATTCGTCCACTATTGCTGCTGCAAAAATGCTCTACTGATGCAGGTGTTTGCACTATCTAGGGTTCTGGAATACTTCTCGTTGTGCTTGTGCACACCATTATAGATGTAGTGCTTGACTCCTTCAACTCCGCCGGAAAGTTTCGGCTCTTCGTTCTAGACATCCTTCGCTTCCTTCTGGATAACTAACATTTCCTCTGCTACTCCGAAGCCTAAGCAAAGGTTTATAAATATTGGGATGAGTACAACATAATCAACAGGTTCAGATAGTATATAAGTGTTTGGAATGCTCTAGCTACAACTGTGACCATAAGTCAAAGAATTATGCAAGTTTTTAAATCTTTTGTTGAAAAGTCAAGTTTTATTCAGAAAAACCACGTCCACTAGACTCCACGGGTTGTGAGAACCTTATGATAGTTACTTTCCACAACGATCGCAATTCTTTCCTAAAAATGGCTCTCATCGGTTCTACAAGAAAAGTTTGGCTATAGAAAATGTTCCTCTATTAGGTGTTTTCTGGTCCCCTTTTGGTAATAGGGTTAATTCTAAAATACCAGCGGTATCGTGGTTTAGTTTAATACCATGTTCCAATATCACATGCTTTTTCCTAATGCCACCTATGTACTAAACATGGTATTGAAATATATATGTTATGTACGTTAGGAACTTACAACACAATGCAAATTACTGTGACTTGGTACCGATACAACATAGCCATCTGTCAAAATATACGATCGTTACAAATTGTCTGTCAGGCAAGAGCGCGGCAAGCCACGCTACCTACTTGACTATAGAGATTATAACTAACCGGGATGTCTTGTGCTATACTAGATTAGATTTGTACACGCAAAGAAAGTACAAATTCCGCTCAAATTTTGGCTATGTAGAAACGATTTTATTTTTATGTAAGACTTCTCCTTTTCAGGTCATTTACCATGTACACATTTGTTCTGTTTGTGGTCATGTTTACAACATTTGGAGTACAGAGAAATTTTTAAGGAGGACAATACACGGTTGGAGTCAGTGACAAGGGGATTTGTTTTCAACCTGGATGACGGCGTAGTCTAAGGATCAACCCTTCACAATCGTGACCATAGGCCTTCAACAAGGCTCTCGTATACTCTGTTACATGTCGTATTTTTCTTTTTTCTTTGCTTCATGGGCTGTGTGAATTATATCTATACAGAGGCCGGGTGCGAACTATTTTAGCTTGTGTCTTTTTTTTTTTTTTTGAGGTTTTTTAGCTTGTGTCTTATTGATGCAACCTTTTAAGCTAAACAAAACGCATTTTATCATAAAAAGATTAAATTTTGTACTATATAGCGTATACGCTCTGGATCCTCGACCTCGACGTCGTAATTTGCAGCTCCGGCACCCCCTCCGCTCGCGCGCCCTAGGGTCCTTGTCGCCTCCGACTTAGTCCAGGCTCGGTCAGTCGGGGTTGAGGCCCATTCTGACCACTGGTCAAAGCGGGGCATACAAGCAAATTGGGGCCAACAGTATTTGAGTAGTATAATCCTCGTGGCAAAAGAAAAGAAAAAGCCGGATGATTTGCTGAAACGAGTGCTAATTACTACTATGATGCTTGGCATACAAGCATTGCTTGCCAACTTCGCATCCCTGCAAGATAGTACAAAACCAAGTCAAATGCTTAGTGCGACGAAGATCAATGCGATAACGACCATTCTCGAGGAGCTCACACTGGGTTTGCGATATCACAGGGGAACGCTGTGAGATGCACCTGACAAGACGGTGATATGTCGTCTCATTTTGTTTTCCGCAGAAGTAGTAATATCACCTAAAGTGCAGCAACAGGTAGGTCTTTCGCATAATAAGATTCACAGTTTGTATTCAGATGTATGGTGGTAAACTTTTTTTCTTCTGAATAGAGAGCTGTCCTCCCTCTTCAGCAGACTGATCCTCATTGGCTGGCCCATGAGAAATTCAAATTCAGCTCAATCCTGTGTTTCATTCTCCAGGCCCGAGTTTAAGTTTCACCTTCTGCAGGATCCCGTGAAGGAACATGCATTTTATATTCAAGCCTCTGGAATGGACATAACGTGTGGAGTTTTCAGTATGCCATCCGGAGAAACAACACTCAGTTCTATAAGCACACACCGGACTGCAGGTGAATAGGTGATGTTACTGATATCTGAATCATATCCTTCCATGCCATTGATCTACTCTGGGATAGTTGCTACCTTCCATCCCCGTGTTACTGATATCTCTATACTGACGACGTGCTAGGCTTCCATCTTGCTCCTCACCAATCCCGTGAAGAAATCAAAGTTGTTACCATCAGGGTGCAGCTCATAGCTCTTGCCATCCTTGCCAATAGCATATACATAACCACTTGGTGTTAGTCCCTGAAAAGATCTAATATGGTTACAGAAAAAGAAATATCTGCACTGCTCTGATGGCCGTAGCTACTGCATGTATCCTGTGCAAAACATAATGCAATGCTATTAGTAGTTATTTTTGCTTGACATGAAATGCAAGATTTTTTCGAGCCAATAGTTCCTATTAATGTCAGAGGATACCATGTCAAAGTGCGAATGCAATGAAACCTCTGGATAAACATGAAATATTTGGTGACAACTGACAAGTTTGAGATGAGATGAGTGAACGCAGAATATTTAGAGGCTTTGACTGTCACCAAAAACTTCACATGGCAGCAATTTAACAAGAACAAACGACATGAATTTTTCTTGTGTTTTTTGCACACGAATAATGTATATATGGCCACAATTCACAGTTACAAGTCTCAAAATAATGCATCACAGTTCACAGTTCAGAAACAATAGAAAACGAAGGTTTCAAGCAAAAAGGGAGTCAAGGCTACAATTCTTTGAAACTCCATCACTAGACTATTTTTTCAGAACCAACATTAGCCTATATCTACCTATCATTTTTAGAGCACAGCTCCAACACTGTTTTTTTTTCAAAAACCACTATGATTTGCACATGATGCTCTCAAATGCTGACCAACCTGCAGTTGTTTATCAAAACCCAATCTACGGTTGGTCATCCAGTTAATTGCTGGCAAACCAACTTATCACCCAGGGACAAATTATTACTCCTAAAGAACCAAAATATGTACAGCGAAATCATGGAAGCAGATTAGCAGAAACTCACTTTGAGGGAGCAACCGATCCATATCGCTTGTTGAACTTGCCACCAAAGATCCCATGTCCATGCCCATGCTTGTAATGCTTAAACTTGCCATGATGGCATTGACCCATGACCTCGGGAGAGACCACCACCCACCTCCATAGCCATATGTCCAGTGGTATCCTGATCAACGAGCCAATCATTTACACCGAAGCAAAATATTAGAATACAAATACATGGACGGAACTACTCCTAAGAAGCATGAAAAGATCAAAATAAATCCATGGCTCCTAAGATCTTCATCTCCACGCTTGATAGTGTCGAGATAGAGAATATTCCAATCATGTGAATTGAAAAGTTTTTAATGTTTATTCAATAAGCAAGATATTTGGCATATTATTGATCAAAAAGGGATAGAAAATGGTAAAGCAATGAGCTAACGAGGCCCAAAAGGGGGTGGCAATCTTAGTTATCAATATCAACTATCTAGTATATACAAGGGATTTTTTCATCTCCTGAATGATTTATCTTATTCTAATCATTTCTAGTATAGAGGTTTGTCGTTGCTAGGCCTTTTATATTCTAAAAGAACACAATGAGCATAAAACTACATTAAAGTTGCGACGGGTCCCCTGTAAGTGGATGGTGTTGGTCCCTCCTCTTTTTCCCGGCTTGGGACCGGCTATGCATAGCATAGGCAGAGTTACCCACCCACCCTCCAACAAGAAGAAAAAAATTAGATCAACAACTAGCAAGAAGCATTTTGCCCCTTACGTAACTTTACTTTTGGGCAAGCATTTACTTGATTCTGAAGGAGAGCAAATATTGCTCTCCGCCATGAACAAGGATTGCCTTTCCCTTGCATTGCCTGAAATTTGGGCAAACTAATCAAGAATTTCCTCAGTTTTGAGGGAAAAGGATTTCCATGATTTGAGGGAGAGCCAGATGGTTCTCCCCACTATCAAGGATCACCTTGATAGTTGCTTAGCCTTTATTTTGGATTAATTTAGCAAGTATTTACTTTATTTTGAGGATCAAAGTATACTCTTTGGGCAAGATGAGCAAGGCAATCCTTGATTTTGAGGGAGAGCAAAATATTGCTCTATCCACTATCAAGGATTGCCTTACCCCTTGAGTAGCCTTAAGTGGGCAAGATGAGCAAGGCAATCCTTGATTCCGAGGGAGAGCAAAATATTGCTCTATCCACTATCAAGGATTGCCTTACCCCTTGAGTAACCTTAAGTTTCTTCTCATGGATTGTAATCCTCCACGAGCAAGGCTCATGCCCACTGCATAGAGATGAGTTAAGCAAAGTGAACAAAGGTTTCCTTACTTTTGTGGAGATTTAATCCTCCACAAGGAAGGATCATCTTGCCACTAGCCAAGTATGCACCATGCTTTTGGGCAAAGTACACAAGTATTTTTCATGTTTTGAGGGAGAACCAAGTTGGCCTCTTCACTGGCAAGATATACTTTGCCTTACCAAATGTAGGCAAGGCTAGGAGAGCAAACTATTGCTCTATCCACTATCAAGGATTGCCTTACACCTTGAGTAGCGTTAAGTGGGCAAGATGAGCAAGGCAATCCTTGATTTTGTGGGAGAGCAAAATATTGCTCTCCACTATCAAGGATTGCCTTACCCCTTGAGTAACCTTAAGTGA
Organism: Poa pratensis; assembly: GCA_947311845.1. NCBI lineage: Eukaryota > Viridiplantae > Streptophyta > Magnoliopsida > Poales > Poaceae > Poa > Poa pratensis. Next base: position 166,000,748 of record CAMZMU010000041.1, read on the forward strand.
GGAAGAATTTATTCTCGTGGATCGTAATCCTCCACGAGCAAGGCTCATGCCCACTCCATAGACATGAGTTAAGCAAACTAAACAAAGTTTCCATACTTTTGTGGAGATTTAATCCTCCACAAGGAAGGATCATCTTGCCACTAGCCAAGTATGTGCCATGCTTTTGGGAAAAGTACACAAGTGTTGTCAATGTTTTGAGGGAGAACCAAGTTGGCCTCTTCACTGGCAAGATATACTTTGCCTTAGAAAATGTAGGCAAGGCTAGGGAAGGGAACAAACATTCCCATTAACTCACTGTTTGTTGTGTTGTGAGAAGTTCTTAAACAAGGCTCATGCCCTTGCATAGCCATACTTTTAACCAAAGCCAGCAAAATGTTCCTTGCTTTTGTGGAGAAATAATCCTCCATGAGCAAGGATCATCTTGCCACTGGCTAGTATCTGCCACACTTTTTGGTAGTACGCAAGTACTTAGTTCGTTTTGAGGGAGGCCAGATTGGCTCCCCACTAATAACAGTTGCCTTGCCCTTAGAAAATGTAGGCAAGACTAGCCAACGGAACCAAGATTTTCCATTAGCTCACAGCTGGTTGCGTTGTGAGTAGATTGTAATGCAATATGGTAGGATGCACGATTCCAACCATTGCAGCATGTAAATCACTACCTGTTATTGCAAAACAATTGTGAGAATAATCAACAAAATATTACAATTATTGAAAAGTTTGATAAGGTCTAAGCAAAATTTATAAACTATGCAGACCCAACATCACTATCAGGAAACCTTTTTTTAGCTGGAACATGACCCAAGGTGTATATAACAATAAGTAGGTTAATTTCTTTGAGAAAACTTGTATCTATTATCACCACCAGTTTGCTATCATGAAAAAAAAACATGTATAGGAATCTTTGGGAACCATGTTACGGCGAGATTGAGATCGTTTTAATACATGTGAAGCTGCAGGTTCAGAACTTATGGAATCAAATGAAGGACAAGAAGAACATATACTGAGTGATCTTACATACCGTGCTGACTCGCTCAGCCCACGTATGCGCATCTGCCATAATTAGCCTCAGCCTGCAACCAGTAGAACAAGCTGCAAGCGTCCTGAACAGTGGCTTTTACCAAGAGTAGCCACTAGCAAGTCATTTCCACACTCGAGCTTTGACCCATGCTTCATGTTAGGACGTTGTTGTCCATAAATCAGCCTGCAATTCATTTTAGATACCAGATCCTGCGAGTTATTTGGAAAGATTGGTACCAATGAAATTGCAACGCAACCCTCTTAAGTGTCACCTCTCAAGAACCACAGCTGCAATGATATCATTCATAAGAGATCCACCGAGAGAACGCCTTGTGGAAAATGAGTGGTCACCAGTGTCTGAATTATGAGAGAAAAAATTAAAGGAACAACTAAATGCAAGTCCCAGATAAAGGTTCTATATAGTACAGATTATTTTGGGTACGAACAATCTTTTTTAAGTGAACTCATACACACATAATATCTCGACAATGCATGTCAGTTAATAATGCACTATGGTGTGAAAATAAGAGTTTTAGAACCAGAACGATATGTCATCATTCACCTTAGGCAAGTTGAAGACATGAGGTGAGGGAGATAAAGATTGGAGAACTAACTCTCGAACAAGAATTATCAACACTACATCATAGTGGCACATCAAGAAACATGGTAGCATAAAGTTGCAAAATATGTACCTGCTAGATGGATCACACACACAAGAAGCCATCTACTCTGATGAAACACACTTCGGTGTAAGAAAAGCAACTCATGCATTGGGACTGCCAGGACACAATGCATCATGTAGTTCTGAAAATGCCCTTTCACAAACAAAAATTGTATGTCTCTCAAATTGTTCTCCATATGGACAGAAATTGGTGGCTAGTTTTGATAAGTATGCCTCAGGAAATAGTTGCTTCATGATCTTCTCTAACAAATCAAGTTGGGTACCTCCCCACCCTCGGTCTTCAGAATTTGTGTGATCAAGGAAAGTCTCGTATGTGTTGCCCAATACACGATGTACTAACTGATACTCCCTCCGTCCAATAATAATTGTCTTAGATTTGTCAAAAAGTGGATGTATGTAGACATGAAACATGTATAGGTACATTCACTTTTGTACAAATTTGAGACACTTATTTTGGGACGGAGGGAGTACCATATTCAGTTGCTGCCTATAAAATGTTGTTTCACAAACTTTATTATAAAGTCGGTTTTCACCACAAATTGAACCACACGCTCAGTACTTTATGTAAATTAAGCAAGAACATGCCATCTATTAGTTTAGAAACATGGAAGCATCAAACGGATGTACAATGCTGTGAACTGCATCTAAGCACACTTATATTTTGGGCCAGTGGAACTACGGAAAATCAAATAGACAGGGTTAGAATTCATGCATAGTCAATATCCCTGCGGAGAAGTACCATCAAATACTTATCAGACGCCACTAGGTTAGCAAGATAAAGTGTCAAATACATGAGCAGAGTTGTAAACTGTCAAAGAAGAGTCTTGAAGTATGAAACTTGACAAACCATCCACAGTTAAGAGCGAGAAATCAACCAGAGAATGATGCTTTCGATACATAAATAAATAAAGAGCATGGCATTGAACAATCAAATGCTGCAGGATCACACATCTAAGCCAGTAAGGCTACGGCATTTTCTGAAGTGTAATGTGGTTCATTGGCTTAGGGGCTCGGCACAACCACGGCGGAGGGCGGCACGACGGTGTCTATCTGTTGAATCGGTATGGGGAGGAAGCTCGAGAGCGCTCGGAGGACCTCGTCGCCGTCTGGGCCCATCCTGCTCTCCGCTCCCGTAGGAAACCTAACCAACGAACAACTTCAGGAATGTGTTGGCGAAGGAAGGGAGAAACCGAAGATTGGGATGGAGGATTTAGCGCGCACTTAACTGGGGCTCGAGGACCGGACGGCGATGCAGAAGGCGAGGGCCAGGCGGCTAGCCCCACCCACAAGCAGCAGTGCAGTGCAGCACCGCCGATGGCCGGCGAGATGGGTAATGGGTTGGAGGACGCTTTTTTTTGTTTTGAGAATTCCTGATCTTTTACAGTACAGCTGTAGTATCTGAACTCACGCACAACTCACTCCACACACACACTCAACACCACACACACGCCACCTGTGCGCAAGCTAGACCTAACCAGACTATACTAAACTTCTGGGCCTCCGTGAGCCTAGACCTACTGGGAAACCCCTGCGGTGGTGGGCACACCACAATACCTCTGACAGAACCACGGTGAAATTAGCCCAGAAGCAGGAACTGATTAAGGGCTCAGTCCCCAAAGGCCCTCCACAAATTTTTAAATGGGGATCAAAACCCCGGTGAGACGTCTAGGAAAATCGGTCCCGTAGGACTCGAACATGAGACGGGTTGGAACTGGCCACTGCCATCCAACCACCGAGCCACTGCTCGTTCTCTGGGTTGGAGGACGCTAACCACTCACAGAACCAAGCAGCACCAAACTCGTGTTTGAGAGTCATTCCGTCTCTCGTACTATTTATTTATTCACATATGATGGAGCACTATGGAAGCTACATGAACATATTTAGAAGAGGAAAAAAATCAAGCACCGGACGAAATTAAGGCGATATAATTTGGCAAAGCTACAAAAAAAATTGGAACCGTATGCGTAGTAAACATATTTCGGTCCAAACTAGAATTCTACAATTACCACTGATATTCTTGTGACATGGTCCCACTCCACAACCCTTGTCGTCGTTGTCACCCTCTCTCTCCCGCTCCCCCTCCCCTCCCCTCCCACCTCCCCACCGTAGGATGATGTCGTCGGTCCAAGCCCACTCGGGGCTTGTTCTCACACGCCCATATTTTGTCCGGCGATGATTGCTCGTGGTGTGGTGGCTTCATCCTCTATCGTTGGAATCGGCATAGTGTCTACCCGCAGTCTAGCGACGTCCCTCGCAGTGCCGTCGGCGGGTGGTGGTTTGGCGCGCCCCCTTGGTCAGAGAACTTAGTCTTATGGGGGCTAATGTTGTGATATATCGAATAGGTACCTTACGACATGGTGACGAGCCAACAAGCTAGGGCGACCCACTCACACTTACCGGGCGGCAAAACTTGTTGAAGCACAAGACAGAGGCCAGGCTAAGGAGGGTCCAAATAGAGGCCCTTGATCCGACCGCAGGACACGTCCCAAGCTGAATTAGTTTAGGACTCTCACTAGTAGAAAACAGACCTTCCGTTCGCATCTTTAATCCCGGCCATGTTTGGAACCGGGACTAATGTGAGCATTAGTCCCGGTTCAAACAGTTAGGACGCTGCACGGCTTTAGTCCCGGTTCGAACGGGACCTTTAGTCCCGGTTGGTAATACCAACCGGGACTAAAGGGTTGATGGCAGGCCGCAGCGTGGGGCCAGCGCGAGAGGCTTTAGTCCCGGTTGGTATCACAAACCGGGACTAAAGATCCAACTTTAGTCCCGGTTCGTGATACCAACCCAGACTAAAGCCATCGGCGTTTTTCATTTAATATGGAATAATTCATATCTTTAAATCCGTAAATCGAAATTTAACAAATAAAATATCTAAATCGATTAGCAAAATGAGAGGAATCCAAATATGACAACTATATCATCTTTTGGATCACAAAAATGCATTTAACTAGGCGAAATTACTTTTAAAAATCGGCAAAAACTCATTTAACTAGGCGAAATTAGGTAGAAATCAAGAAAATTCCTAATACTTGGGGATTATTCATAAAATGTGGATTACTCTTTGTGAAATTAGATGGGTACCATTTTGCACCATATCTCCATGTGTTCTTCTTTAATCCAGGAGTCAGTCTGCTCCGAGTTTTCGGAGCGTACAATATTCATGTGTTCCTCGATATACGGAGCCACCAAGCTGGAATTTTGTACAACTGTGTAGTGTGTTTGAGTGAAAGAATGCCCGTCCATACATATTATTGCTTTCTTTCCTAGCGTGCCTTTTCCACGAGTCTCCCCTCATGGCACGATTGAGGAACATCGATCGGCTTAAGATCAGGAATAAAGTCAACACAAAACTCAATGACCTCCTCTGTTCCATAGCCCTTGGAGATGCTTCCTTCTGGCCTAGCACGGTTATAAACGTATTTCTTTAAGACTTTCATGAACCTCTCAAAGTGGAACATATTGTGTAGAAATACAGGACCGAGAATGGAAATCTCTTCGACTAGGTGAACTATGAGGTGCGTCATAATATTGAAGAAGGATGGTGGAAACACCAACTCGAAGCTGACAAGACATTGGACCACATCCTTCTGTAAACTTGGTAGAGTTGCTGGATCGATTACCTTCTGAGAAATTGCATTGAGTAATGCACATAGCTTCACTATGGGTACTCGAACATTTTCCAGTAGAAGCCCCCTCAATGCAACGTGAAGTAATTGTGTCATAAGCACGTGGCAGTCATGAGACTTTAGGTTTTGAAACTTTTTCTCTACCATGTTTATTATTCCCTTTATATTCGACGAGAAGCTAGACGGGACATTGATACTGTTCAGGATTTCAAAAAAGATTTGCTTCTCTTCTCTGGTAAGAGCGTAGCTGGCAGGACCTTGATACTTCTCTGGATGCAGGCTGTCTCGTTCGTTCATACGTTGGTGGTCCTGCCATGATTTCGGTGTATCTTTCGTCTTCCCATACACGCCCAAGAAGTTTAGCAGGTTCACGCAAAGATTTTTCGTCACGTGCATCACGTCGATTGCAGAGCGAACCTCTAGGATTTTCCAATAGGGTATGTCCCAAAATATAGATTTCTTCTTCCACATGGGTATGTGTCCGTCAGCGTCATTCGGAACAGATTGTCCGCCAGGACCCTTTCCAAAGATTACTTTTAAATCCTTGACCATACCATATATATCATTACCAGTAGGGCAGGTAGGCTTCGTCCGGTGATCAGCCTCACCTTTGAAATGCTTGCCTTTCTTTCTTAAGGGATGCCAGTTTGAAAGAAATCGATGGTGCCCCGGGTACACATTCTTCTTACATTTATCAAACACTTGTAGTTCAAATTTGGATTACTTTCGAAAAATCAGCATAAACTCATTTAACTAGCCGAAATTAGATAGAAATCAAGAAAATTCCTAATACTTGGGGATTATCCATCAAATGTGGACTACTCTTTGCGAGAATTAGATGGGTGCCATTTTGCACCATATTTTTTTTGAAGCACGACTGTAGGGCAACCGCCCCACAGCATTTTCTATTTTCTCATCTCAAGTCTCTGCAAACTGTACAAATATTTACAGAAAAAAGGTAGGGGGATGGAGGGAAGAGAGGGGGACTATATACAAACCCTAAGGTAGATCATCTAACTAGGCCAACAAGCTTGGCACATGCTTTGCTTTCATCCTATGTCTAAGCATATACATATCATGTACAAAGCCACTTCTCCACCTATTAAAGGTAGGCCTCTCATATGTTCTTAGAGGGCATAACACGCAGTGATCATTGTCTGCAACATTCCAGTGTCTGCGCTTCAACATGTCCTTAGTGTTGAATCTATCTCTCAACAATAGCCAGGCAAACACTTTATAATTCATTGTGCAGCAAGTTTCCCAAATCCATCCGTATGTCTTCGGTACTGTCAACGATGAAAACACCATCAGATAAAACTGCCCTGCAGTATATTTCTCTCCCCAGCAATATGACCAGACATCTTGGTCCTGGCTCGGTGGATTATTCTCTAATAAGATCTGCAGGTTTTCCAATTCATTGAAAGCTTGCTGTGACAAGGGCAAGCTAAACAACGAAGATATTTTTTGTACTTGGTTCACAAAAATGGTCATTTTTGCCACTTAGAATCATTGCTTCCTATACCAAGATACACCTATTTGTCGAATATGAGAACTTTATCACAAACTATGTCATGGGAATAGTCAAAACTTGATTATTTGGCTCCATGCTAGAGTTTTTTTTCATAGCAAGTTTATCGATGTTTCTATGTCGTGGGAATTGTCAAAACATAATCACTGCTATTTATTCAAAAAATATTATTACATAATCATTGTTATTTATTCATAAAATATTATTACATAATCATTGTTATTTATTCAAATAAATTTTGAAATTTTGAACAATAAAAAAGTGTAACATCATGACTTAAGGGTTAATATGATTGATAGGATACTAATATCAGTAAGTTCTAACTTCTCATTTGGATGCTAATTTGGAAGGAACTCAAAAAATTAAGCGTGCTTGGGCTGGAGGATGGGTGACCGAATGGGAAGTTTGACCAGGGTAAGTACTTTGACCTGAGATTAAGTGTATAACTAGATATTAAGTGTGTGGCTAAGTGAGAAATTTTGGAATAGAATTAAGAATAGAATTGAGAATAATTAAGAATAGAATTGAAAATAAAATTGAGAATAGAATTGAAAATAAAATTAAAAAAAACTCCAGGTACCTTTAGTACCGGTTGGTAACACCAACCGGGACTAAAGGTACTCCACCCGCCCGCCACGGCTGTGCCCACGTGGAACCGGGACTAAAGGGGGGGGGGCTTTAGTCCCGATTTGGTAGTCCCGGTTGGCAAACCGGGACTAAAGGTTCGTTTTCTACTAGTGTCTATCTCATGGTCGTCTACGTCTCCTTGTAAAACCTAGACCCATTTGCTTATATAAACCGGTCTACGGAAAGCCTTAGGGGTAAGATCAATCTTGTAACATGTACACGACATATTGAATTATAATAGCATCGTAGGGTTCCGCCAATGACAGCTAGTTAAATCGTCGTGTGCAATCCTGACCCCAAATCACCGGACGTCTAACCACATGGCTTTCTCTCCTCGACGTCTGACACCCCCCCCCCCCACTAGTGTCCGTGTTACTATTCCCTCAATAAATACCGACCCATCTCCGACATGCGCGCCACCACCCGGAGGGCAGCGGGCTCACTTGATAGTGGTAGCTCGCTGTCTGGTGGCAGTGGTGGCGGCGGGGATTCGAGGGGGACTGGCGACAAGGATTCAATGGAGAGCTCGCAATCCGGCGGCAGTGGTGCCGACGGGGATTCGGGGGGTGAGACGAGGATTCGATGGAGAGCTCGCCCTCCTGCGGCAGTGGTGGCGGCGAGCCCCTCCATGACTGGCGATCGGCTCTGTTGATTGGGGTGGCGCATTGGCGCTCGGCGTCCAGTGATTTGGGCAGCGCTCAGGTTCCAGCCTAGAGCCGAGGTCGCATCAGGTCACACGTGATTTGGAAGAATTATTAGTAAGCAGGCCAATGTGAGAGGTCCAAGAAAGCCTCGTTGCTCGTCAGGACGTGCTCCACCTCGAGCAAGCAGTTGGAGGTCAGTCCGGCGAGTTGATCTTGAGAGGAAAACACCATCGGACGGATGAGCACCAGAATCGCACTCATCTCCGTAGATTGGAGGGCCCTACCTCCCATCGAAGTGGAGGAGAAGCTGATCCGGGGACGCATGCGGCGGGAGAGCGCCTCGGCAGCGGAGACGGGGGACCCCATCCGATGTGGCCCGATATGAGAGACATGTAGGTGGCGATGCCTCGGGCGAGCATCACGCTCGTCTGCCCCGCCCGACTCAAGGGCGACGGGAGGAGAGAAGCCGCGCGGGCGGCCTTCCTCATTTTTTCCAACTGGGCTACTCCCCTTTCCATTAATTGCTTAACGGAAATACATTGTTCTGCTACAAGCACCAAACCAGCAAAAAGAGCTAGAAAAGGAAGTAAGCAAACATAATGAAACATCTACTGGTAGGAAAACCCACCACACAGCTCCTGGCATCGAAGAGCCATGTTACGGGACAAAAAACCTACCCCTAACAAAGTTCAAACAACATAGGAACCAAGTCTCCTCATACAAAACATAATAGAACAAGACTCAGTTCAGCATCCCAGTCACAACCAGCGACAACATCCCAGCAGCAACATCTTTTTCCTTGAGCTCCAATTCCCATCAGTGATGCGAAGGATCTTATTAGTATCAGCAATTCCCCTAGAGCGAGAAGATGATGTAGATGCCAGCTTGGCCGCAAACTACATGAGCTGGTCAGCCCCTCCTCTGATCAACCCTCCATCTTCCTGACCATACAAACCTACCCAATAATGAAGCAAAGAGCACATATAGAAATGGTTACCATTGGATACTTTACCACCAACTTCTCAAAAGTGATTCTGTTTCAAATGTTCCATATGGCCCAGCAAGCTGAAGCAAGAAGCAGCATATGATTTTTTTTATTTGGAAAATAAGTATAAAACCATGCAAAACTTTGCCACATAGACACATGACAAAAGGAAGTTCCAAGAACAGCACCCAAGGCCTCCCCAAACTACTTTAGCATGCGTGCAAGAGAAGAACAAGAGTTGTGCAGTCTCAAGTTGATCAGAAAATCAACAACTGAGGTTACACATCCATTTTCTTTTTTTCAGGTTCTCCCTGGTAAGAATAGCATCCTGGAACATTTGCCACAAAAAACTTTGATTTTCAAGGGTAACTTAGCTTTCTAATCCACTTATTGTGAGCTCCCGCTAGGTTTCTCTCCAAGTGTTGGTACAACAATTTAGTCGAGAAACTACCATTCCCAGTGAGAGACCAAGTCACCGTGTTAGGGGAATTGTTGACCTCAACCAGTCTTGCTGCATCCACAATAATGCCCCATTGTTCAGCCAGTGCTAGAGTAAATCTTCTTCTGAAGGGGATATCGAAGTCCCTATCTCTCACTCGTTCGAAAGTCCAATCTTGCGCTTGACAAATGTCGTATAACATCGGATAAGAAGACATCAAGGGAGAGGTACCGAACCATGTATCTTTCCAAAAACATACCAGGTTACCTTTTTTCAAAAGAACTCTCCTACCCAGGAAATAAACATCTTCCATCTTAAGGAGCGTTTCCACAATGGGGAGTCAGATACTTTGCTTTTAACTTCAGCAACAAATTTTCGTTGCAAATACTTCGCTTTGACTATTCGCTGCCGCATCCCATCTTGGGTATCAAGTTTCCACCACCATTTACATACAAGCTAATATTCTGCCTCCTCAAATCTTCTACACCCAACCCCCCCCCCCCCCTTTTTTCTTCGATCTACACACCCTGGTCCATCTCACCATATGGTATTTTCTTTTCTTTCTCTTACCAGCCCAAAAGAAGCCTCTTCTATGCTTATCCATTTTTTTCAATAAAACCTTTGCCCAGAAGAAATATGGACATATAATAAAAAGGCACTCCAGTTAAAATGGAATCCAAAAGTGTCAGTCTACCTCCCGATGAAGCAGCATCTCCGATCCATGCATCAAGTTTTTTAATCATCTTGGCATCTAAAAAGTCCCAGTCCACTGCTTTTAGGTTGGAAAAAGTCACAGGGGCTCTCAAATAATTCATAGGAAGCTGCCCCCACACGGCAATTAAACAACTCTGAATAAAATTCAGCAATTGTGTTATCTCCACCAATCAAAAACATCTCACTCTTAAGGAAATTGATTTTCAATCCTAAAAACATTTCAAACATGTAAAGGAGCAACTTTAGATTGACAGCTTTGTCTGGATCATGGGAGATACATAGCATTGTATCGTCAGCATATTGCAAAATTACAACTCCATTTTCCATTGGTGCAAAACCTATGAGGAGACCATTTTGTTGTGCTTGAAGCACCATCTTGGTCAAAAACCTCTCCTACCATATTAAACAACCAAGGGGATAAGGGATCACCTTGTCTCACCCCTTTAGCACTCTGAAAATAGCCACATGTCTGATTATTCAACTTGACATTTACCGTAGCCCAAAAAGGATTTGACGAATCCAAGAGCCAAAAACAATCACTAAAACCACATACCTTAATGCGGTTAAGGAAAAAAATCCCAATTCATTTTATTCGACGCCTTCTCGAAATCGAGTTTAAGCACAATCCCAGTTTGTTTTTTAACATGCGCATGATGCATAATCTCATGCAGTGAGAGGACCCCATCCATGATGTTTCTTTTTTCATTGAAAGGATTTTGTTGAATGCTAAACGACTTATCAGCAAGAGACTCAAGTCTCAGAGTTAAAACATTTGTAATCAATTTGTAAACACAATATAAAAGGAAAATTGGTCGGAACTGTTGAATTTTATCGGCCTCAGTAACCTTAGGTAACAGGGTAATAGTCCCATAATTGAGACGGTATGCATAAAAAAGATTCATGATATCCTCTTTAACCACCTCCCAACAATGCTGGTAAAATTCGGTAGGAATACAGTCAGGCCCTGGAGCCTTATTATTTTCATAGAAAATAGGGCTTTTTCAACTAAAGAGGTTTGGAGCAGCACCAAAAAGCTCCTTGTAATATGCAGTGGCATGATTCAGCAAGTTCACCGTACTCTCAGCCAGTGTGCCATTATCATTGAGGGAATATAATGTATTTTTTCTTTTCCTACCATTTGCAATCCTATGAAAATAAGAGGTATTAAGATCACCTCGCAGGAGCCACCTGGCATGAGATCTTTGATGCCAGTAGCTTTCCTCCTCAGAATCGAAATTAAAAATCTCAACCTGAATATAAGTTTTTCTAACAAACTCTTCAGGAGATAGGTCTATGTCCTCCTCCAATTGTTCCAGGTCATCCAACTCTTGTTTTAATTCTTTCTTCCTTTTTTAACAGCTCCAAACAAATTAGAACCTCAACCCTTAAAATATTTTTTAAACCTCTTGATCTAAATGTTTAAAACATCAATAGGATTCAAAGAGTTAACCGGATTTGCCCAAATCTCAGCCACTTTTGGCAAGAAATCCTCCTTCTTTAACCAGGATACATCGAATTTAAAATCCCTTTTTACCTGATCAACAAGAGTGTCACCAGTAGCAAGAAGTATCAGTCTATGATCAGATTGATATCGGACTAAATTTTTAAGAGTCACTAAGGGAAACAAATTTTGCCAGTCAGGTGATATAAGCACTCTGTCTAATTTTTCCAGAATAGGGCCAGACAATTCCTAATCTTCTTTGTCTACAAATAAGGAAGCTATAAGTAATGCAATTATGAATCTCATGGAGAGTTTGATCCTGGCTTAGGATGAACGCTGGCGGCATGCTTAACACGTGCAAGTCGAACGGGAAGTGGTGTTTCCAGTGGCGGGCGGGTGAGTAATGCGTAAGAACCTTCCCTTGGGAGGGAACATCAACTGTTTTGTTTATTGGACCATGTATATTTCCCTCCGAGCATATGAACTTCTCTCAAGCAAAACGTGTTAATCAAAGAGTTAAACACCTCTGGAGAGTGAGGGAGCGAGGTAGGTTTATCTTTTTTAGCTGCCAATCTCAAGATGTTAAAGTCACCGCCAACAATGTAAGGACAATCAACAGTTCCACAAAAGGATGCAAGATGAGAGAGGAAAGTAGCCTTAAACTCCTCATGAGTGATTGCGTGCAAACACACGTTCGTTGGGAGACCCCAAGAGGAAGGTATAATGCAGTACAGCAGCAAGTTTTCCCTTGAGTACAAAACCAAGGTTGTCAGATCCAGTAGGACACAGAGATGCTTCAGAAGGTGTCAGCAGCACAACTGACGTGGAACCTGCACACAACAGAAACAAACTACTTTTTCCCAACGAAACAGGAAGGTTGTCAATCTCCCTGGCTTGCTGAAAACAAAGGATTAAATGTATGGTGTGGAAAACAGTATTAATTGCAGAGAAATTAAGAGAACAGATGATTAAAGTTGGTGGTTTTATCAGTATGAGGAAATGGACCGGGTCCACAGTTCACTAGTGGTGTCTCTCCATAAAAGATAACTAACATGTTGGGTAAACAAATTACAGCTGGGCAATTGACAAATAATGAGTGTATGACAATGCAGTATATGACAAGATGATTACTATGAGATTTATTTGGGCATTACAACAAAATACACAGACCGCTATCCAGCTGCATCTATGACTAATAATCCACCGCAAGGTTAACATCTGTGTCCCCCGTTGGTATTAAGTTGCTAACAACAGATTATCGCAGTAAGCAAAGTGTGTAATGTAAACAATGAAAATGACACGTAGACATAGCATCATTGTTTTATCCCTAGTGGCAACAGCACATCCACAACCTTAGACGTTTCTGTCACTCGAGCCCAGATTACTGGAGGCATGAACCCACTATCGAGCATAAATACTCCCTCTTGGAGTCACAAGCATCTACTTGGCCACAACATCTACTAGCAACGGAGAGCATGCAAGATCACAAACAACATATATTGATAGATTGATAAACAACTTGATCATAGTATCACTATTCATCGGATCCCAGCAAACACAATATGTAGCATTACAATAAGATGATCTTGATCATGATAGGCAACTCACAAGATCTAAACATGATAGCACAAGGTGGAGAGACAACCATCTAGCTACTGCCATGGACCCGTAGTCCAAGGATGAACTACTCACGCATCACTCTGGAGGCAGGCATGGCGATGTAGAGCCCTCCGGTGATGATTCCCCTCTCCGGCAGGGTGCCGGGAAGAGCTTCTGAACCCTCCCGAACTAGGGTTGACGACGGCGGCGGCGACGGAACTTTTTGTGGAATAATGATTGGGTCTTTAGGGTTTTCGGGATGGAAGGAATAAATAGGCGAAAGGGTGCCGGGAAGAGCTTCAGAACCCTCCCGAACTAGTTTAGACAGATTTCTGTTCTTCTCTATAAATAAAATCGTGATAAATTTCAGGATAGTATTTTGATATGAAATTTTTTGTGCATAAAGCTGAGATTATGATCTGTCTTTCATTAGTTCTGAGTTTTTCGATTTGAGCTACGTAACTATCTCGTTGAGTGCCATCTTTACAGACTGTTCAGTTTTGACAGATTTCTTTATTTATTCAATATTGTACTTAGTGCTCTTAGTTTCCTTAGTTTTTCGACGGACAACGAAATGATAAGAACCTCGGTATATACAGTGGCTAATGTTTAATAAATATTATGAAATTTGCCAACACTTGAACATGAGTGGATTTTATTTAATGAGTACTAACCCTACTAATGAGTTTTGTGAAGTTTTATGTGGATGTAGCCTATAGATCTAATCAATATGGTGATATGAGATGAACAAGAAGACGCAAGAGGTCAAGCTTGGGGATGTGTAGGTGCATCCCAAGAACATATTCAAGAAGATACAATCATCTAAGCTTGGGGATGCCCGAGTCATCCCCCTATTCATCAACTAACATGAGGTTGTCTCCTTCATACTCTATATTACCCGTCCACATGATATGTATTGTCTTAACTTGTATTATAATTTTTTATATGTCTTGGTTTTACCTTCTTTAGTTTTATTTGGTTTTATTGCTTCCTCTTTTGCTTTCACTTATAAACTCAAAACAACAAAAATATTTTCTTTTCTTTTGCTTCTTTATTTGGTTCTTTGTTTGAATTCTATTTTAGTTTTTACTTTTGGTTTTATTTGAAGTATTACTTGCTGCTACTAGCATGTTTAGATCTTGTTTAGCCTCTGGTCTCTTAGTTTCTCAAGAATAAAGTACCAAGTTTTACCCATTTGGCTTAGTTGATACATATGTAAAAAGTGATTTTCTGTTTTCAGCATCTACTGCTTATTGCGCGATTTTTCATATTTTACTGGAAACTCTAAAAATCACGTAAAATTTATTATTACGTATCACCTAATCCTCTGCATGCACAAAAATTGGCAAAAATTTCTGACATGTTTAAGTGCACCTAAAAATTACGTTTTCCAGCTGCTGTTTTTTGGACAGATTCTGACTTCTGTTGCAAGAGTGGCCTCTTTGCATTTTCATTTGATTCTTTTTGGGTCTTACCTTTCATTTAGAAGTTGGCCACTTAAGCAACCTTTCTGTAACTTAAAAACAAAATTTGATTTGGTTTAATAGCAGCACTTTGGAATATTATCTATTGCACTAATGTCTAACCGCAGAAAAGAATGGGAAAGTTTTTGTGTTGAAGTTTTTTCACAGAGAATGAAGGAACACCAAACAGAGAAATATTGAAGAATGGCCAAAGCCATAAGCTTGGGGATGTCTCCGCATCCCTCTTCATCAATAACCCCTCGGTTTGCAAACCTTTAAACTTTGTTTTTCGAGCAACATAGAAACTTGAATAAACTTGGAGCGTCTGTATCTTATTATTTATTTGTCTTAGCATCAAACACCGGTTACATTAATAAGTTGATCGTCACATCTTTTATTTATCCCCTGTGTGGAGAGGTGGTTCGAAGTTTATTTGTTTAATGGATTATTTGTTGAAACTTAAAAATGGTGTGTGAATGATATTGTTTAGTAGTTTATGTTTTCCTATGGTTAGTTTCAACTAGCTAATAGTGTATATTATGTTATTTTGATGTTAACATGCATTGTCCTGTTCATAAGATGGTATGACATTGTGGTATCCTCCTCTGAATGATTTACTTGAATTGACTTGGCACATGCTCACACATGTTTATGACTGAAAATAAAAGTCAATTAAAGCCTTGATGATTTATTTTGCCTCAGAGTTCTAGTATCACTTTTATGCCTCTGTTAATTTTATTCTGTCGCAAGTATGATTATGGCAGTTATTGCTCTCTTGGTTGTCGCTTCCCAGTCTATTGCTAGCCTTCACCTGTACTGAGCGGGAATGCTGCTCGTGCATCCAAAATCCTTAAAACCAAGTTATTCCAAAGAGTCCACCATAAATTCCTATGCATGGTATTTCAAACCATTCTAAGTAAATTTTCATGTGCTACCTTTAAAACCTTCAAAATACTTCTCATTTTGTGACACTGTTTTCAGCTCATGAGGACGTAGTAGTTGGGTTTGTTATCTTCCATGCTAAATTAAGTTTCCGACTTGCATGCTTCATCTGCTCGTCACTAATTTTGCAAAGAGCTGGTTAGACCATTATAACATCTAAAAAGTAAAAAGTAAAATAAATAGACACTCCTCCATGGTATGAGATTGTTGGCAGGCACCCGAGGATTCGGTTAGCCATGGTTTGTGTGAGCAAAGGTTGGGAGGAGTGTCATACTATATAAAAGTGCATGCTATAAATGCCTAATTTTAATATCTCGGAACCGCTCTCAAAACTTGTTTTAGTATGGAAGATAACAAGAACTCTATTACTATTCGTTGACAGGAACAACCACCTCTCAAAACAATTTTACTTATGTTTTAAAAAATAAAAAGCTCTAGCACATGTTAATCCTGCTTCCCTCTGCGAAGGGCCAATCTTTTATTTTAATGTTGAGTCACCATCCTTTCTTTGAGCACTTCTTCGAGAGCATAACGGTCATTCTTAGTGTAATGTGCTTGTCCCAGAATACGGTTAACTGCGGTATAACTTTGATGCTTTTATCTTTGATATCTTTATATCTAGTCTTCACTTAAACTTCAGGGTGCTCTAGCATTTATGTTTTGCTCCACATAAAGGGCAAGCGAGATACCACTCTACTCTGCTTTATTATGATCATTACAATCTTGTTGATGTTTATAAATTTCATACTATGAACTCTTAGTTCGTTGATATCTTTCATTAGGTAACATAAGTACTAAGTTTTATTATCCTTACATCATTTGTCATACAATTGTTAAAGACCTGATCATAGCATTTACAATCAAAAATTATTTTGTTATCGTTTACCTACTCGAGGACGAGTAGGAACTAAGCTTGGGGATGTTGATACGTCCAAAACGTATCTATATTTTTGATTGTTTCATGCTACTTTTATGCTTTGCACTTGTTTTTATATTAAGTTTATTATTTATTTGGACTAACCTATTAATAGTTGCAAAAGTGCACAATGTTCTTGTTTTACACTTTGGTGTGTAGGAATTATCAAAATACAAGAGGAAACCTTGTTGGAGTCGAATTGGGACTTTCTGAAATCTGTCTGAAAACTTTCGAAGATGGACCCGTTTCGGCCGAAGATGACGTCAAATGGAAAAAGTCTAGTCGCGAAAGTTGCAGTGAATTTTTGCCGAATGATCTGGACTTAAAATTCGGCCCAATCGGAGTCCGGACGCTCCAGATATCGCCGTCCCACTGCAACCCTAGATGGGATGACGGGAATCCGAGAAGCTATATAAAGGGAGAAAACCTAGGTCGTGGCCAAGACTCCATACCCACGAATTTCGAGCCACCAAAGCCACGTTTTTGCTCCCCCATGGACCTCATCTCCATGGGGGAGGGCTCCCAAGAAGCCATGAAGGAAGGGGCTAAGGGGCGGCGCTCCCCATGAGCCGGCGGCGTAGGAGGAGCCCCCTGCGCCACCGCCGGCGCCGACGCCGCCCTGCGCTCTCGCTGCCCTCTCCACCATCTTAACCGCCATCTCCATCGCCAATTCCTCCTTGTATACAGTGGTTCATCCTCCCACACACCTCTGTACCGCTCTATGTAAACATGGTGTTTGATGCTATAAAGTATTATCCTATGATCTATGTCATGTTTGTGTATTTTTTTGTTCTTAGATTGAATGGTTGAATGTTTTTGGTTCATTAGAGTTGTATGTTGATATGGTGCAGTCCTTTGGTGTCCATTATATTTGTGCGCGCATGGATCAACATCATAGGGTTTGTAGTATGTGTAAAGGAAGGGGGTAGACCTGCCAGAGCGACAGAAACCTGTGGGCTCGAACCGGTGAGTTCCACGTATGGGAGTAAGAGGACCATGAACTTAAGGCTATGGTTGGGGAAACCTTAATGCATTGTTAGTATTTGCGGATGCTTGCTAACATCCAATCATATAGTATGTGTAATCCCAAGTAGTGGAGTGCATGTATATTTAGCCTCTCCCACATAGAAAACTGCATCGAAGACAATGAACCAAATATCTTCACTAATTAATCTTGGACAAAGCCATCACAATTATCACCACTTTTCCACACTCATGGTACTGTTAGTTTATGGTTACTTAGTGTACTTTATTGCTGCAGCACTAACATTTACTTTCTTGTATTTATTATCTCGCAAAGCTATCTCTCATACCCGCTAGATGAAGTAAATGTTTAGTGTGCGTAGAGTTGTATCAGTGGTTGATAGAACTTGAGAGAATACTTATCCTACATTTAGCTCCTCGTTGGGTTCGACACTCTTACTTATCGAAAAGGCTACACGCGATCCCCTATACTTGTGGGTTATCATCACTCGAGCCCAGATTACTGGAGGCATGAACCCACTATCGAGCATAAATACTCCCTCTTGGAGTCACAAGCATCTACTTGGCCAAAGCATCTACTAGCAACGGAGAGCATGCAAGATCATAAACAACATATATTGATAGATTGATAAACAACTTGATCATCGTATCACTATTCATCGGATCCTAGCAAACACAACATGTAGCATTACAATAAGATGATCTTGATCATGATAGGCAGCTCACAAGATCTAAACATGATAGCACAAGGTGGAGAGACAACCATCTAGCTACTGCTATGGACCCGTAGTCCAAGGATGAACTACTCACACATCACTCCGGAGGCAGGCATGGCGATGTAGAGCCCTCCGGTGATGATCTCCCCTCCGGCAGGGTGCCGGGAAGAGCTTCAGAACCCTCCCGAACTAGGGTTGACGACGGCGATGGCGACGGAACTTTTTGTGGAATAATGATCGGGTCTTTAGGGTTTTCGGGATGGAAGGAATAAATAGGCGAAAGGGCGGCGTCGGGAGACGCCCGAGGGGCCCACGCCACCCCCCGGCGCGCCTGACCTGGGGGCCGCGCCCTAGGGTGGCGTAGCGGCTCCCTGCCGCCTCTCCGTGCCCCCTTTGGACTCCGTGATCGTGTCGGTGAATACTGGGGTACGTTGATTTTCGTCCAATTCCGAAAATATTTCCCGACTAGCTTTTCTGAAACGGAAAATAGCAGAAAACAGGAACAGGCACTCTGGCATCTTGTTAATAGGTTAGTCCCAGAAAATGCATAAAAATGCTATGAAGTGTAAATAAAAATGTAGCAATTGGTATAATAACAGCATGGAACATAAAAAATTATAGATACGTTTGAGACGTATCAATGAGCAGGGCCATACACCACAATAATACTCGGCCTGCCCTTTTTCTTTTTATCCCAAATTTTCATCAAAATCATAAAATCTCATGCCTTAACCGTCTGAACTTCCAAGGAATCATATTTAGCACCACAGAGGGAATCCATTTCCAAAAAAAAATCTCAGGGTCAATTTTATGAAAAAAACTACAAGTAATTTTTTTTCATGGTTTCTTGCAACCCAATAAAATCCAGGGCATTATCTTGGATGATGTTAGTGAGGCAGACAGAGATCCCTTTCTTGTCTGCCCCCCTAAGGTTCCAAAAAACACTAATCATTTAAAACGATTGGGTTTTTCCCTTCTTCTGACAGGCCTACTAGGAGGCGGAGTAGGCATGTCAGATTTCTTTTGACTCCTCGTCACATGTTTACTAACCACCACATTTTTCTTCCTGCAGGCTTTTCTAACTTTTTTGGACTTGACTACAGTAAAGGAATCATCAACTTCCTCATCATCTAACCAGGTTAAACGCATATGAGTCCTTTCCCCATTATCATGAATAATATCAAGAGGAGCATCAGCAACAGAAACTACTTTTTCATTCAACTCATTTCTAGAATTTTCTAATTCCCTGATCAAATCAATTTTCTCAAAGTTATCAGAAGGAATATCTACTCCCATCATCAAAGCTCTAGGCATAATCTCAAGATTTGACAAGACAGAAAAAGAATTGTTAGTCGAGATGGATGGAGCCTTGGACACCTTATTCGCCGGAATGACGCCGTCGCCTCCATTAAAACGTCGCCACCACACAAACTGGGCCCTAACCTATCTACATGTCGTAGCCTAGCTCCTGGGTCCTCCACCCCTTCCGTTGCCGGAACGGCAGTCTGAGGAGGGAAGAACCCACGCGCTAGCCGACGGTGGATGGTGGGATCTGGTCTCCTCCTTCGCTATTCACATGATTTAGTTTTGTAATTAGATAGCGAGATGGTGTGATCTTATCATTAGAACGACAAAAAATGGTGTGAGCAATTTAATAACTAAAGGATAAAAAAGGTTGTGGATAAATGCATGTGAGATAAACAATAAGTCATTAATATTAGTGGGATGATGTGGACAATTGATTGGCTAAAAGAGTAGCTATGTGGATAGCTTGCTTGTTGAGATAGACACATTAATTACAGTTGGTGGGGTTTTGCTTATACGAAGTATCAATTTGATCTGTTACTTAAACTAGATAAACTTTCAAGAATTTATTGTTTGCTATGTTGTTGTCATGTTGTGCGGACGAGGTGAATATGGGGAGGAAGCCAAGATACCTGCCTTGAAGCATCTCCAACATTAATATTTGTATAATTACAAATCATGTCCACAACAAAAATCTGATAAAGGCGATGAAAAACATGTTATAATGCTCACAGATTCACCGAGAGAAATACATTACTCATTGTTTTTCTTTTTGTGTTTTATTACACACGACCAATTAATAGTACCCTCCAAAACACTACTACGACTCCTACTGCAGTGCCAAACTGACAACAATTTAAATTAGAAATTTCCAAATGCACTATGTAAATGATATATTGGCGGGATCCCCGCTTGCATCACTATAAATTGCTTTTGTGCAGAGGAAAACACTATTTGATGAGTTGGTTCGTTTGGTTGTTTCGGAAATACATAATCCAAACATATAGACTCTGACGTACACCTCGTAGTCGTTGGTGGTCAGCAATCATGGATAGATGCAAACACACTGCGCGTAAGCGAGTGCCACGACTTCACGCACTTCCACTGATAAAACTGAACCAAAGGATCAGTGCACTCGGGTACGCATCGACAGTTCGAAGCTACAACAATCCATGGCCTCGCCGACCACCGCCTCCGCGCGCTCAAGGCTTTCGACGACACAAAGGCCGGCGTTAAAGGCCTCGTCGACGCGGGTATCACGGCCGTGCCCTCCATCTTCCACCACTCACCCGAATCTCTCCTCCCCATCGAAGACGTCCACGACGCGCCTCATCATCATTTCACCATCCCGGTCATCGACCTCGCATCTGACTCGCGAGCCGACCTGGTCGCCCAGGTGAAGTCGGCGGCTGAGACGGTGGGCTTCTTCCAGGTAATGAACCACGGCGTGCCGGCCGACCTCCTCGCTGACACGCTCGCGTGCGTGCACCGCTTCCACGAGTCGCCCGCGGACGCCAAGGCGCCCTACTACACCCGCGACCTCGGACGGCGCGTCCGGTATCAGAGCAACTTCGACCTGTTCCAGTCGCCGGCGGCCAACTGGCGTGACACCCTGTACATGGACATGCCGGCGGCGGCCACCGAGGAGATGCCGGCGGCGTGCAGGCGTGTCGTGCCGGAGTACGCTAGGCTTGTGCGGGAGCTGTACCGCGCGCTGCTCGAGTTTCTCTCGGAGGGGATGGGCCTGAACCGAACGTACCTCGAGCAGGACGCCGCGTGCCAGGATGGGCTCAACTTCGCCGGCCACTTCTACCCGGCGTGCCCGGAGCCGCGCCTCACGCTGGGCACCACCAGGCACTCCGACCCCAGCTTCCTCACCGTGCTCCTCCAGGTGCTCGTCGACGACGGCAAGAAGCAGCAGGCGTGGGTGGACGTGCCGCCGGTGGCGGGGGCGCTGGTGGTGAACGTGGGCGACTTCCTGCAGCTCCTGTCCAATGACAGGTTCAAGAGCGTGGAGCACCGCGTTGTGTCCAGCAGCGTGGGTCCCCGGGTGTCGGTGGCGTGCTTCTTCCGGACAGACGGCGCGGCCGCGTCCACCAGAGTGCTCGCGCCGATCGTCACCGACGGGCGAGGGCGAGGCACGGTACAGGAGCACAACGATGGAGGAGCTGCTACGGCACTACAGGGCCAAGGGCCTCGACGGCACCTCTGCGCTGCAACACTTCAAGTTCAGGAGCTGAATGTACTTTTCCTGAGTAACGGTAGGAGGAGTTTTCATAGGACCGCTAAACGATCGGCGACTGAAAATAAGTGAACTCTCAACTAGGGATACAAACTGTAGAATCTGTTCTAGACACACAGCACTCACACCACACACACGCACACCACAACTCACGCCCCAGACTTACAAAAAAAAGAAGAAGTGAAAACCGAGTTAAATATTCCCCAGACTTATTTCCCTTGACAGTCGGCACTTTTCCTTGCTAACGCTAATCTAAAGTCACATATGTTACACCTCAGTAGACTATGTCTATGGCATACCCTTTTCTATAAGCTGGTCAAACTTAAAGTAGATTGACTTAGGACAAACCTAGAGTTTCTTTTTTTTTTAGATAAAGAGCATATATTAATATCGTGGAGATACCAATTACACCTAGCTTCTGCAACAACGCAATAACAGAAGGTATTACGGATGCACATAGCCGAAAGACAATAAGAAGAATAACTAAAAATAAGAAAAGTCCCGCTATAGAGTTACAATCCTTGCAGCAGCAGCACAATCATCACCAAGCCAACACCTGATGTCCAATTCTTCAAAAGCAACGCCTTCAAGAAGAAAACAATACCAGACACAACCAATTAAGGTCAGACCTTGGGTTTTCACCCTGAAGATAGTCCCCGCTCTCAAAACAATGTCTTCAGCAAGACCATTGTCAGGCACAACCAATTAAGGCCAGACCTTGGATTTTCACCCTGATAGGTAGGACTTTGACTTCACCTGTGTTGTCGCCCCCGCTTACATACTGCTGCCACGATTCTTGAAACTCCAAGCCAGTTCCTCATAAACGCAAAGGCTCCGAACACCATTGCCAGCCCTTCGATCACAGCTATCCTGACATTCTCCGCCTTTGACTTCACCATGGACCGAAAGGTAGGTCACATGATGGAAACAGACCGCAGAGCTACGCATCGCTCCCTCTGAAACCAAACGGTCAGACAAATGCATGAGTGCGCGCGACCGAATACCATCCGATCCAGCAACCTCCAGGCTTGATGTGCCCAAGGGAGGTCGCCGGCGGAGCCTTCCGGAACTCGCCATTCTTCTCAGATCAACGATGGCTGACAATAAGTAGATCTTCATCTTCGCAAGAGAGAAACCCTAGGACCACCGCCATAATTCTCAAGACTGACAGGCCCCCACACCGACAGTCAAGCTCCAGCAGGAAGGCAGTAGAAAAAGGCAGCTGAGGGCACGTTTGCAGAAGCCAAACTTCCGCAGCAGTATCCCCATCCAGAGGTCCAGATCGAGGCCCAGGAGACCAAGTTCGTGGCCCAACCGGAGGTCCAGATCACGGCCCAGAGGGGCCAGATCGCGGCCCAACCGGAGCTCCAGATCCCGCACCTCTCGGCCGGTGGCAGCACCGGCGGCGCGCCGCCGCCCCTTCACTGCTACTCTGCCGGAGCAACTCAGGCACCGGCCCCTCCAGTGCCACGCCGCCCTGTGCCCTCCAACGCCGCCACCCCACATCCCAAGCGACGCCGCCGCGAGCATCTCTTCTGCCCTCCGTCCGATCGACGGGATGGGCGCCGCCACCGCCGCCGGCGGCAGCGACAGCCTTCGCTCCAAGATCGGTCGGGGCTCGAACCTAGAGTTTATATTAGTTTAGAATGGAGAGACTATATATTAGGTGCAGCGTAGTTATATTTGGATTTGGCGAGTAGCTCCTCTTTTCCTTGAAATGTATATTAGCTGACATAGCATGGTTATCATTATAGCATGGTTAGCATGTAAAGTAGATACCCCAGATTTTACAGTGGTTCGAGAAGATGCATAACTGAAAGATTGGTCTGGAACAAGCTACGAATTTTTCACTTTAATAATGAAAACCCAATATACATTCAGAAATGTCAAGACACCTCTCTCTTCTCCAGACAGTTTACACTGAGATCTGCAGGATTCAGAACTCAAAGCTACAGAAAACAGCAGGTCAAACAACAGCATTCACATCAGCAACAAGTTACTTCCCTAGAGGCGAGAACTAATCGTGTGTCATCTCCGTTATCTGTTACGAGCATCGATCAGAAGGACGGGAAGAACTTGTTGAGGTTGAACGGAAGGGAGTAAAACTCCTCGCTCCGCGGGTCTGTCTTGAAAGACCTGAACCTGTCCCAGAAATGGTGACCCCGGTCCCTCCTGGCGGTGCTGTCGTGCCTGTGCAGGGTGCAGTCCAGCACAAGAGCAACGACGCCTCCGACAAACGCTTTCGACGAGAAGACCACGTTGATCATATCATTGAACTGGACATGAGGAAATGAGAAACATCGCGTGTCAGTTTGTAACTCTGTCAGGTGGTAGCTCTTCAGAATGTACATGGGCTATATATTCAGGAGTTAAACAACAGAAAAACAACTCCCACATAGATAGAAGTACTACAATGTCACTCATCACCTCACTTGGTATGAAACCTGTATATTGAGTGCTACCACCAAGATCATGTGACTGAACATACTATTTAGTTATCACTGAGCCAATTATATGGTAGCACCTGATTACTTCACTAGATGTTTATGAGCTATTGTAGATCTGAATATTGCATTTCACTCAGGAAACTACTATGTCGAATGCTCCATGGCACAAGCGTGTCAGTTAGTTATCACTAAAATTGAAGACATTGACAATTGATCTGTACTGTATCTTACCCATCTTGCATGCGTGTGTACTGGCCCAAAGCCCGCGACAGAGGTGTACTCGTTGAAATACTGAGGAACTGATATGCCCATGAACAAGGAGAATCCCAGGATGAATTTTGTTCGGAAGCTGTTGAGGTTGCAGAATTGAAGGAGCCCAATCCCTGCCATACCTGTTTGCGCACAAGCAACACATTGCATTTATAATCAACGATCATGAGGAAATGTAAGATCCACTGTCTAATGTCTATGATGAGCTTCAAAATACATACCAACATATGCAAAGAGAAGACAATATATAGCTGCAATTATAGGGGTTGGAATTGATGCAAAAACAGCTCCAAATTTCCCTGCAAACACACCACAGAAATAGTACCATCATATACAGTTCATGATTTTTGTGAGAAGCACGAGAGCTTAAATTAGCACAAAAAATGGAATTATGGGAAAGCACTTTACTAGTATTTGTATATGGTACCACGACCTAGTATCACTTAAAGTCAAATAGGTTTTTGTCATTATATAACCACATTTCCTGCTATGTTCTAAGGCTTCTGGCTAACTACCCATGTGCTAGTTACTTATAACTTATAAGATGCATTGCTATATCTAATAATTTATTTATCTTGCATGCTTATGCAATATTGCAACTATCAGTAACTTCTCCTAGAACATTACAGAAAATACTTGCTCAGACCATGGATAACAGTCTGGACTGTCACCTTATGGGCACCTTCGAAACTTGATAGATATTCAGTTGCATAGCACAAGAGTATGCTGGGCAGGATGAGGTTCGGAAAAAAAAAGAGGCTTACCAAGAATAGAGAAGAATATCATAAATCCAGCAGAAATCTGAATTACACGCCGGCTACCAACACGTGTCAAACCAAGCAACCCAGCATTTTCTCTGTTCCAGATCAGTGCAAAATAATATTCAGTATTCAGATAACACTATACAAATTTACATAAACACTATAAGAAACAATAATCTGGAATCTACTTACACAGACACAGAGGATCCACTAGCTGTTCCAAATAAGCCGCCCAGCAAAATACCAACCCCCTACCACAAAGAGCACAAATAAATGAAGGTAAGATGCTTACATTTCATTTCAATATTCAGACAGACTAACTGCAAATGCAGTGGAGTTTAGATGATACCTGCCAACCAATGCCACGACTCATAACAGAAGGAGGGCATGGTGTTGCACTGGCATACCGTGAAACTGCTATGAAAGCACCAGTGGACTGCATTTACAAAACAGGGAGTAATATTTCGTCAATACTCGATTCCTTCTGAAGTAGCAATGCTGCCTATTCATCTAAATATCATCAGTTATCCACTACAGTACCTCCACAAGAGCAACAAAAGCAGCTGCCATCATGGCGAAACATTCACCGGCATCGAACGTTGGTGCTCCCCATTGGAATGGGTACGGTACACTTATCCTGCAAATTGTAAAGCAACGATCAACTGGGTAGCTAAGCTTCAGTGCAAATTTGCAGAAACCATTCATAACATGAATACATATATACAATGGTCCCCAATAACATGTGAAAAGATGCCTTGTATTATTACCAGGAAGCACCCCCAACAAGGCCTGCTCGATCAGTGCGGCAGTGGAATTGGGTTTTTGGAGCAGCACCCTTATACGCCCCACCAACGGTCAGGAAGAACGCGTAGAGCCACACGACGGCAACTGACATTATGACGGCGAACCGCTCGAATGCAGTCCCCAACAAAGGCACCAGGTTGGGTATGTACTGCAGACGAAATTGCACAACAAATCATAAGGCTTCAGATATCGTTTTAGAAAAGAAAGTCACACAAGAGTCATCCTGATGATCGAGAGATGCGTGTACCTGGGAAATAGCCACCAGCAGTATGATCTGTGGAAGACCAATCTCGATGCATTTCGCAACCTACACAGGAATTCATACAGTTATGTTATCCCCCACTGCTGTAAAAATTACTAACTATAGAGCGCTCGATTTACTGTCGCTTAACTACAGTGCGCACTGTAGAAATCTACAGTACTACAGTGATTCGATCCCGGCCGTCGCCTGGCGATCGGACGATCCACAGACCGCGTCCATGACGGTTTTGCAAGAAAACCCTCCACGAACCGAACAAACAAACCCGCAGTCCACAGCTTAGCGGTAAAAAGGAACAAACTGAAATTAGGACAAAGTTGGAGATCGTTTTTGTAAAACCTTCACCAAATCCCCTCCCTCCCCTCTTCCTCGCGGTCCTCGCGCGTGCGGCCGCAAAATCGCCGGCGCCGCCGCGACGCGTCCTCGCCGCTATGGCCTCCCCCGTCCAGATCGACGTGCACTCCGATCTCCGCCGTCCTCTCCGCCATCATACTATAGTAGAGTACGCGAACGGCTTCGCAAAACGGGAAGTCATGTAGCGTCGTCTTCTCCCCTCTGACTCTCGCTCCCGATCTCTCCTCTCCTCCGCTCCCCGTGTCCAGCTGACTACGCCGTCGCCGATGGGGTTCGCCGGCGGCGCGACCGCGCCGCTCTCCCTCCTCCTCCTTCTCCTGGTCGCCGGGGCGGACGCCAACGACCAGATCTTCACCACTTCAGGTAATCGCGCCAGGGACCCGTCCGATCTCCCCCGCGGCCGCCCCTGGATCCCCTCTGCCCTCGCGCATCTCGCCGTGCTGTCATGTGACGCGGAATTGTAATGGATGAGCGTATCTAGCTCTTACTGTCTACTGAAAAAAAATAGGAAGGTTGCACTGAAGCTGTTGGTGATCTGCAGGTGTGCCGTTTGGGAAGAACTCGCGTGAGCCGAGGTATCGCGTGGAGTTCCACACCGTCGACTCGCTGTACCACCCGGTGAGTGGGTTTCCTGATGAGTTCTCCTTCTGTTCTTTAGCTGCAGGAGATCGTGTGCTTTTCTTAGTTCAGAATCGCCGGGTTTAGCGAGTAAGAATTCAGGCCACAATAAAATGATGGTAATCTTACCCGCAAAAAAAAAAAAAAAAAATCAGATGATAGTAATCAATCGACGACATCTTAAATCTTGATAACTATCTATGATTTCACAAGAGTGCAAGTAGCAGGAGGAACTGCTTACCTTCCTCTAATAGGAGGATATGCTATAAGCAATGCTAATTTGCCATGTTTCTACTAAGTCATGTGTATCCCACGCCATTGTAGTCTGAAATTATAAATTTGAGTCTTTGACCTAAAGCCCTTGCTGCAAGATTGTTGTTTGACAAACATATTTCCTCTAATTGGAGCTGTAAAATAAATGTACTTACTGTTTTGCTGCAGGAGAATCGCCAGGAAACTGAACCGATGACTAGCCACAACGGAAAACATTACACATGCTACCTACCTGCCGAAGAAACCAAGACCATGAAGTCGATTGTCCCACAAAATGCAACTAATGTTATAATAGAAAGTGAACGGAAAGTTAAAGCAAAGGAGCCAGATGAACTGCTGGAAGTTCTCAAAGATCAGTGCTTCTACAGGGTGAGGATGCAACTCTTTCTTCGTTGTGCGCGTGTGCCAGGTTAATAGAAATATACAATGCCTGAAAAGGGGATCTGATTGTTACTATTGCTCTTAACGCAGCATGAAGGGTGGTGGTCCTATGAATTCTGCTATTATGGAAAAATCCGACAGGTTCATGTAGAGGGTGAGAAGGTAAGCTATTTTCTTTGGCGAGTGTCATAATGATTATACTTATGTTTATCTTTCTATCCATCCACCAAAATACTAATTCTGAACTGTTTCAGTACAAGAATTGCTAGCTTCAACAGGAGAGATCAGAACTGAATTCATTTACATTTTAAAGAAAGAAACAATTTAATCTCCAATAGTATTAGTATGGCTTCAATTACATATCTTCATGCTTTGGCACTGTCATATATGCACGTCGTAGTTGCTCGAGCATTTATTAGCTTTATTAAGTGTGTACCTTTTCTTGAAGGTTATTCAAGAGTATGTTCTAGGTGAGTATGATGCTGATGCAACAGATGCGTACCATGAAAATCACACCTCTGAGTCTGCTGATGAGGATCGCGTGAAAGATACTTCTAAGAGGTATTATCCTAAATTTTTGGAAAGTGAGGGTACAAACAATAAACTGCATCCAGAAGCAGAACTCTCTTGAATGAATGTTTGCTGTTTCTGTTCCATCGCAGGTATCATGTCCACCTGTACACAAATGGCACTGTCTGTGATCTCACAGATATACCACGATACACAGAGGTAAGAAAAAACTATCATAATCGGTTTGATCAGTGATCACTGTGGTGTCCTCCTATTGAGCACTGCATTTGACTGTACATATCCTGTTCTTTCCTACAGGTTAGATTTGTTTGTTCCGAGCCCACAGTATTGATCAGTTCAATAAAGGAGATATCATCCTGCAAAAATGTTTTAACAGTCCGAAGTCCAATGCTTTGCAAGAACCCGTAAGTGCTAGCCTTTTTCTCTGTGGATAGTCTCAATACTTCGCCATGATTTCAGCCCATTATGTGTGAGGTGCTTCAGAATTTCACTATTGGAGCTAATAAATGCTCGAGCAACTACGACGTGTGTCAACCACGCTTCTAATGAAAATTAGTAATGAGATTGACAGACAGAGTAAGTTTACTGCTTGCTTTGTTGATGGGGTATAGGTAGAACTTTTATTGTAAGTGCTACATTGGTATGGTTTGTGCAACTAATTTCGATCTTCTTGAAGGTACTTCCGGGTCATGTTCTGCTGCCTCACCGTTATTGGGATCAGACTTATTTTACAGCATGTCTAACGTGCATACTTCTGAAGATGAGCTCTCGCCACCTTGGACTGCTAATGCTAATACTAAATGCACTATGCAAGTCAAAACCACCAATCCTACTTACGAGATATATTATACCACTAAATCAACAAACAAACCATACACAAATATTCTCTTAAATGGCGCGGCGTGCCGCCGCGCTGAATTCAACTAGTACAGATAGACATAAATGCAGATTCGTGTATGCAGAAACGTGAGCCTTACACTAGGGAATCCAAGCTCGTAGAGCCCGAATCCGGCGAGGGCAACAAGGGGCGCCGCCGACAGCGGGCTCAGCAGCCTGCAGCATCATCACACGAACACCAATCAGCACAAAAATCGGGTACCAGACCACAACAGAAGGCACACCACTACTGCCGAGTTCAACACTGACTGAAGTTGGCCTCACTGACCTGACGACGATGCGCCAGAGGCCGCTGAAGCCCATGATGATCTGGAGCGTGGAGGCGACGATGAGCGCGCCCTGGGTGCCCCGCATGGTGCGGAGGAACCTCTCGTGCGGGTCTGCGATCCCGGCGTAGCGCGCGGCGAGGACGATGGAGATGGTGGGCGCGACGAAGGTGTAGGAGCCCCCGATGACGGCGGGGAGGCGCGTGCCGAGGAAGCTCTGCAGCAGCGTGTTGATCCCCGCGACGAAGAGCAGCGTCTGCACCACCCGCGCCTTCTCCTCCTGCAACGAGACAGCGTCAGGGTGTCAGGCCAGGGGAGCAGAGGAGAGGAGAGGAGAGGGGAAGGGGAAGAGAAGGAGGAAGGGGGCGTACGTTGCCGCCGCCCATCTGGGGCACGAGGGCGGTGGGGATGATGACGGTGGTGCCGAGCATGACGAGGTAGTGCTGGAACCCCAGCAGGATGGCCTCCGCTGCAGGATCGCCATTAACGGAAACAATTCAGTTGCGGGAGATCCGAATTAAATCGAACTCAACGAACGGCAGCATTCGAAATTAAGACGCAACGGCAGAGCGAGCAATGCGGGGGCGGGGGTGTGTGGAGGGGGAGGTGACGTACGCCATGGGGGAGGGCTGGTGAGGCAGTAGGAGACGGCGGGCAGCTGGTCCCGGACGGCGTGCGGCTGCAGCTCCTCCTGCTTCGGCGCCGGCGCGGCCATCGCAGCGGCAGCAGTACCTGCTCGCCTGGTGTGAGTCACGGTGTTTGCGTGAAGACCTGACCAGCTGTGTGCAGAAGTGGAGCGGAAAGGCGACTCGGGTGAAGGAGAGGGAGGGAGCAGGTTGCCTCGGGAGTCGAGATGGGTGGTGATTTGTAGGCGGCCGAGCAGAAGGAGCGAGAGATCGCCGGGAGTGGGGAGGCGCACGCGTTGCAGGCACGCGGAACAACGGTCACCCAGGCCACTAGCCCAGTGCTGCAACGGAGAGAAACAAACTGAAAAAACTCCCTAAGGGCATCTCTAACCGATCCCCAATCGGTTAGAGGAGTAAACGGAGGAGTAAACTTTAGAGTAGTAAAAGTACTTCTCTAAAGGTGGTCGGCGCTGAACCGATCCCCTAAATTTAGAGGAGTAAACTTTTTTTTGCCCCATTTCTTGCCGACGATCCATCGAACACCTCGGGCACGTCGACGTTGACGACGGCCGCCCGCGGTGGCCGGCCTCGGGGAGGGTTCGCCGTCGAGACCTTGCGCGTCGAAGAGGCAGCTGCAGCCTTCGGAAGCGCCGCCTCGTCCTTCTTCCTCTTCTTCTTGGCCGCCGCCTTCGCGAGCACCACCTTGGCCGGAGTCGGCTTGCTCTGCAGCTGGCCGGCCACAGGAGCAACGGGAGGACGCGGCGCCACCTCGGGAGACTCCACGCGCTTGCCGCCGGCCTTACCGGAGGCCTTGACGGCCGTGCTTTTTAGCCCCCAACCTTTTTCCGATTGCGGTGGAGATATCCGATTGTGGCGGCGTCGGGGCGTCTCCGGCGCCGGGGATGGTCGGAGAAGGTGCGCCGGAGAGCTACGTGTCGATCTCGGACGGAGTCGGCGACATCGGCGCCGGCGGGGAGGCGGGCGGGAAAGAACGGCGGCGGGCGGGAAGAGGAGGTCGGGAGGCGGGGACTTTTTCGGGAAAAAACGAGCTAGCCCCGTCGATTCCGGCGACGGCGAGAGGCGGCGAGCGAGGGAGAGGTGGGCCGGAGGGCGGCGGAGGGACCGGGGTGGGGGCGACGGGGTATGGGGGTCGCCGGCGGCGACGCCGGCGGGAATAGGTGCGGCGGGTCGGGAGGCTGGAGGTTTTCTCGGAATTGGTTTTGGAGGAGTATATTTAGGAGTCGGGAGCCACTTTTGCTCCTCCGATGAGTAAATTTTTTCTCCTCTAACTGTTTTGGGGATCGGTTAGGTGCCGCCGCTGCGTATTTTTACTCCTCTAACCGATTTTAGGGGATCGGTTAGAGATGCCCTAAAAAAATACTACCGACGAAAAAAACCCACTCCTTTTTTTACACTCACTAGTCCGGTCCTTTTTTTTTTTTGGAGAACCGGCAGGAGCTCTGCCCGTTATTATATTAAGCTTATAAGGAGGAGAAAAGTACATTGCAAGTCACTAGTCCGGTCCTGTAGTGGGAGTGCTGCTACAGCGAGAAACTAGCTGAAAAAAATTCTCAGTAACCTTTTAAACATGAATCTTACTTGAATGAAAATGTTGGAAAAACTAGTATGTTTCGAGCATCAAATTCCTTGCGACCTACGGAAGCTAGAAATCTCCGGGTAATTTCCCGTGCTCCACCGGCCGGCGCGTACGCGCCACGGCGCCTGCCGGTGCCGGTGCCACTCTTGCTCGCACCAGCAGTGCGTGACTCCGCGCCGACTCGACAAAACCAGCGTTAAGGTACAGCAAGCAGGGTTTAGCCGTTAAGGTAAACCAAAAAGGTGAAGAAAAGCTTCTTTTCACCTCCTCGCACATGCCGATGCCGGAGTGACACGGAGGAGTCACCGACCGACCGGCCGACGCGGCGACGACCAGGCCAGGAGGACTTGATCGCACTCACGCACGCATCCTTCCTCGCCGCCGCCTTTATTACTGTCCGTCCTCGGTACGTTCGCTGGTGGCCTGCATTTAACTCCTCAGCTCTGTTTCACGCAGCAGCAGCACAGCAGCCCGTTCCCGGCACGCGGAGCACATGCTGTGCAGGTCGATGGGATGAGGATACCATTTGACCGTGCCACGTCCGCGACCACGTTTGTGAAATCATTCCGTGTCCGTTTGTTCATGCATGGTCCGGCGGCCGGCGGGCTGCCGGCGTGCGGCGCGGCGGTCTCGGCTCTTTCGTTCCGACGAGACATGTCGACTCGCTCCTCCCTAAACTGAACCGATGGGCAAAGAGGGTGGACTGGGCTGACCGACCACGCTCTGCTTTCTCGTAGCTTCCAAACCTACAGACACATCTTCTGCCCCTCACGTCGCTCCCCCAACGGCGTCACGGAGAAAATCGTGCCGCCAACCACCCTCTCCATCCGGCGACCTCTTGCCGCTGCCGTCGCTGGCCTTGTCCGTGGCGGTGGCGGCGCCCCCCACTGCCAAAAGGTGGACGGGGGGATGGTTCTCGAGTCCTGCAAGGTGGAGGACCGGCCCGTGGGGGCAGTGGCGGTCGGGGCCGGTAAAGAAAGCCGAGCCGGCGGGCTCGGGTAGAGATGGCGGCGTGGTGGGCGCCATCGGCGCGGATGGCCTCGCACTCAGGCTTCGATCTGGGCCTTTTCGGGCTTGATCTGGGCCTGGCGGGCCCGAGCGAGCGGCGAGCGGACGATGCGGGGAGATGGCGTGCGACGGCGGCAGGCGTTCTTGCGCATGTTGCCGGTGAGGGGAGCAGTGATGGCCGGCGTTTTCCGTCGGCCCGAGGCTCCGGTGAGAGGAAGCCGGGGCGACGGCCCCGGATCGATGGCGTAGGGCGAGGGCGAGGCCTGGACACATCGGTGCGGTCGGGGTTGTCCCGGCCGTGTGGCCGGCATGAGGTGGCCGTGCTGCACCTCCGGTTATGTGTTCGTCATCCAGCCGATCGAGAGGATGTCGGGGCGGTGGCCCCGGGCGCGGCGGCGTCATGCTACCGGCCGTGGCGTGAGGTGCCACGGTGGCTGCGGCATACGGGTGTCGGTGGTTTGGCCGGTCTCCGACGAGCGGATGTGGGGTTTGTGACACATCGCCGGGCGAAAGCCTTGCCCCGGTTGTCGTCGGGGCCGACGACGGCGACGCCCTCGGGCGCCGCTTCCTTCTTGAAGGCGTCATCGAGGTGGTGCTCTCGCTTCCCCACGCCGGCTTCTCCGGGGGAAACCCTTGATCCCTCGCGGGATCGGGCGAGGGCGGCGCTCCCGCGCCGCATGCCTCTTGGGGCCTCGCCTTGGATGTTCCACCGGCCAGAGGGACCAGTGGAGTCAGATGGTGGTTGGCGGCGGCGAGCTTTCGTCTTCGGCTAGGGGGTGCGTGGCCTTAGGGCAGGCGTGGTTGTCGGAGCGGCGGCTCCGGATTTCCTCATGCGTTGAGATCGTCTCCGCCGTGTTAGTGTCGGTTATGGTTGCTAGGGTGACATGGTCGTCGACTCGTTTTTGCTACGTGGCCTTGGGGCCGGCGTGGATGTCGGAGCGGCGGCTCCGGATTTCGTCTTGCGTTGAGGTTGCCTCCGCCGTGTTTGTGTCGTCTATGGTTCGCTAGGGCGACATAGTCGTCGACTCGTTTTTTAGGGCGTGGCCTTGGGACCGGTGTGGTGCGTTGTGTTGTATGGTTTTCGACCGGTTTCCCTTATAAACTGTCCAACTCTTTTCGACTTTATCAATCGAAGGCATTGCCAAGATTCAAACGTGATGTACCAATGCAGACCAAAGCCAAGCTATCGTAACACGCTGCAAAAACAAAACGCAGCATAAGCCAAATCCTACGCAAGAAATGTATGTAGTAATTTTTTTTAAAGATGTAAAATCCTGTAAATTACTCGTGCGATCAGGATGTTAACAGATGAGGGACAACGTGAGTTGATCAAGTTTTCTGGGGTAAAGGGAGGACAGTTAATTATGTGTGAGTCAGCAGGGTCCACACGGCGGGCGACCTGGACCCCCATCGAAAATTCGAAATGATCCTCCCCTCCCCCACATGGGCTAGATTAAGCAAAAAGTATATCGCCCGGCCCAAATGTTTTTTTGGCCAAAATACAACAGAGAGAAACATTCCGTGCCACGTTTGTGAAATCATTCCGTGTCCGTTTGTTCATGCATGGTCCGGCGGCCGGCGGTGTGTTTGCCGTTGCCGGCGGGCGGCGCGGCGGTCTCGGCTCTTTTCAAACACCGTCATACGTTCCGACACGTCGACTCCCTAAACTGAGCTGACGGGCAGGCAAAGAGGCCCTGCGTTCTCCTAGCCTCGATGTACAAATGCAGTCTATCTCATGTACTGCTCCTATAATAAAATGCAGTCTATCTAACCAACTAACCAAGGCAAAGCTGTCGTGAAAAAAACAGCCGCAGCATAAGCCCAAATACTAAGCACGAAATATATATGTGATCCGGGAGTAGATATGACCGGCCAGCCGGCTCCTGTAAATTCCTGTCAGATCACTCTAGTATATTCATGTCACTGCTCTGCTCTCGAGATCAGGATGTTTATCAGCTCAGGGAGGGACGACGTGAGTAATTATGTGTGAGTCAGCGAGGACCCCACGCGGCGACTTGGACCCCTAATCGAAATGATCCCCACACGGCCTAGATTAAGCAGAAAGTATGGTACACGCACGGCGCAAGCAAAGGATCCAGGGAACCTCATCATGGAAATTTTCTCTCGCGCCTTTATTCAATCTGCTGCTGCATGCCTGCATCTCTCTAGGATGGACTTTCGCCGCAAAGAATCACCAGCCGACCGACACATTCGTGCTTAATTACATACATACAATCAAGGCTTTACATTTTAAAACTTGGTTTAGTTTTATGACGATTCGGCGAGAGCAAATCTCATGATACGAATGCTGCACTCATGGTGGAGTGGCAGTGCAGGCACTCGTCGTCGTCAGAGGGAATAGACGTTGGGACCTGCAAATACCCACCGTCTCCCTCCCTAATTTTCTATACTCGCTACCTTTTAGGACGTCCGTGGACCGGAGTTGTTACTTGTTATTAGCAGCACATGCATCGTCAACAACTTTCCTCAACGTCTCTCTGATCCAAACCTCTGCTATCCA
Source organism: Poa pratensis (assembly GCA_947311845.1). Taxonomy (NCBI): domain Eukaryota; kingdom Viridiplantae; phylum Streptophyta; class Magnoliopsida; order Poales; family Poaceae; genus Poa; species Poa pratensis. The sequence continues at coordinate 166,036,234 of CAMZMU010000041.1, forward strand.
ACGAAAGGTGTTAATATAGTGAACAAGCACTATAATGTGAAACAATTATATGAGCACTTTCTGTTTAAACAATCAAAAAGTGATGCGCTGCTAGTCTCGTAACATTTCAACTTATACTCAAGATGACAAAACTTGTGACACTATCCACTGCTCTTGCAACTTTTATCCCACAAAATGTTTCAAACCTTAAGCTGAATTTGCACATATGTACGATATGCTTCGGGGCATATCTACCCGATCCACTAAAATCGATCAGAGGAGTACAAATTTCATTTTACTTCACTGAACAACACTTAACCAATCCTTTAAAAAGTTTAGAGAACTAAAATTATATGAGTAGGGCTCAAAAGGAGGTCAAACTCTTTGAAATGTACTCGACCGGGGGCCTGAGTCGCACCACCTTCCGCGAACGTCACCCAATCTCATCACTGCTGGCACGGATTACCCCGATTTCGGACGGAATGGAAGCGGTGCTCTTGTCCTCAACCCGCCGCCCACTCTTGCCACTCTTGCCGACGGGACGTCACCGGCCGGAATCAACCCACGCGGCCCCGTCAGCACCACGATAGAGGTTGGGGGCCAAAAAACTTGCATGGTGCGCACGTCGACGCACTGCCTACCTACGTCGGCAAGGGCAATGGCAAGGCCGCGACAGTAACGGCGACGCCAGGGCGCCGGCTAGCGCCAAGCAGGCGAGGAATCCGACAGGGGCCATGAAGGTGCTCGAAGAGGCGGAGGCTACGAAGAAGAAATGGAAGGCAACAACGTTGACACACACGGCTCTTTCCTCGTTTGGGTGTTCGTACCATGTCTCCGGCCAGCCCCACACGGCCCCGTCAACACAAAATAAGCAAATTCCATTTTTATTCAACCTCTGGTATTAGATGCGTGCTTGATGTTACATGTCAATTTTTATTGTATCCTAAATGAGTTTTAAACATTTTTAAACCATAAGAGGCTTTAAACAACAATTAAATGTTTCTGTTATTAAAATTGTAAAAAAAAATATAACTTGGTAACTCTGGACAGAGGTTTTAAAATACATTCTACTGCCATTTAATTTACTCATAATTGAACTACAGAAAAGATTTATGTCTAAAACATTGATTAAATGGTTATGCAATTCATGATATGAAGCATGATGCAAAAAAAAAAGGTCCAACGCGACGAGGGCTCTAGCCTCTAGGGCAGCGGCAAGCAGAGCGCGGCGGACTGGGACACGACCCGCGCCGGCGGAGGTCGAGGTTCAACGGCGTCAGGTGAATGAGAGGGAGGGAGCAGGTTGCCTCGGTAGTCGAGATGGGTGGTGATTTGTAAGCGGTCGAGCAGAAGGAGCGAGAGATCGCCGGGAGTGGGGAGGCGCACGCGCTGCCTGCAGGCACGCGGAACAACGGTCACCCAGGCCACTAGCCCAGTGCTGCAACAGAGAGAAACAAACTGAAAAAACTCCCTAAAAAATACTACCGGCGAAAAAAAAAACCACTCCTTTTTTGACACTCACTAGTCCGGTCCTGCAGTGGCAGTGCTGCTACAGCGAGAAACAATCTGGAAAAAATTCCCAGTAACCTTTTAATCATGAATCTTACTTGAATGAAAATGTTGGAAAAACTAGTATGTTTAGAAACCTTGCGACCTACGGAAGCTAATTTGCCATGAAACCTCGGGGTAATTTCCCGTGTCCCACCGGCCGGTGCCACCCTTGCTCGCACCAGCACCAGCACCAGCAGTGCGTGACTCCGCGCCGACTCGGCAAAACCAGCCCACACGTCGGAAGGACGTACAGCAAGCAGGGTTTAGCCGTTAAGGTAAACCAGAAACGGCAAAAGGAGAAGAAAAGCTTCTTTTCCCCTCGTACATGCCGATGCCGGAGTGACACGGAGGAGTCACCGACCGACCAACCGACGCGGCGACGACCAGGAGCCGAGGTCTTGATCCTCGCCGCCGCCTTTATTACTGTCCTCGGTACTACGTTCGCTGGTGGCCTGCATTTTAACTCCTCAGCTCTGTCACCGCGGAATGTGACCCATGTGTGTGTGCTACTCCGTACCGAGTACGTGCAGGCAGCAGCACAGCAGCCCGTTCCCGGCACGCGGGGCACATGCTGTGCAGGTCGATGAGATGAGAATTCATTAGCCATGATGCTATTTGACCGTGCCACGTCGGCAGCTATTTGACCGAGCCACGTTGGCTCCCATGTGTTTGTGAAGCCATTCCGTGTCCTTTTGTGCATGGGCCGGCCGACCGGCGGTGTGTTTGCCGTCGCCGGCGGGGTATCGGCTCTTTTCAAACACAATCATACGTTCCGACGAGACACCTCGACTCGCTCTCACTAAGCTGAATTGATGGGCAAAGAAGGAGGGCCCAGGTGGACTAGACTGACCGACCAACCACGCTCTGCTTTCTCCTACTCCAGCTTCCAAACGTGATGTACTAATGCAGTCTATCTCATGTAAAATAAAATGCAGTCTATTTAACCAAGGCTAAGCCAAATGCCCAAATCCTAAGCACGTAATGCATGTGATCGTTAATTTAGATATGACCGCCCAGCCAGCGGCTGTCAGATCACTCTAGTATATTCATGTTACTGCTCTGCTCGCCAGATCAGGATGTTTATCAGCTCACGGAGGGAGGGACGACGTGAGTAATTATGTGTGACCGCTAATCGAAATGATCCTCCCCTTCCCCACACGGCCAGATTAAGCAGAAAGTATGGTACACGCACGCCGCAAGCAAAGGATCCAGGGAACCTCATCATGGAATTTTTCTCTCTCGCGCCTTTATTCAATCTGCTGCTGCTGCATCTCTCTAGGATGGACTTTCGCCGCAAAGAATCACCAGCCGACCGACACAAATAATCCTAGCTTTACATTTAAAACATGGATTAGTTTTATCGCGAATCGGTGAGAGCAAATCTCATGGTACGAATGTTGCACTCATGGTGGAGTGGCAGTGCAGGCACTCGTCGTCGTCAGGGAATAAAGACGTTTGGCAGTGGCACCTGCAAATACCAGAGGAACCACGGTCTCCCCCCATCCCTAATTTTCTATTAGTACCTTTCGGGACGACTAACCGTGGACTGGAGTTGTTAGCACATGCATCATCACCGTGGACTGGAGTTGTTACTTGTTGTTAGCACATGCATCATCCAGGGGTACAAAAATATAGTGTATTTTACTACAACTTTCCTCAACGTCTCTCTGATCCAACCCTCTCTGCTATCCAAACCCAACGAAAGGTGAAACCATGTTAGGAGGAAGTACTAATCATGTGCAAAAATGAGCACTTTCTATTTAAAACATCCAGAAATTAATGTGCTCCTGTCCGGTAACATTTCAACTTATGATACTCAAGATGACAACACTTGTATAACATTGTCCACTCCTGTTGCAACTTGTTATCCCACAAAATTTTTTGAACCTTAAGCTGAATTTGCACATCTAAAGAGGTAATTGGTGAACTGAATACAAAGAGAGGGGCGAAGCCGCGACCTAGCTCCCGCGACCGCGACCCCGTCCCAACCCTAGCCCCTAGGGCGCCGCCGCCGCCGACCTCGCCTCCGGCGCCCTCCCCCTCCTTCCCTCCCTCCCCACCTCCCGCCGCGTCCGCGCCGCCCCCGCGGCGACCGGCGCGGCCCCAGCTCTCCTCGCCCGTCCATCTTCCCACCCATCCCCTGTCGCCGCCGTCGGCGCGCCGGCCGAGAGCGCAGCTCGGGCTGGGGCCGGCGGCGGCGGCTGTCCTCTACCCGCGTCGTGGATGGCCTCGCGGGGCGGCTCTTCTTCGGCAGCGGTGAACCTCGGGCGGCGGCGGCCCGGCTCCGGCCGGGGGTAGCGGATCGATGGCGACGGCCTGCTGCGGGGCGGCGCGTGGCTGCGGGTGTCGGCGTGCAGCGGTGTTTGCCGGCCGGCCCATGCGGCCCAGATATGGGCCCATCGGGCCCATCTGGGTCAGATGTGAGATCTTGGCTCAGGGCTTAATAGGATTGATAGAATACTCATATCAACAAGTTGCAACTTCTTTTCTGGAAGCTCATCTGGAAGGAACTCCGAGGTTAAGCGTGCTTGGCCCGGAGCACTCCAAGGATGGGTGACCGACCGGGAACTGGTTCCCGGGTGCGCACAAGTGAGGACAAAGTGCGCAGAAAAGACTTGTGTTGATCTGTGGGGCCAGTCTGGAGATCCTTGAGAGCTGCCAGGGGTGACAGGCCCGGCCCGGGGGTGGGCCGGGGTGTTACATTTGGTATCAGAGCCGACCCTCGCGGTAACTCGGGCGTGTGCGGGTCAGTGGGTGGACATGTGGAGTATGTGCCGGCACTGGGTGCACAGACGGGTGCCAAGAGGGGAAGTTCCTGGACTGGGGGTTGACCGACGAGGGCGTCGGTCTTCTAAGGGGGGAAGGATGTGAGATCCTGGCTCAGGGCTTAATAGGATTTGATAGAATACTCATATCAACAAGTTGCAACTTCTTTTCTGGAAGAAACTCCGAGGTTAAGCGTGCTTGGCCCGGAGCACTCCAAGGATGGGTGACCGACCGGAAACTGGTTCCCGGGTGCGCATAAGTGAGGACAAAGTGCGCAGAAAAGACTTGTGTTGATCTGTGGGGCCAGTCTGGAGATCCTTGAGAGCTGCCAGGGTGACAGGCCCGGCCCGGGGGTGGGCCGGGGTGTTAGATCAGGGCGGGCCGGTTTGACCTGCGGTGCGATTTACAGATGTTGGGGAGGTGGAGGTTGCAGGTGCAGCGGCAGACTGCGGCCGACCTGGTTGCAGCGTGATGGCGAGCTTCACGGGCCCGGATCCCCCCGGATCTGGGCCCGGCCGGATTCTATTAGGACTGGTATGCCCCCGTGGGGGCTTTATGGGCCCGCTGGGCTCGGCCGGACCTGACGGAGACTGGTGTGCCTTGCTGTCGCGTCCGGTCGACTACCGTCTTTGGCGGTGGAGGTTGTTTCCTCCCGCTCGGCTGCGGTACTGCTGCCCCCGGTTCATACACCTCACCTCCGGCTTGCAGACCTCGTGACGGCTACTTCGGTGAGATGACGTTGGTGGTGACTTCGGTTTCGTTGGCGCATGGTGGTGGGCGGCTAGTCTGGTGGGTTCGAGGCTCGTCCTCGCGGGGCTCCTGTGTTATCGATCGTCCGGGGTTGTGGAAGGGGTTTCGGGAGAAATCCTTGTCGGTTTGTTCGACACCGACGCGGTGCCGCCTCCGGGGTGGCATCTTTCCATCCTGAAGGGCATCGTGGCTACCTCTCATCCGCTTCTCTCGGTGCCGGGGGAAACCCTAGGACCAGTGTGCTGGTCCGGGCAGTGGCGTGGCTTTCCTTCTTGAAGGTGCTGCTTGGTACTCGTCGATTCGGTGCTACGAGCGTGGTGGTACTTCTTCGGAGAGGGCGCAGCGGTTGCGGGTCACCGACGCTTAGTCGATCCGCCTATGTCTCCATTTTGTTTCTCTTCTTTTCTTCTCTTCCCCTTGCTTTGGGTGTATGTTTGCTGCCGCCCCAGCATTTCGTGACTGTTGGTTGTATCGGGTTGTTGCTATATTTATATAGCGGGGCTACGGCCTATTTCGCCAAAGAGGTAATTGGTGAGACCCCAAGGAGGCTTCACAGCGATCAGGGATTTTCGGCCGTTGGATCCAGCAGTTACAGCTCGATCTAGACCGTCCATTCACCGTCTTACTTTTTTTACTGCCCCGATTGGTCGCTGACGGTGGGTCCAAAAATCGCGGGGCCCGTTTTGCAGAGACACGGCGCGTCGCTTCCTCGGTGCCGCTTCGGACCGTGTGGTGCCCGCGCCGACCGAGACCGCGTGGGATAAAAGGTGCAGCGCGCGGTCGAAAACCCTAGCCGCCGCCGTCCAATCGCTTCGCGCATCCTCATCCCCCAATCCGCTCGTGTTTCCTCCTCCTCCTCCAATCCCCTTCGTCCTCCCGCCGCCGCCACCGTGCTTCTCCTCCACGCCCTCCCTCCCTGCGTCTTCTCTTCTGCCTCACATGCTGGGCCCTTGCCGCCGGCCCGAGTTGTCGTCGTGCCTCCCACGCTGGGCCCTTGCCGCCGCCTCCTCCTCCAGCCCTGGACTCGGCAGCCTCCTCCTCCATCCCTGGACTCGGCAAAGACGAAGAGGACCGGAGGACGGAGAGGACGAGACCCCCACGCCCGCCCCTGCCCATCCCCTCTGCCTCCATGGCGTCCAAGATGACGAGCGACCTCTCCCTCCTCCTCTGCCCTGACCTCGACCCCGACTGCAGCGGCGGCGTGGTGCGTAGCCCCGAGCGCGGCGGGATGCTCCTCCCCGACCACGGTGTCCGACGATGGTGGCTGTCTTTGGTGATGTGAGATCTGGTCGTGGAGTGTAATCAGATGCAGCCGTTCGCCTCGGCATCGTGTGCACCGGTGTCTTTGGTGCCTAGGGGGCGAGGCATTTTTGAGATGGCGAGAAGGTAGTACGGCTTGGCTTGATGGCATGGTTGGCCATTTTATAACCGGAGTGTGGGCGGGAGACGGAGGAGGGCAGCGGTAGGAATCGGTGGTGCGGGCAGGAATCGATGTGTGAGTGGGGAGGCGACGCATCAGTTTAATGCCGGCGACATGTAGACGTCTCGTTGTCCCAACGACGCTTTTTAAAAAGACGGGAAGGTTGTGCGCCATTGAAACCGACGTGACCAGTGTGCCGATGAAAAGTCGGACCGGCTTGTCTGAGGCTGCATATGAACACGTCTGGACGTTGTCCGACGCCCCTGAGCATGCCCAAAGTTTGGGGTTGCACTCGGAAGTGCTTCCGAACTCGGTCCGGACTGATGAAAGGTGTCGTCGGGGTCAATTTTTTCTCCACACCCCATTCCAACTTTTGGTGGTGCTTTGGCGGTGCGGTGAAGATGCTCTTATATCCTGCAAATTGTGAAGTAATGGTCACAACTGAACAACTAAACTTTAGTGGGAAGTTGCAGAAGCCATTCATAACATGAATACAATCTTATAATGCTCCTCAATAAACAATAATATGTCAGAAGATGCCTGGTATTACCAGGAAGCACCCCCAACAAGGCCAGATCGATCAGTGCGGCTGTGGAGTCGGGTTTTTGGAGCAACATTCAAACCGCTCGAATGCAGACATAATGTAGAAGTGCAGATTTGTAGAGGCCGAATCCAGCGAAGCGCGATGAAGGGGGCCGCCGAAAGCGGGCTGAGCAGCCTTCAGATTACCCAAAAAACACACAGGAATTAGCACGAATTGGGAGCAGACTACAAGAGCAGTCAGGTAGGCGCACTGATGATCGAGTTCTACACTGAAGTCGTAACCTGACGACGACGATGCGCCAGAGGCCACTGAATCCCATGATGATCTGGAGCGTGCACGCGACGGTGGGTGCGCATGAACCTCTCGTGCGGGTCGGCGATCCCGGCGTAGCGACTAGCGCGTGGCGAGGACGATGGAGTCATGGAGAGAGAGAGAGAGCGCTAACGTGTGAACGTGTGCAATACTCAGCCCATAAAACTCTGCGTAGAAGTTATAGGCTCAAAACCTATCAGCCTTCGGTTTCTAACCGCCCAGACGAGCTCCATCTGTCTGTAATGGGCTGGCAGCCAGTGTCTATCGCCTGTAGCGGCGCGACTCACCCCACCGCCTGAAACAGTAGCTTCAGGGTCCGTTCCAAATGCAGCCCAATAGAAAAAGGTACTGTTTTATATTTGTTTTTTAGTAATTTCTATCAATTTACTATTTAGTTATAAAAAATCAGTTCAATTGTGTAATAAAATAAAATGTGTGAACATTTATGAAAAAACATTATTTAATTCAAACATTTTTTAACCCGATTTTGTTTTTCAAAATTTGAGCATTTTTTAAATATGAGCAATTTTTTAAGTCTAAACATTTTAAATCAAATTTGAATACTTTCATTAAATATGTACTATAATTTAAAATTATAAATATTTTAAATCTGAATAGTTTTTAAAATATGAACATTTTAAAATCATTAATATTTTCAAAATCTGAACATTTTTAAGTATCCGAATTTTTTAAATCTAAATAATTTTCAGAAGTCTGAAGATTTTCAAATCTATTTTTTTGTAATCATAAAGTAAAGTAAAAAAGAAAACATAAGTTGAAAAAAAAGAAAAAAAAGAAAAGGGAGTTTGCTGGACGTGCCCCAGAAGGAAGAGGAGTCACTTGAAAAGGGAGAGGAGTCCCCCGGAAGGGAGTTTGGTGGGCAACAGAGGAGAGGAGTCCCCGGAAGGGAGTTTGCTGGGCATCGGAGGAGAGGCGGTCTCCATGGGAAAAATGTAGGCCGACCGAAGGTGACTTAGGCAGCTAGAGGAAAGGCACTAGACATATGAGGCGTGCGGGCGGCGCGATCTTGGTTGGAGACATAAATGAGGAAAATGAGCGAGAGAGAAAAAGAGACGATTTGTGTGGGTGTCATATGGGCCACACCACGGATATATGCGGTAAATTACGAAAAAGGACCACATCTCTGCCGTTAGGTTGTGATTTTTTTCACGCAGACAAAATGAGTCTCGCGTTGGATTTTCCCTGATTTAATGCAGTTGCAGCTCCTCCTGCTTCGGCGCCGGCGCGACTGTGGCAACGACACCAGCTAGCCGGGTGTCACACTGTTTGCGTGAGTGGGTGACCCTGGAAGACAAGCTGTGTGCGAGTGGTCTTGGCGACAATTTTTCATAAATCTAACCCTTCTGCAAAACTAAAAACTGAAATGAACTTTTTTGAAATTTTTATCCGGATCTGACCCATAGCTACCGCCAAACGCTTTGGCGGCAGTCTTGTACGTGGTACCACCGAGTCTGGCAGTAGGCTTGTACATGGTACCGCTGGTATGTGAGTGGTAGCAAATGGGGTTACATTCGGCTAAAATTTTGACAGAGGTTCATTTCGGTTGAAATTTAGCGAAAGGGTTAGATCTGGTCTAACTGGCCGGGCGTGGCAAAAGGAAGTGGAGCGAAAAGGCAACTCAGCTGAGAAAGAGAGGGATTGAGGGAGAGATGTGTGGTGTCGTCGTGGTGATCTGTACTTTGTAGGCTGCGAGGGATCGCCGGGAGGGGGGAGGCGCACGCGCTTCAGCCTGCAGGTTGCACGAGCGCAAAACAACGTCGTGTCACCAGGTGGAAAACTATTTTCAAATGTAAACTACGGTGCTTACTTATTTTCAAACGAGAAATACTTTTACAAAGAAAATCGAGTGGCCCAAAAATTACTAATCTTAGCGCACCAATGTCTTACTTGTTTTTCCAACGATAATTTACGCTTATGCAAGTTATATACATAGCGTATTCATGTTTACATGCATGGTATGACTCTTTGACATTCCAAATCACATTTATACAAAGTGTTTTAGGATCACCCGTACGCGTGCCCTCAGGTACCGCTACAACATTTAGTCACCAAATCACACACAAAACGAGCATAAGCTAAAAGGAGTAGATTACATGAGCAACTGAGGGGTCGAGAGACGAGAGGAGAGCCGTTGTGCTGGTTCTGCCGTGATCGAGCCGGATGCCCGACTGCCCGTGCCGCTGGCCTCTGTCTGGTACAGTTCTGCACACTAGATCACGAAACCAAGCCATGTCATATGGATCATTCTGAACACGGTGAGGCCGCTGCCCCAAGAACAAGCAGAGTCTTATTAGCGGCAATAAACATGGCTACGCCGCACCAATGAGCACACTGATCTCTACTCTGCAATTCATGAATATTCCTGAATAATGGTAAATAAAAACAAATGTTGTAGGAATTGCAAAATATTTAAAAGTGCAACATATAAAAAATGAATTATAAATATGCACGTGTGTAGTTACTTTGAGTTTTATAGCATTTCTCTTTTGACTAGAAAAGTTCATAAAGAAGAAATGTCACAGCACAAAAAGTTCACGAAAAAATCAACCAAGTTTTCTCTCATAATTTACCTAAGCATTGGTGTTTTCCACCTTGATTTCTAAAATTCAATCTAAATTCTCTGTCATGAAAAATTGAATGACGAGAACTCAATGATGTTTGTCCATGTAGACCGTATAACAACAAAGGTAGACAGATATGCCGCCATGTTATGAAAAACCCCGTCGTGGTTTTACAAAGAGGGGTAAATAAATGGTTTTGAGAGTTCGACGAAACAGGCTTTCGCCCCGCTTTATATTAATAAAGCCCAACGGCCAAACCGATACAACGTGATGAGGCGACCCTCTTACAAAACAGATCAAGAATAAGCAAAAAAGCATAGGAGAACCAAACTTGCCACCAATGACCCCGACACGACACCGAAAGAGACCGTGGCTCCATGACAATGCCCTCAAGACGGTAACGACGCCTCATGCCGCCATTGTCGAGACCGAAGTCCAGGGTTTTCACCCGGAGCCCTGACATGGCGAAGTTAGCCACAACGGCGCCCCCAAGAGGGTAACGACATCCACAGACATCGCCGCCGTCGGCGCCGAAGCGCTGGGCTTTCACCCGGAAAAACCTTCACCCTGCCTGGTGTATCGGACCGTCCATCACCACCGCGTCAGGCTCCCCAAACACGATCTGGGAACTGACAGAGACAAACGCCGCCAGCACCAAGGTCCCCCGCCATCTGCTTCTCGCCATCCACATGGCAAAAAAGCAAGATCATCACCACTGCCACGTCGCTCGCCGCAAAGACACCCGTGCAGTCCTCCTCCGAGGCCGCCGCCCCGACGTCCGGGATCACTTGCCTCCGGTGAGGCCTAACACCGCCACGACCATCCCACCAGAACGGACAGGAGAGAAGATCCAGCGCCCAAACCAACCGTGGTCAGGGGATGGGCTGAGAGAGCCCCTGAAACCAATTAACCCGCAGGGCCCAGCCAGCCCGATCCAAGCCCAACGGGCCCAGATCTGGGCCGAGGTCGGGCGCCCGCCATCGATGGCCAGCTCCACCGGCAGCCGTCCAAGGTCCGCGCCTTTGCCGATCCCCTCCGTCGCAGCTTCCGAAGCTACACGCCGCCGCCATGCCGACCCGTCCCGTCGGCCAGATCCGGGCGGGCGACCTCGGCCATCACCGCCGTCAAGGCAGAAGTCCCGAGGACGCCCCCATCGTCGCCTCCATGTACAGAAGCTCGCCCCTGACTCAGCACGCCGGCATACGCCGCGCCAGGCCTCGCCAAGCTCCGTCGAAGTTCACCGCCGCCAAGGGAAGCCGCCACCGCGCTCGGGCTCCTCGCGTCGGGGTAGAGGACGACCGGCCGCCGCCGGCACCGCACAGGCTTTGCCCGGCGGCGCGCGCCGGCAGCGGCCGGGAGAGGGGAAGGTTGAGGGGAGAGAGGCGGCGGCGGGTTAGGGTAGGTCTCGGTCGCCCGCGCGAGGGCGACGCGAGACCAGGAGGACGAAGCGGTGTTCGCTGGATCTGCCCCCAGGTTTTGAGAGTTCACTTGTATTTAAAGTATATACATTTCTTCCATCTCAGGTTTTTAATATGAATTTTCTTGTTCAACACCAGAATAATAATAGTTTGTTTGCTTAATTGTTTCAGTTACGCTGGGTTCGTCTTGTACAGAAAACTCAAATGTATATTGATGTTAGCAATGTCTCTAGCGGTAGAGGTTGGTTGTTGGACGCTAGAAAATGGGCGTGTTTGGTTTACTTGCAAGTTGCAACAGCATAACCAGGCCCACGGGTGCAAAACTGAAAACTTATTCACTTTAGCTGATGAACGTGGGGCAATGCTGTTTTTGTTTAAATCGCCAGACAAACCACTCGACTGCCAACACTCACTACCAGGAAATAGTCTTTCTGTGGCGCATCCACTTTTGCATTCTGTGGCGCATGGTGGGTGCACCACAGAAGTGTCGCCACAAAAATTTATTTCTGTAGCGCACTCCCAGATGCGCCACAGAAAACCCCTACCTGGTGCGCCACAGTTTTTTTTTTGAATTTTAAAAAAAAAGGCGGCCAAATCTAGATCTAGATTTTCAAAAAATTAAAAAAAATCCAAAAAATAATGAAAAAATCAGAAAATGAAATAATTTGGAAACCCCTAAATATTTGAATTTTTTGAACATTTTTAACACTCCAAACATATCTCAAATGATGACTTTCCATTAGGTCACCCATCCTCAGATTGCTCCAACCCAATCCAAGCACGCTTAACTTCTAAGTTCTATTCAATTCAACTACCCTCATGCTACTCAAGTTCTTATTGATAATAGTATCATGTCAACCCTCTTAACCCTTATGTATGTGTATATGTGTGTAGTTTATGTGTGGTATGTGTATATATGTGTTTTTTTAAAAAAAAAATCAAAAACTTCGGAAGGAAGTTCAAAAAATCCAAAAAAATTCAAAAAATTAAAATAAAAAAATCCAGAAAACTTCAAAAAATTCAAAATTTTTGAATTTTTGAATTTTTTTGATTTTGTAGAAAAAAAATCTTCTTTTTGAAATAACTTTTTTTTCTTTTGGAATTTGGATGATCTGAGAAAAGTTCACCGGGTAAACCCTGATGAAGGTGAGCTCCAATTTTTCTTTAGTTTTTTTTATATATTAAATGCATTTTTTCGACATCCTATGCAAAAGTTATGGCCGTTTAAACTTTTTTTTTCTGTTTTTTTTGCAAAAAAGGTCAAAATTCATATTTCAAAATTTCTATACTTACTAGACACTAAAACCTAACTATATCTCAAAGGATTTTATTTTTTGAAGGTTTTATCATTTTCTTTTCTTGTTTGCAAAACAGAAAAGGCGATCCGGGGGGGTGGGATCCGATTTCAAAAAACAATTCTGTGGAGCATGGAGCCTGCTGCGCCACAGAAGTTTTGATTTCTGTGGCGTATGGTCTCATGCGCCACAGAATTTGCCTTTGTGTGACGCATCTCAACCCATGCGCCACAGAAAGGTCAAATTTTATGGCGCATCTGGCCCATGCGCCACAGAAAAGTCACCAGAGGATGCAATTCAAACATTGGTGGTGGGCCCCACCTTATTTCTGTGGCGCACCATGCTGCGTGCGCCACAGAAAGTATGCATTCAGTGACGCATGGGACCTCCATGCGACACAGAATGTGAAACTTTCTGTGGCGCACCAGCTTAGGTGCGCCACAGAATCTTTTTTTGTGGCGCACGGCTCAATGGTGCGCCACAAAATGTGGATCCACAGAAAGGCTATTTCCTGGTAGTGACTAGATCCTACAATTATTTGAGGTCGCTCGACTAGAACAAATGAATGCGAAGGAGGGTACCACGAGGAGGATGGTGACAACTAAGGATGGTGATCAAGGCATGAAAATAATCTAACTTGATAATGTTGAAGGCAATGGGCAACACCAGTCTAAAGACCCGAGGTGGATTAAAAGAAAGAGGGGGTGGAGTAAGGCGTTGACATGGAGAGGAAAAGGGTGCAAGAGGCGTCACATCGGGGCTGGAAGAAGAAGCGCGCCTAAGATCATCGCATTTCCTGTCGTACAGAATTAGCGCTCCATACAACTTCCGTGGTGTACTGAAATATGAATCTTATTGTGCGGTGCCATGGAAAACCAGAATTTGTTTGTTTGATATTTTGATCACATGGGGGTCTATTGGAGTAGTCTAACAAAATACTTCCTATAACCCTGATTATAAAACATTTTGGTAGGCTAAACTACCCTACCAAAACGTCTTATAATCAGGGACGAAGGTAGTAGTTTATAATTTTTTATGTTGTTCTTGTACATATTATCATGATTAACTAGATGACTAACTGTTTGAGGTATGTTGCTAGACATGCCAACCTATGAAAGAAAATAAATATAAAACGCTTCGTGCATGCACGTCTGTGAAAGGGTAAGTAGTAGTTGCTAGAATTCGACAAGGATCCGTGTTTGGCTGCACTGTAGGGACAGTAGGACTAGGAGCTTTGAGCATTTGGAAAGAGAAAAATAAGCTGTCTTTAATGACATAAATCTAACCAAAGACTCTTAGAAAGCTAGGTTCATCTCAGATTTTAGCCTTTTGGTTCATACTACCAAGGAAGAACTTCATATTTTTATTGCCTCTCTAGTACAAATATGCTCCTTTGCTAACTCCATCATATCCCTCTTATAGTGGCACCAGGTGGTAAACTATTGTCAAATGCAATCGTTTTGATACAAGATAAATGGAAGGATTTGATTATTTGCTAACTTAATGGCCATCTTCTCCTAGTCACTTCACTTGTTGTTTTTTTTTTTTTGAGAATTTTCTATATATATATATATAAAAGCAACAAGCTGCCTCATTAAAAACCTTCCGGCCCCCTCAGGTACCCCGGTAAGAAAAAGAGTGCGTCAGAAACTTGTTGCCCCTGCTGCTTACACACACCAACTGGTGGATCCAAAAACCAAACGTGTCTCCCTATATCTAGAGAAATAGAACTCCTAGCTAGGTTATGAGCATCAACGTTTGTCATTCTTCCTTCATGGGCAAATTCGAAGTTTTGGAACTCCCCCCTGCCGTTGCTTGAATCTCCTGAACCAGCTGGCCATATCTTCCCAGCTTGTCTCCTTCATTGATCCTCCGTATCACGTTCTGGCAAACACTTGCCAACTTAACCCTTTGTAAGAGCAAGTCTTTGGCAAGAGCCAATACCTTCCCTACACGCTTCCCCCTCCATGACTTCAGGGTCCGAGGCACTTGTCATGCATGCCCAGGGCCCAACAGTAGCAGTTAGGACGAGAGGGAGCCAACTGCGTACCTGGCGGAGTTTTAGGGATTCATCTAGATCTAGTCCGCTGGCAGGCAGGGGAGGGGAGGGGAGGGGAGGCGACCGAGATGCAACTACGAGTTGGCAGTTGGCACACGATCTGGTTTTCGATCCCTACACCGGTAGCAGTAGCAGCAGAGTCTTGGGCGATGGCTACGAATGATACAGTGACCAGTCTCCGTGCTGTGCTACGATCTCATCTCCTCGCATGTGACTCGGCATGAATCTCCCTTTGGTGCTTGTTTGCTTGCTGCAGAGGAACACAGAGAGGAGGCTGCAGGTGCAGGGCCGTGCATGCTCCCCAGCGACAGCATCTCTTTTTCTTCTTCTTCTCCCTTTGCTGCATGTAAAAGGTAGAGTTTCCACATCCATCCATGCATCCACCCGGCAGGTCCGAGCCAACCCAAGAAACGATCATGCATGATCCGCGCGTCCTCCAAGAATGATGTGCGGGCCCAAACAGCCACCACTGCCCCGTCTGGGCCGGTATGTACAATTGCGATGCGCGCGGTACTCCTACGTACTGTACTTGCGATCGATCCACCGCACGTAATACAGACTTGTATTGTGTAGCAAATACAGTACTACCTCCGATCCATATTAGTGGGCACAACTTTGTCTAGATACACATGTATCTAGTCTAAATACTTAACTAGATATATATGAATTTAGACAAAGCTATGCCCACTAATATGGATCGGAGGGAGTATATAGTATTACTTCCGAAATTATGCATTTATAGCCATTTTTACAACCTACAGTACTATGGAGTAGCTACTCAGCCTGGGAATGGTGCGAAACCCGCGCCGTTTCTAGCCCAGACCGCATTTCACTAAGATGATTCCCCAGCCCAAGCCAAACCAACGAATTATTTTTTTAATCCGCCCCACCCCGCCCCGCACAGGTTTTACACCCGCCCCGCAAGTAAATTTCTGGCTGACACTGCGGATCCAACCCCAACGTCCGATGCCTTCTTCTTAAGGGTCGCCACAAATCTAGCTCTGACATCTTCTCCAATCAATCGGCAATACTCAGAGACGTGACTCAAAAGGCTACTGGTTCCAGACCTTCTTGTGCAAATGAGCTTCATTCCACAGTACTTGCAGACAGCTTTCGAAACATCGCCCACAACGACAAGATCTTTCTCATAGTGTTCCCATACCTTTGATCTCTTGACATGTGGAGTCGCCGAAGGTGCATCCATAGCATCACCAGTTCCAGAGCTCTCGGACATATTGCCGGACATGTTAGCAAGCCTAGTTGACATTGAACAAACTACGTGTCAGAACATACATAGTTGAGTATCAAGATAAATAAAAAATATTGCGTCCAACCAACATAAATAGTTGTGTTATACTCATCAAAAGAAGAGAAATTGTAGTGTCATATACATTAAAATAAAGGCATCTTCAGATCACATAGCTAGACATACCTGTCACTAGTCGGAGCCAGAAAATAACCCAAGAAAATCAATTAGCCAAAGGCATCTTCAGCTCACAGAATCCAGAATGACATTTTCAGCTCGTGTGAATTGCAAGCATTACTGGCGCTAGTTCAACAAAACCTGCAATTGATCAAAATAAAGAAAAAGAAGAAGAATTAGTATAGCAAAAATAGGACAATCAGGGGCGAAATATACAAGCAAACTCCTTTTATATGGAAGTATGCAGCCTTGCTCAATTTCTCTGTTTAACTAGGTTCTTTGTACTCTCGCAAAAAAAAAAAAAAAAAAACTAGGTTCTTTGTACTCAAGGAGGGTAGCTATTCGTCCAACAACCAAGAAGTATGACCAACTATTCGTCCAACGACCAAGAAGTATGACCAACTATTCGACCAAGGAGTACATCAGTTCTGAAGGGGAGGCTCACCTTGGTGAGAAGGGCAAGGAGGGCAGCGCAGGGGTCGTCGGAGAGGAGGACGAGGAGGTGGAGGAAGTAGGCGACGGGGCAGGGGATGCGGAGGGCCCCGGGATGGACGTACCCGTACTCCTGGGCGGCGCCGCGAAGGCCGGTCGGCCAAGAAGGTCCGCGCGCACGGCGAGCCGCTCCACGGGCCCGCCCTCCTCGCTGACGCACACCGGCACATCGGCACATACTGCTGGACGGCACTGGTCTGTGCTGCTGCTACAGATCGACGCCGGCGGGAGGCTACGCGTCGGCGGCGGCGGAAGAAGGGGAATCGGGGAAGGACGCGACGAGGCGTGCCCCGTATGCCTGGTGCGGGTCCAAATCCACGGGCTCAGCCCATTCATATTTGTTTTTTCAGACACTGAACCGCACCGCCCCAACCCGCTTTTCTGTTAAAACCGCACCGCTCCAGCCCACGAAAGCAACTCCACCCGTTCAGCCCAAACCGTTTGAGCCCGAAGCACAACCCGCACCAAAAAAACCATCTCAAGCCGCACCATTCCCAGCCTGAGTAGGTACTAGTCTGTAAATGGATCGATTACCCGTTAATCCTTATTTTACCGTTACGTCCGCGGAGCATAATCAAAGGGTTTGTACGCATGTTATGTTCATAGCTCAGCAACGCGACGCAGCCCAGGGAAGCGAACACCACCGCTGCAGAGAGTGCAAACAAGCACAGGCAAATACGCTGGATGGTCCGTTTCGATGATAGTGTACCGGGCCCACTGTGGTGCTGAATGTGCCAGCGGCACAGGGCCCACGAATTTGGGGGGCCCCAAATTTTTACATATGTCTATATATATATATAGGTAAATTAACAGATGCTCTATATATATATGTATAAATCTGTAGAGAATTGGACTTTAATTGTCCTGTGCGTTGGGCCTCGTCGCGCTGCACTGCGCTGACAAGTTGCACACGATCGATCTTCCCTGAAAACGAATACGAATTGGTATTGTCGTATCGATGATCGATTCGATTGATCTTGTCATAACGGCCACGGTTCCCACTTTTGCCAGGCCACGCCGACGCATTTTTTGTCCGTCCCTCGTGTGACGGTTTGTGTGCCTCTGGCGATTTCTGAGGCGATCGTACGCCGCCGCCTCTCTCTCTTCTAGGGTTCCGGTGATCACCTGTTTCCGTGTCTTTCCCCATCGATCCCCCACATCCTCGCACGGCCGTGCCTTCCCTCTTCCGTACGGTCGTTCCCGAAAACCCCACCCACTGCCTCTCGTGTGTTTTAGGGCTTGCGAGTGGCGACCGGAAAACATTGATTCCTAGTTTCGGTTTTGGAGATCGGAGGTGCTTTTTCGGAGTTGGTTTCTGTGAAAGGTTTGTGTTAAAATCTGCAGTTGTCGGAGGTGGTGATGCTTGGATCGGGGAAGTTGAGATCGGCTGTACCTGGTCGGGAGCAATGAGACTAGCAGGGTGGAACGGCCGGGGATTTGGGAATGGCCCGGCCGTTCGAGGACTCTTGGACCTCAAGAGGGTGGAGGATCCTGATGTGTTTTTCATTGCTGAAACAAAGCTTGCAGAAAAGGAGTTGGACAGATTTAGGTGGATGCTTGAGATGCCTCATATGTGCTCGAAGGATGCCGATGGGAGGAGTAGAGGTCTGGCTCTATTCTGGAAGAGGGAGGTGGATGTGACTCTAAGATCAGTAGGGAGGAGGCATATTGATGTTGATATCAAGGGGGTGGACGGTGTGATATGGCTTTTTACGGGGATCTATGGTGAATCTCAAGCGGACAAGAAGGTAGAGACGTGGAAGGTGCTTCGTACTCTGAAGCAGCAACATCAAAGAGATAGGCCATGGCTTTGTCTTGGCGATTTCAACGAGATCTTGTCAAATGAAGAAAAGAGAGGAGGGGTGCCTCGACCCCAGGCTTTTATGGACAAGTTTCGTGATGCTCTTAACTTCTGTGAGCTTGATGATCTGGGCTTTGAAGGGGACATGTTCACCTGGAGAAATCATAGCCGGGATCATACATCATATATTTGTGAACGACTCGATAGAGCGACCGGAAATAAAGAGTGGTGTGATCTGTTCCCTAATTTTCGAGTGGTAAATGGTATGCCTCGACACTCTGATCACAGACCTCTCTTGGTCTATACCGATGGAGAGGACGGAAGGGTAAGCAGACCAATATCTCGTACCTTCCGTTTCGAAGCTAGGTGGCTCAAAGAGGATGGATTGGAGGAAGTGATAAAAGATGCTTGGGAGAGTAGCTGGGAATGTGGCGGTGTTGATGTGGCGGGGGCGCTCAAATCAGTAGCCGGGAAACTAACATATTGGGACACACTTGTTGTTGGAAATCTCAATAAAAGAATTAAGGCTACAAAAGGAGAGTTGGAAAGGTGAATGAAAGAAGATATATCGGATGAAAAGGTGAAGGAAGAAACGAGATTACGTTGTAAGCTTGATCAATTAGAAGACATGGAGAATACCAAGTGGAAGCAGCGTGCACATGTTTGGTGGCTGAAAGATGGTGATAGAAATACAAGATATTACCACACCTATGCATCCGCAAGGAAGAAGAGAAATAATGTGAAGGAGTTAAGAAAGGAGGATGGGACGGTGGTTGAGGGAAACGATTTACACAGCTATGTGTGTTCATATTTTCAGGAACTTTTTACCTCCACGGCTGGTGATCGAACAACTGAACTTATTGAGAAAGTGGTTCCTCGAGTGTCAAGCGATATGAACAATAGCCTGTTGCGCGAGTTTAAGGCGGAGGAAGTTAAAACTGCGCTTGATCAGATTGGCAGCCTGAAGGCGCCGGGACCAGATGGCATGCAGTCTATTGTGATGGCATGCAGTCTATTGTGTACAAGAGCGAACCGAGGCCTAGCCCGGATGGCTACCAGGGTGATGATACCTGTGATGCCCCCCCGCTCGAGTTCGAGTCCCGGTACTCACTCGCGGGCGCATACGCACCGTTGCACTTATGTGCGCTGAAAGCTTAATACAATACCGCCAAGGGCTAGTCCTGACAGGTCTCATTTTTTTTTAATTGTGTACAAGAAGTGCTGGCATTTCATGGGAGAACAAATTGTCGAGGAGGTTCTTGCAGTTCTAAATGGTGGACCCATTCCAATAGGGTGGAATGACACACATGTAGTTCTGATTCCTAAAGTACAACATGTGTCTCGAATTAAAGACCTGAGGCCGATTAGTCTCTGTAACGTCCTGTATAAGCTGGTTTCCAAAGTATTAGCAAACCGACTGAAGCTGATTCTGCCGGATGTGATTTCACCAAACCAAAGCGCATTCGTGCCGGGCCGATTAATCACAGACATTGTCATGGTGGCCTATGAGATTGCTCATTATATGCAAAATAAAAGAAGTGGCAAAGAGGGTTTCGCTGCAGTAAAGGTGGATATGAGTAAAGCCTACGATCGTGTGGAGTGGGCTTTTTTGGAGGCAATGATGCTTAAGCTGGGTTTTCATCGTCGATGGGTTGATCTGATCATGAAGTGTGTGTCGACCGTCTGTTATCAAATAAAACTCAATGGTGAAGTGATGGATCAGTTTAGTCCTTCTAGGGGTTTACGGCAAGGAGATCCTCTGTCACCCTATCTATTTGTAATATGTGCGGAAGGCTTGTCTGCATTTCTTCAGGATGCAGAAAGAAGAGGAACATTTAGTGGAATGCGTATATGTCCCGCTGCTCCGTGTGTTACACACTTATTCTTCGCAGATGATTCACTTCTTTTGATGAAAGCTAGTAAGAGGGAAGCGGATGAACTTAAAAGCATGCTTGACTTGTATGAAAACTGCTCCGGCCAATGTATTAATGTGAAAAAATCGGCCATCATGTTCAGCCGAAACACTCCTCATGCAGTACGTGATATGGTGAAGGGGGCGTTGGAAATACATAGCGAAGCTTGGAATGAAAAATATTTGGGCCTCCCTGTTTACATAGGGCGATCGAAGAAAAAAGCTTTTGCATATCTCAAGGGCAAGATTTGGGCTAGAATACAAGGCTGGATGGAGAAGATGTTGGCAAAGGCTGGGAAAGAAGTGCTAGTGAAAGCTGTGGCTCAAGCAATCCCCACTTATGCTATGTCTTGTTTCTATCTTACAAAGAGCTTCTGTGATGAGATCAGCGCCATGATTGGTAAATTTTGGTGGAGTCAGAATGATAAGGAAAATAAAATCCACTGGATAGGTTGGGAGAAACTAATAAGGCCAAAATCAATGGGGGGCTTAGGATTTCGGGACATACACTCCTTCAACATTGCCATGCTTTCAAGACAAGTATGGCGCCTGATTCAAAATCCTGAGAGTTTGTGTGCACAGATTCTTAGGGCCAAATATTTTCCGGATGGTAATATTCTTGAGGCGAAACCGACAGAAGGGATTTCTTACGCCTGGCGTAGTTTGCTGCATGGAGTTGATCTGATAAATGACGGATATATCTGGAGAATCGGTGATGGAGAACAAGTAAACATCTGGTCTGACCCGTGGCTTCCTAGAGCTTGGTCACGAAAGGTGTGCACTCCACGAGGGGTTAACCTGGTAGAAAAGGTTTCAGACCTGATTAGCCCAATCGATGGACAATGGGACGAGCAGCTTGTGAAAGATACTTTTTGTGTTGAAGATGCAAATTTAATCTTGCAAATCCCGCTTAGGGACGGTGCTGAAGATTTTATTGCGTGGCATTTCGATGAGAAGGGACAACATTCAGTCAAGCAAGCATACAAACTTTATGTGCAGCTGATGAAGAACAAAAGAGGTCAGGATATGGGGTCGAGTTCTATGCAACCTGGGATGTTGAATGTATATGAAAATACTTTCTGGAAGCGCATATGGTCCCTTCCCTGCCCAAATAAAATTAAGATGTTCGCATGGCGTATTGCACATAACTCACTTGCCTTGAGGTCAAATCTGAGGAGAAGGGGAGTAATTCTGGAAGATTATAAGTGTGTTCTGTGGCAGAGATGAAGAAGATGGTGCTCATCTATTTGTTAGATGCAAGGCAGTGAAGGAGGTCTGGCGTAAGAACGGTATGGAGGACACAAGAATCAAGCTGGAGTGGAAGGATACAGCTACGCAAACGTTGGATGTCTTATGGGAATTGCCAGTGAGAAGTCGTGTTCAAATTCTGACTGCATGGTGGCGTTGGTGGAATAACAGAAATAAACTGAGAGAAGGGGAACTTCCGGCTACCTCAGATGATGTTGTTCGCCGAGCTGTGAGTCAGACTGATGAATTCCTAGAACTGTTTGGGAAGAAGAAGAAGAAGGAGAATGATCGCATGAAGTGGAAGCCGCCTCCTGATGGATTTCTGAAACTGAACTGTGATGCATCTTTTCAACAAGAGAATAAGTATGCAACCTGGGGAGTGGTCGTGTGAGATCATCAGGGCGAGGTTCTACCTTACATCCACCAAGTTCTGTTGCCAACATTTTTGGCAACTGGTTAAATGGAGTGGATCCTAGGTTCAAACTACTCAGTAGGGTGGGAGCGATTGCCGTTATTTGGTCGCTATGGCTATGTAGAAATGACAAGGTTTTTAATGATAAAAATGCTTCTCTTATGCAGGTTATTTACCGGTGCACAGCGTCGTTACGAGCATGGTCTCCTCTGCAGCGTGTGGAGCACCGAGACTTATTTTTGGAGGTGGCGTCGAGACTGGAGGCTGCGGCCAGGGAGTTTTTTTTTCCGGCATGGGTGGCAACATAGACTTCGGATAGACCTACCAGCGTCTTAGGCGGATCTACATTTTCTCATTTTGATATGTAATTCGCTTTTTTATCTTCTGTTTACCGACTTGGATGGTGCTGAACTGGTGGCTGTGTGCATCTTAGTTATGAAGAGGCCGGGTGTAACGCTTAAACCTTTTAAGTAATAAAAACCCTTTATCTAAAAAAAAATCAGGGCGAGGTGGTCACCACTAGTGCGGGTAAATCTGACGGTTGCCGAGATGTTTTCAGTGCAGAACTGCATGCACTGACACGAGCTGTTGAGGTTGCTACCGCCATCGGAGCAATACGTGTAGTTTTTAGACTGATTCTGAACTTTTGGCTTTGGCACTGAATCGGAGAGTCCTTCTCCCAGCTTGCAGCACCCCTTGATGATCTGAAGATTCAGCTACAATCTTGGTTCTCAAGTACTGAGGTTGTGCACTGTCGACGATCAGCGAACAGAGCTGCACACGAGCAAGCTATCCTAGGGAAAAACTGTAATGCCCAAGAGGCTGTAGTCTGGGGTGTTGATGTACCGGCCAGTGTGGCCGGAGTTGTACTGGGCGATTTGCCTCAGTTATAGTAATAAAGCTTGTTGCTTTCCTTTCAAAAAAAAAGGCCACGCCGACGCACGTAGCAGGAAGCTACGAACACGATGCGACACACACTCGATTCGATCGATAGTTGTGCCGACGACAGGCGACGCTGTGCCGGCTGCGCCGCTGCGGTGACCACAATGCCGCTGTGCTGGCAACAGGCGACGCCGCGGTGACCGCACGTCCACACTTGAATTTTATTTTCTGATCGCATCATCGCCTCATTGGCGGATCGGCCGATCGCAAAAAAATAGGTATAGTCGGTTAATTGTTTTTTTTCAAAATTATAATTTCTGATTGCATCCACAGTTTAATTTTATTTTATTTATCTTTTAATATCTTGTGTTTCAATAATACAAATTAAACATGGGGAAACATCAGTCCGGTTCCATGAAGCGTAAGAGAAAAGGAATAGAACTAAATTTGACTAAATCTTAAAAAGGTGCTATAGACAAGTTTATTAGAGAAGAAGCATCACAAGAGTCATGTTGATACTTCTACCCTTTCACTTGCAATTTTTTCTTAATATATTCAATTGTTACGTAAATATTCTGTCAAATAAATGATGTTCAAATAAATATTTTATCGAACACAAAAAGAATAATATCGTTCAAATAAATGTTTTGCAGCTTTGAGTTATATAGTCATGTTTTTCAAAATATTCAATTGCTGTCAGATATATTAGAATTATTTATTAGTTCAATTTTTCATGTAAGCTAGGGCCCTGTTTTAGATTTTCTCACAGGGCCCCGGATTTTACCGGCCCGGCCCTAATAGTGTTATTGCCTCCACAGTAGTTTTTCGCCGGTTCATGTCCATGGACACAAGCAAGAGCTTCCCCCACCACAGCTGATTGACAATGCGGGATCACATCCCACGCAGAAGCAACGATATTGCCATCATGATCTCGAACAACAGCGCCCCAAGACCCTGTCATATTTTCAGCAACGAAGCTTGCATCCACGTTACATTTGATCCAACCTGCTTCAAGTTTCCTCCAGTGATCTTTGTAAATTGTTCTATCTTGTACATCTACGAAGGTTAGAGGAGCAGCACCATCTTCAATCCCTTTCCCTTTCCTATCAACAAGGTCTTTACCAGCAGCTAAACCCTGCATAGTTAGCTAAATAGTTCTGTAAAAATCTGATAGAATTATCAATTGAGGCATCACCTTTGTCAAAGATGATGTTGTTTCGGTGGTGCCAAGCCCTCCACAAATAAACATCATTTTACTTCGCATTGTTTTATCTAGGCTATCCAAAAGGATAAGAACCTAGTCTGGTGTATAACGGAGCTTATCTTCCGATGGTAAGCTCCAGTCTTTAGATAAACCTTGTCTGAGAGCTACGCCTTTGTGCAGCCTACAGTTGCATGATAGGCCGTTTCATTTTCCCTCCCACATATAGAGCACATAGGAAGAACTTTGGGAATTCTTCTGCTTCTATTTACCTGCACAGCAAGGCTGTTAGTAGCCAGTTTCCAAGTGAAAAAAATTACCTTGTGGGGAACGTTTGTGTTCCAAATTGTTTTCCACAAATCCTATCTCCATTACTGCTCATACTTGAGGTTGGGGTTTCATCAGTTTTTAAATCCATTGCTAAGTTGTACCCACTCCGGACAGAAAAAATGCCATTTTTCTCAAACTTCCAAGAAATAAAATCTTCCTGGTCAAATTTGGGGATACGGATTTTTAGAATTTCCTCAGCATCAGGCAATAAAAATACTTCACGAACTAAGTCTTCTTTCCACGAGTGGTCCTCTTGATTAATCAGTTTGTCCACTTTCCTCAATCTTGAATTCCTAGGGTTTGCACTGCTTTTCATATCACCTCTAGGAACCCAATTATCCCTCTAGATTCGAATGTTCTTACCATTACCAATTCTCCAAAGGATCCCTTTTTTAGCAGTTCAAGACGGTGACGGCGGACGAGGTGCCTATGACAGTGAAACAAATACCTCAATCACGTGTGGAGACACCTTCTGAGCTCAATGGGAATTTGCGTGGAGCTCCACAACGGATCCATGGTGGCGGCTCTAGTCAAGATGGGCGGAAGGGAATACCCACCTCGAGCTCCCAAGGGGTGGATAAGAAGCGATACATGGCGGGGGAGCTAGTTGACAGCGGACGTCGCCAGGGGTGGCTCGAATCGACGGCGCGATGCGGCAGTGGCGCGAGTTGAAACTTCCGGTCACGCAAAATTTTTAGAGAGATTTAGGAAACGGAATAGGAAGCCACAAAAAAATTCGTCACATAGGGTGTCTAATTTCTCACTCCCCTGATTTTTTTTCCTGTCCGGACCGTTTTCCAGTACGTACGCGGATCATTTTTCTTACCACAAAAACTAGAAAGGCGGTTATTATAAGGGCCAAGCCGTTTTGCAGTTCTAAGCCCATCGCCGGCCGTTGTTATTCAGAAAGTATACAGATTCTTCTGTTTTTTCTTCCGAACAAGTATACAGATGTACTGGTCTATTGTTTTGCAAACGCCATCGACTTGGATAGTTTACGTACTGACGGATTATGGGCTGTTAACCTTTTTGATTTTGCATTGTGATGTGGTACTGTTGCATTATCTGAATTTGACATGAGTTTAGCTAAATTGTATGTAGAACAATGACAATACATACTCGCCTTATCCCCGTAACTCTATTTTCAGAAAATACCGTTTTTTCCCGTATCCCCGTAACGCCGCCATGTCCCGACACATCCGCTCACCGCTCTCCCGTCCGGCGCCGGAGAACGAATGTGTCGGGCAGAAATTTATTTCTCCTCCAGCAGAGTGCAGAATCTAGCGAGGCGCGAGCAGTTGCCGAAGACCAGAAGGATGAGGTCTCCGGCTCGATCGGCGTCCGGAACACGAGAACACCGCCCGGATCTGTGGTGAATCCCCGCCCCGGCCGCGCTCCGGCGACCCGCGAGGCTCACGCTGTGGAGGCGTTGGCCCTCCACACGGTGGCCGGGTCGCGCGTGACCCCCAGGACGCGATCAGGTCGCCCGGGTCCACGGTGCAGGACCCGCAATGGCAACGAGCTGAGCACCCGCGCCGGACGCTTGAAGAGCCAGTTAATTACGGCGGGTTGCATTAAGTTTTTAGAGGCTTGAAATACAACTAATCAAAACAACAATGTTTATAGCATGGAATTGGAAATTCAGAGTAGATAGTTGATAAACATAGTTCAGAACTCAGAGAGTACATAATCCGTAGTCCAGAATCGATAACTGATAACATAGTTCAACACACAATTCGGAACTTGCAGAGAGTTACATAATACATACTCCATGAACTAGCTAGATGACATATAATATAGATACTCCATGATAAAAATAACGCAAGGAAATCTAGATGCAGCTCCGTGAACGACTCACTTCTTCGGCGGCGGCTTCTTGCCGTTCTTCTTCGGTGGTGGCTTCGGGGGGCCACCACCACGGAGACGGCGGAGGGCGTAGTAGCCTCCTCCCGCGACGAGGAGGAAGATGCCCACAGCGAACAGGACCTCTCTCACGCCGTAGCCACCCTCCTTGACCTCCTCGGCACCTTCCAGCACATCCTTGACGACTCCTCCTTGGGCGCCTTGGCTTGCGGTGAGGTCGACGCCGGTGGATTGGCCGACGGTGTCGGTAGTAGGCACCACGAGCTCGAGGACGGTGTCGGTGGGCTGTACGTCTTGTCCTCCGCCGGCGCGGTTGAGCTCGAGCCGGAAGGTTGGCCCTAGACTTCCGCCGCCGTACACGGGGGTGACCGTGACGCCACCACCGCCTTGGCCGTCGACGATCTTCGCCACCTTCTCGGAAGCAACACCCCCGCCGGCGATGATCTTTCCCACTGCGTCGATAGCAACCCCTCCGCCGGCGAGCTTGGCCGCCGCCTTGGCAGCATCTCCGCCGGCGATGCCGTCGACGATCTTCGCCACCTTCTCGGCAGCAGCACCCTCGCCGGCGATGATCTTTCCCACCGCGTCGGCAGCAACCCCTCCACCGGCGAGCTTGGCCGCCGCCTTGGCAGCATCTCCGCCGGCGATGACCTTGGCGGCCGCGTCGGCAGCAAACCCCCCTCCGCCAGCCGCGAGTTTGGCCGCTGCCTCGGCAGCATCTCCGCCGGCCGCGAGCGCCTGGAGTCCGGTGCCGACGAGCGCGCTTGAGGTCGCGACGTCGGTGACAGCCGGAGCGAAGGGCGCTAGCATGGGGGTGAGATGGGTCTGAACGACGGGGACCACCTCCGTCTTGACCTTGTGGTCGACGTAGGCGGAGACCACCGTTACGGCGACCTTCTTTGACATGGTTGGTGTGGGGCAGAGCGGGAGGGCCGGGGCGGCGAGGAAGAAGAGAGTGGGTGCGCGCAGGAGAAGAGAAACAGTGGCGGAGGAAGAAGAAGGGCGCGAGGGATTATATAGCGAGGTGGGTAACTTTGTAGTAAGGCCCTCGAAGGTATCCATAATTATTTTTATGCCTACCGACCTTTTCTTCTCGAGTTCTGGGTAGACTCACCCAATTACAATTATTTTTGAATTCTGATGATCTAGTAGAATCAACGTATCGATGTCGGGAGGCTCCGTCTACTCCCATCGCTAGGTGGGCATCAGATCTGTGATGAACTTGCGATCAGATGCAAAAGCAGAGTAGGAAAAGATGTAGCAGCTCTTGTCGCTTGAACACCATGACGCATGTACGAATGTCAGAGCGGCCAGCTGCGTTGCGCGCGCGGCGCAGCGAGAAAAGCGCGGGAGGAAACGGACGCAGCGCGTTGTTGTGCTAACCCTGATCAGTACTACAGTTAGGTTTAGGTAAATGCTAAGCAAGTTCACAGCTAGAGCAGCCGCGCTGCGGATTGACGGTGATGACGCGCCATGCCACCAAGCTGCTCCAGATTACAGGAAACGGTATCGTTCGGCCTCTCCGCGCGCTCTGCAAATCAATGCCCTAATCGTGTAATGATGTGGAGATTGTCCGGCTAGCTGTGAAAAGCAAATAAAAAAGTGAGGGCAGAGAACCAGGACGCACTGCGCGTTGCCCTCCGATCCGTTCCTTGCGCAGCGCGGCCAGACTCGAGTAACGCCGGAGGGAGCCGGAGGTAACCAGGCACGCAGCGGCTATGCTAACCCTGCTGATCAGGCCCTCAGGTTAGATGGTAGTACAGCCAGCGACAGCCGTTTCATGCAGCTGCAGTTCTGTTCCTGATCCCCATGTCAGGTGTGGAAAAAGTAAAGTGAAAAAGAAGTTGCAGCGCCCTGCCGGCTGACCACGGCGACGGACGCATGGAGCAGTGCCAGATCCTCCTGAAAGGAGAGGGAAACAGTACTGCTCCGTCCGTTTCGGTATGTTTGTGCTAGACTAGATTAGTGCAACGTGGTAGTGTATGTATCACAATGTGCAAAAATCTCTACTATGCCAATGTAAAAATACTACGAGAGAATTCCTTCCTTGGCCCTTGCTTAAAAATTTGTTCCCTATTTGGCCCTAAAAATAAATCTTCCCAATTTGACACCTTAATTTCATTTCCTTCCTAACCATGGCCCCGTAGTGCATTTTCAACACTAACGGTGTTAAATTGGGATGTGAAAAGACTCTTTTACCCCTCACTAATTATGTGACAAAAAAAACTCTCTAATTTCCGTGACACATTTAAGCAAATAAGAAATGTACCAGTCAGCTCAAAAAATGCTGAAAGTAGCGAAGTACATGCAACTATTTTGTATAACAGATTGTAATTTTAAAAATAAAAAAATTGGGCAGAACCTCCCCTAGAATTTAACCATTCTCTGTACACAATAAACATATATGCATAGACATTTTATAACAATACATCCACATCACATAAACAAAACATCACTACTGGTTCTACAGTTTATATAACATAGTTGAGGTCAAGTCCAAATACATCACATAAACAGGGCACAAAAGCAACACCACTTCACTTGGTCTCACTTACATCACGTACATGAGGTAAGTTCCACAAAATTCACACGGCAAAGCATAGAAGCACCTCTCACACGACTCAGGACTTGAAGAGAAGAGATGGGAATCACATGCTGAGCCTTCTTTTGCTTCTTGTGCTCATTGCAGGGCTAGCAGGGATGAAAGATTTGCTTCTTGTACTCATTGCAGTGCTGTCAAGTGTCACTGCATGAATCACAACATCTTTCTTCTTTTTCGTGGCTCTTGCCTTCACAGGAAGGTTCTCCTCGCTGGGCATAGGTTGACTTGAGCTGGTTTTTGACCTGCACTCATGCACGTATGGCAGCAGAAGTTATATGAATATATACTAGAGAAAACAATAAATAACATGTGAAATCAGAACTAGTTCATTACCTTTTTAAAGCTCCAGCACTATAGTTGGTTAGAAAATAAATTATACAAGAAAGATTAAACCTATACTAGCTCACTGTCAACATTGCAGCGATGTCATCTGGGTCTTTGCATTCAGCTTCTTAATTATGTGGGGCAGAATTGGTCCATCCAACTTCTTTCCCACAGTTCTCCTTTCGTTCCACATGATCATCAACAATTGTCGAGCCTTGTCCATGAAGTCATCCAAGTTCAAGGACTTGTGGTGCTTAATCCAATTGTTATAGCACTCTGCCAAGTTGTATTCAAATTATAGGCTCTTCTGAATGTTGTATTCAAATTCGTATTTGACTGCATGCTGAGATAGGGCCAACTTAAACTCAGCCATATTGGGATACTTGGAACCTTTGGTCATTGGAGGGTCTTCTTTATTGTACTCTACAATTGGCGCATGCTCTGCCTCATGCACCTCCTCACCCTCCACTATTTCAGGCTCATCCTCCTCTATCTCAGGCTCTTCCTCGTTGCCATCCTCATTGTCATCCTCGGGAACATATTCTTTGTCCTTCTCATTACCAGAAAAAAGAACCACATCTAGAGGTGTAGGTTCTTTCTCTAGATATAAACTCTCCTCGTCAATACCAACATGCTCATTCTCCGGAATTGGGTTGCAAAGATAACTATCCTCGTCTTGTTCTATGTTGTGTTCAGGTTGGGTATGTTCAGATTGGGTACACAGATCACTAGAATATTCAGTTATAGGCTCATATGGCTCAGCAGGATCACAATAAGAAATGAATATTTGCACAACCTTTGTCTTGGAGAATTTCTCAAACATAAGCATCAACTCTTGGTCAAATTTTACTTCTGGAAATATTTTCAGAACATCATCGTAGTATTGAACATTTGCAACTTCCAAATATCGTGGCGGTTACTTCTCTACAATTGATTCAACCAAATCCTTATAATTTGTCAAGTCACTGTCAATCAGCTTCTCATTCAAGAAAGATATGATTTATTTTCTAGCCTTTTTCTGGTTGCCAAGCAATCTAATTTTCAGCAAATAAGTTGATGACGGATCCATCCCGTGAACACAGATATAGGCATAAAGATGATTGCCTAGTTTGCTAAGATTGCTAGTTTGCTACTAATATGGCTATCTACTCCTGCATTTAAAGACTTAGAGCAGCTGAAACTCACCCGACGACCGCATTCGTGCCTGGAGCCACGCCCGTGCCCAGGCCACTCAATTTAGGAAGAAAATGAAATTAAGGTGGCGAATTGGGAACATTTTATTTTTTAGGGTCAAATAGAGAGAAAAAAAATTAAGCAAGGGTCAAGGAAGGAATTCTCTCAAATACTACTCCGTATTTAAGGAAAAAGGATGCCCATCTTTATGGATCATTTTGGCGGAAAACTTTGGATGTCCCATGACCACGACCATCGTGATCCTTCGCTGGACCCACTCTACAGACACACAACAGCTTTTCCCTTTGTGTGTAGTGCATACCGATGAAAGGCTGCGTGGGTTTCGTTTCAACTAGTAGTAGTACTATACCACCACCCTGTGACCCTGATTCTGTGAGGGCCCACAGTAAAGGCAAACAGCCTGATCAAATCGGATGTGTCATCAAGTAAACGGGGTGTGTGACGCTTCCGTTCTGCTTCGGTGTACCCTACCTGCCTGGGGTGAGAAGAAAAGCACAAGGGCGCAGAGGAGATGTAGGTGCGCGCGCGCGGCTGTAAAAAAAGCATGTGGCAGAGGCAGGGCTGTGCGTGAGTTTTGGCGTTGGGGTGGACGACGCACGCACACGCATCATCGATCTATCCTTGACCGGGCCGAAACTCGATCGCAGCGAGCGAGCGACGATGCCAGAAAACACGTCCGGTAGCATATACGTACATCAGGGAGCTCATCAGTTGGACGTGTAACGCTGAAGTGCACCGCGCACGTACGTACACTACGCAAAGACCGAGCTAGCTACGTGACCAATGGTCGATCGTATACGTCGTGCTGGCCGGCCTGACGTCGTGGTACCATTTACTCATCATTAACCAAGGGAAAGTAAAAACAGCAACCGGCAGGGATAGTCGTCTGACTGTCTGAGCAGGAGCTGGCCGTTTCGCCTCCTGCTGATCCTGATCCTGATCCGATTGTCATGTGCAAAAGCAGCATAAAAAGCAGGGAGCAGCGCCTGCCTCTGCCTGACAACGGTGATGCGCGGCCAGAGCCAGCTCCCTGGCGCGCGTTGAGCTAAAGAACAAACGGCATGCATGGGGAACGAATCGAGGCGTACGCACATCGGCGCATGCCATAGGTTATGGTAGGTACTCCCTCTGTTCATCCTGCCAGCAGCACCGTAGATAGAGCTACATGCATGGGTACGCGCAGCGCATCACTGCTTGTTCTTTGCGAGGCGATCAAAAGTTAGGACACTAGGGTTCTGGACGAGGGTTTTAGTGTAATAACTCGTGTATAATGTGGTATAAGAATAAAAATAGGCCAATTAAGCTATCACATGTGCAGATTCAGTGTCAAAATTAACGTTGATGTTTTATAGTAATAATTGCTAGCGCGAGGATGATTTCAGGCTGTCCTGCTCGCACGACCACCTAATCTCTGGGGGGACCCACCCTACAGACAGACCTGCTTTTTCTCTTGTCTGCTGTGCGTGCGGCCGGTTGGCACTTGGCAGGATGCGTGGCCTTGGGCTTCTCCGTTCGGATCCATCTGACACTGTACCAATCGCTTGACCATCGTCGCGAGTCTTTGCGGGACCCACAGTAAAAGGCGAAACAACTTTATCCCTTGCCCCGTGTGCCCGCCGTGAATTTGACGGACCGTCTGGGATCGGCTTGTGCGCTGCTTCGGTGTACCCTCCACCACTTTAAGTTTGCATGCTCAGTTTATACTTATGAATGATAATTTGACCAAGCTAGGTGTGTAGATGTACGTGTCCAGGCCTACTCAGTTGGACGTGCAGTGCATTCATACGATTCACGCACCGCCCGCGTGAGAGATTCACGTACACTACGCAAGGGCCAAGCTAGCTGGCCGTGACCGATGGTCGATCGTATACGTGCACGACTCATCATTTTCCAAGGCGCAGGGAAAGCGGCCGGTTCGCCTGCTGCTCAACCTGATCCGGCTGTCAGCTGGTGCATAAAAAGCAGGACCAGCGCCTGCCCCCTGACGGCCTGAGTTCGCCTGACAGCTGACAATGGTGACGGAAGGCCAGAGCCAGTCCCCCTGCCTCCTTGCGTGCGTTGAGCTAAAGAAAAACGGCCTGTAGAACGGATCGACGCGTACGCGCATGCTAGTTTCGTCGAGCCGCACCGTTGATTGAGCTAAGCTAAATGATATTTTCTGTTACGCGCATCCCTTCTTGTTCTGGCTAAACGAGGATTCTAGTGATAGATTAGTGCAACTAAATAATGTGCTATAAGAATAAAATTAGGGTAAGCTATCACATGTGCAGATATATCCGGATTCGGTGTGAAATTTGCTGTTGATGTTATTACTCCTCCTAGCTAGTGCAAGGATGGTTTTATTGACCGATTTTGCCGAAATTAACTTTGCCTGTCCTCGCACGACCACCACCTTCCTGATCCCTTTGACGGACATAGACAGAACCACTTTTTCTCTTGTCTGTTGTGCATGCGGTTGGAAGGATGCGTGGGCTTCGGCTTCTCCATTGGGATCGCGTGATTTGCAGGACCCACTATAATAAAGGTCTTTATCCCTTGCGTTGTGTGCCTGCGGTAAATTTGACGGACCCTTTTGGAAAGAATTGCACGTTCCACCACGTCCTTCTCCGTGCGTTGCACAAAACACCAATTCGACCAAGTTTTTGCGCTTTCCACCAGGTGGCGGTGTAATTTATTGCAATTTTCACCATTTGATTTTATTAACCTTGTTGAAAGAAAAGCTCACAGCTAGCCTCGCATGTCAATGCTTCAATTGATGACAAAAATTGTCAAACCTTTAAAATATCATAAAAATTTACAGAGTTTTTATGTCAATACACTAGGATGTAAGTGACGAAATTTTTATATGAAGCATCAATGGTTACTCAAAAAATATTCTGTATAATTGTACAAATAAAATATTCGTGACACACTTTTGAACAAATCACAGATTGTAAGTCGAAGAAATCATGATTTTTTGTCGATTTCATAAACCGTTCATGCATAATTGTACAAATAAACCTACTTTTGAACATTAATTGTCCATCTGAAATTTTGCAAAATACTCTGGTTAGAAAAGTTATGAACTCATTTTTATGTAAATTTTGCTTTACATAAAACTTATGCATGAATGGTTTATGTTAAAAAAATCCTATAAAGTATCTACAAAAAATCATACTTTTTGTAGGTATAATTATTTTATGAGATATGTCTTCTAACACACGAGTATTACATTTAAAATATAAGCTTAAAAACTAAAGTAAAAAATTGATGCTACATATAGAATGGAGTCTATTACATTCTAGAGCACATAAACACATAATTTTTGGATGAGTAATCACTAGTAGAAAAACGCGTATTGGAGGCTGTTGCTAGCGTCGGTTAGAGCAATTAAAAAAAAAATAAGAGGCTGCCATACGCTACACCTCGGCCGGTTTTCTTAGATTAGCCGACTCCAAAGAAACAGCCGGCTCCGATAACATCTTTTCCGCGCCGGGCGCCACGTATATCCGTCGCCCGAAACCCCTGAGTCGGACGATAAATATAAGCGGCTCCCGCAGTCAGAATATCGGAGCCGCTCAAATTTCTTGACCAGTCTGTGGTTAGTTGGGAGGCGGTCTGTATAAAAAACCGTATGAGGGGGAAAGCCGGTCGAATGCCTATTTCCCCGTGCGTGAGCTACTTCTCGACACCAGTTTGGTGCCATCCCATGACTTAGCCTTGTCTGCAGGAAAGCTAGGCTCCAAACTTGGCCGGAGCTTCTGGATTGACACAGGTGCGTACTAACTTATCCCCTTTTTGTGTGGGCGCGGCGGGTCGGCGACCTAGGTGAGGGGTGCCGCGGTGGCCAACCTCGTTGAGGTTTGCCAGGCGGCAGCGTAGCTGAGCGTATCCCAGGGCGGCGAAGCGGGCCGCCGGTGGCGACTGGATAAAGGCGGATCTAGAATCTAAATGGGGCCGATAGGTGGCAAATGCTTACATTGCGATTGTATTATTGAATTTAACTACATAGTTTTGTGCCCCTGAAGCAGGCCGGCTACCTCGCGCATCTTAAAAATCCTAACATTGCGATTACAACCGCGACTAGGATAACGATAGCACCGAACGCGTAGTGCAGATGCATTTCCTTTTGAGAGCATGTCTTCTTATATTTTTCGTCTTCATCGTAGATGCGTCGGCCTTGATCTTGTGTTCATGGATGATATCGGCCAAATGAAGTTCCAATTCCATCTTTTCGTCCAAGATCTTGTGCATTGCTTCCTCTATCTTCAGTGTGGTCTCGCGTGCTAGCTCTACCTTTCTTTCGGCCTTCTTCTTTGCTTCCTCCATCTTCAGGGTGGCGACTTGTGCTAGCTCTGCTCTTGTTTCGGCTTTCTTCGTTGCTTCCTCCATCTTTCGTGTGGCCTCGACTGCTAGCTCCGCCTTTTCTTCGGCCTTCTTCATTGCTTCCTCAATCTTCCGGGTTGCCTCCTGAGCTAGCTCTAGCTTCTCTTCGGCCTTCCTCTTCCCGTCTCTTGTGAAGCATAAATCTTCCAGAACAAGCAATTTGGCTTGTAGACAATGCTGAAACTCCGTACATCCACCCGGGATACCGCATTCACACGTCGATTCCTAGAAAATTCGCAAAATAAACCGCAGCAGAAAAGAAAACATAAGAATTCATACTAGACAGTAGTTCTTGAATTAATTATATATATGTACCTCGTCGGACGACGAGCTGTAGTTCTCGATGGTGTCGCGGGGCTCGCTGTTCTCGATTGTAGTCCTCATCGCCAGCGGGCTCACGGCGGCGGCCGGTCGGCAACGGCTGTACTGCGGGTTGTTGGAGTTTTCAGACGTTGTAGTAGAGTGAGAGAGGGAGAGCGACCGTAAGTAGAAGAAGGGACAGGGGGTGTGGGGAGGCGCAGGTGGTTCTCCAACGGTCGGAAAAATAAGAATCCGGATACTTCAGGAACATGTGACGCATTTGTGCCCGGAGTTTCTGGATTTTTTTTTTATAGATTGGGCTCCTGTCATTGTAATGATATTAATTGATGTTTTTGCAACGATTTTTCTTAACTGAGTGCTTCTAATTATTTTACAGATGGACCGAGCTGGGTGATGTACAACAGCACGCGTGGCAGGGATGACTACAACAAGAGTCTCTCGAGTTTTCTGGAAGCAGCTGAACAACATATGGTTCGCAGCAAAGTGTTGTTCATCGCTTGCCCCTGCGCAGACTGCAATAACTTGAAGAGTTATTCAGACATTTCCTATATACAGTCACATTTGATCAGAGGGGGTTTAAGAAAGGGTATGAATGTTGGAGCCATCACGGCGAAGAAGAAAGTACCCTGCCTGATGGTAATGATCAAGCGGTTGATGAGCCAGTAGTACTGCAAGATACCGTGATGCATGATGTTGACCCAACCACATTTCCATCGACGGAGTTTTCATATACCCAGGAATCAGAAGAGCAGGAAGATGAACTACCAGACGAGATGGAGGAGCTGTTGGGGAGCTTTGATGAAGACTACGAGGACCCAGAAAAGCACAACAAATTTCTTGGCATGAAAAAAGACTCCAAGATGTCTATGTACCCTAATTGTAAACCGAAGTACACAAAGTTGGCCACTGTGCTGGAGGTGTTGCAGATGACGGAGAGGTTCAAGTGGTCAGACCTTAGTGTAACTGTCTTGCTGACATTTTTACATGACTTGCTTTCGGAAGGAAACAACATGCCAGATAGCACGTACAAAGCTAAGCGGATCGTCTGTCCGTTGGGAATGGAGGTTGAGAGGATACATGCTTGCACTAATGATTGTATCTTGTACCGTGGAGAGGAATATAGCAAGTTGCGTGAGTGCCCGAAGTGCAAATAACCTAGATATAAGGCTCGGAAGGATGATGATATGGCTGACGATGACGATAATGACATGGAAACTGGGCAGGGAAAGAAGAAGATGAAGGACGTTCCGGTTAAAGTATGCTGGTATCTGCCAATTATTCCTCGTTTGAAGCGCATATATGCAAACCCAGATTCTGCAAAATTGATGCGTTGGCACGCAGATCAGCTTCGAGTGGACAGAAAGCTGAGGCACCCTGCCGATTCTATACAGTGGAGGAATATTAGTAGAATGAAGGTAGGAGATAACTATTTCGGAGATGATCCCAGGAATGTAAGGTTTGCACTTAGCACTGATGGAATGAACCCGTTCGGCAACTTTAGTACCAACCACAGCACCTGGCCTGTGAATCTATGCATGTATAACCTTCCTCCATGGTTGTGCATGAAGCGAAAGCACATCATGATGGCGATACTAATCCAGGGCCCAGACAACCTGGTAACGACATTGATGTGTACCTTGCACCTTTGGTAGAAGATCTGAAACTTCTTTGGATTAAAGGGATAAGAATATATGATGCGCATGTGAAGGAACACTTTACCCTCAGGTGCATGCTGTTCATAACCATCAATGATTATCCAGCCCTTGGGAACACATCTGGGCAGACTACCAAAGGGAAAATGCATGTGTGGAGTGCGTAGAAAACACAGAATATCAGTGGTTGCCTAGGTGTAGGAAATTGGTGTACATGCGACACCGTAGGTTTCTGTCGAAGTGTCATCGATACCGTGCAATGGCGATCAGGTTTGATCACACCGTTGAGAATGATATGGCCCCTCCTATTTTAACTGGTCTCCAGATCCATGGTCTGGTTCAACACCTGAAAGTTGAGCTTGGAAAAGGAAAGTTCAAGAAGACAAACCAAGTCAAACGCAAACGCAAACCAAAAAAGAAAGTTCAAGAAGGAGAAGAACTGCCAAAAACGCCTGAACCCCCAAGAGTGCCCACCTGGAAGAAGAGATCGATATTCTGGACTTACCTTATTGGCGGTATCTCGACGTCCGACATTCAATCGATGTGATGCATGTGGAGAAGAATGTTGCTGAAAGCCTTCTAGGGACTTTGTTGAACATGAAGGATAAAACGAAAGATAGTGCTAATGCACGACTTGACATGTTTGAATTGTTCAAAGGCCTCAGAGAGAAGTTAGTATGGAAGGAAGGTAAAAAGCTTGCAGCGGCTGCTTGTGTCCTAGAAAAAAGAGGCAAAATTGTTTTGTCGGTGTCTGTATGACATGACATTTCCAATGGGATACGCCACGAACAATAAGAAGATTGTTTCGGTGCAAGAATGTAAATTAACTGGAATGAAGTCCCATGATTGCCATGTTATGTTGACACAGACGCTCCCTATCGCAATCAGGAATCTCTTGGATCCCCATGTTCGACAGACTATAACGGATCTGTGTAAATTCTTTGAAATCATTTCCCGGAGGTGATTGATCAGGACATCCTGGATGACCTACAAAAAAAGTGGTGGAGACTCTATGCGAGTTGGAGATGATATTCCCTTCGTCGTTCTTCGATATAATGTTACATCTCATTGTTCACATTGTCCACGAGATAAAGATGTGTGGGCCTGTGTATCTGCAGAGCATGTACCCCTTTGAGTGCTTCATGGGCATTCTAAAGCACCACGTAAGGAACAGAGCACGTCCAGAGGGAAGCATCGTCGAGGGCTATGCAACTGAGGAGGTTGTTGAGTTCTTGAAAGGACAAGGATGTCGCCTAGAGGGGGGGGGGGTGAATAGGCGATTTAACCTTTTCGGTTTAGGCTTGATAATTGCGGAATAAAACTAGGTGTTTAAATTAACAAGCCAACAACCTAAATATACTAGGCTCACCTATGTGCACCAACAACTTATGCTAAGCAAGACAAGCAACAAAGTGATAGCAATAGAGAATACTTCAAGCACGAAGGCTATCACAATGTAAAGTGCATAAGTAAAGAGCTCGTTATAGAAATAACCGAGGCACGCGGAGACGAGGATGTATTCCCGAGTTCCTCCTTTTTAGGAGAGTACGTCTCGTTGGAGAGGTGTGAGGCACCACAAAGGTCGATCTCAACGCCACAAAGGCTCACCCTATTCTCCGATGAACCGCACCACAAAAGTTTGGTTCACCTCCACTATTGGAATCCTTCGAGGCGGAAATCCGGAGCCTTTCAACAACGATCCGGGGCACAACCCACAACGGGATTGGGGGCTCCCGAACAGCTACAAGTGACCACACAAGGTCTCAACCACCACACGGGCGTGTAGGGTCCAAAGACCCAAGAGTAACAAGTTCACAAGTGATAACCCACAAGTATAGGGGGTGTATCGTAGTACTTTCGATAAATAAGAGTGTCGAACCCAACGAGGAGCAGAAGGTGTTGACAAGCGGTTTTGATGAAGGATTCACTGTAAATGCTCTCAGACAAGTTTTTAGGAGTTTTTGATATGACAGATAAATAAAGTACAAGTAAATAAAATGCAGTAGTAATAGTTGCAGCGAGTGGCCCAATCCTTTCTACAGCAAAGGACAAGCCGGTTGTTGTACTTATAATGACCAAACGTTCTTGAGGACACACGGGAATATTGTCAAGTGCTTTCGCTTCATATAGTTGATTAATCTTCATTGTTTTGATAAGTGTTGTGTGGGTGAACCTATGCTAATGCACCGCCCTTCCTAGGACTAATACATACTTGTGATTATACCCCTTGCAAGCATCCGCAAATACAAGAAAGTAATTAAGTAAACTAACCACAGCCTTAAACTTTGAGATCCTGCTATCCCTCATGCATCGATATACCAACGGGTGTTCAGGTTTCTGTCACTCCGGCAACCCCACAATTGGCAAACGAATACACAATGCATTCCCCTAGGCCCATAAAGGTGAAGTATCATGTAGTCGACGTTCACATGACACCACTAGAAGAATAACACCACAACTTAAGCATCAAACCATTAAATATTACTCAACATAGTTCACTACTAACATCAAGACTTCTCCCATGTCCTCAAGAACTAAACGAACTACTCACAAGACATCATACGGAACATGATCAGAGGTGATATGATGATGAATAACAATCTGAACATAAACCTTAGTCCAATGGTTTCACCCAATAGCATCAATAACAAGAGTAATCAACACCGGGAGAGTTTCCCCTATGAAATAGACAAGATTCAGCCCTAGATGTTATAACGGAGACGGGTGCAGCGGCGGTGATGATGGTGTTGGCGGTGGAGATGATGATGATGATGATCCCGATGAAGTCCAGCTCGATGACGGTGATGATGGCGACGATTTCCCCCTCCGGGAGGGAATTTCCCCCGGCAGATTTCTTCCTGCAGGGGAGCTTTTCGCTCTCTGGTGTTTTCCGCCTCGTGGAGGCGGCGGAATATTTCGATGGCCTCCTCCGTGTGTTAGGGTTCCGAGGGGGTCAAGTACGCGAAGGGGGAACGGCTGAGGTGGGCCAGGGCCCCCAAACCACCTGTCGGCGCGGCAGGGGGCCCACCGCGCCAAGGGTGAGGAGGGCCCACCATGGCCCATCTCAGCTCCCCTTTTGGCCTCCTCCATCTTCTGGTAAAATAGGAACTTCCATATGTCTCCTTCGATTTATTGATCTTCAGAAATAGTGCATCTCGACGGTGCTTTTTCCAGCAGAATCCTGACTCCGGTGTCCAATTCTCCATTATTCATCAAACATGCAAAATAGGTAAAATAACATAAGTAACACTTCTAAATATGAAATATATCGATGAATAGCAGTAAATTATGATATAAAATAGTGATGCAAAATGGACGTATCAACCCCCCCAAGCTTAGACCTCGCTTGTCCCCAAGCGAAAACTGAGCTCAGTAAACATGACCACAAGTTTATGGAGCAAAGTGTCGATAAATAAAATACGGACAAGAAGCATCACATTCATTGATACACAAGTCATTCTAGACAGCAACTTCCCTTCATATAATCTAACTTGAAATAAGTAAAGGGAACCACGATGAAGTGCATAAAGAGAACCATGATTGGTGAAGGCAAACTTAAACTCTTGGTCAGAGAACAATTAACAGATCATACTTATCTTTCGAGAAGAGTCTTTATATCAGAGCTTATATAGCAGAACTTACATGCCTTAATCATAACAGTCTCCTTACAGTCATTGATAACTTTCAAAGTTATATTCATTCGGATAAAAGCTATTGTGCGAAACAAGGAAATGAGAGATATGATTAGAAGTATCAACACATATAACTAATTGGATCTCAACAACTCAAATGCTTGCTTGAGATAGAGAGGAATGGGTTTACTGACTCAACAATAATGTAAAAGATAGGCCCTTCGCAGAGGGAAGCAGGGATTAAATCATGTGCTAGAGCTTTTAAGTTTTGCAAAGCATATAGAGAGAAAAATAGTTGTTTGAGATGTATGTCGTTGTCAACGAATCGTAGTAAAGTGAACACTAACCCCTTGTCAACCAGACTTTCAAGAGCGGCTCCCATGAAGGACGTTATCTCTACCAGCAAGGTAGATCATCCCTCTTCTCTTTTGTTTACACATGTATTTTAGTTTCTTTATAGTTGACACTCCTCCCAACCTTTTGCTTACACAAGCCATGGCTAACCGAATCCTCGGGTGCCTTCCAACATTCACATACCATGGAGGAGTGTCTATTTGCAAATTAAGTTGCTTACTGATAAATCAGGGCAAAACATGTGAAGAGAATTATTAATGAAAGTTGTAGTTAATTGGGACTGGGCACCCCATTTGCCAGCTCTTTTTGCAAATTGTTGGATAAGCGGTGTATATGCCACTAGTCCATTGGTGAAAGTCTGTTTGACAAAAGTGAGAAACTCTACAGAACCCTCATGAGCTAATAAACAGTGACACAAAACTAGGAGTAATAAGTTTTGAATAATTTAAAGGTAGCACATGAAGTATTTACTTGGAATGGCGCAAAATACCATATAGTAGGAAGTTATGGTGGACTCGAATGGCAATGGTTTGGCTCAAGGTTTGGATGTATGAGAAGCATTCCCTCTCGATACAGGTCTTTGGCTAGCAAGGTTATGTAGCAAGCATAAGAGTTGAGGGATACAAACAATTATACAAGTGATAAGAATAATCATGCAATCTTCCTTAGAAGCACAAATAGTTTAACTTAAGAATACTAAGCTTATGAGCTACAAAGAAAGAAAGATCATGGAATAATATATTTGCATGCACTCCCTCTCTCTACTTAAGTCTCAAAGTATTGTCTACTACTGACCAATGCTAAGTTTGCCAAAACCAAAAAGATTAACTTGGTGCTCTAAAAAGTGATCCCTATACTAACAACAAGGTTATCAATATGAAAGAGAATTGCAAGCTAAAATAAAGTATGCAGAAAGTAAATGATAAAACTTCTCATTAATATTTCATAACGGCAACTCACACCAAGGGATACATAGATAACCAACTAAAAGAGAGATACTTCCACATTGCAAACCATCATATAAGATAACTTCCCTACTCACGATATGACTTTATGGAAAAGTAAAAGGTAAAGATAATGATGTGATACCGCGGCACTCCCCCAAGCTTGGAACAAACCAAGGGGATGCCAATACTTATGATGAATTACTCCTTCGGTGGTGGTGGTGAATTGTCCTCATCATCAGACTTCCAGGGAAGGGGTTTCCCATCAACAAAGGACGACTTGGTTTCGATTATCCTGAAACTAGCAGCAGCGCTTATGTTTTTAAACCGAGTTTCATACTCACAGTTTTGATTCTGGACGTCATAGAGTTGCGCCTGCAGTTTGTTGGTGGTGTTGATGAGGTGAAATATGTCTTCCCAGAGTTGTGCAGTCTCCTTCTTATGTTCAGCGACCAGCGCGGACACCATTGAGTGGAAGACTCCCACTTCACGTTCCGCCAGCTTTTTGTATGTGAAGACCTCTTGCTCCAGCTTCTCCATCCTGGCTTCCAGGCTCCCTTCTCCTTTGGGTCCTCGCACGTCTTCCGTCTGCAGCTTTCCATCAACCATCTGCGACTCCTTGGGATGCATCTTCAGCTCATCCATGTATGGGGTGACGACGTTCACAAAGAAACTGTCCTTTGGAGGCTTCGATGAAGACATGGCAGCTCTAGATCTGAAAACAATATCTGGACAGAAACAGCTCGAAACGAAACACGATGAAAAGGCGAGATACGAACCTCGGGGGTTCGGGTGAGTTATATAGCAAAAAGTTTTACAACATAAGGAAGGTACAGGAGGAAACCTGATCGGAGACGAGCTCCGGGGTGCTCAAACCACCAGGCGGCGCGGCTGGGGGGCCCACCGCGCCGACCTATGGTTTGGGCACCACGGGTGCCGTCTCCCATCCGGTTCGGTCTCTTATTTTTCCATATTTAATAAAAACGACGAAAATATCTTCTAGAAAGTTATTCGCGAAACTTTTCTTACCGAAACTGTTACCTATTCGAATCGAATTCTGCAGTCCCAGAAAAATGTTCTTCAATGAAAGTTTCCGGAGTCACCACTTTAATTGTATCAACCTCTTCATTAATAGAATCTCCAGAAATATAATGCTTGAGTCTTTGACCATTTACCACTTGTGTAGAGTTATCTTTCAATGAAGCAATTTTTATTGCACCTGAACGATACACCTCCACAATAACAAATGGTCCTTCCCATTTTGAGAGTAACTTTCCTGCAAAAAATCTGAGACGAGACCTATACAATAGAACTTTCTCACCAACATTAAATTCTCTTTTAAGAATTCTCCTATCATGCCATCTCTTAACTTTTTCTTTAAAGAGTCTAGCATTTTCATAAGCCTCACTTCTCCATTCATCTAAAGAACTTAAATGCAACAACCTTTTCTCACCGGCAAGTTTAAAATCTCTATTAAGTTCTCTCACTGCCCAATAAGCTTTGTGTTCTAATTCTAAAGGCAAGTGACAAGCTTTACCATAAACCATTTTATAAGGAGACATGCCCATGGGGTTCTTATAAGCAGTTCTATAAGCCCATAAAGCATCATTTAACTTACTAGCCCAATTTTTTCTAGATTTATTAACAGTCTTTTGCAAGATAGATTTAATCTCCCTATTTGACAATTCTACTTGTCCACTAGTTTGAGGATGATAGGCTGAAGCAATTCTATGATTAACACCATATTTAGCAAGAGTCTTTCTAAAACCACCATGGATAAAATGAGAACCTCCATCAGTCATAAGATATCTAGGTACACCAAACCTAGGAAAAATGACATCTTGAAGCATTTTTAAAGAGGTCTCACCATCAGCACTTTTAGTAGGTATAGCTTCTACCCATTTAGTGACATAATCAACAGCAACAAGTATATGAGTATTACCTTGTGAAGAAGGAAAAGGACCCATGAAGTCGAATCCCCAACAATCAAATGGTTCAATAACAAGAGAATAACTCATAGGCATTTCATTGCGTCTAGAGATATTACCAACCCTTTGACATTCATCACAAGATAAAATAAACTTTCTTGCATCCTTAAAGAGGGTAGGCCAATAAAAACCTGATTGTAGAACTTTCTGCGCAGTTCTATCTCCAGCGTGATGCCCTCCATAAGCACTTCCATGGCATTTCCTCAGTATTTCCTGTTGTTCATATTCAGGAACACATCTTCGCATAATACCATCGACTCCTTCTTTATATAAGTGTGGGTCATCCCAAAAGTAATGCCGCAAGTCATAAAAGAATTTCCTTCTTTGCTGAGCTGAAAAGGTTGGAGGCAAGTACTTGGAAACAATAAAGTTAGCATAATCAGCATACCAAGGACTATCTCGCGAACTTACACTTATTGCAGCCAATTGTTCATTTGGAAAGCTATCATTAACAGGAATAGGATCATAAGGAATGCTTTCCAATCTAGACAAATTATCAGCAACAGGATTTTCAGCACCTTTTCTATCTATGATATGCAAATCAAATTCTTGCAAAAGAAGTACCCATCTAATAAGCCTTGGCTTAGCATCTTTCTTTTCCATAAGGTATCTAATTGCAGCATGATCAGTATGAATAGTGACTTTCGAATCAACTATGTAGGGTCGAAATTTGTCACAAGCAAAAACTACAGCTAGAAATTCTTTTTCAGTAGTGGCATAATTCTTTTGAGCAGAATCAAGAGTTTTACTAGCATAATGAATAACATTTAACTTTTTATCTACTCGCTGCCCAAGAACAGCGCCTACAGCATAATCACTAGCATCACACATAATTTCAAAAGGTAAATTCCAATCAGGTGGTTCAACTACAGGAGCGGTGATTAAAGCCTTTTT
The DNA here is from genome assembly GCA_947311845.1 of Poa pratensis. Classification (NCBI taxonomy): domain Eukaryota; kingdom Viridiplantae; phylum Streptophyta; class Magnoliopsida; order Poales; family Poaceae; genus Poa; species Poa pratensis. The sequence continues at coordinate 166,080,744 of CAMZMU010000041.1, forward strand.
CAAAGTTTCAAAAGCTTCCTTACAATCATCATCAAAAACAAAGGGTACATCTTTTTGAAGAAGATTAGTAAGAGGCTTGGAAATTTTAGAGAAATCTTTAATAAACCTCCTATAAAAACCAGCATGACCAAGAATACTACGAATACCTTTAACATCTTTGGGACAAGGCATCTTTTCAATTGCCTCCACTTTAGCTCGATCAACTTCAATACCTCTTTCAGAAATTTTATGTCCAAGAACAATTCCTTCATTAACCATAAAGTGGCATTTCTCCCAATTAAGAACAAGGCTAGTTTCTTCACATCTCTGCAAAACTTTGTCAAGGTTGTGCAAACAATTATCAAAGGAAGTTCCATAGACGGAGAAATCGTCCATGAAGACTTCCACAATTTCCTCACAAAAGCCATGAAAAATAGCAGACATGCATCTTTGAAAAGTAGCAGGAGCATTACATAAACCAAAAGGCATACGTCTATAAGCATAAGTTCCATAAGGACAAGTAAAAGTAGTTTTCTCTTGATCTTGCGCTCTCACAGCAATTTGAGAAAACCCAGAATACCCATCAAGGAAACAAAAGTGAGTTTTCTTGGACAACCTCTCAAGCATTTGATCAATAAAAGGCAAAGGATAATGATCTTTCTTAGTTACTTTGTTAACCTTTCTAAAATCAATGCACATCCTATAACCAACTACTACTCTTTGAGGAATTAGTTCATCATTTTCATTAGGAACAACGGTAATTCCTCCTTTCTTAGGAACACAATGCACAGGACTTACCCATCTACTATCAGCAATAGGATAAATAATACCAGCTTCAAGAAGTTTTAATACCTCATTTCTTACCACTTCTTTCATCTTGGGTATTAAACGACGCTGATGCTCAACAACAGGCTTTGCATCAGGTTCCATGTTGATGGCGTGCTGACATATAGTAGGAGAAATTCCCTTCAGGTCATCAAGAGTATATCCCATAGCTCCGCGGTGTTTCCTCAACACTCCCAATAACCTTTCCTCCTCTGTACCTGAAAGTTTAGAGCTGATAATAACAGGATATATTTTCTTATCATCAATATAAGCATATTTAAGATTATCAGGCAGAGGTTTCAAATCAAAAACAGGATCCTCCTTGGGTGGCATTGTGGTACCCAAATCTTCCACAGGTAAATTGTGTTTGAGCATAGGTTGACGAAGGAATACTTCATCAAGCTCATTCCTTTCTTCCCTGAAGTTCTCACTTTCATGATTCTCCATATGTTGCTGCAAAGCATTGTTAGGAGCAAGAACAATAGATGCAAGTTGAGCAATTTCAAAATCCTCACTAGGCAATTCAGTTTCATAAGGTGCTTTAGCAAATTTAGAGAAATTGAATTCATAAGATTCACCAGCAAATTTAGTAAAGATTTTCTCTTTCTTACATCTATAACAGCACCACAAGTATTCAGAAAAGGTCTACCAAAAATAATAGGACAACTATCATTGGCAGCCGACCCAAGTACAAGAAAATCAGCAGGGTATTTAGTCTTACCACAAAGGACTTCGACATCTCTAATGATACCAATTGGAGAGATAGTTTCCCTATTAGCAAGCTGAATAACCACATCAATCTCTTCAAGTTTACAAGGAGCAATTTCGTGCATAATTTCCCTGTAAAGCTCATAAGGAATAGCACTAGAACTTGCACCAATATCACATAAACCATAATAGCAATGATCACCTATCCAACAGAAAGCACAGGAACACTAGACTTCCTAGAACTTTTAGGATGTGAGACAATATTAGAAGCATCCTCACAAAAGATAATGTGTCTATCTTCTAAATTTTCAGTGACAAGATCTTTAACCAATGCTACAACAGGTTCAACAGTTATTTGCTCATCAGGTTTGGTAGTTTTCTTATTACTTTTACTAACAACACCAGTTATGATAGTATGTTCCTTAATCTTATTAGGAAAAGGAACTTTTTCAATATAAGGTTCTGGAATAATGCGATCAGCAACATTAACCTCAACACCTTTAGATATATGAGAAACAGATTCATCTTTATATGGTTCATGATAATTTTTAAAACCCTCCTTCGGCAAACCGAAATAGGAAGCAAAGGCTTTATAAAAGTTTGCAACAATTTGAGAGTCAAGACCATAAGTAGTGCTAATTTTGCGATAATCATCAGTATCCATAAATTTTTAACACACTCAAAGTCATAGTTTATACCTGACTCCCTACCTTTGTCATTCTCCCATCCTTCAGTGTTCTCCTGAATCCGATCAAGAAGGTCCCACTTAAACTCTTCTTTATTACGAGTGAACGATCCAGCACAAGTGGTATCCAATAGAGTTTTATCTTGAAAGGAGAGTCTTGCATAAAAGTTATCAATAACAATATTACCAGGAAGCTCATGAATGGGACATTTGAGCATTAATGCCTTCAATCTCCCCCACGCTTGAGCGATACTCTCTCCATCATAGGGCCAGAAGTTATATATGAGGTTCCGATCCTTATGAATCTCACTTGGAGGATAGAATTTGGAGTAAAAGAGAGGTACAATTTCCTCCCATCCAAGAGAATACCCATTCTTCAGCAGTTTATACCAATGTGCAGCTTTACCAGACAGTGATAGAGAGAATAATTTCTTCTTAACTTCTCCCATCGAGATACCTGCACACTTAAATAACTCGCACAATTCATGCAGAAATAACAAATGATCTCCAGGATGGACAGTTCCATCTCCTGCATAGCGGTTATTTGTGACACGTTCAACAATTTTCATAGGAATTTTGAACGGTATTACCTGCTCATCTGGCGCCTCCTCTACTACCTTAGCAGTGGTAGTTGTTTTCCCAAATAGGAATTCAAGAGAAGACCCCTCCATAATGAGATATAGCAGCAGGCAAAAATAAAAACAGCACGTACAATAAATGTTTCCCTTACCAATTCCACTTACCAATAGCGCTACACTCCCCGGCAACGGCGCCAGAAAATAGTCTTGATAACCCACAAGTATAGGGGGTGTATCGTAGTACTTTCGATAAATAAGAGTGTCGAACCCAACGAGGAGCAGAAGGTGTTGACAAGCGGTTTTGATGAAGGATTCACTGTAAATGCTCTCAGACAAGTTTTTAGGAGTTTTTGATATGACAGATAAATAAAGTACAAGTAAATAAAATGCAGTAATAATAGTTGCAGCGAGTGGCCCAATCCTTTCTACAGCAAAGGACAAGCCGGTTGTTGTACTTATAATGACCAAACGTTCTTGAGGACACACGGGAATATTGTCAAGTGCTTTCGCTTCATATAGTTGATTAATCTTCATTGTTTTGATAAGTGTTGTGTGGGTGAACCTATGCTAATGCACCGCCCTTCCTAGGACTAATACATACTTGTGATTATACCCCTTGCAAGCATCCGCAAATACAAGAAAGTAATTAAGTAAACTAACCACAGCCTTAAACTTTGAGATCCTGCTATCCCTCATGCATCGATATACCAACGGGTGTTCAGGTTTCTGTCACTCCGGCAACCCCACAATTGGCAAACGAATACACAATGCATTCCCCTAGGCCCATAAAGGTGAAGTATCATGTAGTCGACGTTCACATGACACCACTAGAAGAATAACACCACAACTTAAGCATCAAACCATTAAATATTACTCAACATAGTTCACTACTAACATCAAGACTTCTCCCATGTCCTCAAGAACTAAACGAACTACTCACAAGACATCATACGGAACATGATCAGAGGTGATATGATGATGAATAACAATCTGAACATAAACCTTAGTCCAATGGTTTCACCCAATAGCATCAATAACAAGAGTAATCAACACCGGGAGAGTTTCCCCTATGAAATAGACAAGATTCAGCCCTAGATGTTATAACGGAGACGGGTGCAGCGGCGGTGATGATGGTGTTGGCGGTGGAGATGATGATGATGATGATCCCGATGAAGTCCAGCTCGATGACGGTGATGATGGCGACGATTTCCCCCTCCGGGAGGGAATTTCCCCCGGCAGATTTCTTCCTGCAGGGGAGCTTTTCGCTCTCTGGTGTTTTCCGCCTCGTGGAGGCGGCGGAATATTTCGATGGCCTCCTCCGTGTGTTAGGGTTCCGAGGGGGTCAAGTACGCGAAGGGGGAACGGCTGAGGTGGGCCAGGGCCCCCAAACCACCTGTCGGCGCGGCAGGGGGCCCCACGCGCCAAGGGTGAGGAGGGCCCACCATGGCCCATCTCAGCTCCCCTTTTGGCCTCCTCCATCTTCTGGTAAAATAGGAACTTCCATATGTCTCCTTCGATTTATTGATCTTCAGAAATAGTGCATCTCGACGGTGCTTTTTCCAGCAGAATCCTGACTCCGGTGTCCAATTCTCCATTATTCATCAAACATGCAAAATAGGTAAAATAACATAAGTAACACTTCTAAATATGAAATATATCGATGAATAGCAGTAAATTATGATATAAAATAGTGATGCAAAATGGACGTATCAACAAGTTTCAACTTCCACGAATCCTCGTGGACAGCACAAATCGATGCACAAAGCAATGGCAAGAGCACAAGTGCTCAAATCCTTCACTCTCAAATTCCAACAAAGCAACAAATGCTTATGGGGGAATAAGAGAGGAAGAACAAAGGAGGAGAAACACCAAGAACTCCAAGATCAAGATCAACTAGGTTCCCCTCACTTAGAGGAGGATGGATTGGTGGAAATGTTGATCTAGATCTCCTCTCACTTTCCCTCAAAGATATGCAAGAATCATGGGAGGGATTGAGAGGAAGGCAAGCTTTTCCAAAGGTCAACAATGGAGGTGAGAGATGGGAAAAACGTGCTCAAGAGATTGGAGAACTGTTGGGGGAAGAAAGCCCCTTAAAAAGGTCCTCTCAGAAATCTGCCCGTTGCAGACGAAAAAGGCCGCAGCGGTAGTACCGGACGATCTCGGTAGTACCGAGCCGCATTGACTCGAGGAAGAAATGAAGACTGCAGGAAGCTTCCCAGCGCTGGCCCACTTCGGTAGTACCGAGCGGAACGGTCTGGTAGTGCTTTCTGCGCGGTAGTACCGCGCCACTACCGGGACAAAACTTGACGATATCAGAACGACTGGGGAGATGCGGTACTAGCCCGGTACAAGCCGCGGTAGTGCCGCAGGGCAAAAAGCAAGGGTCACCCGGTAGTACCGGGCTTGGGTCGGTACTACCGGCCTAAGAAGAAACTGCAGAAACAGATAAAGAAAACCGCAATATCTTTTTCGTCCAAACTCCAAAACGGGTGAAACCAATTTTTTTGGAAATATTAAGGGTCACAAATATAGAGGAGATACCACACATGGAAGGTGTGGACTTATCTCGAGGAGGACCAGTAATATTTCCAACACCAAGAATGCAACAAGTTTCCATCCGGACTCCGTTTTCTATGATTTTGGGCTTGCTCCGAAGATAATCACAAGCACTACAAGATCATGCATATACACATCATAGTCCATCATGTGAGGAGGATAACACAAGAGGAGAGTTTGACCTCTCTACAAGAGATGAACCGGAAAAACCTCCAACATCAAAAACACCACAAGATATTCAAATGAAATCCGTTTTGATGAACTAGAGCTTGGTATGGAGATGAACACAAGCTCTAATTCTCACATGGATGAAAGCCAAATAAGAACCAAGAAAGATGATATGCCAACTATGCAAAGGTTTGAGCTCTCCAAAAAGATGCGATCAAGTTACTCACTTGAGAGCCCCTCTTGATAGTACGCCGTCTATCCGATAACCCGGTCTCCCACTAACACCATGAGACCGGTAAAATAGAAAACCTATCAAGATCATACCTTTGCCTTGCGCATTCCACTTGAGCTAGATGATGACGATCTTGACTCTCTCAAGTTGGAACACCTTTCTTGATTGTGCTTGCTAGCACATGCTTGATGAAGACTTCACCAAATACTCCCCCATGCTCCAATATGGGAGAGCCTTGCTAAGCTCCATTTCACAAAGATGATGTCTTGAATCCTTCAAGACATACTTGCAATATGCTCAACTCTACACATGACCATTCTTCATATAAACCCTTGAATAGAGCATTGATCATCATGTAATCTTCTAGAGTCCAACACATGAACTCCAAACTTCTTCATGTACAAGATCTATAAAGATATCTCAATGCAAACATTAGTCCATAGGGATTGTCATTAATTACCAAAACCACGCATGGGGCAACACATGCACTTTCAGTTCTGCCTTGATTACATGAAGCGTCTCGACCGATAGGTGTGCCTCGTCTATCCATGAAGGGAAACTGGCTGGCTGTGGAACGACTGGAAAGAGATTGGTATCTCCGACCGACACAGAATATAAACAGGCACATTTCCATATGCTGACGCATTCCAGGTGTGTTACTCCCTACATAGAAATGCACCAGGACCTTCTACGGTGGCAGCATCCGTTGAAAAAATCCATCACCAGTCTTCACAACAAATTATTCAACAGTGGATTAAAGATAAACTACAGGATGTGAAGGTCGGTGATCCCATTGTTACCCAACTAGCGATGGGCCCAGCATGGCAGGTTACCAAGTTTGAAGGGTACAAAATGAGTGGGTACACATTTGCTACGAGAAAAGAGATGGAATGATTGCTACTCAAAACAACGGTGTTCGCATAGAGGCAGATGACGAAAATGGCATCAAATGGGTGTACTACGGATACATAGATGAGATTTGGGAGCTGAACTATGTAGATTTCGTTGTTACATTGTTCTGTTGCAGTTGGGTAGCCAACAGTTATGTGGATTCAGATGACGATGGTCAGATTACGGTGAACTTGAGCCATCTAAGTCGCACCACTGAGCCATTCGTGATGGCTGATCTAGTTCATCAAGTCTTCTACGTTTCCGACCCGAAGAATGAGAAGAGACATGTGGTCATGGCCTCAAAAAGGAGTATCATGGGTGTTGACGGTGTGGTCACCATGGAAGAATACAACAAGATCGACGAGGTTCTTGGACCTTGCAGGTCGTTCAAGTTAAGAACAGCTGCTGAAATTCTGCCGGTCCACCCTAGCTATCGAAATGATCCTAGTTACTATAATTAGGATGTATTTCTTATGGATTTCTATAATAAGCTTGTATGAATTCGTATGTATTTGTGACAAACGCATCTGGGATGTACTACCAGCTATTTATCTCCAGCATAAAATCAAATTTGTATGCATTGCTATTAAGTTGTAATATTCTTGTGAATTGGGTTAAATTTCGTACGGCAGAAAATATATGAGAAACTCTGAAATGTGCTTCAAAAGTTCATACATGCATAATGGTCGATCATGATGATCTAATCAAATAAGCAGAAGTTAAGCATCGGCGCCGACTCCTCGCCGCTGCCATCATTGTCCACGCCCTTGCCGTCCTCGTCATCATCATTGCGACCCTCTCCATCATCATCGCCGTCCTTCTCGCCATCACCCTTGCCGTCATCAGCCCCATCATCATCGCCGCCCTTGTCGCCATCACCCTCCCGTCCTTGTTGCCTTCATCCTCCATGACAGTGGCGCCATCATCCTCCATGGCCTCGCCGTCATCAGCTACACCCTCATCGTCATCAGCCCCCACGCCCTTGCCGTCCTCGCCGCCTTCCTCCTCACCGTCATTGTCGCCCTCGCCGTGACCGCCCTGCCCTTCCCCCGCGCCGTCATCATTGCCGTCCTCGTTGTCCTCACCTTCCTCCGCTCCGTCATCGTCGCCTTCCTCCTCACCATCATTGTCGCCTTCCTCCTCACCGTCATCGTCGCCGCTATGTCCGCCATCGTCACCTCCTCGTTCACCTCCTCGTCACCATCATCGTCATCCTCTTTCAGGTCCTTGTCATCGTCGTCCTTTATTAGACTAACCTTGTCGCCATCCTTCAATGCGACCTGGATGCTCATGAGAATCTTGTTGTTTTGACGGAGTAGACTTGTATTAGTGACAAGAGACGTTCTCATTTTGGTGATCCTTTTGAGGACATTCCCAATCTTTCGGTCCCTCTTTTTGTTCTCGTACATGATGGACCCTGGCATATCCATGAACTCATGAACATCTCTATTGCTTTTCTTCCCCATGGATTTCGTGCACCCTTTCAGAGGCTTCTCTACGGCTGGTTTGTGTGTGCCATGTGTCCTGAAGAAAGGCCATCCTTATAGGTTTTTTTGGTGACAAGGTCAATGAAAGCTTGGATGAATGGAGTATACACGAGTGACCTTCGACGGCTAACCATGCTATCTAATATCTCTTCATACAATAGATCTATCACATCAATCTTCTTCGCCTGGAGCCAATATGTTGCGATGTACCAAAGGAGGTTTTTCGAATATCCCCGTATGTTGGATGAGTCTCCCACCTTTGGAAAAACAGTCCAACGAAAAAGCTTGTACATTGTATCAAAAAGGGCAGGAGTCCTTTAATATGACCATAATGTACAGGAGAACCATCACAAGGATAGCATGCAAAAAGAGCATTGGGCTTCTTCGCATCATCACTATGGAGAGCATAGAATTTGGGATCGTCTTCTTTAGCCATGCGAATTCCAAGAGCTTCAGCAAACGTACTAAGTGGGGCTGTATATTTCACGCCATGGGTCATCCAAGTAAATCTCTTATCTGTATTCCTCTCAACAAAGAGGGTTTATAGAATTGCATAATCACCTCTTCGTTGTAGTAATACTCGAAGCTCATGATCCTCCGCAAGCCCAACTTCTTACACATGTCCACAACGGACCGAAAATGATCCCGTTATCTTCGATGTGTTTGAAATCGATCGCCTTCTGAGGAGCTATCTTGTATTTCAGTTTGAGAATCACATCTTCATAGATACTATGTTGAATATGTGTGCGGAACAACTTGTTCTCCAAATCTCTATCCCTTTACTGTTCATATGGGTTGTTCCTATGCCGAAGAGCTCTGTACTCTTCTTTCTTCATGTCCATTGCAGATATAACTTCCTTGACCTTAGCCTTCTTTGCCTTTTTTTCCCTCTATGAATTTTCCTCCTTTTTTCCCAATCCAACCCTGACGGGCCTCATGACGCTCCACCTGCCCTCTGGAAGATACTGTGGAGATATATCGATATTTAAGATTAGTTCGTCCGGAAATTACAAGATATATAATTCTCTCTTTGTCATAGATCCGGGAAAGTCCGGAATTTACTTGTGCAAATAGATCAGACCAATGCGTAGGCAACTACTGATGATCGAACGACTTGTATGTACGCTCCAACAAATAATATTACTCTAAATGTAACTAATGCTATTATTTGCCCGAAATCGGATAATTATTTACCGGGATCGGTCGCCATTGCGGAACCGGGGTCGTCGACGATCAGCCACGGCCAAGGTGGTCGTCAGGGGAAGCAGCGTGGGCTAGCTGGAAGTGGCCGCGGTGTAACTCGTAGTAACCAGCAAGATTTGTTGGAGGCGGCGGGGACGGCGGCGGTGGCGCAGGTAGGGTTTTCTGTTTCTGTGTGTGCGCGCGCTGTGTATGTGGGTGGGTGGGTTGTGGGGGGGGGGGGGGTAGTGTCTGAGGGTTGAACCCAAGAGGTTCCGGTCACAGTCCGGATTTGCACTAACTTTGCATGCTTTCCGGGTGGTATGGATATTTACGGAGTTCCGGACATTGACCGTATAGAAATCTTACGAGTAATTGGGCTCCATTTTGGTTTTTCATTTCCCAATGACCTACCCTACTACAAACAATGAGAAAATTAATCTTGCACCCCTTTCTAAGTCGGATAAACGTGGTACACAGCATCAGGCCCGTCGACCGAAAACGCAGACGGGATAGAGAAGGGGCGGTTCAAACCCCTGGCCCTCTCACCCACCTTGTATGTGATATGTATACATGTATATATGAATGCGTGCATGTCTGTTTGATCTATGATACAAGTACATATAACTTTGATCTTGTTGTTGTGAACACGGCCGGGTATATATACACCCTATTTAGAACCCGGTCGGTGACAACGGGCCCCACGAACTAGGGTTACAATATCTCGTCTGAAAATGGAAAAAATAGAATTTTTGGTTGTTGTCCTAGCTAGCTGACATATGTATACAAGTCGTGGATGTGGGAGCTGGATCGGAAGTAGCAAATACACGAGTCGAGCGTGTACTAGCTTATATATCGATCGATCCCCCCCCCCCCCCCCCCCCCCCAAATTATACAGAGGACTTCTTAAAGCTCGATGACATGTCGATCAGGACAGATAGCGGAGCTCAACTTTGGTTTTTCCAATGTCATATGCATGACCTACCATTGCACATAAAGGTAAAAAGACTCATGTTGTACCCTCCTTCGAATACTCACAAACGTGTGGAACGGCACGGGTTTAGGGTTTACAATTATCCGGACGGTCCATATAAATTTGTACAGCCTAGAATACATTGATTTCCATGTTGGTACGTATTGTTTAGTAAATTAAACCTAATCTTGCTAGATGAAGGCTAGCTCCATGAAGAAGCCTCGCCATCATGGGACGGTCGCTGTCGCACCACCGCTAATTCGCGAGCCGTTTGGTAGCTTTTTATCTTATCCGGACTGTCAGGACAAGTCCGTTGGTTCCGTAGGTAGGTAGTTGTGAAAAATTCGAGTTTTCGTTGGGCGGCATGGAATCGTTTTGGCGGGCGAATTTCGTCCATTTCACCTCCTCCCCCCTTATACTTTTCCCCCAATTCCCCACCTCCGGCTCCCGATCTATTCCCCACCCTTCCCCTTTCCTCGCGCCGGAGTATAGCGCCCCTCACCGTTCAACTCCTCCTCCCCGTGCATCACCACCCCGCCTATTTCCTCCTCCCCCCACCCCCGCCGTTCACCACTAGTCCCGACATGGCCGGCAAGAACAGGAGGGCGGCAGCGCACCCCCTGACGCCGCGACGCAATACTCGGGCCTACCCATCCACGTAGGTCACCGATGAGCACAGAACCACCACCGCGGATGGGCCCGTCACCACCGCCATGACAGAGCCGGCCGGCACCACCACCACAGACGAGCTCGTCATCACCGCCGCGGACAAGCTCGTCACCACCACCGCGGACGAGGCAGCTGCTGTAGACGGGGCGGTGACGACCGTGCCTCTAACCCAGAACGACCTCGACACCATGCCGTACATATCTCTTCCACCGTACTTACTTATAAGTATTTACCGATTTTCTTGTTGGGCATTTTCTTACAAGTAATTATAGGTATGCTTAATTGTTAGTGATTTTCTTGCTTTCCGTTATCTCACGATTAAATTGCATATTTAAGATATTTTCGCATTATTTCCTAAAAAATTCGACAGGCCTGGCTCACCAATGTCGACATCACTTGCACTTACAACAAAGAAAAAAATTCGCAAAGGAGGGGGAAGGAAGGTATCCAAACGGCCAACAGAGAAGCTTATCGTGACCTCGATCAGTACCGGAGCTCCGTTTGAGCCGAAGGCAGCTAGAACAAAGTTCTCGACAGTTTGTGGTGTCGTAGCACGGGAACGAGTTCCGATAACCCTTCCAGATGGGAAGGGAATATCAGATGCTCTATGCAAGAAAGTCTTAAATGAGATCATGGGGCACTTCTCCATCCATCCGGATTTCATGCCTCGTGTTGAACGGGCAGCTTTAATGACTGCTGGCAAGGCATGGAAGAATTGGAAGACCAAGCTGGTGACAGAGTATGTGTCCCTGGACAAAAGTTCAGTGTTGCTTTATCCTTTCACCGCCCGGCACTGGGATGATTTTGTGACGATGAAGTCGACAGATGTGTTTAAGAAGAAGAGTTCAGCTGCTAGGGCCCTCGCCCTGTCATTTAAGCACCCCCACAAAATGGGGACTGCTGGGTATGCCGGCATGTCCAAGATTTGGGCCAAAGAAGATGCTGAGGCGATTAAGAACAATTGCCCTCCCCCATTTAGCCACATTTCAGACATGAGGGCAAGAAACTGGGCCAGAGCTAGAGCTGATTCAGTAGACGAAGTTACAGGCCTGTCGTTTTTTAAAAACGGCAAAGTCAAGGAGAAATATGAAGATTTGGTGAGAATTCGCTGACTAATTATTTAGCCACTTCATAATCCCCCTTTTCTTTTTCTGTTTACTTCATGTGTTATGTTGTTATATATGCAGCTCAAATGGGATGAGAAGAAACGAGAAGGCCGATTCAATGGAGATGTGCTCTGTAAGGGGTTGGGAACCGAAGAGCACACTGGTCGCACGAGGGGTATAGGTAGCTACGCGTCATGGAAATATGGCCGCGGCCGTACTAGAGACGACAAGCGAGCACGCAAAAGAGCTAAGCAAGAGAAGGCAGAACAAGAGTTGCGCCAAACTCTTAAAGAAGAAATTTTGGCGGACTTACGAGCAGAGATCTGGTAAGAGTGCACGGCCTCACCAACTCTACCCAGCCCGGGACTAGACCGGAGTAGATGTGGTTCTAGAGACATCACTGATGCGATCATTGCGTGCGATATCGTACAGGTACATAAACCCGGCCCCTGAATTGATCATGAAGCCCACATATGTAATTATGACATCCAAGCTAACTTGATCACTTCTCTTTGTAGGTTCCAACTAACTGCCGGCTAGGAGTGAGGCTCGCCGCATCGGGATCTCTCGTGGATGCTGCGTGGGGCCAATTGTTTCCTGCAGACCAATTACTGACGATGGTGCACAATATTCCTTTAGGCACTGGATATGCTAGGGTTAACGTCGATGACGTCCACGAGCCGTTCAAGGGATTCCTTCTCCCCGAGCCCCCCAATGAAGATATCACCACTCTCTTCTAGGCGAAAGGCACATTCATCCAGTGGCCCAAGCAAGACATCATTATTGACAATCCAAAGCCAACTAAGAAGCAGCCCTCCCCAGCAGCAACGTCCGAGTTCTTTACCCACTGCAAGATAACGGGATCACATATCGATGAACTGGAAGATCATGAAGAAGAGCCCAAAGAAAATACCCCCACGAGCATGCCGAAGATATCGTCGCCCCTGTACATGATGAACAACCGGCTGAAATAAAAGGACCAGCTGATGAAGAGCCCACAGAAATTTCCCCTAGTAGCGTGATACCCGATATTGCCCTACCCAGTAATAAGGCACCGGTGAAAAAGAGCTTGTTCAATGGCGGGGCACTTACATCTCAGCATCGAAATGACTCTAACATAAAATATCTGCTATGGGTCAAACAGCAGGACGCGTCAAACCAAGGGAATTACTGTTTGGTACAAACCGCTCGCTGTCGATACTATCCGCGAGTTCGTGATCCTGTGGTTGGATTTGCGTTGCATTGCGCAGGCCACAGACATGCCCGACAGCATTATGAGCGTGATGAGGTTGTAAGTATTTATCTTGAATGCTTTCTCATATCTATGCTACAGTCACATTTATTACATGTTATTCATACACATGCACGGTTTATGTAGGAAATATCTGATGGACAAGAAGCAATCCACAAAAGTAGTCTTCCTGGACAGTATTAATGGATCGAAGCGACTGATTGAATCGAACGAGATGGGTGTCGAGGATTACATTGTCTATGTGATGCGCCGTACTCAAGATAAGGATTTAATCCTATGGCCGTTTAAGACAAGGTAAAGTAACGTAGAATCTTTATTTTGTTCAATAGGTAACTCTAACGACACAACTTTGATTGGCTAGCTTGTAACCCTAAGTACATATTTTGTAGTAACGCCCACTGGATCCTTATTGCAATCTCGCTTGTGAATGACAATGTCTACTATCTTGATTCTCAAAGGAAGGTAGATGTTCAGACCGTGTCCAAGCTTCTTGACAGGTGACTATTGTTTTTTATGTACACCTATATATACGGCATTTATGTTAGCAGGAGTGTAAGACATCACATGATATACCTATGTTAATTATTTTCAACCTATACTCATTCAGAGCATTCGGATACGTGAAGACGAAAGGAGGCGATATAGTACACAGGGGTTTTGACAAACTAACCCACTTCCCGAACTATAAGGTCAGTTTTCCACCTGAAGTTAATACATGCAAATAATATATTAACTTCAATATATACATCTCACAAAGTCTGTATGTGTTTTTGTCTCAGTGCCTCCTACAGCCGGCTGACTCAATGTCATCGAGCGCGATCTATGTTGCCAACCATATTGACCTGATGATTGATTGGATGTTGCTGGGATCAGCAGGCGAGGTATTAAAAGAACTTATGTTTCCTTGTACGAATGTATTCTTATTTCTATATACTTGCTTAGTCATTCTTAATCATTAGTGCTCTAAACATTATCTACAGCATCCGGAAATCGAGGAGAAGGAAATGACGCTGTCATATTTGTGTGCGTTCCGCGATCAGATGACAAAATTCTTGGTTCATACGGTGCTAGCGAATAAGCCCCCGGACGGCACTGACAAGCCGCGGCCGTTTGTGGTTTGAGAGGCATGATTTGTGTCGTCCCACTTGAAACATTTAGAGAGTTCAGCTAGCTATGTATGATATTCAGAAGACCTTTATTTTTAATTAGTCGCCATGTAATGGAATTATGCTTGATTAGCAACATATGTGCTAATTAACAGTTCAACATCAATATTAATTATTTCGCTCGATTCTGAAATACTAGGCATGATAATATCCGGAAAAACGTCCCATCCGGATATATGATTTTCTGGCTAAACGCAGATATTCCGGACTGATCCTATCCCGAACGGCAAACACGGAAGGCCTGGGCTCTGTCGGAAGCTCCAGGTAAATTGGAACCGCCTAAAAAATACAACCGATGCATACAACCCCAGCCTCTTTTTATTCCCAGCCGCCTCCCAATTATACCGGAATGTCTGGGTAAACTCCGGACGTTCCGTGCCAGTAGAGCCGGTCGAGGAACTAGCCCGCCTCTGACCCGCGCGTCGGTTCTTTGTTGTGCCTGCCTCTGGTTGCAGAGGCGGGTCATTTTAAAAACCGTCTGAGGAGCTAGTTTCCCAGCCGCACGTGAGAACCGGCTCCGGTTATCTAGATTATCCTCGACTGTGGCTCCGAGTCGGATGGGAAAACCGGCTGAGGCCCATGGCCGGGATGCGGCTGTAATACTCGAATCTGTAGTAGTGAATCAACCTTTTAGGAAATCTTTAGTTTTTAAAATTTGCACATTAGTTGGAGCATTGATATGCGAGGGCATTACTGCATTAGATGTTAGTTTTGCCGTCAACAACACCTAATACTTGATTAGATTACCAAGTGGTAGAAATTGCAACAGATTAGACCATCACCCAGTGAAAACTGCAAAAACATTGTCTAAGGGGTGGTTTGTGCAACACAAGGAGAAGGAGCTGGTGGAAGCTGCAATTGATTCGACCGTTTTGGGTTCGTCTTGTGCGTTGGGATCAAACCAGATAGGTTGTCAAAGAAGGACGAATTATAATTTGTCATAAACCGCCCTTTGCCAAAATTTTAGGCACCTCCGGCCTTAGAAAAAGTTTCAACTGGTTCTGGCTCCTAGATATTACTCCGATCGAGATGGCTTAGAGCATGTCAAACCCGGGGCCCACTTTCCTCATATGTGGTCTGAACCCTAGCTAGCCCAATTGTTCTAATGGTTCGTTAATGCTCATATCTAGTCCATATGTTAGGGTGAATTTAGGGGTGGTCGAACGCGTCCGCCACATCGGACTGTGGAGGACCATCTGACAAACGCCACATTCATGTGAGTACATGCATGCAACCATATTTACAGATAGATGTCGTCTCACTTTTCCGTTAAAGGTCACCGTGACAAAGTTCCTAAAATCACCATTACAATTGGCGTCTCTCCTAAAAAGAAGCTATTGGACTATCTAGAACAAAAGATATTCGGTAGTGAGAATAAAAACACAAGGACACAGCGATAAAAGTGACTGGTCTCTTCCTCTTTCCCCTGCTACAGTGCCCACAGGCGGAAAAGAGGCGACCGCGGCGTTCGGGTCTTCGCCGGCAGATCTGCTGCTCCCCTCCGCCTCCGGCCGCCGTTTCGGCGCCGCGAGGTGGGGGGGGGGGGGAGCCTCGGCTCTGTCCGTGCGTGTAGTTTAGGTAGGGTTCTAGGTGTGTGTGCCCGTGTGGCGTCTCCGATGACGGTGGCGGTGGCGCCGGTAAATAGGGCTTCGTCCTCCCCCTCCTGTCCCCGTTCCGGCCTCGTCGCCGGGGAGGCTGTGGAGGTGTTTCGTCGGGCGCGGGCTTCCGTATGTGCTTCTCTGGCCGGCCGTGGCGGCAAGGGGAGGAGCTCGTGGTGGTCGGCGTTTCCGTTTTGGTGCAGGTGGTGCTGGTGGTCTCCTTCTTCGACGTTCGAGTTCTGGCCGGCCTTGGTGGCGAGGGGAGCTACGTCAGAAGGTGGTGTGGGGTTGGCGGTGGCTGACCTGGGCGGCGCTGCATCGGCTGGTTGTTCGGTGGAGCTGGGGTGTGAGCGCTGTGGCCGTGCTCGTTCATTGAGTCTAGGATCCGGCGCGCGATGGCGGACGACTCTTGCGGTCCTCTACATCTTGTGGCGGCGCTCTCTCCCCGGCGGCAGGACGTACGGCGACGGCGGTTGCGGCTAGGTTCTTGGGAGCCGGCTTTGGGTCCGATTGAGGTTTTTTCAGGGTGCTCAGGGTGCTTTGTGCAAATTTTGGGTCCTTTTGTATTTCCTTTTCTTTGTTGGACTTTCTTGTAATTTGTACTGAGTACGCTGAATATATGGATCGGATCCTTCCTCTAAAAAAAAACACAAGGACACTTAGGTACACTATATAATGGATGTATACTTATAGTCTCAGGAATCGTCAGTCTCTCGGCTAGTCTCCCTTGTGCATATGGCATGTACCTATCTCATCACCTCCCCTCTGTGCCTATATGTGCAGTGCATCACAAAAGCGGTAGAGCTAACTGGTGTGCGGTACACTTTAAGTGGAAAAAATGGGTGATCCTGCACAGTCCATAAACCGGGAATCGCTCGATCAATCGACATCAGGAGAAAAGAAGATTACTAATGGACCCTCTTATATACGTTCATTTGGAGTGGCTTATTTGAGTAGGTAGACACGCTATTCAATATCGAAAACCTATATTGGAGACCGAGCTACATGGCTCCTGGTATTTTTAAAAATTCAAATTGAACATTTTAAAGTTTCAAATAATTCTGAAAAGAATTGTACATGTGGCCAATGAAGCACATGCGGAAAATCTTAAGGTGAAATACATTGTATTTTTGGCTACACAAATATGACAAAATCTGGCAAATGTTAGAGGTTTGAAAATCTGCACTGTTCACTTTTTCAGATCAATGATTTTTTCAATTTATCACAGCCCAAAATATAAAGTTTTTCAAATTGGATTTTCGCACACTGTTAGAATACATCATCATCTAAATCTATGATTTGTTTCAAAATTATCTGAAACTCTAAAATGCCGTTCTCGAATTTTGAAAAATTCGGGATCCATGTAGCCCTGGCTCCAAAACTCCACTATCCATTCAATATGGCTTATTTGGGTTGAGTGGTGCAAGAACGGCTAACTTCTTTAAAATAAGTCATTCACGTTCGCTTATTTCGTGAGAGTTAACTACTTTTGGAAACTCTGAGATTCTCGCGAGTCACGTTTTCGAACCCTTTGAGTTTCTCGCCAGTCGAGATGGTGTTCTTCATAGCATAGATACGCCAGCCGGGATGGCTTATTTCAGACGACTTGCCCATTTTTACCCATTTTATTTTATATAAGCCATTTATAATAGCATACATCTACCTATTCAAATAAGGATGGGCGAAAGCTAATTGTATTTTTTTTGGGTCGAGTCCATGTACTGGAGGAGATCACACCACGCTTTCGCTGCTCTCGCAAACGGGACAGTCAATAGGAAAGGCCAGCGATCGATCAGCGACACGCAAGATCCATGGTCCACTACTATGTCATTTCCGAGGGAAACTACGAAGGGCAAAAGCCGACCTGAACTACTTTCTTATCTTCCTCCATCCCAAATTATAAGGCACCCTTTAATTACGTTGGTCAACGATGTACAATTTTGATCATAATTTATACTTATAATATGCCATAAAATTAGTATATAAATATATGAAATGAAAGAATTTTGAAAAACGAATCTAATGGTACCATTTCTACATTCTCAATCCATATAATTTGTTATATATTAGCGATCAAAGTTGAATATCAAAGACCAGCACGAAAATAACGTGCCTTATATTTTGACACGGAGGGAGTACCTTTTTTCTGAAATCAACGCGAAAAAAGATATTCGTGGAGAATAATGGTTTTGTTCAAGTCATAAACACCCGAGTGAAGACAAAATTTGCCGAGTTGTGTACAAATAACGTTTATAGATTAGTTTTCTCACCCTCGGATGCTACATGGTTCTTCATTTTTCTTGAATTGTTTTGCGTATATTCACCAAGTGAGTTCGCACCCTTGGCCCATGGCCCATACATCAAACGAGCACGGTCTAATTCGGTGGTGGAGTTGACGGATCGGCGGCTTAATTAGATGTCCAAGAGGTTCGAAAGGTTCTACATGGTAGAGAAAGGATACAGAGGAGGAAAAAAGGGTAGAAATTGGAGTCAACCGAAACTATTGTTGTCTGACGAAGAAGTCGTTCCGCTCCTGATCCGATGCATTCTCAGATACTTCTGGCGCCCTGTCTTTGTACTCATCAGACACCAACATGGTTGGGCCGGTGCTCAACAAGCCTAAAACAGTTGCACGTGGCTTAATGGAAGTTGGGTCCATCGCAATTCAAACTCATGACGTTTGAAAATTTCAAATCAAAATTTTGGGAAAAGAGGAATCGCTACCAAAAAAATGAGTTGACACATCTGTTTGGTTCCGGACCAAAACGTGGATGGAATGGATGATCCCGTTTCTCTAAGCATTTGGTTGCAGAAAAAACAGCTCCAAGAGCTTAGCTAAAAGTGCTCCCGACCAATTTTTCTAGGTCTGTACTCATATTCTAGCCAAGAATTGGCATATATGGGTATTTCAAGCCAAATACCTATATGGATTAGCATAGGTGTCACGTCAAACAAAACACATGGCGGGAAGGAAACATCCATTTCCGGCCGCCGCGACCCTCACCATCGCTGCCTTCTCCGCTCGCAGGTGAGCGTCCGCCATGCCTCCCTCACTAAGAAACAGGGCCTTTTGTTCAGAGCCAGTTTGGCCTCTAGTCCCGGGCAACTTTTCAACCCGGACTAGAGGGTGGGACTAGTCCCGGGTCAAAAGATACGAGGCCGCAGAGCAGTTGTCCGGGTCGTGGGGATGCTCTAGTCCTAGCTCGTGATACGGCCCGGGACCAAACGTCTGTAGCAGGACTGCCGCATGGTGGGGCCCGCGCGGGCACCTCTGGTCCCGGCTCGTATCACGAGCCGGGACCACAGCTCAAGCTTTAGTCCGGGTTGGTGATACGGCCCGGGACCCAACGTTGCCCTATATCTCTCCTTCCACCCCGAGCCAGCTCTCCATTGTTGAGCTCGAGCCACACCTCCATTTTTCTCATTTTTCACTCTCCAAAGCTCAATTTGATCCCCATTTTTCTCCACTATTTGTCAATATTGACGACATCCATCTATCCAAGGGTTAGCAACATCATCTCTTCTTTTGGCCTTCCTAATTTAGCTCATTTCATTGGTTGTTTAGCTCATTTTATTTTTCTAGTGCTAGCCAGGTGTTTGATGAAATGTCTAATTAGGGGATTTCATTTGTTTTATGTGCAATTTAAGATCAAACTAAATTATGATTTGTGGGTTTTAGTGTCGTCATGTCCCTGCCCTCACCGCCGTTGATCGCCTACGCCGTCCCCATCCTCACCGTCGTCGATCACCTGCGCTGCCCCGTCACCGACACCACTTCGGTGAGCCTCTTGTTTTTATCTTTTATTTTAAAAAATCTTAGTTGTATGATTTAGATGCATGATTATTACTTGTATAATTTTCTTATTTGTATAATTGTTTGTTATATAGTGTCATGGTTTTGACATCTGTCCACACCGGCTCTCGTCCGCTCTATTATTCAGATGTGGTACGATTGTTTGTTATAACTATTTGTTTAATTTCGTGTTTATAACAATTATGCCGACCAACTTGACATAGATATATTTTTATCTAGGAGGTAATTGAACCGGAAATTTCAAAATACCCTATTGTCGAGTTTTTTGAAAAAGAAATCAATGATTTGAAAGAAAAATTGAAAAGAAGTGAAGATCTTCGTCTCCAATGCTCGCAAGAGAAGATCAACTTGGAGTTCAAGTTTGCCGACGTCGTCGATGAGCAAGAGATCAAGATGGAGGCCAAGATGGAGGCAATGCGCTTGGATTACGAGATCAACATGAATGCAATGCGCTTGAATCTTAAAAAGATTAGAAAATATGCCATTAGTCAAGAGGCTTGGTATCATTATGTTGTTGGTTCAATATTTACCTTAGTTGCGATTTTTATCGCATTTGTCGTTGGATTAAAATTCTTTAGCTAGTTGTATGTTAGTTTCAATTAATATATATTTAAGAGAACTATGTATTAGATTTGGTCACTACTCTACTTGTTTTTAAATGTGGTGAACTTGTATTAATGAATTGGGTCACGTATCTCATGATGTAGTGTAATTTGTCGATTATGTTCGTTTGCCGTAATGAGCTATAGCAGTTTTATTGCATTTGATATATACTTATATAATGCAGATGAGCCATCCATGGATATACGCTGAACGACGCTCTAACGAGTACATGCAACGCATGCGTTTTTTTCTCGATGTCGCTGAGGCAAACACGCGGAATGGTTTTATGTGTTGTCCATTCCGTAACTGTCGGAATGAGAAGGATTACTCTGCCTCAAAAACCCTTCACATCCACCTGATTCAGTACGGTTTCATGTCCGGCTATAATTGTTGGACCAAGCATGGAGAAAGAGGGGTTATAATGGAAGACAATGAAGAAGAAGATGATCATGACAGCTATCCTACGTTCCCTGAACACGGTGGTACTACAATGGGGGAAGACGAAGATGAAGAAGAGCCAATTGTTGATGAGCCTGATGATGATCTTCGTCGGGCCATTAATGATGCACATATGAACTGCGAAAATGAAAACGAGAGGTTGAAGTTGGAGCGCAGGTTAGAGGATCACAGAAAATTGTTGTACCCAAATTGTGAAGATGGGCAGAAAAAACTGGGTACCACACTGGAATTGCTGCAATGAAAGGCAGAGACTGGTCTAACTGACAAGGGATTTGAAAACTTGCTGAAAACATTAAAAAAGATGCTTCCAAGAGATAACGTATTGCCCCACAGTACGTATGAAGCAAAGAAAATTGTCTGCCCTTTGTGATTAGAGGTGCAGAAGATACTGATGACCCACAAGTATAGGGGGTGTATCGCAGTACTTTCGATAAATAAGAGTGTCGAACCCAACGAGGAGCAGAAGGTGCTGGCAAGTAGTTTTGATCAAGAATTCACTGTAAAAGCTAGCAGACAGGTTTTCAGTAGTATTCGAAACAGCAGGTAAAAACAGTGCAAGTAAATAAACGAGCGCGGCAACAAATGCAGCGAGTGGCCCAATCCTTTTGAGTGCAAAGGACAAGCCGAGTGTGTTACTTATAAGAGACAAATGTTCCTGAGGACACATGGGAATTTCGTCAAGTGCTTTCGCTTCGTGCAACTGGTTAATCTTCATTGTTTTGATAAGTGTTGTGTGGGTGAATCTATGCTAACGCACCGCCCTTCCTAGGACTAATACGCACTTGTGATTATACCCCCTGCAAGCATCCGCGAATGCAGAAAAGTAATTAAGATAAATCTAACCACAGCTTTAAACTCTGAGACCCTACGCTCCCTCGTGCACTATCTTACTAACGGGGGTTCAGGTTTCTGTCACTCCGGCAACCCCTCAACTAGCAAGCTAGGTACACGATGCATTCCCCTAGGCCCATAAAGGTGAAGTGTCATGTAGTCGACGTTCACATGACACCACTAGAAGAATGACACCACAACTTAAATATCAAACCATTAAATATTAACGCAGCATTATTTCACTACTAACAACATGACTTCCCCATGTCCTCAAGAACTACAAACTACTCACAAGACATCATATGGATCATGATCAGAGATGATATGGCAATGAATAACAATCTGGACATGAACACTAATCCACCAAACAAACTCAATAGCATCAATAACAAGGAGTAATCAACACCGGGAGAGTCTCCCCAATGAACTAGACAAGGTACAGCCCTAGATGTTACAGCAAGATGGATGTGGAGTCGGTGGAGATGATGGTGATGGCGCAGTGGATGGTGGTGATGATGATCCCGATGAAGTCCAGCGTGATGACGATGACGATGGCGATGATTTCCCCTCTCCGGGAGGGAATTTCCCCGGCAGGATCTCCCTGCCAGAGAGCTCTTTCTCTCTCGGTGGTTTCCGTCCCGTGGAGGCGGCGGAATATTTCGTGGACGTACCCCCGTGCTTAGGTTTTCGGGAGGCAGATATACGCGAAGAGGCAACCTGGGGGGTGGACCCAGGTGGCCACGCCATAGCTGGGCGCGGCCCACAGGCCAGCCGCGCCCAGGTGTGGCGTGGGGCCCACCTGGCCCACCTGGCTGCCTCCTTTTGGCTGCCTCCGGCATCTGACATTATAAGACCCCAGAATTGGTTTCGTGATTTTTGGAGTTCCGCTGATATGCTGACTTGACGACGCTTTTTCCAGCAGAAACCTGACTCCGGAAGGATAATTCCCAATAATCATCAAACATGCAAAATAAGGCAAAATAACATAAGTATCATGTATTAATATGAAATATAAGGATAGATAATGACAAATTATGATATAAAATAGTGATGCAAAATGGACGTATCAACTCCCCCCAAGCTTAGACTCGCTTGTCCCCAAGCGAAAACTGAGCTCAGTAAACAAGTCCACATGTTTATGGAGTGAAGTGTCGATAATAAAGAATACGGACAAGAAGCATCAGTATTTACTCAGCTAAACAAGTCATTTTAAACAGCAGTCTCTACACATTCTACTTAACTTGGAACAAGTAATGGAACAACCACAAATAAAGGTACATTAAGCAAACCAATTGGATGTGGCAAACTGTGTTCTTGGTCAGAGAACAATCAACATTCTAACTTATCTTTCAAGAAGAGTCTTTATACTAGAGCTATATTGCAGAAATAGAGTTGCTCAATCATCACTGTTCCTTTCACATTCCAAAGAAAACTGTCAAAGTCATATTCTCAAAGATAAAACTTCATGTGCTCAAGCAAAGTAGACAAAACATGATAGGAAATATTATGAACTATAAATGATTGTATCTATAACAATTCGAGTGCTTGCTCGGGATAGAGGGAATAGGTTTACTGACTCAACAATAAATAAATGATAGGCCCTTCGCAGAGGGAAGCAGGGATTAAAACGTGTGCTAGAGCTTTTTAGTTCCCGAAGGCATAGAGAGTGTAAAAATATTGCTTTGAGAGGTGTATGCTATTGGTCAACAAATCAGTGGTAGAATCCTTGTCATCTTCCATACTAATTAACTTTTAGAGCGGTTCCGAGAGTTTATAGAACTGCACTTGTAACAAGCACTTATTGATGACACTCCTCCCAACCATTTCTTTCCACAAACCATGGCTTGACCGAATCCTCGGTTGCCGACCAACAATCACCGTGGAGGAGTGTCTATTTATTTATTTATTTATTTATAGGGTGGACTAACCAGCTCTTTTAATGCAAAATAAAAGGTGGAGAAGCAGATGAAGCTGCCAATCCTTGTAAATCAGTTAGCATGGAAGATGACACATCTGCTACCACGTCCTTATGAGCTTGGTGAACAGTGACACAAAAAGGGATATAATAATAGTTTTGAATAGTTAAAGGTAGCACACGAGAAAATGTACTTGGAGTAGTGCGAACACTACATGATAGGTAGTTATGGTGGACACGAATGGAGTGCTTTGGTTCAGGGTTTTGGATGCACGAGAAGTATCTCCTCTCAGTACAAGGTTTTAGGCTAGCAAGGTTTAGTAGCAAGCACAAGAATTGAGAGAGACAAACACTTATAGATCTAATAGAACAACCATGCTATCTACTTTGTGGGCACAAAACACTTTAATTCAAGAATAATAAACTCATTGGCCAACAAAGAGGAAAACAATAGGGATAATGTTATTGCAACCAGTTCCCTCTTTTCTACTTAAGTGTAAAAAGTATTGATACTACTGACCAGTCTAAGTTTGCCACAACCAACTAAATTTACTTGCTGCACCCAAAGTGATGCCAATACTAATGTAACAAGATCAGCATATGACAAAGGACTTGCTGGCTAAAATAAAGTGTGCAGAAAGTAAAGATAAAGCTTCTCATTAATATTCCATCACAATAAACCTCACACCAACGGATACAACGATAACCAACTAAGGAGTGATACTCCACATTGCAAACTATCTCATATGATAACTTCTCTACTCATGGTACTAAGCAAAAATATAAAGATAAAGATAAAGATAAAGATGGTGATACTGAAAACACCCCCCCCCAAGCTTGAAACAAGCTGGGAGTGTGTTGTTACCCATGGTGAATTACTCCCTGTCTGGTGATTGCGGTGATGATTGAGGCCCATTATTATAATTCTTCCACCAGAAAGGATTCCCATCAACAAAGGAGGACTTGGTTTCAAGGGTCCTGGCGCTGGCTCCCAGACTCATGCGATGAAACCTGGTTTCATACTCAAAATTTTGATTCTGCAGGTCATAAATTTGGGCCTGCAACTTTGTGGTGGACTGATGGAGCAGGAAGATATCATCCCATAACCTAGAGGTCTCCTCTTGGTGTTTATCCCTGAGCTCGGAGATGATCTTGTGATTGGCTTCTACACCACGCTCTATCATCTTCTGGTACCTAAAAACTTCATGTTCCACTTCTTCTAGCCTGGCCATGACATCTCCCTCCTTCTTCGGTCCTCGAACATCTTCTTGCACCATGACACCGTCAACCTTGCGCAACTCCTGTGGGTGCCTCTTCACCTCAGCCATGTATGGGTTGACGCTCCCCTTGAGAGGTTTGCCCTTCGGAGCTCCGGAAGAAGACATGGTGGATCTAAATCTTGATAGAGAAACCTGACAGAAACTGCTCGAAAACAAACGCAACAAAAACACGAGATACGGACCTCGGGAGATCCGGGTAAATATATAGCGGAAAATAACGCGTGAAAAGGAAGGCACAGGGCGAAGCGGAGTCGGAGGGGGTCTCCGAGGCGACCACGCCATAGCTGGGCGCGGCCCAGGTGGGGCCCGCGCCCTGCTGTGGCGTGGTGCCCTCGGGCACCTCCTCCGGCACTTATTCGTCTTGATATTTCCAAAATTGTATAAAATAACTAATATAAAAGTTTCGAAGTAAAACGCGGACTTTTTCTTACCGAAACTCATACCTACTTCAAATCAGACTCTGCAGTTTCCTGTTTCTGAGTTTTAATAAATTCCTCCGGAGATACCATTTGAATAATATCAACATTTTCATTATAAGATTCTCCAGAAATATAATGTTTAAGTCTCTGCCCATTAACAACTTGAGGTTTGTCACCGTCAAGTGAATTAATTTTTATTGCACCAGAACGATAAACTTCTTCCACAATGTAAGGTCCTTCCCATTTTGAGAGTAATTTTCCTGCAAAAAATCTGAGACGAGACCTATACAATAAAACTTTATCACCTATGCAAAATTCTCTTTTTAAAATTCTCTTGTCATGCCATCTCTTAACTTTCTCTTTGAAAAGTTTAGCATTTTCATATGCTTCACTTCTCCATTCATCTAGAGAGCTTAACTCTAGCAACCTTTTCTCACCAGCTAATTTGAAATCTCTATTAAGCTCTTTGATTGCCCAATAGGCCTTGTGTTCTAATTCTAGAGGTAAATGACAAGCTTTTCCATAAACCATTTTATAAGGAGACATGCCCATAGGATTTTTATATGCTGTTCTATAAGCCCACAAAGCATCATTAAGCTTTCTAGCCCAATTCTTTCTAGACCTATTGACAGTCTTTTGCAAAATCAACTTAATTTCTCTATTTGATAACTCTACTTGACCACTAGTTTGAGGATGATACGGTGAAGCAATTCTGTGATTGACACCATATTTAGCAAGAGTTTTTCTAAAACCACCATGAATAAAGTGTGAACCACCATCAGTCATGAGATATCTAGGCACACCAAACCTCGAGAAAATAACATCCTTAAGCATTTTTAAGGAAGTCTTACCATCAGCACTAGAGGTTGGTATAGCCTCTACCCACTTAGTAACATAATCAACAGCAACTAGAATATGAGTATAACCATCTGAAGCGGGAAAAGGACCCATAAAGTCAAATCCCCAACAATCAAAAGGTTCAATAACAAGAGAATAATTCATAGGCATCTCATTACGTCTACTAATATTCCCAACTCTCTGACATTGATCACAGGTCAAAACAAATTTTCTTGCATCTTTAAAAAGAGTAGGCCAATAAAAACCTGATTGTAGAACCTTTTGTGCAGTTCTATCTCCGGCGTGATGTCCTCCATAAGCACTACCATGGCATTTATCCAATATTTCCTTCTGCTCATGCTCTGGAACACATCTTCTCATAATACCATCAACTCCTTCTCTATATAAATGTGGGTCATCCCAAAAATAATGCCTCAAGTCACAGAAGAATTTCCTCCTTTGCTGATAAGTAAAAGTTGGAGGCAAATACTTGGCAACAATAAAGTTAGCATAATCAGCATACCAGGGACAATCATTCGAATTTACCTTTATAGAAGCCAACTGCTCATTTCGAAAATTGTCATCAACAGGAATAGGATCATGCATTATATTTTCTAATCTAGACAGATTATCAGCAACAGGATTTTCAGCACCTTTTCTATCAACAATATGCAAATCGAACTCTTGTAACAGGAGAACCCATCTAATAAGTCTAGGCTTAGCATCCTTCTTATCCATAAGGTATTTAATAGCAGCATGATCAGTATGAATAGTTACCTTAGAATCAACAATATAAGGTCTAAACTTATCACAAGCAAACACTACTGCTAAAAATTCCTTCTCAGTAGTAGCATAATTCTTTTGAGCTGCATCAAGAGTCTTACTAGCATAATGAATAACATTTAACTTTTTATCTACTCGCTGTCCTAAAACAGCACCTACAGCAAAATCACTAGCATCACACATAATTTCAAATGGTAAAGTCCAGTCTGGTGGTTGAACAATAGGAGCAGTTATTAAAGCCTTCTTCAAAATTTCGAATGCCTCTTTACACTCGTCATCAAAAACAAATGGAACATCCTTTTGAAGAAGATTGGTAAGTGGCTTTGAAATTTTAGAGAAATCTTTAATAAACCTTCTATAAAAACCAGCATGACCAAGAACACTACGAATACCTTTCACATCTCGGGGGCATGGCATTTTCTCAATTGCTTCCACTTTAGCTCTATCAACTTCAATACCTCTTTCAGAAATTTTATGCCCAAGAACAATGCCTTCATTAACCATAAAATGGCATTTCTCCCAATTAAGAACAAGATTGGTTTCTTCACATCTCTGCAAAACTTTGTCAAGATTGTGCAAACAGTTATCAAAAGAAGTTCCATAGACGGAGAAATCGTCCATGAAGACTTCCACAATTTCTTCACAAAAACCGTGAAAAATAGCAGACATGCATCTCTGAAAAGTAGCAGGAGCATTACATAAACCAAAAGGCATACGTCTATAAGCATAAGTACCATAAGGACAGGTAAAAGTGGTTTTCTCCTGATCTTCCTTTCTAACAGCTATTTGGGAAAAACCAGAATAACCATCAAGGAAACAAAAATGAGTTTTCTTAGACAACCTTTCTAACATCTGATCAATAAAAGGCAAAGGATAATGATCTTTCTTAGTAACCTTATTGACCTTACGAAAATCAATGCACATTCTATAACCAACTACAACTCTCTGAGGAATAAGCTCATCATTTTCATTAGGCACAACAGTTATTCCTCCTTTCTTAGGAACACAATGAACAGGACTAACCCATCTACTATCAGCAATAGGATAAATTATACCTGCTTCAAGAAGTTTTAATACCTCATTTCTTACCACTTCCTTCATCTTAGGAATTAAACGACGTTGATGCTCAACAACAGGCTTGGCATCAGGCTCAATATTAATAGCATGCTGACATATAGCAGGAGAAATCCCTTTTAAATCATCAAGAGTATAGCCCATTGCGCCTCTATGTTTCTTCAGAACTTGCAATAATTTTGCTTCTTCATCTCCTGAAAGTTTAGAACTAATAATAACAGGATATATTTTCTTATCATCAATATGAACATACTTAAGATTATCAGGTAAAGGCTTAAGATCAAAAACAGGGTCTTCTTTAGGAGGGGGCGCAATTCCCAGGTCCTCCACAGGTAAATCATGCCTAAGCATTTGAGGTTGACGCAGAAAGATGTCGTCAATCTCCCTTCTTTCTTCTGCAAAAACTTCACTTTCGTGGTCTTCCAAAAATTGCTGCAAAGCATTGTTAGGACCAACAGCAATAGAAGCAAGCTGTTCAACTTGAAAGTTCTCATTAGGCATTTCAGGTTCATAATGATTCTTAGCAAATTTTGAAAAATTAAACTCATAAGACTCTCCATCGAATCTAGTAAATTTTTTCTCTTTTTGACAGTCAATAATAGCACCACAAGTATTCAGGAAAGGTCTACCAAAAATAATAGGACAAGAGTCACTAGCAGCAGAACCGAGAACTAAGAAATCAGCAGGGTATTTAGTCTTACCACATAAAACTTCAACATCTCTGACAATGCCAACTGGACAGATAGTTTCCCTATTAGCAAGCTGAATAACCACATCAATATCTTCCAATTCGCAAGGATCAATTTCCTTCCTGATTTCCTTGTAGAGAGCATAAGGGATAGCGCTGGAACTAGCACCAATATCACAGAGACCATAATAACAATGCTCACCTATTTTAACAGAAAGCACAGGAACACTAGGCTTTCGAGCTCTTTTAGGATGTGTAACCATGTTAGAAGCTTCTTCACAAAACACAATATGACCTCCTTCTACATTTTCAGTTACAAGTTCCTTAACCATAGCTACTTCATGTTCTACACTAATTTGCTCATCAGGTTCCCTAGGTTTACGTTCACTTTTGCTAACCACACTAGCCAAAATAGAGTGTTCTTTTACTTTAACAGGAAAAGGTATTTTTTCAATATAGGGTTCTGGTATAATGCGATCAACAGTTTGAACTTCAACATTTTTAGCAAGAGCAAAATTAGCATTATCTTCATAAGGTTCATGATACTTTTCCCAACCTTGTCTAGGAATATCGAGATACGAGGCAAAGGCCTTAAAGTAATTAACAACAACTTGAGAATCAAGACCATAAGTAGCATTAAAATTACGAAAACTATCAGTCTCCATAAAGGATTTAATGCATTCGAAATCATAATTTATACCTGACTCCCTACCTTTGTCGTTCTCCCATCCTTCAGTATTTTCCTGGATACGATCAAGAAGATCCCATTTATCTTCATCCTTCATACGAGTGAATGACCAAGAACAAGAAGTGTCCAATAAATCTTTATCATGATAGGAAAGTCTTGCATAAAAGTTATTGATGACAATATTACTTGGAATCCCATGAACAGGGCATTTGAGCATTAATAATTTCAATCTCCCCCAAGCTTGGGCAATACTTTCTCCCTCATAAGGCCAAAAAGTGAATATAGAATTCCGATCCTTATGAATCTCACTTGGAGGATAAAACTTGTAATAAAAGAGAGGGACAATTTCAGCCCAGCTCAATGAAGGACCATTCTTCAGCAGACTATACCATTCAGCAGCTCTGCCATCCAGCGACAGAGTAAATAATTTCCTTTTAATAATGTCCATCGAAATACCTGCACACTTGAACAAACCGCATAGTTCATGTATATAAAGCAAATGATTACCAGGATGAACAGTTCCATCATAGCGGTTATCCATAATACGTCCAACAATTTTCGTAGGTATTTTAAATGGAACAATCTCAGCAGATGGAGGATCATCTACTACCGTAGCAGTGGTAGTAGTCCTCCCAAACAGCGAACCAAATGGATTTGACTCCATAACAGTCATTACAGTAAATAATTTCCTTACCAATAGCGCTTCACTCCCCGGCAACGGCGCCAGAAAATAGTCTTGATGACCCACAAGTATAGGGGGTGTATCGCAGTACTTTCGATAAATAAGAGTGTCGAACCCAACGAGGAGCAGAAGGTGCTGGCAAGTAGTTTTGATCAAGAATTCACTGTAAAAGCTAGCAGACAGGTTTTCAGTAGTATTCGAAACAGCAGGTAAAAACAGTGCAAGTAAATAAACGAGCGCGGCAACAAATGCAGCGAGTGGCCCAATCCTTTTGAGTGCAAAGGACAAGCCGAGTGTGTTACTTATAAGAGACAAATGTTCCTGAGGACACATGGGAATTTCGTCAAGTGCTTTCGCTTCGTGCAACTGGTTAATCTTCATTGTTTTGATAAGTGTTGTGTGGGTGAATCTATGCTAACGCACCGCCCTTCCTAGGACTAATACGCACTTGTGATTATACCCCCTGCAAGCATCCGCGAATGCAGAAAAGTAATTAAGATAAATCTAACCACAGCTTTAAACTCTGAGACCCTACGCTCCCTCGTGCACTATCTTACTAACGGGGGTTCAGGTTTCTGTCACTCCGGCAACCCCTCAACTAGCAAGCTAGGTACACGATGCATTCCCCTAGGCCCATAAAGGTGAAGTGTCATGTAGTCGACGTTCACATGACACCACTAGAAGAATGACACCACAACTTAAATATCAAACCATTAAATATTAACGCAGCATTATTTCACTACTAACAACATGACTTCCCCATGTCCTCAAGAACTACAAACTACTCACAAGACATCATATGGATCATGATCAGAGATGATATGGCAATGAATAACAATCTGGACATGAACACTAATCCACCAAACAAACTCAATAGCATCAATAACAAGGAGTAATCAACACCGGGAGAGTCTCCCCAATGAACTAGACAAGGTACAGCCCTAGATGTTACAGCAAGATGGATGTGGAGTCGGTGGAGATGATGGTGATGGCGCAGTGGATGGTGGTGATGATGATCCCGATGAAGTCCAGCGTGATGACGATGACGATGGCGATGATTTCCCCTCTCCGGGAGGGAATTTCCCCGGCAGGATCTCCCTGCCAGAGAGCTCTTTCTCTCTCGGTGGTTTCCGTCCCGTGGAGGCGGCGGAATATTTCGTGGACGTACCCCCCGTGCTTAGGTTTTCGGGAGGCAGATATACGCGAAGAGGCAACCTGGGGGGTGGACCCAGGTGGCCACGCCATAGCTGGGCGCGGCCCACAGGCCAGCCGCGCCCAGGTGTGGCGTGGGGCCCACCTGGCCCACCTGGCTGCCTCCTTTTGGCTGCCTCCGGCATCTGACATTATAAGACCCCCAGAATTGGTTTCGTGATTTTTGGAGTTCCGCTGATATGCTGACTTGACGACGCTTTTTCCAGCAGAAACCTGACTCCGGAAGGATAATTCCCAATAATCATCAAACATGCAAAATAAGGCAAAATAACATAAGTATCATGTATTAATATGAAATATAAGGATAGATAATGACAAATTATGATATAAAATAGTGATGCAAAATGGACGTATCAGATACTTGCATGCATCAATGACTGCATCCTCTACCGCGGTGAGAAGAACGAGAATTTGAATGCATGCTCTGTATGCGGTGCATTACGGTATAAGATCAGGTGAGATGACCCTGGTGATGTTGAGGACGAGCCGTGCCCCAGGAAGAAGGTTCCTGCCAAGATGATGTGGTATGCTCCTATAATACCACGCTTGAAATGTCTGTTCCAAAACAAAGAGCATGCCAAGTTGTTGCGATGGCACAAACAAGACCGTAAGAAAAACGAGATGTCGAGACACCCCGCTGATGGGTCGCAGTGGAGAAAAATCGACACAGGGTTCCCAAGATTTGCAGATGACGCAAGGTACTTAAGATTTGGTCTAAGTACAGATGTCTTTAATCCTTTTGGGGAGCAGAGCTCCAGTCATAGCACCTGGCATGTGACTCTATGTATCTATAACCTTCCTCCTAGGTTGTGCATGAAGCGGAAGTTCATTATGATGCCAGTGCTCATCCAAGGCCCGAAGCAACCCGCCAACGACATTGATGTGTACCTGAGGCCATTGGTTGAAGAACTTTTACAGTTGTGGCGTGAAGAAGGTGTACGTGCGTGGGATGAGTACAAACAGCAGGAATTTGACCTACGAGCGTTGCTGTTTGTAACCATCAATGATTGGCCTGCTCTTAGTAACATTTCAGGACAGTCAAACAAGGGATACAATGCATGCACACACTGTTTAGGTGACACTGAAAGTATACATGTAGGTAGCAAGAATGTGTACCTGGGCCATTGTCGATTTCTTACAAGACAGCATCCCGTAAGAAAGAAAGGTAAGCATTTCAAAGGTGAGGCAGATCACCGGAAGAAGCCTACCTGCCCTACTAGTGATGATATATATGACATGGTCAAGGATTTAAAAGTAATCTTTGGAAAGGGTCCTGGCGGACTATCTGTTCAAAATGACGCTGAGAATCACGTACCCATGTGGAAGAAGAAATCTATATTTTGGGATCTACCCTACTGGAAAATCCTAGAGGTTCGCTCTGCAATTGACGTGATGCACGTGACGAAAAATCTTCGTGTGTGTTGACACACGAACATGTCACGTGTACCCGCGGCGCCGAGGGAGATGCTCCGCAACTCACCCCGCGGGAGGCTCGCCGGAAGCGCGATACGCAAGACAATCCGGCGGGCGCTTTTGTAGACCCGAAACCCCGCTTGCCCGGGAGGGACCCCGTCAGGGCTTGCGGCGGCTATAGGTTTCCCTAGATCGGCCTGACCGCCCCTAGAGCCTCGTTGATTCGCAGCCTCCAATATTGAAGAATGACGAAGAACGAGAAGAAAGATACAAGGGAGAGGGATAAAAAGTAGATGAACACGAAAATGTAATAGATGTGTTTGTTCGATTGGTGTTGGTTCAATCGGCCGTCACCCCTCATGTATATAAGGAGCGGCTGGACTTCCCGTGCAAGGAAACGACTTGGATCCACGTCCAAAACCCTAATTTGAGTCTAATTCGGATAGCTGACCTGAACTTTCCAAAACTGTTCGGTCTAAAAACTGGTTGCACCTTACAGGTCGGTTTTGGGGCAGTTACCGACCTCAAATCGAAATACCGTAGAAGACAAAGTTGTTCGCCTCAAAAAAACGAAGAACATCCTTTTATGTGTTTCTTCATCCGACTCCATATTGACCACTCATCTGGGCTCGTAGATAAAACTGTTCGGATTAGACCCGAATCATAGAAATTTGATTTGTCCGTAATTGCCAGATTTGGCCTAGTAAAAGACCTTAAATCAAAAACTAGTAAACAGCAAAGTTGTTCGTCTCGAAAAGACGAAGAACTTTCATGTTATGTGTTTTTCCATTTGACTTCATCTAGACCCTTCAAATTCAGTCGAAAGCAATTCGATGTGTTTTTTAGTCTTTCCGGATGACCCGCG
Organism: Poa pratensis; assembly: GCA_947311845.1. Taxonomy (NCBI): domain Eukaryota; kingdom Viridiplantae; phylum Streptophyta; class Magnoliopsida; order Poales; family Poaceae; genus Poa; species Poa pratensis. The sequence continues at coordinate 166,114,359 of CAMZMU010000041.1, forward strand.
CCCGAGGGCAGACGGTGTCTATGGTCAGGCGCCCTTGCCTGCGCGCCCGAGGGCAGACGGTGTCTAAGTTAAGGCGCCCACAGTATTTTGGCTCCACAAGTTGCATATGACCTCGGATTGAGATGATCCAAAAACCAAAGTTGGTTGTCTCGATGATACGCTCAACTTTCGTTCACATTATATTTTTCATCCGAGACAATCTTGATGATACCTCTTTGTAAGCCAAAATCGGTCGTCAACACATGCCCCCCTGTTTTTTGGTAAAGCTTGCGTGCCAAAAAATAATTTGCACCATTATGCTGCTAAGGACGATGCCAACACTCCATTGGCCATGTGTTCTCAGGACGATATGCAAATATCGGCCATGCATCCTCATCGTAAAGGACCAGGGGAACTCGTCCACCAAAGTGTGAATAGCCGAAATAAATTAGAAGTTTCGGCTGGGGATAAATTGTGAGGTGCCAGCTTTGATGGTATAGTTGAAGAACATTGACGATGCACCGCCTGAGGTCTCCTAAAGTGAGATGAAGATCGCCGGCTTCGCTTGCGGACTTCTTGCTTGCCCTCCTTTACTCCTGCCGGCTTTGCAACAGAAGCTGGTGCACCGTTCTTGATTTGAGGGCTTCTTTTAGGAACCCACGCCATGTTCAACTTCTCCAACTCTTCGGCTCTGAGTCGCTTCACCCGCCACTCTTGCCAATGTGATAAACCGAGTGGGTATCTCGGCTGTGATTTTACTTTATGCACTGGCAGTTCTTTTCTAGCTTTGGGCACTTCTGGCTTGGCTTGTCCAGACTTGACGACTGGCTCCTTGAAAGTTACTCGCTTCACGTCCTTGCCCTTTGTAGCCAACATCATCTCAGCTGGCTTTTGCTTATTCGAAGTCGAGTCTGAAATAACATCTTTGCGATCATCTTTCCTCACTACGTATATTTGCTTGACCACCTCCTTCTTCCTCCATGAGCTCCCGGTCGACCCCTGATTGAGCCGGTCTTTAACATGTGGTTGTCGTGTTGATTCTCTCGGAGCTGCATAAACTTGGCAAGGTGATTTAACATAAGATTGATGTTGTGCCCGTGAATCATACATGTCCCGTGATTGATATGAATATAAGCCAGCATGGGAAGACATGGATGCCTTTGGAATTGGCAGTCCAAAAGAAGTTTGTGGAGTCGACATGTCGGGCTTCTCCCTTTGCCAGTACTGATTGTCAGATTTACACCATGGGGTGACTTCGATGCCTTTGCCTCAGCTGGCCGACAAGCCCTTTTTGCTTCGCTCATCTTCTGATACTTCTCGAATAATTGAGCGAAGGTAACTTTAGATTTCCTCCTTTGGTGCTTATCGCTGCCTTTGTCCTTTCTATCATTGCCGGCATCTGTCTTTGGATTTTCTTGTTGCCCCCCAGTGTTAGGCGTCCTTGCTGGAGCTTTGATGGAACGTTCATCCTTAGGATTGCCGGCTTGAATATTTGCTCTACTTGACGAATCGCTCCCATCATCTATAGTGTGTACCCGTCCGTCTTGGGATGAGCCGGCTTGAGGCAGCCGAGTCAACACGTGATCGCCGTCAAGATTAATATTAGTCGGCTGGCTATCAGCTTGTCCTTCAACAAATTCCAATCGTCCTTCGAAGGCCGATTGTGCATCATGAAACACATCGCAGTCTTTGATGTTCTGCGCGAACGAATTAAGCATTCGCTCTTGTCTTGACGGCTCGACATGGTGATGCATGTAAAATGCATACATGAACTTTGCACTTTAATTGCTTATATTCCAATCATATTTGCATCATATATAAGGGTTATATCAATGTTTTATAATGATTTTTGGGAATATTCATTTATTTCCTATTTTTATGGAATTAACCCTGCACAGGCAGAAAACCCTGTTTTCTTATTTTAATGTTTCAGGGACCCAAACGTCAACGAAATGACCTGGAAATTTACGGGCGTCAATATTTGGAAGGAAGAAGACCTGTGGGCGAAGGAAGCGAGCAAACGGAGGCTCGAGGGCCAAACAGGGGGGCCCACGCGGCAGGTACTGTAGCTGCGTGGGACCCACCCATTTGGGCCTCGTGGCTCCGTTGCCTTCGATCTTTTCTCCACCGACATCGTCTTGACCTAAAAACGCCTATAAAAAAGGTCCCCCGACGTTCTCTGGAAGGAGCGCTGCACAAACACAGAAACACCGAAACAGAGATCAGGAGCTGCAGATTGGAGGGGGAAAACTCCGACGGGGCGCTGCCGGGGTAGTCTCCACCTTCTCCAACGACTTCTCCACCGTCTCCATGATGAAGGGGGAGTAGTCCATCCCCTGGATTTGGGTTTGTGGTGGTAACTTTTGTATCTCTCCTCTCTCTTGAGCTTCACTAATTAGTACCGTATGAGCTGCTGAACATGATTACGGTCATCTATGTAATACCTTTGTGGTGAATATTGTGGTGTGAGATGATTTGTTATGCATTTACCGTTGTGTTGGATCTTTTGTGATTTGTTATACTTTGAAGTATGATGTATGTGGGTACGGGATGGCCGATGTGACACGGCATAGGTATTGAGTGACACAGTACCGCCCAACATCCTTTATCTGGGGGTAAAAAGAAAGAGTATGATGTGGGAGTGAGAGAAACCACGCTAGCCTTACGAGGGGTGACCTAGCAACACAAATGAGTATTTCTTTCAACTATGTGTTTTAGGACATATAGCCATCATAAAAAGCTACCATTAAAACATGACAATTGTGTGTACTTTATCTATAACATGATGATCACCGTAGATGAGAGAGAGAGGATTAAGTGAACCCATGAACCATGTCCATTGTTCCTATAAGAAACACACACTTGAGAGCTTTCACTTGCTACTACCTTTGTCTTGTCCTCTTGCAAAGAAGAGGATTGGGACACTTTTACATCCATCAAACCAACCATCTTGTTTTCTAAACTTGTTTAGTGCATAATCAACTAAAACTTGTGACACTTTAGTTGTAGGGAATAGATAACTTTTCCTTCTTGCTCCTGCGGATCGATACCTTACTTCCACATTGAGAAGTGCTACAGGGATCCCTTGCTCTTGGGGGTTATCACATGGTCATCTTCTATGATAATTGGATTAGTCGGCGATGCACCGACACTGTGATCACCCATGCCTGGACTGAAGGTACATTGCTCATCCTTTAGCCGATATTGGAATACCGGCTTTGAAATTAGGCAACCGAGTGGTGCTGGCTTATCGTGGTCCAACTCGGCTATGTATTGTCTTCTGCCCTCCATTCCCGATTCTTCCGAATCGGCTATCTCGAAGGACTTTGAACCTGGCTTTATATTTCTGCAACCAAAATGATTACAAAATATACGTCTCATCTGAGACCAAATGTTAGCCAGGCATGAAACAAGCGACATTGCCCATATGAATATAAAGCTTAGCCGACATAATGGGAACAACATTGGTTGCGACAAATTGTCACTATTAGCCTCTACGAATGATACGATATGTTGACCGGCATAATTAATGACAAGACTATTCCTAGCAAACAAGTTACTCATCCCGATTGGTCTTTCAACATTAATTAAAATCATGTTGGAAAATGCATCAACAATATGATTATGACCAAATCTAAAGATAAGTAAATTGTCGGCTAGGCGTATCTCTCTGAAGACGCTGGGAGAATGTGATGCTAGCACAACAGGAACAATGCTTTGCTCCACGTCTGAATAACTCTCCAACGCCTTGTCTTCCTCTTCGGATCTCGTGCCGCGTCTCCTGGACGCTCCTTGCAACCCGAACATTGTTCGGCTTCGCTTTCTGGCTCTTGATGTTCATCATTAACCAAACTTTGTTCGGCTGTGTCTTCTTGTTCTTGATGCTCATCGTCTTCGGCACGGAACTCGCAAGGTAGTATATACACTCCTTTACACCCAGAAAAATCAATCACGGCTGGTTTGCTAGCCATGACATGTTCTTGATCAATGAAGCTTGCTCTTTTGATACAGTAGATTCGGCACATGTACTGTCTATTTCGGCTTCAACAGCCGAAGTAACCATACTTTCCAAATCATTCATCTTTTCTCCACGGCTTCCATCAACTTGCAAAGCTTCTTCTTGCCTTGGTTTAACATGGGGCTTGACTTGTTTGCAGCACATAAGAGAGGATTTAATTTCTCCTATTGGAGTAATATTTTCTTGAGTGTCCTTCTTGAGCTTTGCATGGAACATGTGCAGACCTTCCTCTTCAAGCTTTCTCCTGTATGCTTCATGCTCCTCCTTGAGTTTCTTTTCAAGCGCCTCAAATTCCTCATCACGCTTTTTCTTGAGTGCTTCATAAGCTTGTCGATACTCGGTCGGTAATTCTTCAAGAGTCGGCGTAGTGAAGTCATCGGTGCTATCCTCTACAGGGCATGATTGCCCCCCGATACTTTTGGTTTCTTTCGGCAGTGTGTTGCCAAAACTTTGTAATTGTGAGGGATAAAACTTGATCTCGAATTGTCTACGCTCCTCTTCACGCCTCTTCTGATACGCCTCATAAGCTTGTATTGCAGCGGGGTCATGCGGATTTTCTTTTAATGCCAGATAAACATCACTGACCCTTTTGAGTTTCGCTGCAAATTTTTCCTACCAACCAGCTAATCCATGCGCGTCGGTAGAAGATGAAGGCACATGTGCCCCTGTTAAATTTTTACTTATTCGGCCGTGAACACCGTGAAAGTGCAAAGCCGAATTATGTGTCTCGCTAGGTCCACATGAACCTGAAATGTTAGTAACATAAGGTGTCGATTGAGTAATCATATAAGGCGCAGTATATGTCGGTTGGGAGTAACCGGCCAAGTTGCTGGTGCCAGCATAGCCGATTCCCTCATCCAACGGCCTGTTTGGGGACGACCCCGCATATTGCGAGTCGGTAGCCGATGGATAAAACCGTGAGACATCCTCATGCCCGTGAGGTGTCTCATATTGATCTGTTGAGTAACCTACAGTACTCATCGGCCTATGATATGGGGCAGCCGATGCATGAGAACTCGAATATATATGTTGCACGTTGCTAATATTATAAGGATTTGAAGCATAGAGATTATTTTGCATCGGCTTTTGCGCATAGTGTAAACTAGGGTTAGCCGATACAATACTCATATCAAAAGATCTACTAACGTCAACATAAGAATAATTTGCATCCACACAAGGAGATCTTGAATTCATGTTACCGATGTAGATTGCAGTTTCTTGATGCGCTCCTCGTAGCAAGAACGGGTTGGAGACCGTTCGCTTCGTCCCCAGCGGAGTCACAAAAAAAGGTGTGTTGACACACGAACATGTCACGTGTACCCACGGTGCCGAGGGAGATGCTCCGCAACTCACCCCGCGGGAGGCTCGCCGGAAGCGCGATACACAAGACAATTCGGTGGGCGCTTTTGTAGACCCGAAACTCCGCTCGCCCGGGAGGGACCCCGTCGGGGCTTGCGGCGGCTATGGGTTGCCCTAGGTCGGCCTGACCGCCCCTAGAGCCTCGTGGATTCGCAGCCTCCAATATTGAAGAACGGCGAAGAACGAGAAGAAAGATACAAGGGAGAGGGATAAAAAGTAGATGAACACGAAAAGGTAGTAGATGTGTTTGTTCGATTGGTGTTGGTTCAATCGGCCGTCACCCCTCATGTATATAAGGAGCAGCTGGACTTCCCGTGCAAGGAAACGACTTGGATCCACGTCCAAATCCCTAATTTGGGTCTAATTCGGATAGCTGACCTGAACTTTCCAAAACTGTTCGGTCTAAAAACTGGTTGCACCTTACAGGTCGGTTTTGGGGCAGTTACCGACCTCAAATCGAAATACCGTAGAAGACAAAGTTGTTCGCCTCGAAAAAACGAAGAACTTTCCTTTTATGTGTTTTTTCATCCGACTCCATCTTGACAACTCATCTGGGCTCGTAGATAAAACTGTTCGGATTAGACCCGAATCATAGAAATTTGATTCGTCCGTAATTGCCAGATTTGGTCCAGTAAAAGACCTTAAATCAAAAACTCATAAACAGCAAAGTTGTTCGTCTCAAAAAGACGAAGAACTTTCATGTTATGCGTTTTTCCATTTGACTTCATCTAGACCCTTCAAATTTAGTCGAAAGCAATTCGATGCGTTTTTTAGTCTTTCCAGATGACCCGCGCCCGAGGGCAGACGGTGTCTATGGTCTGGCGCCCTTGCCTGCGCGCCCGAGGGCAGACGGTGTCTAAGGTAAGGCGCCCACAGTATTTTGGCTCCACAAGTTGCATATGACCTCGGATTGAGGTGATCCAAAAACCAAAGTTGGTTGTCTCGATGATACACTCAACTTTCGTTCACATTATATTTTCATCCGAGATAATCTTGATGATACCTCTTTGTAAGCCAAAATCGGTCGTCAACAGTGTGAACCTGCTAAGCTTCTTGGGCGTGTATGGAAAAACGAAAGATACACCGGAATCACGGCAGGACCACCAACGTATGCACGACCGAGACGGCCTGCATCCAGAGAAGTATCAAGGTCTTGCCAGCTATGCTCTTACCAAAGATGAGAAAGAGATCTTTTTTGAAGTTCTGAGCAGTATCAAGGTCCCGTCTGGCTTCTCGTCGAATATAAAGGGAATAATAAATATGGCAGAGAAAAAGTTTCAAAACCTAAAGTCTCATGACTGCCACGTGATTATGACACAATTACTTCCGGTTGCACTCAGGGGTCTTTTACCGGAAAATGTTCGAGTACCCATTGTGAAGCTATGTGCATTCCTCAATGCAATTTCTCAGAAGGTAATCAATCCAGATTCTCTACCAAGTTTACAGAAGGATGTGGTCCAATGTCTTGTCAGCTTCGAGTTGATCTTCCCACCAGGCTTCTTCAATGTTATGAAGCACCTCATAGTTCACCTAGTCGAAGAGATTAGGATTCTCGGTCCTGTATTTCTACACAATATGTTCCCCTTTGAGAGGTTCATGGGAGTCTTAAAGAAATATGTTCATAACCGTGCTAGGCCAGAAGGAAGCATTGTGAAGGGCTATGGAACAGAGGAGGTCATTGAGTTTTGTGTTGACCTTATTCCTGACCTTAACCCGATCGGTGTTCCTCAATCACGCTATGAGGGAAGACTGCGTGGAAAAGGCATGCTAGGAAAGAAAGCAATAATATGTAGGGACGGAAATTCATTCACTCGAGCACACTACACAGTTCTACATAATTCCAGCTTGGTGGCTCCATATATCGAGCAACACAAGAATATGTTACGCTCGAAATACCCGGAGGAACTTGAAGATTGGATTGCTGGAGAACACGAGAAGACTTTCAGCGGTTGGTTGCAAACACGTCTCATTAATGACGACACAGTTGGAGACGAGCTATACTTGTTGGCCAGTCAACCATCTTTGACTATATTGACTTTCCAAGGGTACGAGATAAATGGGAATACATTTTACACGAACGTCCAAGATAAAAAGAGCATCAACCAAAACAGTGATGTCCGCTTTGATGCAACAAACAACAATGGGCAAAAGGACACATATTATGGTTACATAGACCAGATATGGGAACTTGACTATGGACCTTCTTTTAAGGTCCCTTTGTTCTGGTGCAAATGGTTCAACCTGGCAGGTGGATAGACCCGCGGTACGGAATGACTACAGTGGATCTCCAGAATCTTGCGTACGTCACGGAACCATTCGTCCTAGCCAGTAAAGTGGCTCAGGTTTTCTATGTGAAGGACATGTCCAGCAGACTGAAAAAAAGAAAAGATAAGCAAGCGAATCCATCATACGATGAGCCAAAGCGCCACATAGTTCTTTCAGGGAAAAGAAACATCGCGGGAGTGAAGGACAAGACAGACATGTCAGAAGATTACAATAACTTTCATGAGATTCCGCCCTTCAGAGTGAAAACTGACCCAAGCATCGTGTTAAATGATGAAGATTGTCCATGGTTGCGGCGCAATCCGAAGAAAGGGACACAGAAGAAGAAGTTTATACCACGACACTAGAGACAGATGTTGTTGGTGATGTGTAATAATGTAACTGTTAGTGATGTGTAATAATGTATTAAACCTTTTATGTAACCGGATGTTGTTAATGATGATTAGATTAAAATAAAAGAGATGATTATTACAAATTTTAAGACAATTAGATATTGACAGATTCAAAAATATGCAAAATGGCAAAATGGTTAATAGTTTGAATAGTTAGAATAATTATTTTAGAAAACAGAAAATAGATTTGGGTTAGTTATTCAAATTCAAACACTTTTCATGTTGAAATTTTTGTCAGATTCAAAAGTATGTAAAAGTTATTAAAATTCATATTCAAACACTTTTCAAATTTTGGCGCTAAAAAAATCATATTCAAACACTTTTTGGGAGCGCCGGTTGGTGGCACCGCGAAAACACCTCTAGTCCCGGCTCGTGCCACCAGCCAGGACTAAAGGGGGGTACCTCTAGTCCCGGCTGGTGGCACGGGCCGGGACTAGAGGCTCGTGGGTATAAATACCCACGCCTCCGCCCCGGGCCGAGCAACCACCCGGGATCGACCAGATAAGCCTAGGCGAAGCCCTGCCGAAATTTTCCGTCGCGCCGCCGCCGCCGTCGCCTCTCGATCCGTCGCCCGCGGCCTCCTCTGCGCCCGCCGCCGTCGACGCCTCTGGTGAGCCCCGTTCTCTGCCCTCTCGCCCCTCACACCCTCGAACCCTAGATCTGCGCTGGCAGGGATGGAACCATATGTTCTTAATAACATTTCCATTGATATATAGGGCCTAAAGGCCGTTCTTACATAGGGGCGGCGGGCCACGGTGGATGGAACCACGGTGGCGCCGGCGCCGTTCTTACATAGGGGGTGGTGGCCACAAAACGGTCGTCTTACATAAGTTTTAAAAAAGGGCTCTCCGGCGCCGGAGGTCTAGTCCTCGTCGGAGTCGATGAGGTAGTAGGGGGGGAGCCCACAGGTGGGCCGGTGGCTGCTCCTCCATTGGCGCCAGTGGCGGTGGCGGCAGCTCCTCCTGCGGTGGCGGTAGCTCCTCCTGCGGTGGCGGCGACGGCGGTGCCCAAATGCCGCCGGTCCATACCCAGTTGTTCTCCTCGACGGGCAGTGGCTCGAGGTGCTGCCACCACGTAAGTGGAGCCCCCGGTGGCGGTGGCGGCAGCTGCTCCTGCGGTGGTGGCGGCGGCGGCTGGGCCGCGGCCAGCACCTGCTCCCAGCGCTTGATCTCGTCCTCGACGAGGGAGCGGCGGGAGGCCTCGTAGGCAGCCTGCATCTCCGGGTCGTCGTCGATGACCTCCTCCTCGAACCACAGGCCCTGCTCGTGGCCGGGCGGCGGCGCGGGATAGGGCTCGGGATTCTCCGGCGGTGCTGGGACCGCCGCAAAGAAGGCGCGGCGGCGGTCGTCGTGTTCGTCCGCGAACCACTGGTCCCAGTTCACGGACTCCGGCGCGTAGGCGGGGTCGTTGTAGAGGTCCGGCGGGAGGAGGCGGCGGCGGCGGCGGCGCGCGATCTCCACCGCCCTGGCCCGGCCGCGCGCCGGGATCGGTGGCACCGTAATCCGCTGGGGATTCAGGTGCCAGTTGTCCGGCAGGTGGACGTCGGGCCAGTACACTGGGGTGGCATTGTTCCAATGCCACCAGCATTCCGCGACACAAATGTACCGGCGCATCCGGGTGCCTTGCCGCGCCGGAGGTGGCGGGGAGCGCCCTGCCGGAGGTGGTGGAGAGCGCCGGCCTTCCCCGACCATCCGCACGCCCTGCGGCGCGAAGCCGAACGCCCCCGGCGGTGGTGGCGGAACGCGGCGACGCACGGCAGGAGAAGGAGGTTGCGGCGGCCTTCTCTGGCCGGAGGAGCTGCCGGACTCGTGCTGGTTCTTCGGAGTCTTGAACCACCGCGACATGGCTAGGGTTAGGGCTGGGGGATGGCTGGATTTGGTGGGGCGGCGTACGGGCGGCGGAGTCCATTTAAAAGGACCAGGGGTGGGGAAGACGAGGGGCGGAGGGTCGCTGGCAGGTGGACCAGCTTTCGGATCTGATCGTATGGAAGTGGGAATACGGGAAGTCTTTGTTGCCACCTGATCAGATTGATGATCTACCAACACAAATGCGGAAACTGCATAGGTGGTACATGGAAGTCACAAAGTCAGGGCGACAAATGCTCATTGTGAAAGTTACAAAAGAACATTTCGCAGGTGCAGATGAGATACAAATTTATCTTGAAGAAATCTATCAGTTATACAAGATTGACGTCCTCGACTTGAGTATCGTCAGTAACTATTGTCTGTAAGTGATTCAATTCATTTATTTCTAAAATAAAGTCTCTAGCTCAGCTCGGTCATTGCCTATAGTAATTATACTCACTATTTATGCAGAATGAAGAGTGATGAATGTGACAGAAAAGGAATCTTTGACACTGGGTTCATTGACCCAAAACGAATTTGTGAGGACTTGCTACGGAATTTCCCCCAGGAAACGGAGAGAAACTTGCTAAGGTTCATGCTTAACCAAAATTTTAAAAAGAAGTTACTGTTTCCTTACAACTTCGGGTAAGAGTGTTACTGTCTTGTACACATTAATTTTTGCTTACTCGATGTTAAGTGTAACTGATGAGTTACTCACCTATATAAACGTGCGCATCTTCCATTATATTCTGCTAGTCATTGAAATTGATCGAGAAACTGTTGACATCTTAGACTCATTGGCGTATCCCCAAGAGAAGTACCAAAACCTTTTAGATGTGCTCCGAAGGTATTTTCAATCATTATCGCACTATATCGGTCTATTTTGTTCATTTCCTGAGATATCTAGTAACTAATAACTCATTTATTCGTTTTTTTGCCGGGCAGGATTTGGAAACTTTTCAGAAAGAAGGTAAAAGGTCTTAAAGAGGAGCTTACTTTTAATCATTTGGAATGCGAGAGGCAGCCCTCGGGGACCAATTTGTGTGCATACTTCGTTTGCGAGTGGATTCGCCGGGAAGTCACTGAGCGGAACAGTAGTACATACAAAGAAGTACGTGAACAAATATATTAATAATTCTTTTTTATTACCATCAGTTGTGTTGAGTGTCATTCATAATTTTTGTTACGATGATTGATATTAATATTGATCTCCTTCTTTTATAGATTATGGACCTACGGAGGAAGCTGCAACACAGGGAGCGCTTTCTACCGCTTGCAGAGGAAATTGCGGGATTTTTGAATAACCATGTCATAGAAGCGAAGGGAAAATACAATGCCGTAGATGGCACTATCTAGTCCCGATTATGATCTCCATGTACATATGAATAGACGGGCTCTAGTCCCGGTTATGATCTCCATGTAATTGAATATATGGGCTCTAGTCCCGTTATGATCTCTATGTAAATATATTTTTATTAGATAAATATTTTTTTGTGAACATTTTGATATGCTATATATATTTTTCTGATTTGTAACTAATTAACCATATTTTTTGCAAGATTGATAACAATTTTAAATATTCAATAAAGCGGGAAAACAAAAAATCCAGAGGCCGCCACGTGGAAGAATCTCTAGTCCCGGGTCGTGTTACGACCCGGTACTAGAGGTCCTCGACCACGCGCGGCCAGGGCGCCCACGTGCGGACCCCTTTTGTCCGGGGTCATAACCCACCCGGGACTAGAGGGGGAGCCTCTAGTCCCGATTTGGCAGTCCCGGGTGGGCACCCGGGACTAGAGGCCCTCACCAGCCCGGACTAGAGGCCATGTTTCTACTAGTGACCTTGACCTCATCGCACCTCCCGACCTTGTTGTGCCTCCACGCGACCGTCTTCGTGGCCGTGCACGTCCATGCTCACTGCTCAGACGGAATCAAGCTGGAGCGGGTGGAGGCCGTAGTCGTCACGTTCGTCTCCCCAACCTTGTCGTGCCTCTCTCGACCTCCCCCTGTACGCGCACCCCCCGATCGTACCCATCGCCACTCAACATCGCCCATCACCACGTCATTGTTCCCACCGCCGGAACAAGCTGCCACCGTGCTTCGCCGTCCCCCCGGCCGCCAGCGAGCTCCCCGCTCACCGCCCGCGTCCCTCCTTGACCCCAGTTGGCCATGCCACCTCGTTCCCGGTCGGCGCGCCTCAAACTGGCTGGAATCGACCACCGCCGCTGCGTTGTGAGGAAGAAGAGAGGGGGAGGGAGAAAAAGAAAAGACAAAATACTTACCCACTGACATCTAGCTGTCAGAGAACATTTGGGTGGTCTCCTCGAACACTCACGTTGCCGTTGCCGTGCCGTGGTTGAGGACGCTGGAGATGCACTCCTGTCCAACAATAGGCGATGGGCGAGTCCGACACTATGACTGCCTACGTCTCCACGGTCGAACTCCGCTCTAACCTAATTGTTGTTAACCATCCTAAGCTAATTGCAACTCTCCTATCCATGAAACCAAGCAAACACGCAAAACTGAACATCGTTCCATGCCGTCTGCATACGGTGGATGCTCCCATCTCATCCCTATTAAACCAGCTAATCAAACACACGCTGATAAACCACCCAGCCCAAATTTTAAACGGTATGATATTATTTGCACATTTTTCAAGGATTGGGAATTGCGGGATCGGCATTTGTGTCGCCTGGTGTTTAGCCATGCACTTTTGCATCTTGTGCCTTCTTGCAAAAAGCAGCAGTAGAACACTGAATACTTGAATTGGGGCTTCCTGGACCAACGCCAATCCCAACTGCTGATCATGTGTTACTGCCTGGTGGGCCCCCTATTTTTTGTCGTGTCCGCTACGCTTCGTGCTCTGCCTGGAACGTGTCCGTGCTCTTTGCTGGCATGTGCCTGACATCTGGGCCCTCCTTATATCGTCTCTTCGTCCTTCGGCTGGCATTGCAACTTGCCGTTGGTCCCCGGCTGCACTGCTTCCTCGGCCGTTGCTACTGTTGTGTGCTCGCCGGTGGCTGGGGGACAGGGCGATAGGCTGATCGGCTGCGGTGGCGTTTTGGTGGTGGGGTCCTTCCTTTTCTGGCTTGGGTCGTTTTATGCCGTGTATGCCAAATTTGAATCCTTGATGTGATCTGATGTCAACATCACCCCAATCATGCTCGTGTCCTTTTTTCCCTACCTATTACAAGATCAGCATCCAAAACTGAGTTTACTTATGATATATCCTTATCACCTTGTGCCTTACAAGTTCAGAATTCAGCAAACTGAATTTTCATACTCTCTCGGTTCACTAATTTTAATATGTATCTATACTTATTTTATACATATCACTCATTTTAGTATGCAAGTAGCCAATATTAAAATACTATGTAGTGTACCTTACATTAGTGAACGGAAGGATTATTATATATCCGTGTGCCTGAAATAATAGGATAGAGTTTTCCTGAAATAAGAGGTTATTAGAGGGACTTCAAGTGGTGACACAAAATGTCATTTGTTCACGAAGTACAGTTCATCAGAGTAACGTGACAAGGGCAAGTGGACCTGAAGACTACAACTAAGATACCAGACCAAAGAAGAAAATAACAGCTAATGTCCACATTGTTAGCGTATATTCAAAGTCAATGGTTTATACTATATCATAAACGAAAAATGGGACACTAATGCCTAGGAGTCACTCTAAACATGAGCACTGTCTATTATGGTCGAAAATTTATTTGGTGTCAATATCATTTCGAAATGGACCTAGTGCAGATTACATGGATCAAAAGTGCTACGAGTTTTTTTATAAGAAGTTCTACATTCTTTGTTGTTGTGTTCACTAGTCAAAATAATTTATACTCCGCTGGCATAGGAGTAACAAAACAGGAGAAACCCAGAAAGGAACAGAACGCCTTTCTCGTCTCGACACTGCTGCTTGCTCATTTCGTTCTTTTGAAAAACTCAAAAGCTTTTTGTTTTAATGCATTGATGGAATCGGTGTTGCTGTTGACTAGGCCCACTTAATATTGTAGATTGTACAGTTGTCACATATTTGAGTTAGTATAAATGTACAATTTGTTGTTGTCACCAACCAATCTGAGGATTGATAAGGCTTTGAAGAAAGCGAATCACCTGCACACAATAATCATTAAGTGTACTGTTGAAGTTAAGTGTCTGTTTTTCACTTGTTTACTCTAATGCCTGCTCTTTTTTTCTTACGTTTGGATGTAAGGATTGTTTTCTTTAGCCATTTGTGTCTGGCAGGCTCTGTGTTGAAGTTATGTGTACTGTTTATGTCATATTTAAGTCTAGGGCTATTAGTTCAGGGTTCGTGTTTTTTCTTCCAAAATCTCAAAAGCTTTGTGTTTTGATGCATTTATCGAAAATAGTATTGCTGTTAACTCACTTTTATTTATTGATTTACATTTGACTTTTCGCATATTTGAGTTAGTACAATTGTATAATTTATCCGTTGTCACCAATTTGAGGGTTGATAATATTTTAAAGAAAGTGAAGTCACATGCACATAGTAATTATTACTACTCTGGTGTGGATAATGGATTCTCCATGCTATCATGCTGTAGGTGTATGGTTGTAGGAAGGATGCATTTTGACCTTTTTCTTATCACTGTAGGAGGTGCATCCGATACAACAACACATGGATTTGATTCTACCATTGGAAAGAAAATATGGAGTTGCCAGATAATCCCAATACCACCGTTTCTGGGAGCATCTCCAGTACAAATACCACGGCAGGAATGCTTCACATGCTCAGAGAAGGTTGCTTCAAAACAGCAGATAAAAGTGATGATCAAACGGGAAGTGCAGAAACTCATGGAAAATGATGCGGAAACAACATTGGAAGCAACTGCTGAAAATATCGATCCCTTAGAGGATGACGCTAATGCATCTTTTGATTTATTTCAGGATGCAGAAGATCTCCCTGATGAGTACAACTATGACTATGACGATTATGTTGATGAATCCATGTGGGGAGACGAAGACTGGACTGAACAAGAGCATACATGCTCACATCTTATCGACCCCAGTAAGTGAACCTTTTTGTTCTATTTTACATATATGTGATGTTCTTATCTCTAAATAGCCTTGAGTTAGTTTGATATTATTTCTACAGGTTATTGCAGATATTGAGAGTGATGGTGTACAAGAAATGGTTATTGCTGTATCCTACTTCTTTGACCGCGAGTAAGGCTGCTTTCTCTGCTACTAATACATTTCATGCGTGTTGCTCACGACTTCTGGTTGATGACTTGTGAATAAGAACATCTGAACATCAGTTTATTGTGATCTCCTATGCGGCATGTGTATGTCACTGATGCTCTCCAAGACAGCTATGGATAAGCTTTTAAAAACAGGACCCATCTGTTCACCCTTATCATGGATTGGTTGGTTCATGAGGGTGCTTAGATTGTGCATTTCCTTCCCTGACTAAATTTATGATTTGCTTTGATTGATTTTCTTCTCTATCATGTTCGTTCCAGTAATGAATCAAAGGTGCTAAAGCAGAAGCTAGGTGTTTGCGTGTCTTGTTGTGCTATCTTGTACAGTAGCTATGATTGAAATGTTTTATCTTAATGCAAAACTTTGAACCACAAAATTAGCACTTCATGACTTCCTGCTTGTTTTACTGTGGCTGTGTATATTGTGGACTCTAGTAACTTGCTGTCTTTTACTGGTAGGTATTATGATAACCCTGTGCATATGAAAGAGCTAGGAGGGATTGACATTGGAAAATATATAGCAAGCGGTAGTTGTAATTAACCTTGACACAATACAAGTTAAATGAATTGCAGACCTTGATTTGAGTACCGAAAATGGGAACTTCCGTGCTCATGCATATTCATCTCCGACTGTGGTTGATTTGGATGGTGATGGAAATTTGGACATCCTTGTTGGAACTTCCTATGGCTGGTTTTATGTCATTCTTAACCTCATAATATGAAGTATTCCATCCAAAAGCATATTCAAGCTGAGCTTTCATTTCATATACTGTACCTACATTTAACTCAGAAAGCTTAGTGTTTCTTGACTAGAATTGTATAAAACCTGGTTTAAAGTATAATCAGTTTCATCATGCTATATTTTGTTTGGAAAAATTCTTTATAATTCAGTGAACCTTTGTAGGAAAACAAGAATTCCCAGTTGTCTATACTTACATTTGATGTGCTGACATACTACTTATATATGTAAAATAACTATAAGCTTTTTGTTGTTGATTTAGTCAATGTAGGTAAGATCAGGAAAAATTCCCATTTGAGATGGCTGAGATCCATGCACCAGTTATTGCGGCAGACATGAACGATGATGGGAAAATCGAGATGGTCACTGCTGATCTTAGCAGCTTGGACTGCAGAGGGAGAAGAAATCTGGGAGGTCCATCTTAAGAGCCTTGTTCCACAGGCAAGTTTCACCCTATTCTTTTGTCTGGGTGTAACTGATTGCTTATATAAATTATGTTCTCTATTCATATGCCAGCATACCCCTGTCTCGTGATATTCTATTTTCTGTAATGGCTACACATGCTGAACCTGCTTGCCTAGTTTAGCCCAGGAGAATAAAGACGGATTTCAGAACATCATAACTCGGTTTTACTTAAAGTAAAGATATCACACTGTCGTATTTCTGTTGGGGCATCTTCATTTTCTTTACTTTGTTTCATCTAGGTTTTAGTATTTGCAACCTGATTGTTGTTACAATATGATGACAGCGACCTACTGTCGGGGACGTCAATGGAGATGGCCACACTAATGTTGTAGTTCCAACTGTATCAGGAAACATCTATGTTCTTAGTGGAAAGGATGGATCAAAAGTTCAGCCTTTCCCATATAGAGCACATGGAAGGATCATGAGTCCTGTACTTGACATGAGCAAATGTGGAGCAAAGTCACAAGGGCGAGCAGTCCTACCTTATCAACTTATTCCCATCCTTTTGATTGATGATACTTGTAGTAACATCCAGAGAATGGAAAAAAAGACAACACATATGTTTTCTCAAAACAGTTTACACCGAGATCTGCAGGATTCAGAACTCCAAACTACAAAGAGAGATCGTTCAAAGTTAATCCAAGTCATGCATCTCGCTGAACCACTAGTGCTATTTGGAGTATCCATTTTACATGAGCAAGAAAATGTAGTCAGCAACCCTGTTCTCAGTGCTTACGATGACACAACCACTAGTGCTATCAGAAGGAGAAAAGACAGGAATTGTTTCTACTACTACTGCTACTAGCCTACTACTACTACTACTACTACTACTACTACTACTTAAAAATAGTCCAAGGCCACCACGACTTCCCAGCAAAAACCGTTTCAGCAGTTAGCTTCGTGTTTTCAGGGGCCATGACATCATCTGTTGTTACGGCAGTGATCATGGACATATCATCTTTGTCCTCGTCGGAGTCACCAAGGGGATCTAGCGCTGGCACCGAGAGGTTGACAGGAGAATCTGTCACCTTCTTCACCACTTCATACTTGAGTCCCTTGTTGTCATCTGTGGCATCAATGGAGATTGTTGAACCTTCACCAGCTTCTCCTTTGACCAGCATCTCGGAGACCATGGTCATCACATTCTTCTGCAACCACCTCCTAATAGGCCTTGCACCGTACATCTGCGACAAACCAAGCATATTGTTACCAAGGCATACAAGCACACATATAGAGAGGAGTTACTTGTCCCAAAGGGAGAAGCCTGAGTGATTTTGTATGACCTATAGAGGAAGCTATATTGTACTTACGGGATCGTATGATTCCGACAAAATAACGTCCAAGGAAGCATCACTCGCATGTAGAGAGATGCCCTTATTAGCTACTCTGGCAACAACGCCCTTCACCTGGATTTTCACAATCTCCTTCAGTTTGTCATGTGAAAGCGGATCAAATATCACAATCTCACTGAGCCTGTTGAGAAGCTCGGGCGCGAAGTGTTTCCGAACCTGCAGAAACAGAATATATATGACAGTCAATAGGAGGTTATGGCAGAATGTACAGGGGTAGAAAATGGTACACAAACCTTTTTCATGACAAGGTCCCGTGCGTCTTGCATTGTGGTTTCTCCAGCCATTCCTTCTGCGAGGTGCTTCGATCCTAGATTTGAGGTCATAATGATGATGGTGTTCTTGAAATCTACTGTCCAGCCTTTGCCATCAGTCAACAAACCATCATCAAGGAGTTGAAGAAAAACATTGAACACTGAGGGATGTGCCTTCTCCACCTCATCAAAGAGGACGACACTGTATGGGCGCCTCTTGACTTTCTCAGTCAGTTGTCCACCATCTTCATAACCATAATAGCTGTAAAAATTTATAAGAGAAGCATTAACACCAGTAAAACTACCCGCAGAAAAAACAGTCAAACTAAAGACTAGGATGATGTGATAACGTAATGATGAGAAATAAAAGGCACACACAATATAAAGATTAAACCTTGGAGGTGCTCCAATGAGGCGCATCACAGATCCAACCTCGGAATATTCGGACATGTCAAAGCGAACCAACATCTTCTCACTGTCAAAAAGCTGCTCGGCAAGAGATTTTGCAAGCTCTGTCTTTCCAACACCAGTCGAGCCCAAAAAGAGAAAAGAACCTATTGGTTGGCCAGGCTGATCAAGGCCGACCCTGGAACGTAACACCGCCTGTGCCACCAAATTAACCGCCTCATCCTGGCCAACGACTCGCTCATGCAGTTTGTCTGCTAGGTGAAGTAATTTCTCCTTCTCCTCTTGGTCAATAGCAGCAACAGGAATTCCGGTCCACCGGCTCACAACCTTCAAAGAGCAAATAACATTGGAACATGACAGGCACACAACACACTGAAATAATGGATATTATTCAGGCTAGGAATTCCTACCCGTGCGATATGACCAGGACCAACACTTCTTCTCTTCACTGCATTTATAGATTTACTTTGCGCAGTTACTTCTTGCTTGTTGCAGATCTGTGTCCGTGTGGCAGCTGCTTTTGTTTTACTGTCAACCAGCATTCTTGTGGCAGCGCATGCCTCATCAATAAGATCAATTGCCTTATCAGGAAACTGACGATCTATAGTGCAGTAGAAAGAGCAACAAAATCCATCAATTTTCTCCAACATATATAGACATATCGATAGAAAGAGGGTAGAATTCTACACGTACATACCAGTGATATAGCGGCCAGCAAGCTGTGCGGCGGCGACAATAGCGGCATCCTTAATTCTCAAGCCATGGTGGTCTTGGTACTGCTGTTTAAGCCCCCGCAGAATGGCGATGGTGGCCTCCACGCTCGGCTCCCCGACGTGAACCTTTTGGAACCGGCGTTCGAGCGCGGCATCCGACTGAATGCACTTGTGGTACTCTTTGAGAGTTGTGGCGCCCACGCAGGGGATGCGACCACGGGCCAGCGCGGGCTTCAGCAGGTTGGCGGCATCCGTGCCGCCAACACAATCACCGGCATCAAGCAGCAAGTGCATCTCGTCAATGAACATGATCACTTGCCATCCCCCTCCTCGACGCTCCTTATCACGTCCTTGAGCCGCTCCTCGAACATGCCGCGGAACATGGTCCCGGACACCATGGCCCCGAGGTCGATCTCCACCACGCGTGCTCCGACGAGCTTGTCGGGGACATCCCGGTGGCAATGCGCTGGGCGAGGCCCTCCATGATGGCCGTCTTGCCGACCCCTGCCTCGCCGACGAGCGCGGCGCAGTTCTTGGTCCGGCGGCATAGGATGCAGATTACGCGGTCGATCTCTTCGTCCCGCCCGATCACTGGATCACCCGAGGACGACCCCATGTTCCGGCTATAGCTGCGTAGGCAGACGCGGTACTCGTAGTACCTCCACGCTGCCCAACACAGACCAACAGTTCCTCCCAACCAGAACACAGGTTCGATATCTCGCCATACCCTGCTCATATGTCTGGCAAATCCCGATGTCCCTGCCATACTGCCAAGCGATAATCTGTTCATGGCAAATCCCTGGATTACTTGGTGTATATATAGAGGGAAAACAAGTAGAGCAGGCAAGATGTCGTGTTCTACTAGGATTACGCTTCGTAATCGTAATGTATTCACGGTCGGATTCCAAAACTGTAGCCGTGTCGATTTGGGACTTTTTGAGATATAAAGGGGAAAAAATGTTACCTTTCTTCGCGCGGTGGCTCGCCGCCGCCTGGACGCCTCGATCTGGTCAGGTGCGCGCCGGCGCCGGCGACGCTCCTCCCAGTGTGCCGCTCGCCGCCGCCCAGGATTGCCTCGCCGCCTCGACCAGGTCAGGCACGCGCCGGCGCCGGCGCCGCTCTCTGCTCGCTGACGCCGTTGAACCTCGATCTCCGCCGGCGCGGGTCGTGTCCCAGTCCGCCGCGCTCTGCTTGTAGCTGCCCTAGAGCCCTCGTCGCGTCGGACTTGGTCAGGCTCGGCCTCTCCAGTCCCAGTCCGGTCAGGTCACGCCGGCACTGGCACTGGTCCAAGCGTCGATGGGATATAACTGGGCGTTCAGGACTTGTACCACACGGCGAGAAAAGCAATTTGACAACAAATAGCCTCGGTCCCCTAGGAAATAGCCTCAGAGAAGTCTCGCTCAGAGCATCTCCACCGGCGGACGTAAAAACATACACAACGACCCCTCAGTTATTCTTTCTTGTATTCATTTCCTGTTTTCCTTTTTATTTTCTTTATTTACTGAGAGAGGATTTTTGGAACCCGAGCTACACGGAGCTCGTTATTTTTAAAATTCGAAATCGTTATTTTTAAGTTTCCAAAAATCGTGAAAAAAATCTCATGTAGATATTGTTCAGATCTTACAACCCTGCAAAATTTCAGCTCCAAATTCAATGTATTTTGGGCTTTACAAAAAAAGACAAATAGAGGGAAATTTCAAAATTTTGAAACTGTGTATTTCCTCACCGCTCAGATCCACCCGTTTGTCTTTTTTGTATAGCCCAAAGTACAATGAATTTGGAGCTGAAATTTTGCACGATTGTAGATCTAAACAATATCTACATCAGTTTTTTTTCGTGATTTTTGGAAACTTAAAAATGTCGATTTCGAATTTTCAAAAAAGGGCTCCATGTAGCCCGGGCTCTAAAATAGGTTTTCGCTATTTACTTTCTTATCGTTCTATTTTTCGTCATGTTTCAATGTTTCACATTTTTTTCCTTAGTTTAAAGTTATTATGTTTTTCAACTCATATTTCTATTTTGCATCATGTTTTTTTAAAAAGAATCAATAGGGCCCCTGAAAGGGGAGCTGAAGTTCCATTACTCGGAATGAAACCATTAGGTTAGTTCATTGCAAAGCTAGAGTTCTCCTGACCAAGCAACTAAGCTGAGAACCTGGGCTAAAAACGAAGGTTTCAAAAACATCTAAGCTGAGAACGAAAAGAAGCAACGACTTCAAGTTATAGAGCCACTAAACGAACGGAAAGTGTTTTGTGCTCCCGAGTTTCAATGATCCTGCTTGTTTAAAAAAATTGAAAAAAATATTTACGAGTTTCAAAAAAATTTAAAAATATCCCTAAGATAGACAATGGTGTATTCAATAAACGTGGCAAAACTCACCTTCAAATACTGTGTATTCTGGCCTACACAAAAATGACAAAATCTAATAAATTTGGAGATTTGGAAATATGCATATTTAAATCCACACTTTAGTCATTTTTGTGTAGTCCAGAATACATAATATTTGAAGGTGATTTTTGGCACGTTCATTGAATACACTATGGTCTACCCTCGGTTTTTTTCGAAAAAAAATTGAAACTCATAGTTTTCTTAAAAAAACAAGTAGGATCACTAGAGTTCAGGAACATAAAATCTCCTCTCACCACTGATGGAGGAACAAGTCTGGGTGCAGCATCCAGGACCGAGAAATCACTGGAGCCTCATGGCTTTGTGGAGCTCCACAACCTCCAGTAGCTTGGCTTTCATCTCCTGAGGCGGCAGCATTCCATCTGACTTTTTTGCATCATGTTCAAACTCTTATTTCTTCAATCTGAAAATGTGTGTTCATTTTATATTAGGGATGGGTTCCATGAGCGCTACATTTTTCTGGCATATTGTTATGACTAGTTTTATTAGTGCTAAAATTTTGTCCCGCTTTGTTTGAAATTGTGTTCCCCTAATATTTGTGATTTGTCTAAACTTTTGTTCATCTTATACTCGTTATGTGCTGCACGTACTATAAATTTTTGTTCCACTATGTCAACATAGTAATGATTTGTTCCCGGCAAGCCAAAAATTTATTCCTCGTAGTCTGTTCTTTTTTACTCATGATTTCTTGCATGATCACTAATATTTTGTTTCTAGTGTTTTAATTGGTTGATCCTCGCGTAGATATGATTTGTTCCTTCCAAGCTGTATTTTTTGTCCCAAATTGTGGTTCTATCAAAGCCGTGATATTTTATTGATCATGCTTAAGTGTTTTTTTTTTTGCTTATCTCCTTTAACATGTTGCCATGTTGGAGTGCAGGCCACATACTGACGAAGTAGGGTAACTTCAGTGTGTCCCGCAGGATCCTGTACGCTTTATGTTTTGTTGGGAAACAAACAGTACATTTAACATCAAATCAGAACCTGCCATATGTACAAATGGCTAGAGAAAAAAATTATTACATCCAAACGCAAAAAAAAATTACGCATTAGTATAAAACCAGTGAACAATGTGGCATCAGGTCATAAGCTAACTTACGCGATTGGATCTGGATTTAGCCTAACGTGCCAATGTTTACGTACTTTCCTTCGAGGTACCTCTAGCTTGTCCATCATCATGTACCCTGATATCCTACATAACAAACAAATAAAGATCCCCTATGTTTATAGAAAAACATAAGAATGTTCCTGGATGAGTTGCTTACCTGAAGCTGAAGAAACTCACTACACCGTTGTACGTAGCCAAAACTATTACCCTGCCATCCTTGTCAATATCATATAGATGAGGACTTGAATGAACATTTGACTGGTGAAATGCAGGCCATCCTGGAATTAATGTTTCAAAAAAAATATTAAAATGAAAGTACATCAGAAAATTAAACAAGAATATACTATCCGGACACGCCTTTGGCTCATAGGAGCGTCTAGTCTCATTATGAAAGAAAAAATTTAAAATATTTAAAATATCAAAAAATCTAAAATAAAATTTCGGGTGTACCTCTTAACATTTTATGTTGGCACATAAAGTTTCACGAAAAAATAATGTTTTTGTGTTCAGTATAAAAAGACAAATTTGGTGCTCAAAAATAACTTTTTACTGGGCATGTTTTTTTCTTTTTTACACAGGATACATAAAATGTTTTTTCTTCACAAGAATTTGTGTGCCTACATAAAATGTTTGTATATTCATCCGATCTTTTTTCCGGAATTTTTGGACATTGTGAAATATATTTTTAATAATAGGATCATCTAGACCTATGACTCAAAATGGATTTCCGATACTATACTATGAATTACATATTCTCAATTGAAACTTCTAGAGGGCAAAACAGGGTGTGAGCATATCTTTAACTAATCATTTATTCGGTTGAAATTTTTCCAGATATGTAACAAAGAGCTCAGCATAGCACGACAAATGGTAAGATGAAACCCCACCTGGTAGTTTGTCTCCATCTGAACCTTCAAGCACTTCTAAGTAATGGACAAGTGTTGGCACCACTACTTCCAACTTTCCATCACTAACACAACAAAAAGTCCATATAAGTGGTCGAAATGGAATTATGAAAAGATAGAAGGCGCTAAGGCAGCACCTGGAAGCAAAAGATGAGCATGCATCTGTCGTTTGATAAGTTAAATAAAGCATGCCTATGAATGCTTGTAGTTTGGAAGCAAAAATTAAACAGAGGAAACAAGCTACTTTCTACAGAGCATAAGCAATAATTTCATCTCTAGATAAGCAAAAATATCCGAAAAACATGAGATGATCAAGTATGTACGACACATAGCAGTGTGATACTAAAGAAAGAAGAGGCCAAGTTACTTTCAAACATATTTACTTGTTGATATCAGCAATCAATGGACTTGCATAAATGCTGGAACTAACTTCGGTTTGCCATCTCAGCTCCGCATGTTTCGGGCACTTGGTATTTAACAATGCATCTTCATCCCTACAGAAATGTTGCAGACATTACATTGCTGAATGTACACATTAATCCGTACAGATGACTGATACTATTTGCCTTGGCACCATTCAAAAGTGTAATCTGCATGACGGTACTTTGCATATCCTCTGCTCTAATTAAATTACTAAGTAACACCAATAGTTGTGTGCTTGTGGCATTTGCAGAAGTGCACTTGAAATTAGTGCAATGCATAAGAGCATTTCACTTACGTCAGTCTATAATGGAAAACACAGTACTATACTGCAATAATTTGAAGGAATCCGCTTTTGATGTAATAAGTTACTCCACTGAAACATGTAATAATTATTTTATTACTATCCATTTTGCTCCTGTTTGTTGTTTTGCAGCTATTTTAAGGATCAATATGCCACTGAATGTCAGCTTAAGTTCAATCTAATGTCGTGTGATTTCTATGTGGACAAGTTCAAATCTATTCCCAGCTCTATCATAGAGATCAACAGATATTTCATAACGACAATTTTGAAGAACCAGCAACGGATCACATGCTTGTTCTACAAATTTCAGGTGATACTCATATTTTAACGCAACCTTTACATTCAGGAGCTACCACAAAGCAGTAGTGGCGAAGTTCTGACAAGGTTGTGGTTGTAGGCCTTGCAGATGCAAGAATCTCTGCCTTTTCAGCTCGGTGTTTCTTAGTTTTTTTGGTTGGGGGTGGTAGAGGGAGGGTGGGTGGGAGAGTTTATCATGTATTGAGCATATTTGCACGGCAAATACTGCCACTGGCACAAGGATCCCGTGGCTTAATAAGTGAGGACACGCAATCAGATTTGGTGCAGGCCAAATGGAGCTCAGGTTCACATATTTACGAAACCAGAACCATCATGTATCAGGATTGTGACAGGCTACCATCACAACTTACATAACACCGAAGTACGAGAGTTCGTTACTTTTTCAAATAGATCAAGTACCAAGTGAGACCAAGATACTCGACTACACCAAAACTTAAGCACTAAATATTACATACAGAAGTGTTTAGTGGTTTAGCATATTTCTGCACACCGTGTCATTCTAAGCATAAAACAGAGTCTGTGGTGTAAAGGCATGAATTGAGGACTAGGGCAGAGGCAAGAGGCTGCTCACAGTTGCCTTCAAAATTGCATCACCGTTCACCAATATTTACGACAGATTATGTGTAGATCGTTCAATCTGTACATAATCCATCTTATTATTTACAGTCAAAACTCTCGCTGACAAGATGGCTCAAGAACGCAACTTGCCATGGGTCTAAAAGAACGATCATAATATAACATATGTACATCTCCTTTCCTCCACTTATATATACCGCAATCTTAACTAGGCAACCTCAGGCAAATGAATACCATCATTTCCCGGGCTTCTTTCGCTTGAGAGCGGCAATCCTCTTGGTGTAGAATATCCATCCTATAACATAAGACAGCGTCCTCCATCCTCTATAAGGCTTGGGCTTCGATATCGTCGCGATGAACCCCTTCAGTGCGCAACCAAGATCCTGCGAGTCGAATGATACGGAAGGATCTGGACAGCGGTAATAGTCTTCGCTGAATGAGGGGTGACTGGTGCTCTCCTCGTAGACCAGCGAATTAGGGAACTTGTCTAAAGCATGTGATTCTTGAGGCTGTCCATGGCCACCAAGTGGAGGGAGCTCCGACTGAAATCCACTTCCACTGGTTTCTGCAGTTCCCATTGCACAAGGATCCAAGGCACACGACGGTCCGACAGAGAATATGCCATCTGATGGTATGTCCAAGTGGCTCAGATCAAAATCATCGGTGGAAACTTGTGCAGGTAACTGGTAGAATTCGTTTTCATGCAAAGATGGAGATCTCATACTGAAGACCTGTGACGGATTCTCCAAAAGCGAATCACTGTCACAGGTCGACACGTTCTTCCAGTCTTCATATGCTTGTTTTACAGCTGCAAGTGCTTCAGCCTAAAAGGAACAAACGTTGTAAGAACAATCGGTCTAGGCCACAAGTGGTAGAAGGTACAGTATAGATGAATTTGTTTTAAGAAATAATAAGATGAAGAAAAGTGAACACCTTCTCCTTTTCCGTAAGGTCATCAACAGAAACAAACTTCTCGGATATTAACCCTCTCACTTCTCCAACAACATTGAACAGAACAGCAGTTTTGCTTTGGCTGTCCAGATAGTAAATATGGACCTTGTCACTTGTTATACATGTTGTTTTAGCATGCTCAACGGCAACCTCCCAAATCTTAGTTGACATGCCACTGCCCAATATCTGCACAATTTTTAATGTAAAGTTGGTTACAAATTCCACACATTTGCTGAACCACGACTATCATCTGGAACAACATGCCACGCCTTATTTACACACTACGGTGTGCAGGTAAGAATGTAGAAATGTGTACTCTGTTTAGCATAAGGAGAACCTTAAAGAATAGATTGACATAACCATGTTTACCGCAGATAAAAAAACAGTTGAACCATCCAAATGAGGAACTCTGCAGTTTGTTGGCTTCCCTTTTCTATTAATTACAAGATTTACAGAATATACATATCAACTTCGGACAGAATGGATTACAGCCATAGATAGCTTTTATTAACTGTGCAAAATATATAAGAACACAAGCAAATTACACAAACTTTGAAAGGGATGCATAGTACCTTCCGAAGCCTAGGAGTATCAAGATGTAATATGGTGAGAAAATCTTTGACGGTAACTATCTTCTCCTTATTCAAACGCTTGTGAAAAGCTCCCTCCTTGCCGATCTTCTCCAGGCGCCAAACTTCATCTTCAAGAACCGGTGGGTGATGCTTCTTGTACACTGGGAGAGAGGAACAGGACATAACAAGTGAGTAATTAAAATTTGACCATCGCGCTAGCATTTGAGACTATCATAGGTCAGTCATTAACAGTAAAAAACCTAAGTTGGTCAATATCCTTCCATTAAGAAAGCAAACTGATATTAACTGTCATCAGTGATTATCATAAATACTGTGCTCTAACAAATCTAAAATGCAGCAAGGAATTCCTGTGCTTATATTTTTATGTTCAGTTGTCAATGTGAAGGATGCCATACCAAAATGACAGAAGCTTATCAAAATGTCCAGAAGGAAGGAGTGCAAGAAACTAAAATTATTGAAAGCCAATGTAACTCACATTCTCCACGATGATCCTTTACCAAAAAAGAATCAGTTTTTGCTTCCCGTACTCTTACGCCATTAAAACAACCATCATCAGTTCTTGCACCTAACCTAAACTTTCGGCTGCGTGTCCAACTGGAGTTATCTGTGAATGATACATCTCCCACTGTACCGATGCCTTTATCAAGGGCAACAGACACGTCTCCAGAAAGCAAGGGCCGTTTACCTTCTCTTTCTCTAAGAATATTATTATTGAACTCCTGAGCTGTCCAGTCATTGCCTTCTCCGCCTTCGAAGTCCCCCTCTAAAACTACTAGTTCAATCTTCAACTGGGACTCCTTACCCGTTGCTACAACTTCTCTGGTCAAAGAGTCAACTAGAGCAATGGTTAGACTTAAGGTACCCTCGCCTTCGATCTTGGAGCCAGTGAAAATCGGAAGAGAAAGCCTAGTCGTGAATTGGAGCTGCAAATTTTTCGATGTAGATGGAACAATGTCCGTGGGACTCCTAATAAAAAAGGAAGAAACCAGGTGGTAACAAAAGCTGTATAGTTACGAACCTATACAATGACCATTACTTGCCATGTCGGTTGGCAAAGAAGTGTTATAATACCATACCTTGTTATCATACTAGCATGATTTGCAAGCGCCAACTCAATTTCTTCTTTAACCTACAAAAATTGAGTTGAAATAAGCATCACGATAGCTTCAAACGAAAACATGGCTGAAAACATTAGGTCTTTAGGCTACAAGCAACAGCTTTGACTGAAAATATTATCTTCTGGATATTAATGGCAAAATGGACATATGGTTTGAATGGTTCTGACTTGTGAATATATAACAATACTAGAAGTCTATAACAGCTAATTGAATACAATGGCTTCGCAATAGTGTGATTGAGATCCATCGATCATTAACCTACTTTTCCTAAATTAATACCCACGAGGTTGTTCTATCTTCCCAATCAAAAGTTGTGAGTTACCAATTTCTACACACTCAAAACTAACACAAGCAATATGCAGCTACCAATACAAGATCTACTCCATACCATCCAACACATGATAATCCTAATCCCCATGAAACCGAAAGGAGATTAAGATTAAACAGAGAACATCCCATAAATATTCATCGTACAGTCGAAGGAAATGAGGGGAGAAGCAGCTTGCATAGGCTCGATGGACACGAAGAGCTTCACAAAAGTGTGATTTGAGATCTATTGAACCGCCTGTTCCTAAATTAATAGCTAAAAGGTCGTTGTAATCTCCTCTGATAGTGAAAATTTATGGGTTTGTGGAATTCCTAATTCCTACAGCCTCAAACAAGCATAACCAATACACACCCATGGGTTTGAAAATGGATTCCTCGTAGTATTACTGATCATCAGTTTAAGAAATCCAAAATTAATTGAGAAACCAGGCAAGCCAACGATATGAAAACGGGCTGCAGACTATCCTACGAATTTTTTTTTCGGAAATGAGGACTGATGGGGGAAAACAACGCGCAGGGGGGGACAGTGGGGAGGATGTGACGGCTCACTCACCACTCTCCGGATGAGGGGCTCGATGGACATGAAGAGCTTCTCGATGCTGCTCTTCCGCATCACCTCCGCGATGACCCTGCAGCAGCAGAACAGAGGCAATCCAATCAGCGAAACAATCGAACAGATTCCAATTCGAGAGCTGTCGCAGAGGGCGGGGAAGGAAAGGGAAGGGGGGAAGGCGTACTCGCGGAGGGCGGGGACCCTCTGCCGCTTGGGCTCCCCGGGGCGGTGGGGCGCGGAGGAGCTCCCGCCCGACTCGGCATGTCCGAATCCTCCGCCGCCGCCCCACCGCGGCCTCTCGCCCTCCTCCGGCTGCCGCTTCTGCGCCATCTCCGATCGCCGCCGCCGGCTGGTCGCAACCTAACAATAGCACCGCGCCGCACGGTCGGACAGGTACTGCGCCGCCCACGGTTGGAGAAACAGGTACTATAATATTTTTCCGCATAGAATAGAAAATGACCTCACAACTGCGTGCTGACTCGGCCCACAAGCCCACAAAAAGGCAAACTGCTCGCACGAAGACCGACCCTGGCGGCCTATCCTGCCGGCCCCAAGTGCAGTCTCGGCATCGAATCCTTTTCTTCTTGTCTCGGCTATGCTAGCCAGTAGCCACTTGTCCTGCCTGGCCGCCCAAGGCATGGGCACTGCTTGGATCCTTGCCATTTTGTTTGGCAAGATTTGTTTGCCGAACATTTCTCCAGGAAATACCATGAAAAAAATAGTGCGCTATAGCATATCCGAAAAGTCCAAACTAAATTTTACAACCTCTTCTCGCTATGGTGCTATTTCGCAAATAGCACGCTCGCTATTTTTTTTCAGCCTATCAGCCCAAAGGACAATTTTTTCCACCTTAGGAAGAAGAAAAGGTTGCTTCCTATTTATAGTGGTGATGGACTGCAAGTCTGCAATATGTCGGTTCATCTTCAAAATCGAAAGTTGACCTCACAAATGTTGAGATTCTGAACAAATAATGTATACTATGTTGTTGTCATGTGGGATGTTGCTAACAACTGAAGAATAATTTTAATACGTGGTGATGCATATATTGTTCTGATATTCTTGTATTATACCTTTATTCTTGTTGAAATTCTTTAATTTTTAGCTATATTTGTTTTTTTTAAACACTATTTGAAATATAGCACGCTATAGCGTGTATAGCATCTGGAGGAGGGCGCTGCTATTTCTTATATCACGCTATTTTTACTTTGGGAAATACACGTTCTAACAAAAATTTGGCTAAAGCATTTCTGTATGCGCATATGTAGGATAGGGTCTAGAAAACCCAACGCTTAGCAGCCATAGAGATGTCTTTCTCGGAGCCTTTTTGACTGTTACCCCTGGAAAGGACAGGTTGATGAACAGTTATGGCACATCCATTCTGTATAAGCAGGCAGACACTATGGTCGAAATAAATTGGCAAAGCATTTGTGTATGCGACATATGTATGCGAAATAAACAGACCGATCTGTTTGATTAATGTTATTTTCAAGTTAATTACTAAAGTTATTAATAATAGAACTGTAGTCATGGCAGATAAAGTTGTAGCTCCTGTTCAGACTGCATTTATAAAAGGTAGGTATATTCTAGATGGTGTGATTATTTTACATGAAGCTTTACATGAGGTGGTTAGGAAAAAGAAGAGTGTTATTATGTTTAAAGTTGATTTCGAGAAGGCATACGACAAGATAAATTGGGATTTTTTGTTAAAAGTCCTTAGAATGAAAGGGTTTCCTGATAGATATGTTAAATGGGTAAGTGATATTATTAGTAGTGGTAATGTAGCGGTCATGGTAAACGGACAGTTAGGGCCCTATTTCAAAACGAAAAAAGGTTTGTGTCAGGGGGATCCTTTGTCTCCAATTCTGTTTGATATAGCGATAGATGTGTTACAAGTTTTAGTTAAGAGAGCGCAAGACAATGGGCTGATTAGGGGTATTATACCTAATTTGGTTGATGGAGGTTTAAGTATGCTGCAATACGCTGACGATACGGTGTTCTTCTTAGAGGCTAGCGAGGTAGATGCTTTACATCTAAAATACTTGTTATGCTGTTTTGAACATCTGTCTGGGTTAAAGATAAATTTCCATAAGAGTGAAGTTATTTGTTTTGGGGAGGCTAAAGCTAATTGTGAAAAGTACAAAGATATTTTTACATGTGTAGGTGGTACTTTGCCTTTAAAGTATTTAGGGATTCCAGCGCATAGTGCTAGGCTTAGGAATAGTGACTGGAGGAACGCAATAGAAAAAATGGATAAGAAATTTGGTATGTGGCAAGGTAGATTTATGTCGTACGGAGGCAAGTTAGCTTTGATACAAGGGAGTTTAAGTAATGTGCCGTTTTTTATGCTTGCTATGTTTGAATTGCCTAAAGGTGTGGAGAAAAAGATTGATTATTATAGGAAAAGGATGTTGTGGGAGGATGAGGAGGATGATAATAAGATGCATTTAGTTAATTGGGAAAGTGTTTGCCAACCCAAGGACCAGGGGGGTCTTGGGGTGGTGGATCTGCGTACGATGAATATCAGTCTTCTGTGCAAGTGGTTATGGAAGTTAGAGAATGAAGAGGGTATTTGGCAGACGCTAATTTTGAGAAAGTATTGTAGTAGAAAGTTGTTGGTGGATGTTAAGAAAGGAGCGGGGCAATCTCATTTTTTTCAGGGTGTTTTAGGAGTAAGAGAACATTTCTACAAGTTTGTTAGAAAAGTGGTGGGAAATGGGTTAAGGACTCGTTTTTGGGAGGATCTGTGGTTGGGTGAGGTACCTTTCAAGCTGAGATTTGCTAGGTTGTATAGTATTACTTTTAGTGCAGGCTCTACGGTAGCTAAAGTGTTAGCGGACGACTGGGGTAATGTTAGGTTTAGATGTACTTTGTGTGGTGAGAACTTAGAATCTTGGAATGAGTTGAAGAGGTTGTGTGCAGATGTTCAGTTGTTAGATCAAAATGATAGATGTAAATGGTTGTTGACGAAATCAGGAGTGTTTACTGTTAAGTCATTGTACAACGCTCTTAAGATAAATCAGGCTACCTGTGACTTTAAAAAGCTTTGGTTTGTAAAAGTACCGGCTAAAATTAAGGTTTTCCTGTGGCTTATTTGTAAAAAGA
Source organism: Poa pratensis (assembly GCA_947311845.1). Taxonomy (NCBI): domain Eukaryota; kingdom Viridiplantae; phylum Streptophyta; class Magnoliopsida; order Poales; family Poaceae; genus Poa; species Poa pratensis. The sequence continues at coordinate 166,146,068 of CAMZMU010000041.1, forward strand.
GTATTTTAACTAGGGATGTTTTGAATCATAGGGGGGTAAAATGTGAGAAGTTTTGTTTGTTTTGCAGTAAAGAAGAGGGTATTGATCATCTGTTTATGCATTGCCCTCTTGCTAGATTTATTTGGAGTGTAATAGAATGTGCTTTTGATATTAGGGTTAATGTATCTTCGGTTAACGAGTTAGTTAGTTGGGTGTTTCGATTTCCAGTTAAGATTAGGAATGTAATGGCTGTAGGGGTAGCAGCGGTGTTGTGGGTGATTTGGAAGATTAGAAATGCTGCTTATTTTGATAAAGTTTTTCCATATGACCCTAGTTGTGTATTGGTTAAGGTTGCTCACTGGTTAAGTAATTGGTCCGAATTACAGATCCGAGGACTACGAGAGCTGCAAATCAAAGGAACAAAAGCACTGCTGCAAGTAGCAGCGGAGGTGTTCAGTAAAAGAAAAGGGTGGACACCATTGACGAGAAGGATCGCTGGGTGATAGAAGACCTCGGAGAATTTGCTGGAAGCGCAGAGAGGAGGAGGAGACATAAGTAGGTGCTCTCAGGAAAAAGTTAGCTTGGAGACTTGTAGTTTTGGTTTTGTCTGTTCGTTCAAGTTTGTAAGAGTTTCGGAGTTATTTTAGGTTGAAGTTTGGCATGAGTAGTTTGGAGATGAGGGTGTGTGTTTTGTGGGGAAGCAGATGTTTGTTGGCAGAAAAATGATGTATTATGGGTTTCGTTTTTAATAAAATGAAATCGGGGGCGGGGCCCTTCCAATTAAAAAAAAAAGGTCCAGAAACCGAGCGCTTAGCGGCCATAGAGACGTCATTCTCGGGGCTTTTGACTGTTACCCTGGATTGGAAAGGAGAGGTTGATGAACAGCTATGGCACATCTATTTTGGATAAGCAGGAAGACACTATGGTCAACGAGACTTAAGAGAGAATAATCATTGATCAACGGAATAAAGGATGCCCAGCTGATGCATACGGGTTGATCGGAACAAAACAATTATGAGTGAAAAAGGTAGTGGCCCTCATGATTACTACGGTAGTAATCGAACTTGTCCAAGTCAAGCACAGAAGCATGCACATTCTGGGGACTCAATGAACCACAGTTTTCCTGTGGAAACATCATCTTCGAAAGAAAAACATTCACATCCTACTGGCTAAGGCTAATCCGGCTCTTCCAGCAAGCCAAATACCAGATTTGCTCCTACTTCAAATCAAGAACGTCAGTTGCATCGACTCTTCGGTACCTGCTGAAGGAATGACGGCAGAGTTATAATCTCAGGAGAACAAAAGGTATGGAATGGCGTCCAGTAAAATTTTAATGCAGTAGAGAAGATGCTGGTAGTGCTAGCCCATAAGTTCTAACAGGACTTGGGTTTACACCGAATGAAACTACAAAACTAGATAAATTAGACCAATGAAATATGAGCTGCGAGGTATTTAAGACATGGGAGCAAATTTGTTCAGGATAAGGAAGCATATACATTGCAAGTACGCAACTTCACCCAACTCAGCATTAGGGCTATAATTACGATAGTAAGGTTTGAATTCACCCTGAGAGTAATCAAGCAGAGAAGCATGTCAATTCCGGGAACTCAATGAACAACGGCTTTACCATGGAAAAAACATCATCTAAAGCAAGATTCACATCCTCCTGACTAAAGCTCATTTGACTCTTCCAGCAAGCCAAATACCAGAATTGCTCGGACTTCAAATCGAGAACGCCAGTTGCCTACATTTTTCGATAGATGCTGAACGAATGATGACAATGTCTGGAGACAAGGTATGAGATGTCCAGCAAAATTTTAATGAAGTAGACAAGATGCTGCTGGGTCACAAGTCCTAATGGGACATGGATTTCACATCCAAATAGATTATTACTCCGTATATTAGATAAATTAAACCAACTAAATATGAGCTGCAAAGTATTCTTGGAATATTATAACAGGTGGCGCTTGTACTACTTGAACACTGATTGAAATTTCAGACACGGGGGCAAATTCATGATAAGTTGTACTGATACAAACAAGAAAACTGAAGATACAACTTCCTTGAATATAGGGTACTGCTTGACTATTAGATTTATCCGACAACAGAAAACAAGACGAAATCTACAATGGGCAGGCCATCTCGCTTACAGCACTGATGAGGAGCAGGGCAGGCCATCTTGCTTACAGTACAGATGAAGAGCACAGGCTGCGGTTGTAAACATTTCCTCCCTCTAATCAAGGGCAATGAGCTAACTCGATGATCATTTTACTACTGTATTGAATATCTTAATCGCTAAGAGACAAAGAAGACAACCGCTTAATGAAGGGTGAGCACAATGTTCAGTCCATACCCGCAAACAAAATTATTCAGTCCTTAAATTTGATGAATCCTAGCAAAGTTGCTGCAACATGCGTGCAAACAGGTCAACCAAACCAATGATAAAGAAGAGCTACTAATTAGGATGAGCAAGGAACTTCGAGATGGCAACCACTGTACTCATGAGCTTGTCCCTAATCAGTTAAAATATCCACTTCACAATTATACAGATGATCCAAAATTCAGATATTTGTAAGTATTTTAAATTCGTCTATGTAATCATGTAACTGGTGTCATGTGGAGCAACAGAATTTGGCATAAACTTCTCTTTCATTATCACTCATGAGGATACAAACCAGTAACGTGTTTCAGTCTACAGAACAGAAACCATTTGCTCGAATGTGACAGAGTTGACATGAACTCACTGACTTATCGATCTTAAGAATAAACTGAGTTCAGAAATCAATTTCAGCTTACAGAACAGAACGCAAGCACGACGCCTACGTGCACACATACAACGCAATCAATTGACAAGTGGTAAGAAGGGGGAACACAAACCCTATAGCTAGGGCTGGCGAAAGCCGGAGGGGAACAGCGAGGCGGCCGGCGCCGGCGCGCCGTTGGAAGCGGGCGCGGGGGCGGAGGAGAGCTCGCTGACGAGGGCGGCGAGGGCCTCCGGGTTGGCGCCGCGGTCGCAGAGCGCCATGAGGAGCGAGAGGGTGTGGCGGTCGAGGCCGGTGTCCAGGATCTGGGACATCTGGAACGCCAGCTCCAGCGACTCCTTCGCCTGCCTCGCCGCAACCCCCGGCGGCGCCTCCGTTCCCATCTCCCGCCGGCGCGGTAGCGGTCGCGGGCGCTTCCCCTTCCGGTCTCTGGTAGGCAGTCGTCGGTCGGCTAGTACCTCTGTCTCCGGTGATGTGCGGCGGTTGTGGACGATTGGCTGATGGAACTGGAACTGGAACTGAAGAAGTGTCGTTTGAGACTGACCAGGTCCCACGGACGGCCCCACATGCCAGCGGCGAAGTGCCTTCCAAGTAACAAATTTGTTCTAAACATTTGTATCAACATCCAATCATCATCGTCACTCTCCTCTCTCAACATTCCTTCACATAAACCCACAGGCTGAAAGCAAACAGTTAGCGTAACTCCAACAAATGAAATCTGCCCGCTTTTTATCAAAATCACGGATACCAAATGTTCGGTCGTGCCCGCACAGCCCGTAGTAAACCTAACACACGGGACACATTTCAGTTTTTTATTAAAAATATATACATAGGGCATCACAAGTCTTACATTATATAATTAAAATGAAAAAATATGGAAACTTTGGCTCCTGAACTCCAGTGCTCATGGTCGTGCTTCCCCTTCCCGGTCCACTTCATCGGCATTGCGTCGCCCGGGGTAGGGTTGCGCTACTGTTGGCGGCGGGGGAGTGAAGTGGACGCTGATGGGTCGCCCTCCGCGCACGTGGCATTAAAAATGACTCGGTAGGGAGACGAGGGAGCGGTTGGGTCGCTGGCTCGCTGCCATGTGGGACCGGGGCGGACACGTGCGGACTGTAAGTCTCCTCTATCCGTGGGACGCAAACCCATCCTAAATTTGGATTTGAAATGGGTGTGCCCTGACACGAAACATATGTGAAACACAAATGCGCTGCCACGTTTGCCCATGATTTCTGTCAACGCGGATAGAAATGGACGCGGACGGAGTAAATTCATCCCTGCGTTAGAGTTCCACTTAGGTTTTGCAAGAATATCACACGATTCCAATATTGCAAGTTTCAGCTGGGTGATTGCAGTTTCGAGTGACAGAGCTTTATCAGAATTTTCTAAATAAAACATGCATTACAAGATGTTTAAGATTTAAACACCAACACATCAAGGCAATACGCAGGTGTATCCTTCACAGTACACACTGCCACTGCGTACGTGTTTTTTTTTTTCAGTGAATCTGTGTACGTGCTGTTCTTTTCAAGGAGTGCTGGGCTTTATGGGCATCGATCGATGTTCGATTGGGTCGGATTGGGATGGGCTTGTCGTTTCACCTCCACTTCCCTTCACCAAGCTCACCTCGGCTGTTCTCAAAAAAAGAAAAAGAAAACCGAGCTCGCCTCGGCTCAACAACGCCTGTTCTCTTGTATAAAAAAATAAAAAAATAACGCCTGTTCTCCTTTACCCGGGCTGGAAGAAAGGAGCGGCGCCGGCGACCTGAGTCCATCCCGGCGGCGGTGACGGACGATTCTTCTTCCTCTCTCTCCCGACTGTTTTTCGTCTCTCCCAATTCGATTGAGGTCAGCTCCTGTCCTCCCCTTCCGTTGTTGGAAATAAATCCAATCCTGTCTAGGTAAGTTTGAGTCTAATTAGGTAGTACTCCGTTTAATCGGCATGTCACCGTGAGTCTTGGTCCAAACGTACGTGAGTAGTAGTCGTTGTGGTAGTATTACTAGTTCATGTACGTGTGTAGTTAATTCGCAAAAAAAAAAAAGTACCTGTGTAGTTAGGAATAGATTTCTAATATGGTAAGGACCGGTCGTGTTGGTTATCAGTTGGAGTCCGTGTAGGACATGATTGAGAGGGTCGGGCTGTGTATATAAACACAGCCTAGGGCGTGAAGATTTGTACCGACAAAAGAAAAATAAAGAGAAAAACAATGGACACGATTAGTGCCCTTGGCTAAACTTTTTGAGTGTGTGTTTTCGGATCTTCATATGTGATCGATGCCCCGTTTCTTTTCTTTTCTCGCGGTCAAACCCTAGCTACATTTTTTCGCAAAAAAAAAACCCCTAGCTACATTTTTCTCCTAAGTCCGACCCACATCTGCTTGTTGCAGCAGTGTTCAGCTGAGTGGGGAGATTTGGTGATGGATCCTGCTGAGAAGATTCCCCAACGGTAACATCCAATCTATTCACTCTCTTTCGGTTCCCCATATTCATTTCCCGCGGTTAGTTCTTATCATTTATGCCGGAGACGTCGCCGGTGCTAATGTGCTATGTTCCCGAGGAGTCATTCCGTCGCACTTATGTCCGGTTGCATTTGTTCGCTGCTGCCGATTATTCCAGGGTCCATCCGGAGAGGAAACTATGCGTGGAGGCTGCTGACGCACAAGGGCATTCCACGACACAGGCGGTGGCAGTGACCAAGGTTCTGGACGCCGACGACCTCCTCAGGGAGATCATCGTCCGCGTCGGCTTCCCCACCACCCTCGTCCGTGCTGCCCTCGTCTGCAAGCGCTGGCTTGGGCACGCCTCCGACCCCAAGTTCTTAACCCGCTTCCGCAAGCTCCACCCGCCCCGCCTCCTCGGCTACTACATCACCAAGGGGTTGGTTTTAAAACCGCAGCTAGGCTCTCCACGCTTTGTGCCGGTGCTGCCTCAGCCCACAGAGCTCGCCCCTGTTATTCGCCGCTTAGAGACCTACAACTTCGGCACCCACGAGATCATGGACTGCCGGAACGGCAGTGTCTTCACCAAGCGCCACATAGGAACACAATGGACTCATGGAGTACACCACCCATTATGTGCTGCGAAAGGCACGCAGATCGTCCCACCACTACCACTACCACGCGCCCTGAACACCCGCCTGAACGAAGGTCTCCTAAAGTTAAATGTACTCGTCTCCAAAGAAGAAGACAGGGACTTGTCATACTTGTATGTGCTGACAGGATTGTCCATTGCGCGTGTGTATATGCTGCAAGATGGAGTCTGGCGCATGCATACCACGGCCACATGCCTCGATAATCTGCATTTTGGCCAAAAAGCTCTTCTCTTCGACAACAAAATCTATGTGCCGACCACCAGTGGTGACGGCATTATTGTCTTGGATTTGACAGCCTCAAATTTCTCCACCATTCATCTCCCACAAGGAGTGAAGTATCACTATTCAAAGACCATGTTGTCGCTGTCACATGCAGATGATTCTTTAAGTGTATATCTCACCCATGTCGAGGAGTTTCAACTTCGCGTCTGGCTCCACAAGGGGGACAACTGGTTGCTGGTTGATACCATTAGTTTGCTCGAGATGCTTTCTACTTCGGGGATATTAGATCACATGCTTGAGAATGAAGGTATTGCTGATGTGCAGATAAGCCAGGTGGGAGATAATGGTCAGTTTGTATTCCTGCAGATATGTCGATGCATAGTCTACTTGGATATTAAGTGCAGGACAATGTGTAAAGTGTATGAGAGAACGGTAAATAGTCAATTCATCGAATATATCCATCCTTTTACGATGATCTGGCCTCCCACATTCCCTGCCCTCAAGGAAGACCCTGCCAGGTTTGCCTTTTGATGTTTAGAGGACCTGTATAGTGCACTTGATAAGGTTACAAAATGTTGCACCGTGCATCATCCGTCACACTGTCTGTTATAGCTACATAGTGGTGTTAGCTAGCTGCATGATTGATTCCCCAGGTTATTTTGACATTACTAATTAACACTGCGGAGCTCCAGCCACAATGTTGGGCGGGCCAGCCCAATAAAGACCACAATTTTTTTTTCATGAGCCAAGTTTTCTCTGTTTCTTCAGTTATGCCCAGGTCGGCCTTCACTGAGCTCCGCCAGTGCTAATTAACCTACATATGAGAATCATCGCCATAAGATCATTTGAAATCACTTGTGTAGTGATTCCTCTTGGCTCTTTTCAACAATACTAGATAAGCAACGTTCGAGAATGCTTGCAGTAAGATGATTTGAAATCACTTGTACACTCGGGTAATATTAGTATATATTACAAGCTGATTACTTGCGGTCATAGTAGGGACTTTTACATGTGGGCTTAGGTTACTTTTGTTAAAGCTTGGGTTTGCGACAGACAACATGCTTCCTGAACTTGATCAATCTTCTCATGATAGCAACTTCTAGTGGTCCTGAAAATTGACTTGCCTAGCATGGACCTCTTATTCTACTGTATCACTTTTTCTTTTACTTATCAGTGCGAACTAGTCGTGTTATAATGCTGGCCACTGTATTCTCTTGTTTTGAAATATTATGACAATCCCAACAATGGTTGAATTTTGACTTCCTGTTTCTTAAATATAACCATGCTGTAATTTTCTGCTGCCTACCTTTGAACCCTAACCCTGAAGCTATGTATGAGATCATTAATACTTGTAATTTTCTGAATAGTGCTTAGTGGATATCATATCTTTCTCGAATACAAGTTAATCTTATATTACATGCGGGTAAAGCTTGAGCTTATGCATGATCTGTGATTGAGATACATTACATCATAGTGGCTAGTCCAAGTTAACAATGTTCAGTTTGAGTTTGTATTACATTTCTCCGTCTATGATCAGAGTTTGTTTTACTCAAATACAAGCTATAAAATGGAAATACCGTGTGTCTGGGATATGAAGGTTTGTATCTGTACTGCTGCAGTTTTTTATATTGTTGGACCAAATTCATTGTTGGATTCTGAGCATGTGTAACATTTGACTATCGTTGTATTAGCCAGTTGCTTTGCTAGCCTGTTTATATTTTGATGCTTAAAGTGGCAACAACATATCCTGATCCTTCCTCTGTTTTGTCTGAAACAGAAATGCCATGTGAAGATAAAGGAAATTGTTGGATGGTGAGCGACAAGGGTGCCATCAAGGACGATCAGAGAGCTGCAAACTTGTATGTCATTAGTTATGATGCTATGTAACCTGGAGCATGTACTCCTGTCATCCTATGATATATAGGATTACTATCCTTATGGTTACATTAGTGTTTGTGGCCGTTTCAAATTCCCTGAAGAAGACTCCCCGTATAAGCAGCTTGTGTGGCAGTCTTGTGTTTCTACTGCTTTTGCTTGCTTACCATGTATGGTGTTCGCGGAAGCATCTTCATACACCATTGCAAAATCAGTTAGGTGATGCATGACTGGATACCAGCCTGGTGGTTCTTTTGCTTCATTGTTTGTATACCCTTGCATGGTAAATGCATCAGCAAGTTGCTGCGTTGATGAAGGAAACTGCAGGTGGGGTAGTAAATTTTAAGAATACTAGGAAACATATTAATATATGCATAATGCATCTAGCGGTAGAGTAAATCGAAAACCGTGAGTTGAATTCAGTTAAATACTGCTGTGATTTTTTAAGCTGACAGTGGTGAACAGAAGGAAAATAATGAAGTGCCATTTATTTAGAGATTCAGTTAAATACTGCTTGATGGAAGGTTTGCTATTCAGAAATTCAGAAAATATGTGCTGATGGTTTGCAGAGATGTGAGCTATGTTTTCTTTGTAGCTCATATAGTCATATTGGTGCTCAAGCTCATGCTGTTCAGCTATGTTCACTCTGTCCATTCAGGTGGTGCTCATCGCTGGTGTGCTGCGCGTCAGCCAACAATACAGACGAGACAATGGACAGGGCAGGCCAACTCGCATACACCACTTGTGTGGAGCATAGGCTGCCTTTGTAAGGCTTTCCTCCATCCTTTTATCCAAGGGCAATGAGCTAACTTGATGATCATTTCACTACTATTTTAAATTTGTTTCTGTAAGCGAGATAGAAAACATTAGCCTTTCCACAACTCAACCAATCTAATAGAACAAGGCACATTGACATGACAACCACACTGCTCATGACTCATGAGCTTGTTCCCTGACGGTCAAATGTCCAATTCACAATTAAACCAGTGATCCATTTTTTTTGAAATAAAGGGCTTTGCGCCCCCGATTTCATTAAAAATGAAACCAGCGTTTGGTAGTATACCAGTGATCCATAATTGAGAGGTTTGTATTATTAATCATGTATTGAAGTCATGTGGAGCAACATAGTTTGACACAAACTCTCTTCCATTATCGCTCTCAAGGATGCAGATCAGTGACCTGCTTCAGCCTACAGGACAGAAACTATCTGCTAGAATGTGACAGAGTTTGACACAGATTCACTGAATCTATCACTCTCGAGAACAAATACTGATGAGAAACAAGTTTCAGGATACAGAACAGGACGCAATACAACGCGATCAAGCGACGAGTGGTCTGTCTCATCGGGGAAGCAGCAGCAGAAGGAAGAAAGGGGAACACAAACCCTAGCTAGGGCTGGCGAAAGCTGGAGGGGAACAGCGAGGCGGCCGTCGGGGTCGGTGCCGCCGCGCCGTTGGACGTCGGTGGAGCGGCGGAGGAGAGCTCGCGGACGAGGGCGGCGAGGGCCTCCGGGTTGGCACCGCGGTCGCAGAGCGCCATGAGGAGCGAGAGGGTGTGGCGGTCGAGGCCGGTGTCCAGGATCTGGGACATCTGGAACGCCAGCTCCAGCGACTCCTTCGCCTGCCTCGCCGCAACCCCCGCCGGCGCCTCCGGTCCCATCTCGCTTCCCTTCCGGTGGTCTCTTTGGTAGGAGGAGGAGTAGCTCCGGTTCAGGCGCTGTTGGTGGAAGCGGAGCACGACGGCTGATGGAAGCCTGGTTTGAGTAAGAAAATGGAAAGGGATGGCCCACATGGCAGTGAGCACTCGGTAGCTCACGGGAGCTTTCTCGTTTGAACTGACAGATCGCTCATTTGTTCATTTTTAAAAAATTACAGTCTGGTCAAATTTCTGGATCAACACCCAAACCATCATCCATCGACCCCATCTCTGGAGTAGGTACTAAAGATTGCAGTTATTTTGGGATACGCATGAATTTCTGAGCCTTTTGTTGTATTTTTGTACTCAAAAACCTTCTTTTGTAATAATTGACATGGATGATTCTACTTCATCGGTTTCACTGAAAATTGATATAGTTATTGGGGCGCTCTTAATAAAGTAATCTCACATGTATTTGTTGGTATTGTTCTCGTGATTTTCCGGTGCGACTCACCTACACCACGATTTTCTAACAAGCTAGGACTCCGAGGGCATATGGGTAGCTAGACAGAAACAGGAAAAACTGGTTTGCAAGAATTAAGTAGTGATGTGACATGAAAACATCGTGTGAGAGGCTATTAATTCTTGTCATAGGCTTATTAATAACCCTGCCATAGGCATGTGACGAACCCTGCCATAGTGAAAACATCGTGCATAGCCACGTCTAGACTCAATCTGTCGGTTATTAATAACCCTGCCATAGGCATGTGACGAATACACATTTTGCAAGGGTGTGCACACAAAGCCTGTATATAACTTAGACGTTATCTATGAAAACGTAAGACTCTTGCCCAGTTTAAAAAAATATAGGTTCCAAGGCAAGCCTCTTGCCTGGTTTCAAAAAATATAGGTTCCAAACACAACAACTGACTATGCTTGTGTTTTCTACACTTAATTTTGTTCGTGAGCTCGTCATAGAAAAAAATCAAAAAGTTAATGGTGGCTTGTTTAGGGCTCTTTTGTTTGGGCTTATTTTGGCTTTGGCTTTAAGACAGAAAAGCACCTAAATAGGTGTTTTTTTGGCTTTTGGATTTTGGAAGCCAAAAACAATGATCCAAATCTTTTGGCTTCCGAAATCCAAAAGCCAAAAAAGCACCTATTTAGGTGCTTTTCTGGCTTAAAGCCAAAGCCAAAAAACCAAAATAAGCCCAAACAAAATGGCTTTTAGTCGGTTTGATTCTTTCATCGTTGAAGTTCCAACATACCCGACCATGGCTAAAATATCATTCCATGAAAATGGACTATGAATGTAGTTAGGAACTCAAGATTCGGATTGAGCGGTACTGGGAACATATCCTCGAGCCGAAGGAAAAAACTCAAGTGTTTGTGATTGGGGCGATAGTACTTCCACACAGTGACGTTGTTTTTATGTGTATGTGCCACATAGGGCTAAAACTAAAGCAACAACTGGTTAGGCAAATCACACGGCTTCAACTTGAACTTTAGCCTCGTTTGAGGTAGTAGAGAGGAGAGAGATAGAATGATGAATGTACCAATTGGTTTTAGGACCTATGCATAGATAGAACTATAATTTGTAGTTTGTAAATGACATAAAATATAATATGGGCACAGCAAAATGAAAAACCAAAAGGTGCGATCTAAGAGTTCTCACACGTAGTGGATTTGATCTATGGATACAACAAAACAAGAAACAATATGGTTCTCACGTGTGTCTATAGTTTCACATCACATTCCATTAGTTGAGCAACATATGACAACGAATACGGGTCGATTTGCATGATCTGTTCTACGGTTCCCCGTATCCGAGTTATACGGGTCGGAATTTTACGGTAATGCTCTAGTGACGCCTTTCCCTCTCCCGGCCCTCTTCCTCCGCCTGCGGTTCACGCACGCCGCCGTCGCCGTCTCGCCGGACTCCACCCCAACCCCCAGGACCCTACCCGTCCCATGGCCACCTCAATTCCACGCGAAGCTCCTAATGTCCCTGGCCGACCTCCGGTACGACTAGCCGCGGGGCCGCAACCTGCACGTCATCTGCTACTACCAGCTCGCGGCCGACGCGCCCTACTACGATTCCGAGTGGAACAACGACACCTCCTTGTTCTACACCCCGGCGCGCGGTGCCTATCGCTAAGTCGAGGTCGGCGTCGGCATCGTCCGTCCTGACTGGCTCGCCCCTGGCGGCGGATTCGACGTCTAGAATTTGACTGCCACGTGTATTATCCTGGCCCATGATAAATACTCCAGAACACACGAGTCGCCGTTCGGCAGGCCGGTCTTGACGGGCTCAGCCCGAGAAAAACACCGCGATACCCGTCGAGACCCGTCGGGTCGACGTGTATCCAAGAGGCTAGCACCACCTCGCGTTTTGGCGTTGGCGGCGGACAACGCCCGCGCCAGCAACGCCCGATTTGTTCGCGTGCGACGCCGGCGGCTCCTCCATCTCCCAGCCAGCCAGCCGGAAGGAACGACGAGCCCTTTTCATCCTGATGAGCCCCGTACTTCATTATCGAACGCGGCCGCCGGCCGCCGGCGCCAAGCTCCTTCCGCCGTCCCTCTTCTTCGGCAAACCTGTAATTTTTTCCTGTAAGTCCTTTTGCAATCTCGCACTCTCATCTCCCATGTACTGCTAGATGCCGACTGTTAGCTGAGAGTGGCGTGAGATCCAGTTCTTCACATGTCTCTTCTGAGATCCAGTTATTGGTTATGTTCAGTTCTTGCCTTCTTGGTTACCTCCGTGAGGTGCAGCACTTGTTTCATTTGCTACTTAGACTAGCGCTAGAGCTTGAACTTCCTAGGCTCCTTTTTGCTGCGATTGCCCCTGGAAGGATAGATACGTTATTTTGTGCAATGATTCACCGCCAATTCAGGAACAACTTGTCACGGTAGTTGAACAATTTAGGCTTGCTTCAGGATTTGTAATCAGTTAAACATAATGTATCGTCTCTCCTTGTGTGAGGCTTGCTTTGTTGAGCAATAACCAAAGATAGGTCTCCATCATGTTTAAAATGCAAAAATTCTTCTCTTATCTAATTCTTGCAATCATTTATTTAGTGTCATGAATCATTTATTAGTTCTTGCATATCACTTGCTCTGTTTCTCTCCACTGGTTTAACATGCTGTCTAAAATGCATGTCTACATTGTGCCAGGTTCCTCTCATACAAGGTTTCAAGTTCCTGATCTTGGTCCGGCAACCTTGTTTCGGTGATTCGTTCCTGCGGCGATGCGTGAGATGATTTGTTCCTGAGACGGTGCGATAAACCTGATGTTGTTCTTGTGATAAACCTGAGGTATATAGGACCATTGAAACCTGCATGAGCTGTTGTTGCACGTTTTTGTTCCTATAATGCTGTGTCAGATCTTGTTCCTCTGATTTGTTCCAGCGATGACGTGAGAGATGATTTGATGAATTTTTTTATCGATGTTATTCCTGTGATAAACCTGGAATAATAGATGACTGTTAAAACTGTACTCACATGCTGCGAAAGTTTTTATTGATGATCTCGAATCAGAAGTATTGTTGAAATTGTGCTCGCGCGTTGCAATTATGTGTCATGTGAAAAAAAGATGAGATTTTATTGTTAAAACACTCCTTTGCAAAACCTGCGTACCAAACAACATGAAATGGTGGGGGGTTTTGCTGAACAAGGGGATTGGGAGGGTTTGGGGTGTTTTGGGTGTGAAGAGTGTTTTCACCCAAAACACTAGGTAATATACACAGAAAAACACTCCAAAACACTGTTGCCAAACAAGGCCTAAAGAAACAACTAATGGTTATGTTTATTCATACGTGTTTGAAACATTGGCAAATCCGTGAGGAGATGAGGAGGCTTCTCTTGTCGCTCAACTGGACTTACAGTACGTTGAAGCCATCCTTGATCTTCAAGGCAACCCGGTGGGAGTAGATTTTTACAAAAAAGGAATCAGCAAAACTGTCTAAATAAACGTGTGTTACAAGATGTTTAAAATATAAACACCAGCATCGTGCAAACAACATGTATCGTGAAGTTACAGAAAAACGCAGAGCAGCAGGCTCGGCCTTATCCCCTCACGCCACTGTTGAAGAGCGAAAGGCGATTTTTGGGCTCTCACCGCCGATCCACTGCGTGCTCGCCGCCGAGCCGTGGGATTCCCCTTCTCCGCCGGCCGCTTCGGCGGCGGGAGGGTGGGGATCCCCGGTTCCGGCCTGTACATATAGTAGGATAGGGTGGTGTTCCTGTCGGCGGCGTCCAGGAGGAGGTGGAGCTGGTGGCGGGAGGTTTGGTGTCGGCGCGGCCTTCTCCGGCGGTGGAGTTCTTCGGGGCTTCTCGCCGTCGTGCGCGACTTGCAGGAGCTCGAAGCCCGGCGTGGTGTTCGAGATCTTCTGTCTTCCATCAGATCTGCGGTGGCGGCAGTTCTGGTGGTGGAAACTCAGGGCCAGGCGATGGTGGTGGCTTCTTCCTGCGCTGAAGCTGAGGATGGCTGCGGCAAGGTGGTGTGGCTGGTGGAGAAGGGTGCTCGCCGTGCTCTTTTACCGGCACAAGTTCCGTCGCCGCACGGCGGACGGGTTCTGCGGCGGTCTTCTTTGAAGAAAGTACCCTCGGGCTGTGGCTAGCTGGAGGACGGCGGTCTTCGTCTTCGTCGCCGGTGGTGCTGTCGCTGCTCGCTGGAGCTCTGTTTCCCCTACATATTTGTACTATGTCTTTGTACTTCGTACGTTGTATGTTGTACTGTGTTAATTATACGTGGGCTTTTCAAAAAAAAAACATGTATCGTGAAGTTCAACAGAGCTCCTAGTCCTAGCATTACCTCTGCCAGATATGTTTGGCTTAGACTCGACGAGGCTCCTATGTTTTACAAGGTTGCATTTTTTTTTTTTGCACCAGATGAAAACATAAAGAAGATCCATAGCCGTACCAAAAGCACAAGATGGCATATAGAGCAAGCAAGCGTCTATTACTAACAAGTAACAACAAATCGTGCGTAATCTGATCCTACCTACGGCACGCTAAATCCTGAAATGCGCCTGAAGTGCAGCACCCGATAGTTTGTCGACCAACGTATCAGAGCTCTTGTACGTACGGCTGTTCCAAGAAAGATTAGCGTAGAATCCACCGCGTATGATTGAAGCAAACGAGGTGGTGCAAAGGCATGGCATGACCGTTCTTGTTGCCCGGCCTGAAAATCTGAATAGAATGAATGCCCAAACCCCAAAACGCTATTCTGTGCCTCAACTTCCCTTGTAATAATACCATATCTGCAGCACTGAGACCTCACAGTGCAAGGAGTTCCGACTCCTTTTCTTCTACCGATGATTCAGCGGTGGAATGGGCTGATCCATTCTCAAGCTGGGGCTCCCGATTGTATATTTTTGATCCAGGAGAGGGCAAACGGGAGTCCGTCATGTGGACAAAACCAGGGATGGCCGCTCCATTTGACGAGTCTATGGCTGCTTGCAGCTTTTTCAACTGTGACTTCAGGCATATGATTCGCCCCTTGTTCCACTTTGGATAATGGAACGATGATGACAGTGTGTCGTTAAGAAAGGAGTACAACTTTTGCGATTGGCAGTCCTCTTGTAATCGTGCTTTTCTCCATTTTCCCCTCCTGCAGTCAGAAAACAGTCAGGCCAAAGTAGAACAAGAGATAAATGTCGCCCCAAATATGTTCAGTATTTTCTGGATGATGCAAAGTTTAATCATGGGTGTAATGATTCTTAGGAAGGGATTTTTCTGTGCAGAAATGTTATAGTCTACTTCAGCAGCTGAAAATCAATTTCTAATTTTGTGAACTTCCCATCCAGACGTGCTTCTATCCTGTGGATATATGTTTATGCTTCGTTTTTTTCCACCCAATATTTTTTTCCGTGAATCCTTCTGCAACCCTCCAATTAAGTTGAAGGAGCACGGCAGCAGTTTATAAAAATCCGAGGAAAATGGCAGGAGCACTGCCTGTTTATTAAGAAAAAGCATGGCTACAACAGCTTAAGATCAACTTCCTTTTTATTAGCACATCAATATAAATAAACTACTTTCAGAGCAATCAGAGAATAAAGATACAATAATATAGGAACAGAACACAATAATAGGAAGGAACATATTCAGACTGAGGTAGAAAGCTTACAATACAACAACAGAGGCTAGTTGGGGAAGATCTTTCTCTGCTTTTAGTCTTGTGTAAAGTTTATTCAGCCATACCGACACAGCCACTAATGCTCCACCAACCGACATCCTGAAATGTAAACAAACTTAGTAAAGACCGACATCTATAAACTAGATCAAGTTACTGAAAAGACCGCAAATAGGAAATAATATTACCTATGTACATCAAGAGACCAGACCAGCTTGGTGTCGCGGGATAATTCAGGGAAGAGTCCATAATTTACTGCATGTTCTAGAACTCTTTCAGCCCGAGCCTTTTGTCCGAACCACCAAAGCACGTCAAGGAGAGCATTAAAAAACCGTAAACTGTAGTCACATCCTTCCAAGTTACTGCTGTCAAGGACGTTTTCGACCATTTGCCAATTGGAGCTATCATCGTACACTCATTTAATCATGGAGGCAATCACTTGATGTGTATTACTATCACGGTATGATTTCATTTCTTCCAGCAGATCATAAGCATCAGCCCACCTGAAACACAAATTGAGTACAGACCAGTTCTATCACATAAGGATTAAAAAAATTGAATGCAAAAAAGAAGATAAATCTCAGGTCACTTCTAAGTTCCAATTAACACAAGTATGCTTTGCATCAAATCATTTTACTTCTGCATATGTGTTATGTCAACGTTGCCTGTAATGCAGGTTATACCTAGTTCAATGGGCCCAAACGATTTGGAGTAAGATAAATACCAGAAATAGCAGAGAAAACGAAAACGAATTCCAGCCCACGTCATTCTGGAAACTCAAGGGCATGACCATAGTTAAAACATGTGATTTCTAGAAGTTAAACCAAGAAATTAAGTGATTATATAACTTCTGGAAAAGAAAGTAGGACTCCAAAACCCAAGCTACAAATATCATAGTGAAAATTTGCATGCATATGCCATATCATATTAACTGAAAAAACAGAGGAGCAACCGATGGTTGTTTTGAGGCAGCCAGTTGATGATCAATTTTGTGAGTTGTGTTCCCATTGCTAGTTCAAACATTGATTAGCCATCTTAGATGAAGACGATTGGAAAAAAAAATCAAGGTCGAAAGTTTTAAAATCTTATTTTTCCATTGTCCAGTGAGCAGCCTGCTTGTTTAGAGGCAATGAGTTGATGGTCAGCTTTGTGATTATCTAAATGAAGATCCAAAGCTTGTATATGTTTTTAACATTGCCAAGCTAGGTAGTCTGATTAGGAAAATTGTAAACATGATTGGTACAATTTGTCAGCTCGGCGCTTCCATTTGAACATGAATAGTCATTAAGAGGAGCACACAAGTTTGATACTATAAAGGGATATAGTTGAGTTCGACCAATACCTGTCGTTCCTAGCATATAGCGACAACATCATGCAATAAGCAATAATGCTAGACACAGTCATATCAGATTTGATCTCTTCAAACTGCTCTTTGCTCTCATCTATAACCCCCGCTATGCAGTAGGCATTGAGTACCCCCTCAAAGAGCGTTCATCAGGATTAAACCTGGACTTGCGCATCTCCATGTATGCCTTCACCGCGTCATCTAATTGTGAACCCTGGCAGTACGCTTCGATGAGGGCATCAAATGAATCTTTGTTCTTCTGAATGCCAGCGCTGTTGGTCATCCGAGAAAAGATAGCCTCTGCCTCCTGGAAGAGCCCACCTTTGGCAAACACATTTGCAAGAGAATTGTAGGTCTCTATCGTTGGCAAGCTACCAATTTCAGTCATCGTGTTGAATGCAACATAAGCCTCCTGAATACAAAATCACATAATATATTCAGCATAAATGACAGTCACATTTACAGACATAACAAACCTTGCTAACTGGGCTCCCAACATAAGTTTCATAAGGACCTTCTTTTGCGGCAATCTCAGCAGAAGCTTTCAAAGCGTGATAATAGATTGTCTCAAAGATATCCTTGTTTAACTGCTGGGCCTGAGAAACAATTCCAAAATAATGTGTATCAGAGAAGTACAAAATGAAATAGCCCCACTTTTGTTAGCTTTGGGATGTACCTCGGGTGATTCGAATGGCATGCCAAGTAAAATGAAAGTGTCTGCTAACCCTTGAACCCCTATTCCAATTGGCCTGTGCCTCATATTTGACCTCCTTGCTGTGTCAACAGGGTAATAATTAACATCAATTATTTTGTTGAGATTCCATGTAACAAGTGAAGTAATCTGTGATATAGCAAACAATTTGTTAGTGGCATTCAGAATAATGGGACAGAAGCATACACTGTAAAGATGAGCCAAGCAAACCTCAGCTAATTTATCAAAGTCGAAGTATCTGTTTTTCGATCCAATGCTACCAACAAGCTTAGCTGGATGTGACTCTATAGGAACACCCTGAAAAATCAAAGCATACGGTGACATGTTATACACGCAAGCTACTGGATTACACCAACTGACCAATGAATTCAGTAGGCATCAACACATACCTTTTCCCTAACAAAACGTGGTAAAGCAATTGACGCAAGATTGCAAACAGCAGTTTCAGTGGGACTTGTGTACTCAATTATCTCCGTACACAAGTTGGAAGACTTGATTGTGCCCAGATTCTGCTGATTACTTTTCCTATTGCAAGAGTCCTGCACATCGTTAAGTATTTTTAAAGAAAATTCACTGTATCTTTCAGTAAAAGAAGGCATGTGTTAATAGAATTGCAAAATTAAGGGCAAGCCAGTCTCCTGATGAACTATATTACCTTATAAAGCATATATGGTGTTCCGGTTTCTATCTGTGCCTTCAAGATGTCAAACCAGAGAGACTGTGCTGACACAATTTTCTTCGCCTTACCCTGAAATTGTGTAGCTAGGTTATTAAATATTCTTCTGTTACTAACAGAAATATGTGTATCCAGCACTCAACTTACTTCTCTTTCATATTTCTTGTATAGATTCTTGAACTCATCTCCCCAGCAATCAGCCAAACCTGGTGCTTCGCTGGGACAAAATAACGACCACTGCTCGTTACTTTGCACCCTTTCCATGAATAAATCAGGAATCCAGAGAGCATAGAAAAGATCCCTGGCACGATTCTCCTCCTGTAAATTGCACATGATGAGACTAAAATGGGATGGTATAAGGTGATAGCATATTCTTACAGCTTAGTAGTGGTGATCAGATGCCAAAAGGTAAATCCAAGCTAGTAATTAGTTTCTAGTATCTCTACCCAAAAGTGGGCTGTGTAGTATTCCAGAGTGTTTACCTTTCCATGGTTCTTTCTTAGATCAAGGAACTAAAAAATATCAGCAGGCCAAGGCTCCAAGTATATAGCAAATGCACCTGTAACCTTAGGTTCCATTCCAAGATACATGAGACTTAAGGAAAATATCATTTAGCTTGGCCTGAAGCCAATTAGAGATAAAACCTACTACATGTTGTTACTTTTTTTTGACAGTTACAATTTGTTACTTAATTTCAACTGTAAGCCCTATATATGAAGAGGACCCTGAGGAATTAACAGAGCAAGAAAATTGAAAAAAAAAACTCGTCCTCCTGGGCGAGAGCCCCTCCCCTACCTAACCTCCCTAAGAACCTACTACAAAACAGAAACCATTTTTCTTATTATTATTATTTAGCCAAAGAAATGCAGCTAATAGATTCAAGTAGCAAACCTTGCCCATCATCACAAGATTGGCATTATTCCCTGTGTGCTGGATTTGCAGCTCAAGAAGATCCACCCTAGAACTGTCTGCAAAGCGTATACATAGTAAGATCATTACAGATCAAAATAATAAGCAATAAGCACATGAATGGTTAAAATAATCAAATTTTCATACATAATCAAGTGGGAGCAAAAATAATAATTCATGACTTGGAAAATAAATTACCTTGCTGTTGACATGATTTCAGTGGACATAACTGCAGGATAATCATACATATGGCTGATCCCGCCTATGCCTCAGGACTTTCTGATTTAAGACAGAAAAGGTCAGTACATCTGGTTTTATTCCCCTATCTACCATTTCTTGAAAAAGATTTTCCGCCTTAGCTATTTCTCCCTGGCTGCAATATCCATTTATAAGAGCCGTGTATGCATAAAGATCAGGAGCCAGTCCTTTCTGCAACATTTCATCAAACAGTCCCCGGGCTTCCTCTAAATAATCTGCTTTGCACTGCCCATCAATCAATACAGTGTAACAGGGTACATCAGGTTCGATTTCCATTTCTTTCATAGAGCTGAGCAACCGGTTCTGCTTTGCTCTAAGAAGAAAGCTCCTTCTCTCCTTACTAATGCCCTGCCAGCATCTCTGCAGGTCCTCTTTTAGGTGACCATCCAGTAGCACTGTATATGAAACTACATCAGGCTTGATACCTAAACTTGTCATCTGAACAAATAATGTGTAAGCTTCTTGCAACTGACCAACCTTGCAGTAACCATTCATTAGTACAGTGTATACAATAACATCAGCAGAAATTCCTCGGTGAACCATATCATGGAACCATCGACGAGCGTTGTCCATATCTCCTTTATGACAATAGGTTGATATGAGCTTGCTATATGAAATTAGATCAGGAACAACATCCTTTTCTAACATGATGCTGCATACAGTTGCAGCTCCCTGGGCATTTCCATCCCTACAAAGATCATTTATCAACTTCGAACGTGAGAAACGATCCACAAGTTTTCCTTGCTTAGCAACCCTAAGAAAAAGCACGTAAGCATGATCAGTCCAGCCAGAATTTAAATATCCACAAACCATTGAGCTGTACAATACTTCAATGCGATCAATTCCTCTCTCTTCAACTATATTAAATAACACCTCTGCTTCACTAAGGTTGCCTCTTCTACAAAACCCCTCAATCGATATACCATAAGTAAGTGAATTAGGCTCTAACCCTTGATCCTGCATATGGTCTAGAAGGTCAAACACCTCCGTGACAAGACCACTCTTGCAAAATCCACTGGCCAAAATGTTATATGTAACCACATCTGGCTTTACATTGTCCTTCAGCATTTCTTCAAACACTTGCTGTGCATTTGATATGTCTCCCTTTAAACAATAACCCTTGATCAGGCATGTATAGTGGATTCTGTCAGGTGCCACACCCACACTCTTCATTTCTCCCAGTAGCTTAACCGCCTCATCCATGTTCCCAAGCTTGGAATAAGCATCCATAGCAATGTTATACAGAACTCCATCTAGACGGAGTCCTGAATCTCTAAATTTCTGGAAATGCTCTGTAACATGAGATGCCATGCCTCCCTTCGTAAAGCATTGGAGAAGATAACTCACGATGTGGCAGTTTGCTTCGAGACCATGGGATACCATTGCTTGATAATGATCCAACACCTTAAGTATGTTGCCAGCTTTGCAGTAACTCCGGATGAGATAGCTATAACCATATATATCCGGGGTGAATCCTAGTCTGGTCTTGTTCTCCAAGAGCTTTTCAACCTCGTCCAGTCTCATTTCCTTGCATAGTGCATCCATTACCTTGTTATACGCCATGGCCTCAACTTGAACCCCCTCCCTGACGATCTCTTGCAGAATAGCATAAGCTAAATCAATCTTTCCGCAGTCACAAAGACTAGTTATAAATGATGAGTATCCATGTATATCTGGTGTCACACCCATTTCAATCATCTCAACCCACACTTCGAATGCCTTGTCTGCCTTCTTTTCTTCAAAAAGAGCCTAGTGATAATGCCCAATGCATGAGCATCCAAAGTCAACCGAAATAACTTCATTTGCTCATAAGCTGATAAAACAATCTCCGAGTCACCACTCTCAGCCACAAATTTGAGAAGTACGTTGCAAGCCCAAATTGTCGGGGTAACTCCAAGCTTACAAAGCTCACCAAACAACACTATCGTGTCCTGTGCATCGTGCAAGTGATGTACGCCGCGATTAAGCAATTAGTCGCAGACAAGAGCAGATACGAATCAGTGCATGTTCTCCTAAGATGATCCATGAGCGGCAGGATTTCAGGACCGCCTCCATTGGTCATCGGCGAGACGATCTCGCGGAACAAGGAAAACAGCATCCTCCCCTGGCCAGAATGGGACAGAATGACGATGATCTCCGCGTAGGTAGACAAGTCGTGGATAAAGCCGATGCTCTCGGTGTCCTTAAAGTAGGCGAATGCAACATCAGGCCTTCTCTTGAGGTACTGAAGATTCTCGACGACTCGGGCAGGGCTCAGGCCACGGCTTCTTCTCTGGAAAGTTTCACTAGGAGCAGAGCTGGGCGTCTCGTCGGCGTCGTCGCTACCACTGGAGGTGCCGCTGGAGGTGTAGTCGGCCGGATGCGCTGAAGCAGCGAGCGCGGAAAAGCGGCGGAGAGGGGACGGTTCAGTGGCTGAAGCTCTGACGTGTCTGCACCATTTGCGCTGCTGCAGCCGCCGCAGGAGCATGGTAGCAGTGGCGGATCAATGGGGGTGCCAAGCCTAAAAAATTCGGTTCAAAATGCAGCATAAATTCGTCCTTAATGTGTTATACCAAAATAATACCAAATTACATAAAGATCTAATAAGATCTTATGCCAATAAAACATACCAAAAACAACCACAATTACCAACCTTACACTACTCTTCGTGTTCTTGCTGCCATGAATTCAGTTACTGCTAGTCTGCTAGTACCTGTCGATGTTGCAGTTGGTCTGACTCTGACGGAGATGAATCAGCTCGCTAGCTCGATTGGTCACGGGACGCGGATGATGGACGGACCGCCGGTCGCCTGCCCGCCCGGCGCCCGCGCACCCGCCCGGCCGCGCCGTCACCGGTCGCCGGCTCGCCGCGGCGTCGCGCACTAGGTCGCCACTCGCCGGCTATCTCCGCTGCGGCGCTGCTCTCTGGGAGCTTGAAGCTTGGTCCGCCGCCGGCAGCTGCAGCCTCCCGCCGTCGATTTAGGTCGAGCCCCGCCGCCGCTAAGTTCTGATTTTGCGTGACGAGTACTCGAGTTTGCTCAGGTTTGATTTTTTTTTTTTGGTCGAGTGGACGCTGGGATGGACGGAACAAACGATGCGAGAGGAATACGATGTAAATGGGCTGAGAGAATTAGATGGGCTGCGAGAAATAGATGGGACTCTGAAGTTTTGACCACACATGTTTATTAATTTCGTCTTTTTTCATTACGTATACATGTACAATTAGTCTGAATACTACTAGTTAAAAAAATCTGCATTTTTGGAGGGGGTGCCATGGCACCCCACTGGATCCGCCACTGCATGGGAGATACGATTTACAGGGGCGGATACAGCAGATGGGGAGTGGAATTCAGCTAATCGCCAGATGGAAGCAGCCCCATACCTCAAGACTCGCTGGCCAGAGACGGCGGACGGGGTGGAGACAGAAAGAACACGCGCGATGTCCGTGGAGGAAGAACGGGGACGGCGCTACGGCGGCGCGCGTGAAAGGCAGGGCGGGCGGGAGTATTTCGGTGGTGTGTGTGGAAGGGGGGGTGGGGGTGGGATTGAGGCGCCGCGGCGAAGCCAAGGCACGGCACGGCGGCACGCAGCTGTAGGGGGGACAGTGGCGGACTAGGGCTTAGAATTTTTTTTCTTTGAACGGTTAGAAGAGATTTATGTGAGCGCTAAATACTGCCCAGGAGAAAACTAGTCCTTTCTCAAAAAAAAAAATTGAGGGGCCTTTTGATCAAAGTTCAGTGCCTACTCGTTTATCCATTCTCCATTTTCCATGCAACCATCGTTTTATTACTAAAATAGACTAATGACAATAAAACTAGAGCACAACCTTGCAAACATAGTACATGAAAGTCAGTTCATTTGCAAAGTGTGAAAAAAAACACATATAACTCACTCGACTTGTTTCGGAGCAAACACCTTTAAAAAGGAGGCGCACACTTGCGCATACATTGTTGTGTCCGACCTGACAAGTCAGAGCAAACAATTTTATTCGTGCTACCAGACAGTTCAGTCGATTTTCCGTCATTTTTTAATTAACTATCGTCAATTACTTGATTGTTGGCATCTTTTTTTGTCCTTTAGCTAGCTAGATACCAAAACTTTTAGATGATGTGCACCCGTGGGCACGGCCGAATTTCGACACCCCACGAGTGCTTTTGCTATTAGAACAGAGAGGGTGGTGAAGGGAGACTGCATGTCTTAGAAATGAGGGAGAAGGGGAGAAACGCCGCCGCCACCGGATTCTGCCACCACGACCTCCAACTCCCCCGCCGGTGGCACATGCCGAAGAGCTAAACATCGACACCGCTGTGCCACCCCGCCCTGTCCAATGCCCATCCTCCATCAGTCCGTCCAACCCCTCCCTCTAAGCCCCGCCTCATTCTTTTCCATACCGACGACCCAATACCCGAAACCCTAAGTCTGATGTCTGCGACCCGTGTGCCCCATGTCGGACTGCATGAGCAATTGGGACTCACTGTGCCCACAGTCACCCGTGTAGTAGCTTTTTAAAACAAATAATATAGGATATAAAGTTAGTTAGCTTGTTGATACGCGGAAATCCATTTAGTCTCACGGATGAAAAAACACATTTCATAATGTAAAGAAAAGTAAAAAACAGGTGTTTATCTTTGACATTTTATGTTGGCATATAAGTTTCGCCAAAAAAGACATTTTTTGCCATGTGCAAAAAGATAAAATATTGCCTCGTAGAAAGTAATTTTGGAACATCAAATTTGTCTTTTTTATAGATAGCGGAATTTTTTTTCGTGAAACTTTGTAGGCCAACCTAAAATGTATAGAGGTACACCCGCAGTTTATTGCTAAAAAAATTGTATTTAAAATGCATTTCCCATAATGTAACTAGATGCTCCTATGAGCTCGTATCACTTGATACGCACGTAGCATATGTGGGTTTTAAGCGCAGTTTGCGTCGTGTTTGGGAGAGTGTTTATGCCTTGCTTTTGGTTGGAGGAGATCAACGGTGTGTGGGGCTAGGCCCAGGCCATTTTCGATGGATCAGATATTAGAGGGTCAATGACCATTTAGTTCTAGAAAAAGCACTGACCTCTCTTTCTTCGCCTGCTCGACCTCCGCTTTCCCGCCCAACCCCCCCCCCCCCCCCCCCCTGGGCGGCGGGAAGATGGAATAGGTGGTTGGCCCCTGTTTGTAAGGGCATCTCCAGCCGTCCCCCCAGCGCCCCCCCGGGGCCGATTTTAGCGCTGTTTTGCCCTGGGAGCGCCGTTTTTCGCCCAGTCGGCCCCCCCAGGAGCCCAAATAGCGTCGGATCGGTGGAAATTAGCGTCGGTGCTCCCAGGCCAAACCTAGCCCACCGGGTTCGCCCTGGGGGTAAAAACGCGCGTGGGCCAGCGCTGTCGGCGTGATAGCACATATCCCACCCCCGCGCCGCTTTCTTTTCCCCATCCCTCGCGTCGCCGCGATGTCGCCGCCGACACCACCCCTCCCCTCCGCCGCATACAACTAGCTAGGAAGCCACCTTCTCGTCCAATCCTCCGCCGCCGGCCGCCCCTCCTCCCTCCGCCGTCATCTCGCCACAAAGAAGACTCTCGGGAAGGCTCGGCCCCACCTTGCCTACTAGGTGTTCGGCGATTTGTCCGCCCAGCCATGGACTCCGACGACGAGGATCTGCTCGCCGAACTGCTCGACGAGGAAGCCCAGGCCGACATCGACGATGAAGAGCACCTGATCGTCCTCGCCTGCCTTGCCGGCCTGCTCGACAAGGCGAAGCCGCGGCGTGGTGGCTCAAATCCCGGTCGCCGCAAGAGCAAGCCGAGGCAGCGCTACGAAGGCTACTGCATCCTCTACTCCGACTACTTCGCCGAGCACCCCACGCAGGACGAGGCTGTGTTCCGGCACCGCTTCAGGATGAAACGACAACTCTTCCTCGACATCATGCATGCCATCCGAGAGTTCGACACCTACTTCAAGCTGAAGACGGATTGCACTGGCATGGTAGGTTTTACCTCAATTCAGAAGTACACGGTGGCGATGAGATTGCTTGCGTACGGTGCTCCCGCTGACGCTCAGGATGACTATCTACGCATGTCCGAGTCTTGCGCCATTGAATGCTTGAACAGGTACTGCAGGGCAGTGGTGGCAGTGTTTGGGCCAAAATACTTGCGATCACCCAATGCGGATGACACTGCCCGGATCCTGACCACCAATGAAGCAAGAGGCTTCCCAGAGATTCTTGGAAGCATCGACTGCATGCATTGGCAATGGAAGAACTATCCATTTGAATGGCAGGGCATGTACAAGGGGCACAAAGGAGCTTGCAGTGTCATTCTTGAGGTTGTGGCTACACAAGATCTATGGATTTGGCATGCCTTCTTTGGAATGCCAGGAACACACAACGATATCAATGTTCTCCAGTGCTCAAATGTGTTTAGCAGCCTTGTTGAGGGTCATGCTCCCCCGGTGAACTATGAGATCAATGGGCACCAGTACACCAAGGGCTACTATCTTGCAGATGGCATCTACCCAAAGTGGTCAACATTTGTGGAGAGTATCTCCAACCCTGTGCCAGGAAGTGCGAAAGCTTGGGTTTCCTAGTGCCAGGAGGCTTGCAGGAAGGATGTTGAGCGGGCATTTGGTGCGCTGCAGTCTCGATTCGCTGTTGTCCGGTACCCAGCTCTGACTTGGTCCAAGGCCAACATGTCTGAGGTGATGAACTGTTGTGTGATCTTGCACAACATGATCATTGAGAGCGAGCGGGATGATCCGGTGGCTGACATTGAGTACTACTGGCAGGGTCCTCTTGCAGATGTTGATCACCAGGTGCCGGCAACATGGGCAAACTTCATGACTATGCGACAGGAGATTCGAGACTCCATGGTGCATACACAGCTGCAGAATGATCTGGTGGAGCACCTGTGGAGGCGCAAAGGCAATGGCCATGCCGATGCCTAGTTTGTTCTATTTGCTTGCATTGTTGAACAATTTGTCTATGGATTTATATGTTGAACTATTTATGTGTGGATTTGTATGTTGAACTATTTGTGTATTGATTTGTATGCCGAAAGTTTGGCCGAAACTTGGCCGAAAGTTCATGTGTGTGTTGATTTGTATGTTGAAAATTTGGCCAAAAATTGGCCGGCTGGGGGCGGCCTAGGTTCAGCCTGGGTTCGGCGACTGGGAAAACGCCGAACCCAGGACATCAATTTGCGCCGGCGTTCCCCAAGGCCATCTAAAAAGGTACCGTTTTTCGGCCTGGGGGCTGAACGGCTGGAGATGCCTAAGTATCAGGATTAGATCTCGCCTTGGGTGGTCGTCGGCTTTATGGCACGTCTGAGTTGTCCCCTAGTGTCGGCGAGCAGCACTGGGGCTGCCAGCTCTGGTCAAATTTCTGGACCAACGCCCAAACCATCATCCATCGACCCCATCTCTGGAGTAGGTACTAAAGATTGCAATTATTTTTTGCTGAAGTTGCAAGCCGATCCAGGCCAAGTGATGATGCAGTCTTAGGTGACCAAGATTTTTACAAAAAGGAATCAGCAAAACTGTCTAAATAAACGTGTATTACAAGATGTTTAAAATATAAACACCAGCAGCGTACAAACATGTATCTTGAAGTTCTACAGAGCTCCTAGTCCTAGCATTACCTCTGCCAGATATGTTTTGGCTTCGACTCGCCCGCCGCCACGAGGACGAGGCTCCTATGTTTTACAGGGTTGCATTTTTTCTTGCACCAGGTGAAAACATAAAGAATATCCATGCCGTACCAAAAGCACGAGATGGCATATAGAGCAAGCGAGCCGCTATTACTAACAAGTAACAACAAATCGTGTGTAATCTGATCCTACCTACGGCACCCTAAATCCTGAAATGCGCCTGAAGTGCAGCACCAGATAGTTCGTCGACCAGCGTATCAGGAGCTCTTGTACGTAGCTGTTCCAAGAAAGATTAGCGTAGAATCCACCGCGTATAATTGAAGCAAACGAGGTGGTGCAAAGGCATGGCATGACCGTTCTTGTCGCCCGGCCTGAAAATCTGAATAGACTGAATGCCCAAACCCCAAAACTGCTATTCTGTGCCTCAACTTCCCTTGTTCAGCCAGATAATACCATATCTGCAGCACTGAGACCTCACAGTGCAAGGAGTTCCGACTCTTTTTCTTCTACCGATGATTCGGCGGTGGAATGGGCCGATCCGTTCTCAACCTGGGGCTCCCGAGTGTATATTTTCGATCCAGGAGAGGGCAAACGGGAGTCCGTCATGTGGACAAAACCAGGGATGGCCGCTCCATTTGACGAGTCTATGGCTGCTTGCAGTTTTTTCAACTGTGACTTCAGGCATATGATTCGCCCCTTGTTCCACTTTGGATAATGGAACGATGATGACAGTGTGTCGTTAAGAAAGGATACACAACTTTTGCGATTGGCAGTCCTCTTGTAATCGTGCTTTTCTCCATTTTCCCCCTCCTGGCAGTCAGAAAACTGTCAGGCCAAAGTAGAACAAGAGAAAAATGCCTACAAATAAGTTAAGTATTTTCTGGATGTTGCAAAGTTTAATCATGGGCGTAATGATTCCTAGGAGGGATTTTTCTGTGCAGAAATGTTATATAGTCTACTGCAGCAGCTAGAAATCAATTTCTAATTTTGTGAACTTTTCATCCAGAAGTGCTTTATATATGTTTATGCTTCGTTTTTTTCCACCCAATATGTTTCCCTGAATCCTTCTAAAACCCTCCATTCAAGTTGAAGTAGCACTGCAGCAGTTTATAAAAATCCGAGGAAAATGGCAAGAGCACTGCCCATGGTATTAAGAAAAAAAGCATGGCTACCACAGCTTAAGATCAACTTCCTTTTTATGACCACAACATATAAATAAACTACTTACAGAGCAATTAGAGAATAAAGATACAATAATATAGGAACAGAACACAATAGTAGGAAGGAACATATTCAGACTGAGGTAGAAAGCTTACAATACAACAACAGAGGCTAGTTGGGGAAGATCTTTCTCTGCTTTTAGTCTGGTGTAAAGTTTATTGAGCCATACAGACACAGCCACTAATGCTCCACCAACCGACATCCTGAACGTAAACAAACTTAGTAAAGACCGACAACTATAAACTAGATCAAGTTACTGAAAAGATTGCAAATAGGAAATAATATTACCTATGTACATCAAGAGACCAGACCAGCTTGGTGTCGCGGGATAATTCAGGGAAGAGTCCATAATTTACTGCATGTTCTAGAACTCTTTCAGCCCGAGCCTTTTGTCCAAACCACCAAAGCACGTCAAGGAGAGCATTAAAAAACCGTAAACTGTAGTCACATCCTTCCAAGTTACTGCTGTCAAGGACGTATTCGACCATTTGCCAATTGGAGCTATCATCGTACTCTCCTTTAATCATGGAGGCAATAACTTGATGTGTATTACTATCACGGTATGATTTCATTTCTTCCAGCAGATCATAAGCATCAGTCCACCTGAAACACAAATTGTGTACAGACCAGTTCTATCAACATAGAAGGATTAAAAAAATTATTGGTTGCAAAAAAGAAGATAAATCTATCAACATATGCAGACCAGTTAAATACATATGCAGACCAGTTCTATCAACATAAGAAGGATTAAAAAAATTATTGGTTGCAAAAAAGAAGATAAATCTCAGGTCACTTTTAAGTTCCAATTAACACAAGTATGCTTGCATCAAATCATTTTACTTCTGCATATGTGCTATGTCAATGTTGCCTGTAATGCAGGTTATACCTAGTTCAATGGGCCCAAATGATTTAACATAAATACCAGACAAAACGAAAACGAATTCCAGCCCATGTATTCTGGAAACTCAAGGGCATGACATAGTTAAAACATGTGATTTCTAGAAGTTAAACCAAGATATTAAGTGATTATATAATTCTGAAAAAGAAAGTAGGACTCCAAACCCAAGCTACAAATATCATACTGAAAATTTACATGCATATGCCATATCATATTAACTGAAAATACAGAGGAGCAACAGATGGTTGTTTTGAGGCAGCAGGTTGATGATCAATTTTGTGAGTTGTGTTCCCATTGCTAGTTCAAACATGGAGTAGCCATCTTAGATGAAGACGATTGGAAAAAAAGTCAAGGTCCAAAGTTTTTAAATCTTTTTTTTCCATTGTCCAGTGAGCAGCCTGCTTGTTTAGAGCAATGAGTTGATGGTCAGCTTTGTGATCATCTAAATGAAGATCCAAAGGTTGTACTCCCTCCGATCCCAATTAAGTGTCGCTACCTGTGCTAATAACTTGTTCATGCTTAGTTATTTTGCCACGCCACTTAAAATGGACCGGAGGGAGTATATGTTTTTAACAATGCCAAGCTAGGTAGCCTGATTAGAAAAATTTAAAACATGAGTGGTACAATTTGTCAGTTCAGCGCTTCCATTTGAACATGAGCAGTCATCAAGAAGAGCACACAAGTTTGATAGACTATAAAGGGATATAGTTGTGTTCGACCAATACCTGTCGTTCCTAGCATATATGACAACATCATGCAATAAGCAATAATGCTAGGCACAGTCATGTCAGATTTGATCTCTTCAAACTGCTCTTTGCTCTCATCTATAACCCCCGCTATGCAGTAGGCATTGAGTACCCCCTCAAGGGAGCGTTCATCTGGATTAAACCTGGACTTGCGCATCTCCATGTATGCCTTCACCGCGTCATCTAATTGTGCACCCTGGCAGTACGCTTCGATGAGGGCATCAAATGAATCTTTTTTTTCTGAATGCCAGCGCTGTTGGTCATCCGAGAAAAGATCGCCTCTGCCTCCTGGAAGAGCCCACCTTTGGCAAACACATTTGCAAGAGAATTGTAGGTCTCTATCGTTGGCAAGCTACCAATTTCAGTCATCATGTTGAATGCAACATAGGCCTCCTGAATACCAAATAGAGAAGATTGCATCACAAATGGGCTATCTTAAGAGTCATACCAATATCTGGTTCGTAGACTGACCTCATACATGGCTGCATGACCGAGCGCCTCAATTAGACCAGTGTAGGCCTTTGCAGTAGGCACCATTCCTTCTTCGTTATATAGTCAAGAACTTCTCTCGCATCCTCATGGAGACCACCCTGACCACACGCGGCCAAGACGCCTTCACAGGTCTCCATGTCTGGTTCTATCCCCGTACGAAGCATATCGTGGAAGAGCTCCACCACCTCCTTGAAGAAGCCACCATCCCCGAATACATTGAAGAGCACATTGTAGGTGGCCGTGTCAGGAGGTACAGCAGTTCTCATCTCACGGAAGAGCTCACGCACGCCATCGAACCGCCCCTGTTTTCCATACTGATCGAGCAGGACACGGTATGTGGCAGCGGTGGGCGCACAGCCATCGGCCTGCATCTGCCGCAGCACGGCCACGCTTCGCCGTGGCGCCGATGCGCGTGTGGGCCTCCATGAGGCCGAGATACGCGGAGGGGTCCGGGGTGTGCCGTGTCGCCATTTCGCCGAACAGTCGGAGACGCGGGAGAGGTCGCCAGCGTTGGCGAAGCATCCACAATATACCGGTACGAGGCGGTGTCCGGCACGACGCCGGCCTCCAGCATGGTGCGCAGCAGCATCTCGGACTGGTCGCTGAGTGCGCGCACGGCGGCAGCCGCGAGTAGTGTGTTGTAGGTGGTGAGGTCGGGGCGCACGGCGGGGGACGCGTCATGGCGCATCTCGGCGAAGAGGCCGAGGAGCGTGTCAAAGGGCACGGGCGGGTCGGCGGCGCGCGCGCAGGCGGCGAGCACGGTGTTGTAGGTGGCGGCGGTGGGGGCGACCCCGCGGCCTTCATCTGGTCGAGCAGCGCGCGGGCCTCCTCGTGGAGCGCGTTGCGCGCGTAGGCGGCGATGAGGGAGGTGTAGGAGAGCGCGGTGCGGGAGTCGGCGGGGAGGTCGTGGAAGACCTCGAGGCACTTGTCGAGGAGCGCGGGGCCCTGGCGGCCCAGCACGCCGATGACGATGGCGTGGATGTGCTCGTCGGGGCGGCACCACGACTGGCGCTGCATGTACTTGAAGAGGCGCGTGGAGCGCTGCCAGTCGCCCGCCGGGAGAACTCGCGGTACACGGCGGCGAAGTCCTGGAGCGTGAGCCGGTGCCGGACGACTCGAGGCATTTCGCGATGGAGCCCCGCGGCGCCAGGTTGCTGAGCCGGTCGATCAGGGAGTCCACCTCGTAGGAGTACCTGTCCCGCTCCCCCGTTGCGGAGGCGGAGGGGAGGGGGGCGACGAGGCGCTCAGCCGCGCGGACGGCACGGAGAGCCTGGCGCGGCCGGGGCCCCCGCCGCGGCGACTGGGGCGGCACCAGCTCCGGGGCGCGGCCGGGGAGAGCGGGTCGCAGTGGTAGGAGGAGGATGAGGCGACGGTGGTGGTGGAGACGAGCGCCATGGGAGCATGCAGCGGCGGCAGCCCCGGCGAGGAGGAGTGGGGGTTTTGGATTGAGATTTCACCACTACGCTGCCTTAGATTTTTGGGGAGAGATTTTTCGGCTGCTGCCGAAGTGGATAGAGCCAGCGAGCGAGGTCCGGAGAGAGACAGGTGCGAGTCCGAATGGGCTAAGCCTAACCAGTTCGCCCTCTTCACGGGCTACATCATCGTTCCCACGAGACCTGGAGGACCAGACGCCAAAGCAACATGACGCCTCCCCCCCTCACTAGCGCCGCCGCCGCCTGCTCCCCTCCTCCACCGCCCCTAGATCCACCGCCGCTTCCACCTAGCTTCCTCTACCTCTCTTCCATCTACTCCCACCTGCGCAGCCGCCCTTTTCTCCGGCCCTAGCTCCTCTTCCAGGCATGTTTCAGTTCTGTTTTTTCCTTCCTTATTAGAGCTTATTGGATAGATGTGTTTCTAATCGTTTGATTCGTGCTCTGCGACAGCATCTGAAGCACTCTCCGGCGATCTAGCGGCGGTAGCTTCCACGCCGCCTACGGTTGCTCCATGTCGGCGGGTGACAGCGCGGCGGTGTCGGCCGTGGAGGGGAAGCTCTCGGAGCTCTATACCAGCTGCGACCTCAAGACTCTCCCCAAGCGGGGCAAGGTCAATCAAGCTCTCTTCACCCTCCCGTCTTAGCTTATTTCTCTTAGGATCGGACGACGAGTAGTGTCAAATCGTAGGGGCGTGCGTGGGTGTCAGTCAGATGACATCGAATCCCGTGTGGGCAAATTACCCCAACGATCGAGCTACTGAACCTGAATGCAGTTCCGAAATCTCAGTCTATTGTGTGTGGCAATCAACTCCAGATTCTCGTGTAAAATTTCAAGGAAAATTGGATAATATGGAAGCAGGAAACTGAAAATCCTGGATAACGAACGGTTCCCTAATACTCTTCCAATGAGGCAGTAGTCCTCACCTTTCGATTGGCTCACCGGCCATTCGCGCTACTGCCGCGGATGTGTGACGGCAGCACGCCATAGTCCATCTCAGTAGATCTTTTTTTGGAGCAATATGTTATTGTGGTAGTGGCTAGCGACGAAGCTGTCTAGCTATTTTTTGGTCGTCGGCCCTCATCACACCTCCCACCTAGTTTGCGGTTGTCGTGTTGTGTTGTGTTGTGTTGTGTTGTGGAATATAGTTAGTTTTGGGAATATTACTATATTTAGCAAGTTCTCTACGCCGTTATAGATAGAAGATAATGTTTGCTAAATGCTGTATCTGGAAGTGGATATCTTGTGCTACTTAAAGTCACGGTGATGATGAATAGAACCTGAGATAGTTTGCCTTGTTGATAGCCTACGCTTAACCTGGTTGAACCTGATACTAACCTCCAGGAAATGGGAATCCTGGATAACGAATGTTCCCTACATCGTCTTCCAATGCGGCACTAGTCTGCACCTTTTGATTGGCTCGCCTGCCGTGCGCGCTACTGCTGCGAATGTGTGACGGAAGCATGACAATGTGGAAACGCCCAGCAGCGTCGCACGATACCACGCCACGCCATAGTCCATCTCAATAGATATTTATTTTTTGGATCAATATGTTGTGGCGGTAGTGGCTAGCTATGAAGCTGCCTAGCTATTTTTTGGTCACTGGCCCTCACCACACCTACCACCTAGTTCGCGATTGTCGTGTTGTGCTGTGGAATCTAGTTACTTTTGGAATATTACTAAATTTAGCAAGTCTGATATGCTGTTATAGCTAAAAGATAAAGTTAGCTAAAATGCTGTATCCAGAAGTGGATATCTTGTACTCCCTTCGTTCCGGTTTATAAGTCCTGTGTGTATCTAGGTCGTCAATTTGACCAACTTAATATGAATTATATATTACAAAAATTGTATCATTAGAAACTTCAGATGTTATATTTTCCAATGGTATATTTTTATGTTATATAATTTATTTTATATAGGTCAAATTGATGACCTAAGTACACGCCCATGACTTATAAACCGGAAGGGATGGAGTAGTACTTAAAGTCACCGTGATGACAAATGGAACCTAAGATAGTTCGTCGTGTTGCGATAGCCTACTCCAGTCCAGTTAGAACTGCTTCTGAATCTGACACTTATCCTGGTTGAACTTGATACTTAACTGGGAACGAGTTGTATCAAATGTTTCTATTCTTAGTGTAGTTAGGTACCTTATTCGTGCAGTGTCAGGCATGCTTTATCTTTTCTTCTTCTTTCCCCTAATCAATCTGGACTTGCCGCTGAAATTTCCTTAGTAAATTTAGCAACATATTGGTGGAATGTGCGGATTTATCGCAAGGGAGCAATGTTCCTCAAGAAAATATTGTCCATAGAGTTTCAATTTATGAGCTGTTAATATTGGATGAACATGAGGTATAATAGTAGAGTAAACATCCTAATGTGCCCCTTCCGTTTATGAAAATAAAATCTCTTTATAAATAACCTTTGTAATTAGGACTTTATAAAGAGATGCAAATTTTTATCTTTTCAGTCCTAAAGATTTAAAAGAAAATTACGCATTTTGTGGTGTTTCAAGCTCTGTTTTTTCTCCATTCTTTCACTGATTGAACATTCTTTGAATGGGTGAAAATGAAAATATGCCACCAGTATTTGTTTCAGAGAATGTGGGCTATTATTTGATGCTAACATTATAGCAACTTACTTTTTTCAGCCTGCATCAGCAAGGACATTAAACACTGCCCAGATTCCGCTTGTCGCAAGCCATCCGGAGGTTTATGAACCATGTGATGACTCCTTTGCCCTCGTTGATGCGCTGCTCTCTGACAAAGCTCAACTTCTGACACTACAGCCGAGTTTATGCCTGGAGGTAGGATGTGGCAGTGGTTATGTCATCACATCTCTAGCCATCATGCTCAGGCAATTAGGCTCTGGAACCCAGTACCTAGCAACAGACATCAACCAGCATGCTGTGGAGACAACTCAAGCCACACTTGAAGCCCATGGTATTCATGCAGATGTTGTCGCTACTGATATCGTGTCAGGTCTTGAGAAACGTCTGGCTGGTACGGTTGACGTGGTTGTTGTGAACCCTCCATATGTGCCGACTCCTGAGGAAGAAATCGGGATCAAGGGCATTGCTTCGTCTTGGGCTGGAGGGTTGAATGGACGCCAAGTGATCGATCGAATTCTTCCTGCTGTGCGTGAGCTGCTGTCAGAAAAAGGGTGTTTGTACATGATTGCCCTCGAAGATAATGATCCTCTGGGTATATG
The DNA here is from genome assembly GCA_947311845.1 of Poa pratensis. NCBI lineage: Eukaryota > Viridiplantae > Streptophyta > Magnoliopsida > Poales > Poaceae > Poa > Poa pratensis. The sequence continues at coordinate 166,181,265 of CAMZMU010000041.1, forward strand.
CCATTTGATGAATGAGAAGGGTTTGCATCACGTGTTCTCTTGAAGAGGTGTACTGAAGAGGAGAGCCTCTATGTTCTCAAGTTTTGGCAGGACGCTGCTGTTGGCTCAAATGCGTCTCCATCCGGCAAATCTCCAGGATCCGAGTCCTCGTGGCTTTCTCAGTTGACTTTCAGATCCTTCTGGCATAAGAATGGTAGCAGCTCTTGACTTCATCAGTTTGGGCTTTTATCATAGAGAAACATATTCAAGCGAGGAATATTTCGTATGGTGGTATATGTAGACATGTTTGAGTGAGGTTTTACTGTCAGAGTTCTCACCTGCCTCAGAAAACAAGAACAAGACTGACATGGTGAACTTAGCTAATAATGAATATGTGCTAGTATAATGAATCTTAGCGCTCCGTTGGCTTCACTCCGGCCCAGAGGTGGAGTTTGCGCGTTTGGCACAGCTTCACCTGCTCCACCGGTGGTTTGGTGGAGTGGAGCTGTCCCAAACACACCCTTAGATGATAAATACCAAACTTTCTTTATCGGTAAAATCAGTTTCTTATGTTAGCATCATGTGTGTATATGTGCTAGTATAATGAATCTATTGTCTTCCTATGCAGTTCGTTTTACCTTGTTATTTATCTTTGCTGGGAGAAATCGTGCCCAACTTCTGGAACTGTACAAAATTAGCTGCAAAACAGCCGTGTATGATGGTATATCTATTTAATATGATGGTATGCTTGTGCCTGTGCCTCCATTATACTCCGTATTTTGAGTTTTCGACCATTACTGGTAAATGGTGAGCTTTTGTGGATGGATTGCATGAAAGATGTCAGCTTGGACCAGATGTGTTGGACAAATTGAATCTGCTATAAACTTCCCTATCGCTGAGTGAATCTGCTGTAAACTTCTCTACCGCTGAGTGAACCTGCCTTTACGTGTGGTTCTTATCTTATAGGCAGATCGTCATTCGATGAGAACGCACGAGCACCTATGGCTAGTCGGCATAGATGCAGAATGAGCATATGTTTCTGAGTTATTAGTTAAAAAAATACATAACACTGTTCAGGGATAAATAACGCGGCAGATAATCCAGAAGTATTCCTGGAACTAAACTGGGGCGGGTCGTTTGTAACATAGGAGTCCCTTTTTTCACAATATTTGTAACATAGGAGTCTGGTAGGGTTAGGATGTTTGTTTCACAAGGTTAAAGTTAGGAACAGGTCACCGTGAAACGGCCTCGGGTGGCTGGAGCGGCGGAATCAGAGATTGCATGTTCAGCCATCGTTTAGTTTTAGCAAACACGGGAGTCAGTCAGCCTCGTTGGCTCGTTCATCTCGCCGGCCACAACTGTATGCACAGGCGCTGGACAAGCTAAACCCTAAAACCTTAATGATCTAGCATACTCTTGGCCTCTAGACCAAATAAACACGCACAACTAAAATTTATTTCAGAAGTTGTCAAAAGCGCCGAACAGCCCAAAAGAAGTGTCGCAAAAGGCACACGAATGTTGTGACGCCTCCGGAAGTAATATGATTCACATCGTCGTCATAGGATTCAACTAGTTAATTTCAGATCAGCAATGAGTTCTTGCCCTATGGGCTATAGCCAAGTAAAACTGCTCCAAACAGGGACGACGGATAAAAGTCTCCTAGAGTAACTCACCACAATCACAAGTGATAGCAGGGGGAAAAATCAAGCTTACGCTGAAAAGTAAAATAGCTACGTATCGAGGACGAGGGCAAGAACGATTGCTAAATAACTACTTATAGTTGGATCTTCTTTTCTTCCAAACCTCTGATAGAACAGCGTGGCTACAACGGCAATCTGGCTTGATAGGGTCCATGGCACCCTGCGCACTGCTTCGCGCATTTTCTGGAAGGAGCGGTCAAAGATTAAAGATTATTATATCTAGTAAGTACAAAAGGTGAGTAAAATCCCACATGGAAGTCACGGTCCTCAGTCTCGATTCTTTCATCCACGATAAACATGTAACGAATACAATTTTCCTAGATAACATCACAATCACAAGTGATGGCATGGAAAAAATCAAGCTTACTCCAGAAACTAAAATGGCTGTAGAGATGGACGGCAAGATCGATTGCTAACTACTTCCTCCGTTCGAATTTAATTGACACACATTTTGTTACACATGGATGTATCTAGACATCAAACAAGTACAGATACATCCATATTTAGACAAAATCAAGTCAATTAATTTGGAACGGAGGAAGTACATATAGTTGGCCATCTTTTCTTCCAAATGTCAGGAAGAACAAATTGGCTATATGAGGCATCTGCCTTCATAGGGTCCATGGTACCCTGCGCACTGTTTTGCTGTCGGGTCGTTGCGGCTAGCTTCGTTGCAGACATCGCAGAAACACGCGTGGACGAGCATTATGCCCGCCACAGTCACCGACCGGAGGTTGCAAGCGGCGCATTTCCTGGGCCTGCTGCCGCCGTCCGGGACATCAACGTACCCCGTGACGATGAAGTCGCAACGGACGGTGAAGCGGTCACCCTGGAGATGCTTTGAGTTCTCCAACGCCTCCCTAGCGATGAATCTCCGGTAGCCCACGCCATAGTTCAAATACAGTTCGAGCACCTGCTTCGTGAGGACGTGCGCTGGATCTTGCTTATCAAACTCGTCGAGGAAGCTGAACTCGACCTTCAGGCTTACGTGCCGCCTTTCGTGGTACTCGTGGAGGCCTATGAAGACGGAGATGAAGCCGGCGCTTCTCGGACAGTCGCTGTTTGGGAAGAGGTGGATAATCCAGCGGTAGCCTCCCACCGTGAAAGGGCAGGACTTTAAGCTGGTACCGTTGGGTGCGTGCTTAGCGATTGAGTAGCCGTCGATCTGGAGCAGGTGAGACCCGGATGACGGGACGAAGGAGGCGCCGCCGCCGGACGACGTCGTTGTTGCCATGTCGAGCGTGATTCCCATCTAACTGATCTGTGATTCCCATCAGGTTTTTTATTTTGTTTTCCCACAAGAGGCGTTAGCGTTTAGTTTCTTTTTAGGGGTTGTTTGCGTTTAGTTTACTCCTTGAGATCAGAGTTCCCAAGGCGTTAGCAGCCCATGAAGCGTTTCTTTTACTTCATGTTTTATCCTTTTTTTTCTTTTTTAATCTTTTGTGGATAAGAAAGGAAAACATATTTATTAACGTTTTCATTTAGTTGGATTATTCTCTATTAAATTTTAAGTTCCATATGCCTCACATAAAAGCAGGGACGTAAGCTCGAGAACTGACTAACAGTTCAATAAAAATCCATCCAATTCTCGGTGTACCGAAAACCCAGATAAAGCCATGCTATTCTAATCTAGGCACAACAAGGATTATCGTGGCACTATACTAGTAACATATGATGAAGAACATGGGGGCGGTTTTTTTGGAACCTGAGTCTGTATCCAGATGAACCTGATATCGGGTCCTTCTGTTCATGTTGTGGGGTCTTGTCACGAACCCACTTCAGATTTAGGAAGCATAAGGGGTTCAGGAGGGATTTGAAGTTGGGGGATATACATAGGAACAAGAAGCACAAGGGAATGGAGATATGTTTGTTCAGTTCTTTGATAATCCTCCTTCGGCATTCCGTATCTGTATTTAACGAAAGCCACAGAGGGGTGGCCTTAGGTCCAACGGCCCTTGAGTTCAAGCCCACTCTAAGGCCATATCCAGCCGTCCCCCCCAGAGCCCCCCAAGGAGGGCTTTTTTGCGCCGCGCCGGCCAAAAAGCGCCGTTTTTCTACCACTCGGCCCCCCCAGAAGCCCAGTTAGCGCCGTTTCGGCGGAAAATAGCGCCGACGCACCCAGGCGAAACCCAGCCCACTGGGTTCGGCCTGGGGGGCAAAATGGCGCGAAAGGCGACGCGGGCCAGCTCTGTCAGCGACGCGGGGAAAATGGCGCGAAACAGAACGCCCGTGAAGCGGCGCGTCCTCATCTTCTCGGCTCCCGCGTCGGTCAAAAGCCTGCCGGAGTTATTGGCGTGGCCAGCGGCCAATGCTTCCGCCGGTCAAATGCTGCCGAAGTAATGGCGTGGCCGCCGCGCGTCGTTTCGAAGTCCAATCGGAAGGCCACGCGGCGCAGTATCTTCGCCGCGGCGCGCTATAAAATCCCCCACCCCTCGCCGTCCGTCCACACCAGCTCTCGCCTTCCTCGCTCTCGCCAGCCCTCGCCGTCCTTCTGCTCTCTGCCTCCCTCTCGTCCATCCTTCGCCAGCAGCAATGGCCGACGACGGCGCCGCCGCAGCCTCCGCAAGAACGAGGCATGGGCCCTGTACCGGTGCGGGTACCCGTGCCCGCCGGACATGCGCGTCCCCGGCGCCTCCGGCGGCCAGGCAGCGTGGGCGCTCAGCACGGGTGGCATCCCCGTGCCTCCCATCCCTGTAGGCGCCGAGTTCGAGTACGCCATCGACGAGGTCCAGGAGGCCCTGACGGCGGAGCAGGCCGCGGACCCGCGTTGGAGGGCGGAGGGCAACTCCGCCTTCTGGACGGCGTACTTCCAGCGCCGCCACGAACAGGACCTCAACGACCGCGGCAACAACGGCCAAGTGGAGGGCCGCCACAACCGCGGCGGGCGCAGGCGGTGGTGGAGCGGCGAGGGGCGCAGCCTCGACAATGTGATGGAGCACATCGCCAACGGGAACACACCACGCCTGGAGATGCCGCCGCGCAGGGCGTCCTGGACCCCGTGGCGGATGGGTGCGGCGGCCTCGTCGTCGTCGGGGAACTCTTCCTCCTCCTCCTTGACGCCCCCCTTGCTCAACTCCGGGCGCCCTACGCATCAATGATCCACGCGGCAGCTCCCAGCGCCGCGCCGCCTCACCGCCACGCTCCTTCCTCCGCCGCCTCGTCAAGGCCAAGAAGGAGCCCAAGCCGGAGCCGGAGGAGGAGGAGTGGCCCGGCCTGAAGGAGCCGGAGGAGGCATCCTTCAACACCGTCCAGTCGGCGCTGCCGGAATGGGCCGACGACTGGAGCCTCCGCTCCTTCACCGAGGAGGAGGTGGAACGCCAGCATGTGGCCCTCGCCGACCTGGAGCGCAGGCGCGCGGAGCAGCGCTAGGAGCGCCAGCGAGCTACCGCGGCCAATGTGGGCCGTCGCAGCCGCATCCCGCCTCCTCCCGTGGCGCCGGAGGTCGAGTACTACAAACTCGACCCGAGCGACGATGACGAGGACGACGCCTTGCAGAAAGCCCTGCTGCTGAGCAAACTGCAGCACGGCGACGACGGCGCAGGCCCAAGCAGACCCCCGGCGGCGATGACGGCTCCGATGACGACGGCGACTACAGCGCCGTGATCCGTGCGAGCCTGGGCCTGAACTAGTCGCCCCGGGCCGAATAACCCCAGAAAAGGCAAAGTTTTGGACCCTAGGGGGCAACACGGCTGGAGATGCCCTAAATCACACAATTTCCCTTGTCGCTGTGGTCACATTGGTCGTGACAATCCCCTGCCCTTGAGAGGATGCTTGACCCCAAGCAGATGCATGGGAAAACATTGCTTCACATGTCCAGCGATTTCCTAGGTGTCAATGGGTGGTGAAGAATCTGAGACGGCCTCGGGTAGATGGAGCGGCGGAACCAGAGACGGTGCCACCACCTCAGGAGTCAGGATGCAGTGGTTCGCGGCTGCTTCTGCAAGGCCGCCGGTGAGCTCGCCGGAGAAGCACAGTGCTCTTCCCTAATTTCGCGTGGAAAAACGTTTTAAATACTGTGCCATTGACTGGTGGGTCCTGCTGTCAGATTTTTATTCATTTCCCGAAACGTTTTCGGTTTTGTTTTTCTATTTGAAATTGGCAGAATTTAAATCCAACTTTGAAATGCCATATCTCTCTAAAAAATGATCAGAAAAATGTGAAACCATATTTGGTAGCTTTGTTTTGAAAATATCTTTCCATTGGAACCAAAATAGATTTATTTGGAATTTATTTTTTTGACATTTATTTGATGGCTTAAAGAGAGGTTTTTCATGCATTTTTATTTCCCTTGTTAGATTTAAACCTCTCCAACGAAGTGGAAGTTGTTCCCGAACCATACCCCACTGATGAAGGCAAGCCGTTAACCCGATCTCAAACTCGATCGGATTTTAGGAATTTCCGTGGTTGTTTAAATTGGTTGCTGCTGCATCTCACATGCCATATTGCATTAAATATTGTCGCATTGCAAAATATTTGTTTATCTTCAATATCTTGCGCATCACTCCCCATTCTCGAGATGATGGACTGGGGGAACTGCCACAGTCGAAGGAATGGAGGAACGATACAACTGTGATTTCTTTTATAGTCAAACGAGATGGCGCTGGTCGGAGGTAGCTCCGCCACAGTCATCCGGTTGACGCTTTCTTTTATAGTCAAACGAGATGGCGCTGGTCGGAGGTAGCTCCGCCACAGTCATCCGGTTGACGCTTTCTTTTATAGTCAAACGAGAAGTCGCTGGTCGGAGGTAGCTCCGCCACAGTCATCCGGTTGACGCTTTCTTTTCTAGTCAAACGAGAAGGTGCTGGTCGGAGGTAGCTCCGCCACAGTCATCCAGTTGACGCCATTTTCATGGGCTACGTTTGGACATTGTTTGGACATTGATACGTGGTGGCGCCATAGTCGCCCGGTCGATACGATTTAAATTACTGCTGGAATTATTATGTGGATGTGTTGTTTGGATCATGTTGGTGACGGGAATTAAAATTTGACTAAGAAGATAATCACCTCCCTCGACTAGATTGTGTCACATAGTGCCACTCACCAAACACAACCAGCACAACCATGCGTCGTTCATATGGGCGGACCATGGCCGAGTATTCTATCAAGCCTCCTTTGACGCCACCCTTTTGGCAAGTCTAGTCGGTTACCTTTGTGGCCGGGGCTAGTCTTGCGAAGGTTCCGGAGGTAGGCGTCGCTCATCTGTTGGGGGCGTGCCGGATTCACTTCGTCATAAGACTTGGTCCCTTGGACGTGTCGGTGGCTACACAGGGAGTGTCTGGGTAGGATAAACGGTTGTGGAAGTGTGGGTTTGTACTGTCGCCGGGATCGGTTCTAGTACTTCGGTACCGGCGGTACAAGTCTAGACTTCAGCGTGTGGATAAAAGTTGCAACCTCTCGAGAGTGTCAATCTAGAATCTAGCCTTGTCCCTAGGTTATGGGACGATGTTTGGGTCAAGTCACGCTATGAGTCAGTCCAGTCGAACTTGGAGAAATAATTAATGTGAAACCCAACAATCACGTGAAAATTTGAGAGTCTAGCCAAGTTGCATGTTCATCCAGGATTTATTTATAGAAAACACGAGACTCCTTCAAGAGCCTCGACAACCAGTGGAGCCACGGGTATCCTCCGTTCCTGCATAGAGCCCACTTAAGGATGCACAGTAGCTCAACCAACTCAGGCCCGGGCCCGCTGTGGGGCCGACTGTGCCGCTGGCACAGGGCCCACAGATTTGGGGAGCCTAGATTTTTATATACCTATATGTATACATATGGAAAAAAAAACAGATTTTAATCCTTTCTAGCTCACTGTTGGGCCTTCTCGCTCGGACGCTCGCTGCTGGGCCTTTTACGCTGCTGGGCCTCTCGTCGCTCATTCGGCTGTTGTGCTGCGATTCACGAATAGGAAACGGGGTCGATTCGATCAGATCGATTTGCTGTCCTCAAACACACACGATTCCCACGCCACGCAGCACGCACGAAGCCAGAAAGTCAGAAACAGAAAGAGACAAAGACGAGCAGTCCAGCACGCACACGTCGGTTTCAACTTTCGATCGATCGGCCGATCGTGGATCGCAATCCCATCCACGGCTGTACAGGCGACAGGCGTACAGCGACGCTGCGCCGGCGACGGGCGACTGGGCGACACCGTGTCGTCAGTTAGCGACAATTCCTCTAATCCTCTTCAATCTTTATCGCCTCATCGGCTGATCGCAAAGCCAGGTATAATCTGGTTTATATTTTGTATCGCACTTCGAATTTCAGAGCGTATCCACACTTTAATTTTATTTATTCATATTGTTTTTTAATTATGCAGATTTGACATGGGGAAACATAAGTCTGGTTCGCAGAAGCGCAAGTTAAAAGAAAAGGAACAAGATTTTATTAAATCTCGAAAAGGTGCTATGGACAAGTTTGTCAGAAAAGAAGCATCACAAGGGTCATCCGGTAATCAGTCTGTTGATTCTTCTACCCTTCCACTTGCAATTGTTCCTTACAATCCGTCTACGGATAGTCAGACAGAGTCAGATAATATTGAGGTAGAGGAAGAACATATTGATGTTAATTTGAATAATTCACCTACTGTGGATGTTGATGATTCTTTATTTTCATATTTATAATGATGTATTTCCATTACGCTTTGGCTAGATCCAACTATAATATTTTTGAACTTTATTTTAATTTCAGGTGTCTGAAACTGATGGTGATCCAAAGACAAGCAGTGAGGCTCTAGATTTGGCAAAAAATGAACTTGGAGACTATGAATTTATAGTGGCAATTGTCATTTGGTATGAGGTATTGTTTGTTGTTAATTTAGTAAGCAAAAATTTGCAAATAAAGGATATGCTTATAGATGTTGCTATTGAGAAAGTGCAAGGGCTTATATCTTTCTTCAAGGAGTACATGGAAACTGGTTATTTAGAAACATTGGAGATACACAAAGGAATTGCAATTGAGATGAATATTGGTACAACATTTCGTACAAGGAGAGAAATTAAAAGAAAGAGACAGTTTGTTGAGAACCCAGATGACACAAATACCGCCACACGGTCTGCAGAAGAATCATTCAGAATCAGCTATTTTATACCTCTTGTTGATCAAGCAATTTCATCACTCAGAAGAAGATTTGACCAATATCAAGGTTACCAGAAATTTTTTGGTTTCTTATTTACCTCAGAAACATTATGCTCACTGGATCATGATAGTTTGAAGTCTTCTTGTGATCATCTTGAGGCTGCCCTTAAAAAGGATGGACAATCTGATATTGATGCCAATGATCTATTTGATGAGCTTAAGTTTCTTGAGAAATTCATGCCAAAAGAAAATGTTGGGCCTGTTGAAGTTTTGAAGTTTATAAAGCGGCATGATTGTTTTCCCAATGCAAGTATTGCATATAGAGTTTTGTTGACCATTCCCGTGACGGTTGCATCGGCGGAGAGAAGCTTTTCTAAGTTGAAACTATTGAAGTCCTATATGCGTACTACAATGATACAAGAAAGACTCAATGATTTGTCCACAATAGTGCTTGAGGGCGACATGTTGGGGAAGATACATTATGAGGATATGATTGAAGATTTCATTTCAAAGAACACAAAATGAATGACGATGTTCAAATAAATGTTATGCAACTCTGAGTTATATAGGTATGATTTTTAATGTATTCAATTGTTACGTAAAATATTCTGTCATATATATTAGAATTGTTTATTACTTTAAATTTTTGTGTGAGATAGGGCCCCGTTTTAAGATTTTGGCACAGGGCCCAGGATTTTGCCGGCCCGGACCTGAACCAACTAAACCCTTAATGAACTAGCATACTCTCAGCTTCTAGACCAAGTAAAGACGCACAACCAAAAATTTATCTTAGTAGTTGTCAAAACTCAAAAGTGCCGAGCGGCCCGAAAAAAGTGTCGCAAATGACACACCAAACTTGTGGCGCCTCCGGAAGTGATATAAATCACATCGTCGTCATAGGATAGGATCCACCTAGTTGATTTCAAGATCAGCAATGAGTTCGCACCCTATAGGCTATAGCCAAGTAAAACTGCTCCTAGAGTAACTCATCACAATTACAAGTGATAGCACCGAAAAATAATCAAGCTTTACTCCGAAAACTAAAATAGCTGCGGAGATCGAGGGCAAGAATGATTGCTAACTACTTATAGTTGATTCTTCTTTTTCTTCGAAACCTTTGATAGAACAGGGTGTGGCTATAGCAGCAGTACTCTGCCATCATAGGGTCCATGGCATTCTGCGCACTGCTTCGCCGTCGGGTCGTTGTGGCTAACCTCGTTTCAGACATCGCAGAGACACGCATGGATCAGCGGTAACTCCGCTGTCGTAATGGGCCGGTGGTTGCAAGCCGCACATGTCCTGGTCCTGGATCTCTTCACCGGTTCGTCGAACGGGATATCAATGTATCCGGTGACAAGGAGGTCACATCTGACGGTGAAGCGGTCGCCTTGCAGATGCTTTGAGTTCTCCAACGCCTCCCTCGGGATGAATCTGCGGTAGCCCACGCCGTAGCTAGAAATCAGCTTGAGCACCTGCTTCGTGCGGATGCGCGCGGGACCTTGCTTTTCAACCTCGTCGATGAAGCTGAACTCGACGTGCAGTCTTACGCAATGCCATTTATGGTCGACGTCGTAGTCGTGGAGGCCGATGAAGACCGAGATGAAGCCGGCGCTTTCTGATGTAAGCTACACTACGGAATCAGATCTCAGATCGAAGATGAACTACGGAAAATCGGAATTATTGCTCGCCACCCAACCACCCCCGAGCTTGTTCGTAGTTCCACGGCACTGCCGTCCTGTCCGATCTAATCCTGGCCAAGTTCTCTGCTACGCTAGCCTAGATAGTTTATAGTTATAACTAGTGGAATTTCGGCGCCTCGTCACGAAGCGCGTTTGTTAGTTTTTTAATTTTTATTGGCGATATGGTGCTGTAATATTTCAAGAACAATGCTTTATTAAAGTACTAGTAAAGTGTCCGTGCGTTGCAACGGCTCTAAAGAAATAAATGAATACATGACAACCCTAAAACATAACAACACATCTCTCTGTTTTTTGTTTCAAACCATTTGAAATATGTTTCCTTTGTTCCACCATAGCCAAATGCCCGTGCGTTGCAACGGAAACACACCAAACCAATATGGTCACTTATTTTCGGCATAGGTATCCAACACTACTTGTATATATGCCGACTCCTTTGCTGTAATAAGCATCCATCATGTTATTGTGGTGAGAAGGAACTGATATTACAAACAACTAGCAAGATGCCCGTGCGTTGCAACGGGTCTAAATAAACCCTTCAATATATGTTGACATTTTATCATCTTATATATTCTACGTACTATGCAAAATAAATCTTGTAAATCATCAAAGAATTTTGCTGACATGGAGAAATCTAGGGATTCAATTTGAAGAAGCAAAACACCGAAGTAGGTTTACAGTGCACGATTATTACAAGTGCTAAAGTAGCCTTCTAAGAAGGAAAACAAAAAATGAAGTATAGCTAATACACACATCTACTCCAATGTACCAAGCCTTTGCACGGCTGTACATGGCATCCAGACAGTATGATTTTAGTTAAGTAGAGTCAGGCATATAAACATTCGCACTATGGAGATTTCAAGGGCGCAAATATTTCTCTTCTGATTATCTAGAACTTGGTTGAATCATACCATCTAGCCAGCCATTAGTCAAACGGAAGCAAAGTTGTGATTGCAATACCAGGATGAATCAAAAGGTATTTACCATGGGAAGCTTATCTGAATAAGATGCATCAAGCTGAGCAGAGGAAGAGAGGCTGCCGAGATGGTTCAGCTCGAAAACTGTAGCTTGGAGTAGAACATGATGTACGCCACCAAATCTAGCCGGCAAGCTGCGGCGTCGGCGCATGCTGCAGCCCCAAGTCCTACACTCCTACCAACACATCATCCATCATCCAGCGAGGCTAGCTAATGCAGGAGAAGATGCCGACAGCCAAGGCGGACCAACTGCAGGAATTCCAGCATGGTGATGAAACAGACTGCTATGGCGCACCAGCCGCAGAGCAGATCAGCTCGAAAAAAATCGAGGACGACACCACCCGCAGGTTGTGGAACCACGGATCGGAGGTCCTGGGCTCCTGGCCGCCTGGCGCGCCGGCGCCCGCAGCAAGATGTGTGCGGATCGAGCCGAGCCGGTGAGATGTACGGCGCCTTCGCTGCGTGGACTGGCCGTACGCATCGGGTGTGGATCGCTGCCCCTCGAGGCTTTCCGGGCGGCGGTCCCGTTCCTCCCACCTCGAGGAGGACGGCGGCGCCAGTCCACGATCGGGTGAGCCGAGCACGGCGGAGACACGAGGTCACTGGCGGGGCCCAAATCCACTACGCAGAGGCAGGGCGGGGCCGGAGCCGAGCACGACGGAGACGTGGGGCACCGACGGGCCTCCACTGCGCAGAGGCAGGGCGGGGCCGGAGCCGAGCACGACGAGACGTGGGGCACCGACGGGCCCAAATCCACCGCGCAGAGGCAGGGCGGGGTCAAAGCCGAGCACGGCGGAGACGCAGGCCTCGGCGACGGCGCTAATCCATGGCCGCGGATGGGTCGCGGGGCGGCCTCCTCTGCTTGCGATTGGCGGCGGGGGCGCATGGGACGTGGGCTGGGGGCGAGCAGATGGACGAGAAGGCGCCGGCGAGCGTGGTGAGAAGGAACTGATATTACAAACAATTGAGTAACAAACACGTACTCCCTCCGATCCATATTAATGGTCTCAACATTGTCTAGATACGGATGCATCTAGTCTAAACACTTAACTAGATACATCTGTATCTAGATAAAGTTGAGTCGATTAATATGGATCGGAGGTTGTACATGAAATTTTGTAGTCATCTCGTGGAGCTCATCCAGTTTATCGGTCATTTGGCCATCTTCATCTCGGAGCACGGTAATATAGATATGAATATATGATGGTCAATGCATCTGAACTTCATTGATAACGCTGAGGTTTACAAAGCATAAATTACCAAGGAGTAAACGACTACCAGCTGTTATATGATTGTTGTGATTGAAAAACCAAGTTCGGCAAAACTACCTTCCTATCACGAAGGAAAAGAATTCATTGGGTTTTCAGAAAGTTAGCACCAGGCATCTACAAACGAAAAAATAGCTAGTGCCACACGCATCTAGCTAACACCAATGAATAATGGATCTGGAACATGGGAATGCCCCATCTTTGCTGCATGAAAACGTAATAGGTGGAGCCATCTTCGACCGATCCCGATCCCACCAAGGCAAGAAAATAAGGAAGATAGGAATCACATTATCGATCCATCCGACCGGAACAGGGAGCAGATCCTGTTCGACCAGCTTGCCAGCGACGCGGTGACCGGCACCCTTCGTGTGCCGCTCAACTGCCGAGCGCCTGCGCTGCATCGTCGAACGGCAGCTGCAGGTCGTGCAGCAGAAGCACCGGAACGGCGGCATGCGCGGCAATCCGCTCCGAAGCAATGTCTAGAAGCTCGCCGGTACTCGTTGCTTGGTCTCCGGACAGCTGGTCATGCCTCTCGTGACTGGGACAGGGATGCAGCAAGGTCGAGGGAGGAAACGCCCGGTGGTCGTCCTCGAGCTCATCTGCTAAGATGCTAGGTAGGCAGCGACAGGGCAACCGGCGTCCAGGCGGGAGCTCGCCGTCGACGCGAAGGGGAATCGAGCGGCGTGGTCAAAGGGCACCACCATTGAAACCCAGCAGCACGGGACCAATCCCTTGCATCCCCGAAAACGACGCAAACTGCTAGGAAAGCCTAAGATCGAGACTCAGTCACAGATTTGAGGTCCTTGCTTCCTCTGAGAGCTGCCGTCCTGGCCGCCCGGCCGCCGTCCTACTTGACCACCTCGTCGTGCCGCAGCTTTTTCTGAATTGATTCACGAGCCGTCGGCGAAGATTGTGGTAATCAAGTTCGGGCGGTGTATGTATGAGACCGTACGTTCTTGTCGACATGGAAACCGGACCTGATACTTACGCTTTCGTCTGACATAGTACGTTAAGGATTCCGGACACGCTATACGGATGAAAACGAAAAAAATAGCGACGGAAGAAAAAAAACGAACCGGTATACGACTTATGGGTGGCAGTGGTGGGTAAATATGTGATTTGGTGGGAGGGTAAAATCGGGAAAAAATGACGTACCACAAGAAACCTTAATGCTTTTATTATTAGGTATAGATTGCATATGTCTAAAGTGTATTAAAGGAATGGTTTAGAACTGAGAAGATTAAGTAACAAAATCACTTAAATGGGAAAAAAATTCTTATTTTCTCTGCATATTTGTACAAAAACTTGTATTATTGTAAATGAACATCATGCGTTGAATTACTTTAATTCCACAAATTGGAGTGGTTAAGTATCTTTGTAATTTGTTATAAATATGGAAATATTTAATTTAACTTCATAGTCAGAGAAAATGCATTGTAAGGGAATTTGTTAAATTCAATCCATAGTTAGAGGGAATAGGTCTTTATTTGTTGTGAACATTTAGTGAATGGAGCATTTTTTAGTTAATTTTGTGTGCATAATTGGAGAGGTTTGGAATTTTTTAAATTCAATACATAATTAGAGGAAATGGGTATTTATTTTTTGTGAACATTTAGTGAATGGAGATTTTTTTTTAATTTTGTGTGCATAATTGGAGAGGTTTCAGTTAAATTGTCTTTGAATATTAAACAATTTTAGAAGATATAATAAGTTTGTATTTTGTCTTGAAAATTTAATTGAACTCCATAATCAAATGGAGTACATTATATGGACATTTATTAAATTCAATTCATAATTGGAGGGAACTAACTTGGATTTTCTCCAAATATTCGTCGAATTGAAATCTTGAAATTTGTTTGCACTATGCCATAAGTAGCGCAAATAATGGATGGTATTTTTTTCTTGTTTGATTGCATAGTATAATTAGAGAAAATGTATTTTGCGAGCATTTATTACTGTTTAATCCATAATTAGGTGAAGTGCACATACAATGTATACAAATATTAGGTAGTTTCAATTGCTTAAGTTTGTTTGTATTTTGGCATTAGCAAGTATCAATTTTTTTTTCAAGCATGTTGATTTATTCGAGAGAACCTCAAATATTTTAGCAATTTCAAATGATGAAACATGTTTTTTTTTTCAAAATAATATTTTAGCATATTTTGTGGATTCGTGCTAACAAATGGGCAAAGTTCGCCTATGTTGCATCCAAATTTTGACTATTTTGAATTGTTGAACTATGCTTTGTGTTTTGCTATATGTAGTTAGTGTTTATTTTATCTGAACAATTTTTATATAGGTTAGAGAATAGCCAAATATTTAGCATTTTGAAGTATTTAAATATGTTTGTATGTTGCCACGAATTATCAACTATAATTAGAGAAAATGTGTTTGAGTTATATCCAAATGTTGAACGATTTAAAACTTTTAGAAATGCTACGGTAATTTTGAATAATTGGCAAATTTGAATGTTTGATTATGGTTGTCTCCAAATGTTCGGCAAGTTATATTGCTCAAAAATGTATGTATTTTGTTGTAAGTAGTTTTCATTTGAAAGTGTAAGAATTCTACGAAGTTTGATGGCTTCAAATTTTTTTGCAATTTGAAATGTTCAAATTGACATAAGTTTATGTTTGTGTTATGTCATATTTAATTAAGATAAATAAGCAGTGGAAATGCAGGATATGTATATGTATTTTTCTTTTTGAAATTCAGCTCCATTTAATTGTAGGGAATGCATGCACGTCGGCACGATGCAGCCTTTGTGAATATTTGTGTGAATTTTAGTTTTGGGAAAATTCAAATTTGTATGCGGCGGTGTCCTGGTAGAATTCATATTTGGAAATTGCATATTTTAAAATTGTGCAAATTTGGAAATTACTAAAATGCGAAGGAAGCTTAGGGCTAAAAAATGTTCGGATTTTGAAATTCGTTAAATTCGGGAAGTTTTTCAGGTACGATGTCTTTTTATGTTTGTGAAATAATCAAATGTGGCAGACATTTGTAAGGTTTAAATACTTAAATTTGGAATTTTGGCCATATGACGTAATTAATTGGCATTTATTGTTATGGTTATTTTGATATATTTTTTTTCTTCCATATTTTCATGGTGGATGGAGTTAAAGTTAATGTTTTTGCAGCAATGTAGTATTTTTTTTTTTTGGAATTTGTTTGAATACCCTAAAATAATATCTACGAAGTGTTTTAAATTAGTTGAAGCATGTTATATCTTTCAATTTGTTCTTCGATTTAATTACATCTATTTGAAAATAAGCCTGGAACAGCCATTTTTTGATATTCACATTTGTGGTAGTTTTATTTTGATGTTTTTGAAACCTTGGTACAAATGGGTAATTGTATTTCGATGATTTACGGAACTTTATTTAAATAAGAAGTTTTGTAACAAATTATTTTATTGGTCTTGTCATGTTGAATGGTATTGGTGATATTACTTTTTCTGGATTTTACTTGAGTTCAAAAGATAATTATGAAATCCAAATTTTACAAAAAGACGTAGAGGTGTCAAATGAGCGTTATGTATTCTTTTAACTTTTCTAAATTTGAAATAATTTGGGAAAGGTTGCAAAGTATCTCAAATGATTATTTTGGTATCTATTATTTTATTTTTTTAGAAACTGATTTGAATTTATTTGAAGTTTTATTTGGAAAGTTTGAAATGTTTTGGGAAATAGAAAAACAGAAATTAAAGAGAAAAAAAGGCCGAGCCGGCGCACGGGAAGCGGCCCAGCCCAACAGCCGGCCCGCCTGGCCAGCCCAGGCCAACTGCGACGTCGCGCTGACGTCGGCAGTGGCCGGAGCTGCCGCGGCAACGGCGAGCTCGGCGTCGCCGCGTCCGAGCGAGCTAGGAAGCGGGGGTGATTTGCTTTAATTTCATGTAGGTCCTTTTCTTCATAAAGATATGAACTGCGGTTTGATTTGTCAATAAAGGAAGGGGTTTTATACAAAACCGTCACGGACGTGTCCTGTGGACCGTTGGATCGGTAGTGGGCGGCGCGGATCAGAGGACAGTAGAACACTGTAGCAATCTACAGTACCGCTGTAGCTAAGCTACAGTCGCTGGATCGCTGAGAGGCCGCTAAAGGGATGGTCTTTTATATTTACTAGCAAAAGGGCCCGTGCGTTGCAACGGGTTGAAAACAGGAAAATGCAAACACCCATGCTTGCTAAAACCACTATAGCGCCTCCCTAGACAGCTATTTTTCACTGTGTAAATATAGAGTAGACCATAAGTTGTTGAAAAACTAATCCAAACGGTATGTCATTTGGATCATTATCCAGAAAACTACAAAAGCTAAGAGGTACATAGATGATAACTCACATCTTGGTCGACCAGCACACATGATCATGGATGTGAAGAATGGAAACATTAAGAGCCAACAGAACTACCGTTTTGTATAATAATACACCACTTCATTCATGCATGGGAGTGCAGTTATGATCTTTCATTGAAACTGAAGCTATTCTTGAACGGGGCAAATAAACTGCAAGAACCATGTAAAGAAGAAACGAATAACTACCACTTACCTATCCTTTCTTTACCAACAACATTATGATGACTACAATGTAATCACTTTTCCGCACATTGTTTTTGTCTGTCTCTAACCATCGACTATGTCTAGACACGGCTTCAGCTGGTTTGCACTTCCAAGTTTCACCATCTTCAAAATTGCATGATCTCCAATTGCAATCACAGTATATCCTCCGTAGAACCAATTTAGTTCTCCACTTCTCTTCATTCCGAGACTTTGTATGGTTTCCTCTATTTTATTGTATGTTGTTCTCACATATTTTTGTATTAATCCGAAGACATTCGGCCAGAACCTAAGAAATGATATTAAATCTGATAAACTATTCAATACAGTGACGAAACTACTCAACTGAAATTATAGGTATCACCACACCCAGTGTCCTGTAACAGGTCGTCTCTACTAAGCTTTGTTGTGAGGTAATAGCTCAAGGGAAACTGAATCGGTAGAGCCATAATTAGATTTTGCACTGCTGGCAAAAACTGTGTATACCAGCAGAATATATATCAACATCCAGACCAAATAACATCTATGGATGAGAATTCTTTGTTCAAGAAGTCCAGGGGAGAAGAACGCGAGGAACTGAATAGGACTAAGAGGGTGCATGCTAATTAAAGTTCTCACGTAACATGTGTTATTTTTCGTATATATTCTGAGTGTTAAAATTAGCCCTACCAAATAGATGGTTCAGAACTGTTTCGTCTTAGATGGGCACTGCAATTTTGTAGGAATGGCTAATCAATATTGGAAGAATGCAGCCGATGAATATTAAACTTCGCATAGAATGCAACCAAACAACTTCCTGGACCCAAAAAAATGATATAGACATGCAAGTATTACATGTTATATTGGAGATTATTTTCCTCAGGAAAACTGCAGTGGTGTAGCATATTTAATTCCTAGGGAATTCTAATTGTGTAGGTTATCTATCTTATCATCCAATTTCACATTTTGCCTCAGAGAGATGATAGTGACTTCAAACTGTTCTTATCTTAATTGAAGCAGCGTGCACATACGCTAGCTTATTCATACATGATAGAATCTTTATTCTGAAATGAAGTATACCTGATAATTCCTTTGAGAAAAATGGCTGCTTATCTCTTTCAACTGAGAGTGAATATGAAGTTTTGTTGAAGCATTAGCACAGAAAGAGCTCCACATAATCCTGCATGACAACCAACCAAACCGACCAAACTAAGTAATTGAAAACACAATCGTCTTCTAATGCACAATGATGCATAAAAAAAGGTGATTGCAACAAAGCAACAGTTCCTTACTGACATGTTAAACACTTCAAATTGTTTTTATCTTAATTGAAGCAGCAAGCACTTAATTTGTATTTCTACCATTGCATCTATTTTTTTCCTATTGAGTCTATTTTTCCTTTTGGAACGATAGGAAACATGCCCGTGCGTTGCAACTGAATAAAAATAAAACTACGTCAGTAACGCAAGTAAGTTCTTGTCGCATGGCGCGAAAATAGCAAAACTGTGTCATATTAAACCTTGTCCAATAAAAAATTCAAATTTATGGTAGAGTTGATTTGGATGTAGATATCAAGTGGAGAATTTAATTTTGATGAGAATAGCAAAACTGTGTCCTATGTCTCCAATAACATCGTTGTTGTATAGATGTGCATGCTTTTGATCGTTGCTATCAAAAGATAGCATCAAAGGCGAAATCATTATTGGATACAATTTCTTGAAATATGCGTATATGTGCGTTGATGTGAGTACGAAATATGCATTGGATATATCATAATATTTATACTTTATACCCTCTTGACATGGAGATTGCGACTATTTTTTCAACAATCAAATAACTATGCAGGTGTTGGATCAAGCTCCGGGCTGAGTGCCGTCCAGATTGGATCGGTATGGTGGTGGATCAACGTTTGGATCGAAAGAACAAATACACAAAGTAAAACAACGTAAAGCGAAACATGCAAATAACATTCAGATCGATACGGTGGTGGATCTAGCTCACCGATGATTTGCTAGTCCTCTCGTCTGTCCTCTCTCTGGCGGTTAACGCCGAGTCGCCGACCAGAAGGCCTTGGCTGCCCTAGCCGTGCAGGTCGCAGTTAAAGCCAACCCTGCCTGCTTCCTGCTGTGATACCAAGCGGCACACTATGCTTCGTTCGGCCGGCCGCTCCTCTAGTCGCCTGCCCGCTCTCTGCTGCTGGATCGGTTCGATTCATGTGGAGGGAAGCAACGCGACTACAGTAGCCGCTGTGCTGGTTCGGTTCGATGCATATGGACGGCGGCGGAGTGAGCCGTGCTAGGCAGCTTGGCGCCGGCAAGTAGGAGAGCTCGCCGGACAGGGCGCAAGGAAGCGGCGCCGGGGAAGAGACGTGCTTATTCCTCACCCACGACCTTGTCGACTTCCTTCCGTGGTGGTCGCTGCCACTTTTGCTTGATGTCTCGTCGAGTTGACTCGCTCGCGTGCCTGCAAATCTTGGAACCCTTTGGTTTCGATGATAAGCTTCGATTATAAGAACTTAAATCGATGAATCACATATAGGTAGAGGTTGAGAGAAGGCAAGAAGAGTCCAATTCAGGTCCGGTAGGATAATCTAGTTTGAACTGATCTCTTGGCCAACACGGTCACGATTTTCGATTTTTTTTCTGACGGAAAAGGGGAAACCAACACGGTCACGATCAAAACATAGAGAGGTAGCGATCGAACGAAACAAACCGACGAAGGAAAATAAAAAATCGAACCGGTACATATGACTTATGGGTGGCAGTGGTGGGTAAATATGTGATTTGGTGGAGGGCAAAATTGGCAAAAAAAAAATGACGTACCACAAGAAACCTTAATGCTTTTATTATTAGGTATAGATTTATTTTTTTGAGTGGGGATGGTCTTTTATATAGTTAGTAATGTCTCGCTCTGCTTACATGGGCTACTTCCGGCCCAATACATAGCCTGCAAGCCAGCCTGATAACTTGTGGTTCCTCTTGGGCCGAACGTCAGGTACAGCAGCTTGCTCTGCATCATCTTCCTCTGCCTCCGAGTGGCTATTTTTTTTTAATAATACATTTTTTTAATTAAATTTGAAAAATATTACGTAAAATAACGAAATTATAAAAATAATACGGCCTCGGCCCTGCTTGGGCCGATTAGGGCCCGTCGGCCTGGCTTGGGCCGATAAGGACTGTCGGCCGCTCTGTGCGTGTCAGAGCAGCCTGTCGGCCAGAGCTGGGCCGACTGGGATCTATCGGCTTGTACTGGGCCGACATGATGCAGTCGGCCCAAGCTGGGCCGACTGCCTCTTGCTTTTTTTTTCACCTCTCCCTCCTATTTTTTCAGCCACAAATGCAGACAAATTACAGATGAAATCAAACTCCAAATTTAAATCACTGATCCACACATATTACAGATAAAAATATAGTCTACAAACACTGATCCACACATATTACAGATAAAAACATAGTCCAATTTTAAAACATTGATCCTCATTATTACAAATAAAAGCACAGTCTAAATTTAAAACATCCTAGTTTCTTTCCCTTCCTCTTGGTCCTCGGCTGCCTCGTCCACGTGGAGCAGCTGCTCTAGTTGTCGAAGCAGCATTCGTAGGTGGGAATGTTGTACAAGCAGTGTGCCTGTGACCAAAATCATTGCACAAGAAACATTGCACTGTCGGGTCTCCGGCTTCAGATTCATCCATACCATTTCTGATACGCTTGCACGGTCGTCTACCTCTACCAGGACGCAGTAGTCTTGGGTCGGGGATGTACTGCCTTTCATTAGGGTCAACCGTGTTAAAATTACCCACAGCTCGAAATCCCACCATTTCACCGGTCCAGGTATTAAGAACAGACTCGTTCAAATAGTATGGTGAAACGAACGAGATGGCTGATAGTCCGAGTTGCCCACACGCAGCCAATACATGGGAGCAGGGCAGGTGAAGCAATTTTGGTTTATTGCATGTGCAGTCACATGTTGGTCGTGCTTCATTTCCAATTCTCACCTCATGCGTTCTGAGCTGATTTCCGCAACCAAACTTGTCAGTAGGTAAGCGTACCTCGAACCTCCTTTCTTGATTTCCTATGGCCTGCACAGCGTGAGTACGAGTTTTTGCCATCTTCCTATCCATGTACTCTATAATCTTCTCACAAAAAGGTGTGTTTGGATTGTTCACGATATGCATTTGAGATTTCTGGCGTCTTTCTCTGAAGTACTTGACTGTGCCCTCAAAAATACCCTCCACAATGGCTGTAAGTGGCAATGCCCTATTTCCTCTAAGAACAAAGTTGTATGTTTCAGCAAGGTTGGTAGTCATAACACCGTACCTGGCTCCGTAAGTGTCGTGCAGCAAAGACCACCTCTCAAGAGGCTCGTGCTCAATCCACTGCTGAAAGTTTTTGATCAACCTCCCAGTCTTTCTCCTAACACCAGGCGGATCAAATCCTGGCAAGTCACAAAGCCCAACAGGTACATCCTCAGCTGGTGGAGGTCCGGTTGCTACCTGTTGCGCCACAAGTTGCACATGTGCTGCTACTGCAACATTTCGTCACCACCACCGCCAATGCAACACCGCTGAACCACCACCACGCTGCACCATCCACCACCCTACAGCAACCTCCACCTAAACTCCACCATTACTCCAACCAAACAACACGAAATCACACAATAATCCAACCCATCTGTAGATCTGAGCTGTCTTAACTCTCTAACAGTTCTAGGGGAAAGATTTGGTGGCTGGATGGACAGATCGCCGCTGAAACGCAGCTAGGAGCTGCTGGTTTCGAGAGGAAGAAAAAAATGAGAGAGAGGACGCGAGGAGGAAGATGTGGCCGCTATGTGGCCAGGGCTGGCCTTATCCAGCGCCCTGTCGGCCCAGCCCTGGCCGACAGGCCTGTCGGCCCAGTTAGGGCCGATTAGTGCCCGACTGTGACGCGTCACGGCCTGTCGGGTGCAGGCCTGGCCCACCATCCGAGCTGATCGGCCTAAACTAAGCCGATAAGGCCTTATCGGCCCAAGCCAGGCCGACGGGCCCTAATCGGCCCAAGCTGGGCCGATGCCGTATTATTTTTGCAATTTCGTTGTTTTACGTAATATTTTTTGAATTTAATTAAAAAAATGTATTATTAAAAAAACATTAGCCTCCGACTGCACGGTAGTCTCCTTGTGCACCTCCAGGTCGTTGACATCTGGACTGTCGCCGTTGGGGAAGAGATGGAGCATCCAGCGGTAGCCTCCCACCATGAAAGGGCAGGACTTTAAGCTGGTGCCGTTTGGTGCGTGCTTGGCGATCGAGTAGCCGTCGACCTGGAACAGGTGAGATCCGGACGCCGTGGACTTACGTAGACGGGGCCGTCGCTGGAAGACGACGTTGTCGCCATGTCGAGCGGGATTCCCATCTAATAGATTGGTCGCGATTTGCCCTACAACAGCTACCACACCCGCGTGAGATTGGTTTTTCAGTTTGTTTTTGTTCCCGATGGAGAAGGGATTAAACTGTTTATTGATGAACAGTTGAGACCAATTCTCCCTATGTATCGCGACAAAAAAATTAAATAATATTTTTTTAAACATTTATTCGAAAACTAACACGTGTTTTCAATTTTTTGAAGAATAGCGCTATCGTCATGGGCGAAGACAAAAGCACAGCTTTCCTTAGTGGCGGTGAGATTTCGTCATGGCAGTGAACGAAAGCTGACTTTCCTCATGGCCATGAGAAAAGGAGCCCAAATAGTAGGGGTGTAAACGGATAGGATAATTTATGTACCGAATTTGTCGCCGAATCCGTTTTAATGAATCCATATCCGGTTCCGAAGAATCTGTCGGATAAGGATATCCGATTCCGAATTGAGCACCCGGATACGGTATAGGATATGGTATGTGAAATAGCATCCGAATATGGATTATCCGAATATTAATTAGGATTATCCGATGGTTATAATCCGAATAATCCGATTTTCTACCGAAATGTCTAAACTAATAGAGCACAATTTATAGTTATTGAGTTGTGAAGTTCATTTGTGAAGCACAATTTGTAGTTAGTTCTATTTGCCTAAACTAATAGAGTACAACTTTGTTAGATTATTACGTTGTTGAGCTATTGTTTTTGGTTATGTGGGTTGATGATGTACATTGCGCATACCGATCCGACTAATTTTCTTTCCGCCCCGAATCTGCTCCGTTTCCGTTCCGAATCCGTGATTATATCTATCCGCCCCCGAATCCGCAACCGTTCATTATCCGATCCGATCCGAATCCGAGAAAAGAATATGGTAGAGGCAAAATCCGATCCGATCCGTTTACACCCCTACCAAACAGTGCCCTCCCCATTACGTGTTGTTTGTTCTGTGTTTAATTCTTTGATTAAAACAAAAATTGCTCAACCGTGTCACTATTTGACATAAAATATATAAAAAATATATGCACATTGACGAGTAGGTTCTATTCCCGTGATCGGTTTCGAGTTTGGTCAACTCTAAAATATAGAAATTCATAATTTTTTGACGGATTTTATCAAATTCGTCGCACCTAGTCGACCGTTGAATTTTCCTTTCACGAATAGATGGATCTTACCGTTTCCCACAACTTTTACGTTATAACTTTTTGTTTCGACAAACATAAACATATTTTTATCAATTTTTTTGTGAATTTTGATCCAAATTAGGAAGTTAGAGTCGACCAAAATCAAAACCGATCACGGGAATGAAACCTACTCGTCGATGCGCATATATTTCATATATATTTTATATCAAATCATGACACAGTTGAGCAACTTGTATTTTAATTAAAGAATTGAACACCATAAGAAGGAATAACACTTCACCCGGTAGCGGTTCCTTTCGTCATGGGCCATGACGAAACACTTGTTTCATCATAGGTCGTGACGAAACCCTGCTTTTGTCATGGGCCGTGACGAAACCACTGCTTTCGTCTTCACCCACGACGCCAACGCGCTATTCTTCATTTTTTTTGAAAGCACGTGCTAATTTTTGAATAAATGTTTTAAAAGTACAGTATTATTTTAAAAAAAATCTATGTATCGCTAGCTCTTCCTGGCCGCAGAACAAAGTACCCTCCCCAAGCTGGCTGGCCAAACATTTATCATTGTTTTTCCTTCCATTTTCTATTTTTTATTTACTTTCTTTCATCGGTAAATCTAATTAGCATATTTCTGCACCAATGTCTTCTCGTGATACACACATGCATACCATGTTATGCTGACATCATACCATTAGCTACCCGTTTTAGAGCATCCAGAGGGCGATGCTTAGCCTCCGATGCTAGGATGAAAATCCTGACCAACCCGGTAGTTACGCCATTTTGTTTTTGTTTTTTCGCAGCCAAGGCAGTGGCGTCCAGTAGCAACACGGCATTAGGGTCTCCAATTAAACCTCATGCATTGCAGGTACAGACTCTTATTTGTTTTATTGTTTCCAAGTATTTTTCTTTTATATAAGCGCCTAGTGCCTACACAAGGGGTCTGCATTGTGGATGCTCGATACAATGCAGGCTACAAGCACTAGTTGCCAGATTAGCACCCAAAAATATTTCACGATGATTGTGCATAATTATCAGATACTCCTTCCGTTTTTAAATATAATAAAAAATTATACTTTGTCCACATTCACATGTATAGAAATGTATCTAGACACGTATAGTGTGTATATTGACTAATTTTAGTATGTATCTAGACAACATCAAACACCTAAAACATCTTATATTTAAAAACGGAGGGAGTAACATTTTACATGATTTTAGACATACCGCCGTGAGCCCAAAGCAGAGGCTCAAATTGTAAATATAGTAGTAACCACTATTATTATTATTATTATTATTATTATTATTATTATTATTATTATTATTATTTATTACACCAAAAATACTATTCTTGAATATATTAAAATAACTGAATTCTTAATTTGTCTGAGAACTCCTATAAGCTAGATGATAAAACACAACATTGCTGGCAACAAAATAGTTAAATTGTATGTCTATGTAGTAGCATCTGCACCATTTTATGTTTGTTGATTATAACTACAAACAATATATTGAAAAAAGGTGTCAAAATTTCTGACTTATTATGAGCCCACTTAACTTATAAGACAGATTTGTCTAGAAAATATCAATAAAGAACCATGTTAATAATTCAATTTATTTTCTAGAAGTTACAGTGAACATGGTTACCAAATCATATACTCCAAAACATTATTAAGATATTTGTTAAGTCATAATATTTGGATATATTTATATGTGTAAACTATACTATGTAGTTTATACAAGATTAAACCTAATTCGAGAACAAAATTTGTTGTAATAACTTAAGCACAAGCAATTTTTTATTTAATCAATACAATTGGATTACAAGGAAAATTACAACTAAAATTTAGCATCCTTTCTATATGGTCAATATTTAAAATAAACAATATAAGTGTATAGTCGTTATCCTGAGTACTATAATATGGAAAAAACACTTTAAACAAACTATAAAACTTTAGTATAAATTATAATAATTAGTTCACCATGTACCTAATTTGTTCTTGGAACGCCCTCTGCCAACAAACAACGAAATAAATAGGGGCTAGACAAAAGATGTTCGTAGGATGTTATGTCCCTAACCCTTCACGTGTTTCTAAATACAATCTTGCTACGAACTTGGCATGTGGGATGATGTATCCTTTCATCACTGCGGAAGCTGCAGCAAAGGACATGGAATTTGTGAGAAGAGTGAAACTACGGAAAACTAATTAGACACACACACAAGATGAATAACACAAAAGTGAACAACACAAGAGACGGTTACCTGCTGGATTGTCTAGTCCAACCCCGGTCCCAGGTGCCTTGAACGGGCCCATAGGCATTGATGACACAGGTATCGCAATATTTGTTGAGGGAAATATTTCAAATCAAAATTATTTATTCGATGCAAAGAGAGCCAAATAATATTTACAAGTCTTAACAGTGTTGTTGTCAATTCAACCACACCTGGATAAATACTTGCTTGACAGAATTAATTTCTAGTAATAGTGATAAGATGATAGTAATAATATGAGAGCAGTAAAGTAAACAATAATGACAAACTATAATAGCATAAGTAACGTAAAAGTGAGCAATAGTGATGAAAAACATAGTCATTGGGGGTAAATAATGGGTGTTGCATGAATGATATCAAATATCTAATAGTCATAACACAAGCCATAGATAATTAAGCTCCAGTTCATCGATCATATGTGGGCACTTTTTCTATATATACTTGTGCGTGCTTATAATAAGAACTTGCACAACATATCTTGTCTTATTCTCCTATTTAAGCAGGGCCACTTAAGAAAATTTAGGAAAACTTATGCCCATGGTTAGGAAAACTGAACCATCAAATAACTAATTAGCTAGTTCAGATGCCTGAATAAATCTTATGTGGTGTTTATAATATACACATGCTAATAGGTTTTCCATATGAACCACACATCCAGAAACTATTACAATTATATCATTGATTAAAACTTAATTTTTCAAAATAAAGGAAATAGAATAATAAAGCTTTTATTATTATCTATAGGGTATATTTCCATCAATTAGCAAGAGGGGCTGAACACAGGTACACCATGCATATTAGGGGTGAAAACATATCATATGCGGATCGGATAATCCTCTTCCCACAACCTATGTTCATATTTTTAAAATAAATATGGATATTGTTGGATACGAATGCAGTTAGGATGTTATTCTCGAATACGGATGTCGATCGGATATCTTATCAATTCGGAATGGAAACTCGTATAACAAAATAATAGACCCGTGTATTATAATGAGTCAACAATAAAACGGTACATGGATAAATTTAGCTATGAATACACACTAGAGTAAAGTTCAATCACAGAAAAATAGATTTGACCACTATCTTACTTTTTTAGGTTGGTTAATTAGCATATCAGGGTAGAACTACCAAACCTGGCTAACATAATTTTAGTCGGATACAGATATATCCATTTCCATATCCACATTTGTTTCGAAATTCAATACCACATTTGTATTTCCATCTGTAAAAATTTAATCCGGATATTTACCACCATTTCTATTTCGTTTGGATTCAGATATTTACCACTTCCATATTCAATTTCTCGAATACGAATGTCGAACGGATTATTCGTTACGGCCAACTCCCAACCCTAATGCATACCAATCTCATCCAAGAAATCTCCAGGTCACTCTACTCGGAAACTTCGATTAGACACTCCATGATGGCATCTTTCGTGAATCTGTGATGGTATTTCCCATGACAAACCCACTACAAGCGTTATGGGTGACTCGCAAGAAATTCACAATTCAGGCTGAGTTACATCGTCGGGCTGCTGATATTGTCTTTAAAACTTCTATGTTTTCTGCTGAAATAGCGCCCGTTTACAAAAACTAAGCTCCTGCCACAGCTGGACGAGACGATGAAGCTTCTTCAAGGCCTCTATTCTGCCACCTATAAACTCACCTGTCTCTGAGTAAAGCTGCTATAGAAGTTTTGATGATATCACACATACTAGAACCGATCATTTGCACCTTATGTGAGTTTTGACGTCTTAGGTGCAGCTAGGGGAAACTGGCTAAGTTGCAACAAAAGACATAATAAACTTCAAGGACTCACACAGATGCTAAGTAGCAAATGACAAAAGAGATAAAGATGATTTCAGCAAGGTTAAAATCGCTTAACCCCGTATGAAATAGTAGGACAAATCTCAGAGAACCGGCCACTAGACCTTGCTTCCCAAAAAAAATCCACAAATAAGTTGTTTGGCAATAACGGTGTGCACAGTTTTGTACTCTCGGCCTCCATACCAACCATATATATACACAACCAAAATATATCACACGATCGAGTTGCCAAAAGCGATAGTATTATCTAGCAAAAGGCACACTAGGTACTCCGTTGTGGCGTCTCCAGGAACTGGAAGTGATAGTAGGATACGACTCACACAGGTCAGACTCACATGTTCATCGCTGGATCCAACTAGTTAAGTACCGAGCAAGGGGCTTTTATCCCTGAGCATAGCAACACTGCTCCAAGTCAGCGCCTCAATGATTTTCAACCAACGATAAAGATCGCCATGTCTATTAAGTACAAAAAAAGAAGTAAAAACACATGGAAACTGTGGTCAGCACTCAAGAAATTTTCATACACGACAGAGAGGAGGACGTATATAGATCTCGACAGAATAACTCATCACAATCACAAGTGCTAGCGTGGAAAAAATAAAGCTTACTCTGAAAATTAAAATATCTCTAGAGCCTCAAGATATAATTCAGATCGATTGCTAACTACTGGCTTGTTTGCTAATAGTGTCCTAACCCGCTCGCCCTTTCCTCCTCTTTCAGGATGTAAGGTCGAGACTGTTGTATTTTCCTTGTTTTCGTCATGTAAACTCGTTTGGCCCTTTAGGGCCTCTTCTCCTTCTTAATATATCACATGCAGCTCTCCTGCATGGTTCAAAAAAAAGATATGTCGAACTGAATATTTCAGTTGTTGCTTAATAGAAAGAGGTTGAATCCCGATTGAAAAAGTACACTCTCAAATATTTTATATGGACGATGAATACACGTCTCCTAGAATAACTCATCACAATTACAAGTGATAGCATGAAAGTTTTTTAAATAAAGGGATTTTATTACTTAAGAGTTTTAACCATTACACCTGGCCTCTGCATAGCTAAAATGCACACAGCCACCAGTTCACCAGTAACCAAATCAGAACAAAAAGGAAAAGGCGAATTACATAACATAATGAGAAATTGTAGATCCGCCTAAGATGCTGGTAGGTCTATCCGGAGTCTATGTTGCCACCCATGCCGGGAGAATAACTCCCTGGCCGCAGCCTCCAGCCTCGACGTCACCTCCAAAAATAAGTCTCGGTGTTCCACACACTGCAGGGCTGACCATGCTCGTAACGTAGCTGTACACCGATAGATAACTTGCATAACAGAAACATTTTTATCATTAAAAACCTTGTCATTTCTATATAGCCACAGCGACCAAATAACGGCAATCGCGCTCATCCTACAGAAGAGTTTAAACCTAGGATCCACGCCATTTAACCAGTTGCCAAAAATGTTTGCAACAGTACGCGGTGGATGTAAGGTAGAACCTATCTGGACGGCTGACCATATAGACCTGGCGAATTCGCACTGGAAGAATAAGTGTGTAATGGTCTCATCATGTTGACAGAAAACACACTTTTTACTTCCGTGCCAATTACGCTTGGCAAGGTTGTCTTTTGTAAGAATTACACCCCGACGAAGATACCACGCGAACACTTTAGTTTTAAGCGGGATCTCATCTTCCAAATTTTGTTATTATCCTTAATATCGACTGGCACTTCGGGTAGAATTAGTGCTCTATACATAGAATCAACCGAGAATTTACCATTCTTCGTAAGATTCCATTGAAATCTATCTGGACCTTCCGACAATTGGAGTGAATCCAATCGGATGAGCAAGGCATTCCAGGATGCTTGTCTAGTTCCAAGTAAACTTCTTCTGAACGAAACATCTGGTGGGGAGGTACCCAACACCTTCGCGATCGTGTCGCTTTTGTTTCGTACAATAGCGTACAGAGCCGGATATTGTTCTCTAAGGGTAGATTGGCCTAGCCATTTATCCTCCCAGAAACGAATTTCCGATCCATCCCTAATTGAGAAAGATCCATGTTGGAAAAAAAAACTTCTTTGTAGCCATGAGGCCAGCCCAGAAGTGTGAATCGCCAGGTTTCCAAAAACCTGAGAAACAGCTTGATCTCCCACATACTTTCTCCTAAGGAGGGTTTGCCAAACTCCATCTTCCGATAGAAGTTTGAAGAGCCATTTACCTAGCAAGGCTCTATTCTTGACCTCAAGGTCATGAATTCCGAGCCCTCCTTGGTCTTTAGGGCAGCAAACCACACTCCATTTAGTCAGACGATATTTTTTCTTCTCACTATCCCCT
This sequence comes from Poa pratensis, assembly GCA_947311845.1. NCBI lineage: Eukaryota > Viridiplantae > Streptophyta > Magnoliopsida > Poales > Poaceae > Poa > Poa pratensis. The sequence continues at coordinate 166,211,436 of CAMZMU010000041.1, forward strand.
TGCCAAAAGAATCTAGACCGGAAATAATCCAATCTTTTAAGACTCCTTTGGGCAATTGGAAGAATGAAATCATGTACAGTACCATGTTTGTTAGTACCGAATTTATGAGAACCAATCTTCCACCCAGGGATAAGAGTTTGCCTTTCCAGCTATTTAAACGTAATTGAAGTCTTTCCTCCACCTTTTTCCATTCAGCATTTGTAAGTTTCCGATAATGAATCGGAATACCCAAATAGTTGATAGGAAATTGACCTTGCTCACAGCCAAAAAGTTCAGCATACAAGGCGGCGTTTTCTCGAGCCTCGCCAAAGCAAAACAATTCACTTTTATGGAAATTTATCTTAAGACCCGAAAGTTGCTCGAATGCTGACAAGATCAGCTTAAGGTTACGAGCTTTTTCGATGTCATGTTCCATAAAAAGAATTGTATCGTCAGCATATTGAAGAATCGATAAACCACCATCAACAAGATGTGGAATCACTCCTTCAATTTGACCCTCGATTTAGCGCGTTCGATCAAGATAGCCAACATATCAGCCACTATATTAAATAGTATTGGCGATAACGGGTCACCCTGTCTGAGGCCTTTTTTCGTTTGAAAGTATTTGCCAGTGTCATCATTGACCTTAATGGCTACACTTCCTCCCGAAACAAAGCTATTTATTAACGCGCACCACTCAGCAGAAAAACCTTTCATTCTGAGGGTCTGCTGAAGGAAAGACCATTTGACTTTATCATAAGCTTTCTCAAAGTCAATTTTAAGAATTACCCCATTCAGCTTTTTCCTATGTAGCTCGTGAACTGTTTCATGTAGGATCGCAACTCCATCAAGGATGTTGCGGCCTTGCATAAAAGCCGTCTGAGACGGACGAACCACATGATCTGCCACACTGTTCAGTCGAATCGTAGCCACTTTGGTGAATATTTTAAAACTAACGTTAAGAAGGCATATAGGTCTAAATTGTTGAATCCTTTCTGCCTCGTTAACCTTAGGTAATAAAATTATCTCACCAAAATTGAGACGAAACAACTCTAGCTGTCCATTGTGAAGACAGGCGAACAGTTGAAGTAAATCAGACTTGATAACATCCCAAAAGTTCTGGTAGAACTCAGCCGGGAAACCATCAGGTCCAGGCTGAATTATGTTTCATTTGGAAAACCGCCATCCTCACTTCCTCCTCTGAGTAGAGTTTAGTAAGTAGACTATTTTCCGCATCTGAAACCTGGGGATATCCTCTGTTCGGACTCATCCAAAGTGAAATTTCCTTCCTCTGGAGCACCGAACAGGCCTTTATAGTAATTTGTAATATACGACTTTAGTTGTTCATGGCCTCAATCGTTCCCTCATCCTGGACTAGAGAATGAATGCGCTTTTTCCTGTGTCTGCCATTGGCAATACTATGGAAATAGCGAGTATTCGAATCCCCTTCTAGGATGAATTGGGCTTTAGAACGTTGATACCATTTTAACTCCTCCTCTCGCAGTAGCTTCGCTATCTGTGCATTGGATTGGCTCTTTAGCTCAATCTCTTGCTCGGATAGTAACCGAACTTCTGCTAATGCTTCTAGAGCATCAATTATCGAGGAAAGTCGTTCCTTCTCTTTTTTAAGTAAACCAGAAGTATGACGAGCCCAACCAACGAGGTGCGTGCGTAAAGCACGTATCTTGTTGTTCCACCGCTGGATAGGCGAATCCCCGCAACTGGTCTTTCCCAAATTCTTTTAACCACTCATAAACCCTCGCGGTGCAGCCACCCAAGCTCAAACTTGAACCGTGGCTTACACTGTGGTCTAGGTGTTCCAGTGGTCAAAAGAATGGGAGCATGGTCTGACAATCCCTCAATACGTTCTAGAGCCCGTACCGACACCAATGGGAACCTAGATTCCCAATCAGTATCCATCAGTACACGGTCTAGTTCTCGTATGTGGGTTCAGGGAGAGAATTAGCCCAAGTGAACTGTCTCCCCACCATTGTAATCTCTCGTAAGTTCAAGCTGTCGATGACTGCATTGAACAAAGAGGCCAACGGTTGTCAAACCGACCCTTACTTTTCTCAAACGGAAAACGTAGCATATTGAAATCCCCACCAATGATAAAGGGTGTGGGTTATCTTTGCCAAGTTTACCATTTCACATAGAAAAGAAGTCTTGCCGCGTCCTGAGCCGGCCCATACACGGCAACAAGACTCCAAATGAAATTATCGGATTTATTACGGATGTGCATTTTAATATGAAAATCACCATCCGTAACATCCAACACTTCCATGGTATCCGTCCTGATACCTAGTAAAATGCCTCCGGATCGGCCATGGGGAGGGCGAGAGTACCAATCAAAGTCTATACCGCCTGAAAGCCGGTTCAATAGAGATTGCGAGAACTCACGTCTTCCAGTCTCAGAAATAGCTAAGAAATCCAAATTATGGTCCCGAATGCAACCAGCAAAATGCAAATGTTTAGCCAGGTCACCAAAACCTCTGCTATTTGCGAACATGCCATTCATTGGAAACTATGGGAGATTTGGAAAACTTAGCCCGTTTCCGAGGCAAATTGTTAGAGGCGGATTTAGATTTCCGGCAAGATGCTTTTAACTCATACAATGAGCACAACTCGTCCTCATCCAAACCAATCTCCGACACTTCACCAATTAAATGAGAAAGAAGCTGACCATCTGATGTGGCATTCGCTTCTTTTTCATTCAAATATGGCAGTCAACCCAGTCGAAACTTTAGAAATAACCGTAAGACGGTCGAATTTCATAAGCCTCAAGACCTTAGTTGACACACTATTAAATTAGAAATAAACGACGGAGGTGAAAAAGAAAGAAAAGGCCGCTGGATAGCGCCGCTCTCGTCGACGTCACCAGGCAGTCGTCAGAGGTGTCGTCGCCGTCGTCCCGGCCGTTGCCGTTGAGCATCAGCCGGTCACCCCGCCTCCGCTCGGACCGTGGCGAGTCCCTAGGTCCACCGCCACCGCCGGACAGTGAAGAAGATCGAACTCGTCCCTCCGGTGTCCGATCCAGCGGCGTCTCCGGTGACCTGCACACAAAAGCGCCCGACGTACCTCGCTGCTCGACGCCGTCTTCCGTGGTTCCACGTTCCCAGTGCTCGCCGAACTGGTTGTGGTTGGGGGTGGAGCCCGTGGTGAGGATGGAGCTGCCCAGGGCGGTGAACCGCGCGGCAACATCTTCGATGGCTGATGGCACTTCCAAGCGGATCACCACGGCCGGATAGGGCAGATGGCAGGCGGATTCAGGCCTGACGTTCTCCAGATGGCCATCGTCCGGATCGGCGTCAAGATCCAGCTTGTAGATGCCGTACTCGTTCCTGTGATCGACCAGCACCAAGTAGAGATGATGTTTCGCCGCCGTCGTGCGGCCTGACTGGCGATCTTGATCCGGCCCGAGCCGGTTGGATGCCGGGACAGAAGGATAGATAAAACGAGGGCGGTGGCGGCGCCATGGCCTCCATCTTCTTCCTCTAATGTGGCTGGACTTCTTCGGATTCCTGATGCTCGCATCAAGGAGATGCGCGGTGAAGCCCGAGGAAGATTCCGGCCGGCGTTCTGCCGGATTGGGGATCGATCCATCATGGGACTAGATCGATCTGTCGGATCTCGTCGAAGAAGTGGGCGTCGTAGACCCCGGCGGCGTCGGTGAAGTGCACGACGCCGGAGAGGCGGTGCTTCTCGACGTGGGCGAGCGCGGCGTTGCGCTGCGCATGGGCCTCGGCCATAGCATGAAAGTAAATTAAGCTTACGCTGAAAACTAAAATAGCTGTAGCCATCGAGGGCAAGAACGATTGCTAACTATTTATAGTTTGGTCTTCTTTCTTCTTCCAATCGTCAAGAAGAAGAGGGCGGCAGTAGCAGGCCTCTTCCATTGTATGGTCCATGGCACCCTGCGCACTGCTTTGCCGCCGGGTCGTTGCGGCTAGCTTCGTTGCAGATGTCGCAGAAACACGCATGGAGGAGCGGTCGCCCCACCACCGTCACGGGCCGGAGGTCGCAAGCTAGGCAGCTCCTTCTGTTTGGGTGGTCCGGCTGGTCGTTCGCCGGCCGGAGAACGATGTACCCCGTGATGATGATGTCGCACCGGATTGTGAAGCGATCGCCCTTAAGATGCTTCGAGTTCTTCAACGCCTCCCTCGCGATGAATCTGTTGTAGCCCGCGCCGTAGTCTACAATCAGTTCGATCACCTGCCTCGTGCGGACGTGCTCGGGGGTCTGCTTTTCGACCTCGTCGATGAAGCTGAACTCGAGTTGCAGGCTCACACGCCACCGTTTATCTGTAACGAACTTGTACGGGCAGATGAACACCGAGAACGAAGTCGGTGTTTTCCGGACAGTCGCCGTTGGGGAAGAGATGGAGCATCCACTGGTAGTCTCCCACCGTGAAAGGGCAGGACTTTAAGCTGGTGCCGTTGTGTGCCTGCTTGGCTACTGAGTAGCCGTCGATCTGGAACAGGTGAGACCCGGCAGACGGGACGAAGGAGGCGCCACCGCCGGAAGACGTCGTTGTCGCCATGTCCAGCGCGATTCCCATCTAACGGATATGTGTTTGCATACCAAGTTCCAATAGCATATGCGCCTGGTAATACAGGTTGGGTGGTTATTAGTTTCTGAATTTTATTCTCGAGAGATGAGTTCCGTATGTTGCATGAACCGTCCGATCAACGAACAAGCTCCTTCTGCCAACCTAGCGCCGCCACCACCATAGATCAATTCCCTTGCCGGCGTCTGAGGGGTGGAATTCTTAATGAAAGTAGTATTTTAATTGAATTGTTAGGGTTTTAGTATCCGTCTTTTTTATTAATTGAGATGGAATCGTCTGTACGTTCGACGACGTCAATGGTGGTTTTGAAAAAATAATTTTGTCTAGGTACGGTTCTTTAGATCTTGATTGATTCAGCGGATCGATTTTGGATTTCTTTTCTCATGGTTATCACGAGGAGAATTTTTCTCGCAATATCTGTCTTTGCTGCTATGTTCTCAATAATGGTGATTCGTGCTCTTGGGTCCCAACAACGTCCACCAGCATTTTGGTTACTTTTTACTGAAATATCTTGCCAATGTTTGTTGATTATCTTAATGGCTATGTGTGCACGTAGACTTGGTATTGTAGTTCAAAACTGAAATTATGGGAGAACACGCGTTGGTACTTACAGGTCCATGTTTTGATATCATTGTCATTTTTCAATCGCTGCATTAAAAAAAATACAAGATTGTGTCATGAAAGAAGAAACGGTTTAAAATTTTCAAAGATTTGCTTATTTTTTTAAAACTTTATTTTGTAATCGCCGTAGTCAGCTCAGGTATCTCTACCATTTACTGTTCGCTACTAGAATATATCAAATTATTGATTTAAGAAAACGTGCCGGCCAACTTTGAAACCATTTTTACCCTATTTTAGACTAGCATGCTAGGTTGCTCTGGGGCGACACTAATTTCTTCAACCCGGAGAGTGTCATCGACGATCATATGCATCTTTCTCTTCCCCGTAACATGACATGTTTAAATAGTGTGTACACAAGGATCATCCAAATCCCTAAATCCGTATTACAATAGGATCATCGAAATCCCAGAATCCAAATTACAAAAAATAGTTTAAAATTTAGAAGTTCACAATACATGTCCCAAAAGGCATAACCACGCTTCATCAGCCATCATCAAAATCTGAGATTTCTTCTAGGTGCTTCAGGTCTGTAACGTCTGACATCGAACTTGGTGATCCCTCTTCAGTCTACAATATACCACCCAAGAGACTAAGAAGTTATTGTATAACTTCAACTAAAATTGTTGCGACAATTATTTTTGTATGTTTTAAAATGCATAGACATTGAGTACAAGACTAAGTAAATGCATAAACATAGTATGACTAAAGTTAACCAAATTCTTAGTATATTACTAAGCTTCACCATTCATTCTATACCTAAAAAACAAATAACTATCATTGCATAGCTGATCATTCAGTGACATTGAAGTGCAGTTTAGGAATAGTACTGACCGGCTCAATTGTATGCCTCACATACAACAAAGGTCCCCAATAATTTAGTAGCAGTTCAAACTAAAATGCATTAAATTCGCTCGGCCCGTTATGTGTCTATGACGAGGGGTCCCTGCCTGTCGGAGAGCATTGTCCGGGCAATGTACGGCATCCCCAAGCAGGCTCGAAAGTTTGAAGGGTGGCTCGGGGCTGCTGGACAGAATTCGGCTCGGCCCGGACATAAGGGGGTGCCGTTGTGGCCGTTTTTTCGTCCGGACCTCCAATGCGCTTTTGGAGGGTCATTTCGAGTGTATCGGTGGAGATGCTCTAAGTACATAGCAAGAGCTTTAATCCCTATTGCAAAACTGCTCCAACGCAACACCTCAAGGGTTTTCAACCAAGGATCAAAGATTGCCATATCTATTAAGTACAAAAAAGAAGTAAAAACAAGTGGAAATAGTGGTCAGCACTCTCAAAAAAATTATGAAGATGTATATAGGTCTCCTAGAATAACTCATCACAATCACAAGTGCTAGCGTGAAAAACAAAAAGCTTACTCTGAAAACTAAAATAGCTCTAGAGCCTCAGGATATGATTAAGATCGATTGCTAACTACTGGTTGGTTTCCTACTGGTGCCCTAACCCGCCTGTCTTTTCTCCCCTTCATCCTCTGCTTGTTGTAGATATGTCGAACTGAATATTTCAGCTGCTTAATGGAAAGAGGTTGAATCCCGATTGAAAAAATACACTCTCAAATATTTTATACCGAAAACGAATACACATCTCCTAGAATAACTCTTCACAATCACAAGTTATAGCATTAAAGGAAATTAAGCTTACGCTGAACACTAAAATAGCTGTAGAGTTGAGGGCGAGAACTTATAGTTCGGTCTTCTTTCTTCTTCCTATCGTCAAGAAGAACAGGGTGGCGGTAGCAGGCCTCTTCCATTGTAGGGTCCGTGGCACACTGCGCACTGCTTTGCCGCCGGGTCGTTGCGGCTAGCCTCTTTGCAGGTGTCGCATAAACACGCATGGAGGAGCGGTTGCCCCACCACAGTCACGGTCCGGAGGTCGCAAGCCACGCATATCCGTCCCCTTGGCCTTGGGTGGTCGTTCGCCGGCCGGAGAACGACGTACCCCGAGATGATGATGTCGCACCGGACCGTGAAGTGATCGCCCTTAAGATGCTTCGAGTTCTCCAACGCCTCCCTCGCGATAAATCTGCGGTAACCCACGCCGTAGTTGGGGTAACCCAGTTCGAGCACCGGCCTCGTGCGGACGTGCGCTGGGTTCTGCTTTTCGACCTCATCGATGAAGCTGAATTCGATTTGGAAGCTCAATCGCGCGCGTTTATTCAACTCGTGAGGGCGGATGAAGATGGAGATGAAGTCGGCACTTTCCGGAAAGTCGCCGTTCGGAAACAGGTGGAGCATCCAGCTGCAGCCTCCCACGGTGAAAGGGCAGGACTTCAAGCTGGTGCCGTTGGGTGCCTGCTTGGCGACTGCGTAGCCATCGATCTGGAACAGGTGAGACCCGGCAGACTGGACGAAGGAGGAGCCGCCGCCGGAAGACGTCGTTGCCGCCACGTCGAGCGTGATTCCCATCTAACTGATTGTATACAAAGTTCCAACAGCACACGCGCAACAATATTTAGTTAGTTATTTGATTTTTTTTCTCACGAGATCAGAGTTCCCTATATGTCGCGTGAATGAACAAACAACTGCGCACCCATCCGCAAGTCACAAAAAAAAAGCGCACCCCTCCCACGGTGCCCCATCTTGGACAGCCCATTAACCGTTTCTATTATGAGTGTTTTTTAATTATTATATCCTTTCGTTTTTCTGCTTTATTTATTTATCTTTTGTTACAAAAAAATAAAAAAACATAACTATTAATTTTGTCTTCTAATTCATCCAAGTAGCAAAATAAACATCGGTCTGTATAACCCTGCAAAAAACACATCACTCTGTATAATTTGTTTTGACGAAAAACAAAACTTTGACGGATGGGTGTTTGTAGTTTCTTGAGGAATATAGAGCATTTTGAATGAGTTATGCAAACTCTCATATTTAGAGAAAATATATATGCACATTATCTTATTTGGTATGAACAAGTTTTAGAATTTATTGAAACTTCAATCGGCCTACATGTATGACAATTTGCATATACAATAATGTACCAACAGAAAATGTTTTAAATGTTATCTTTAAAGTATTCATTTGATGTGCAACATACATTTTAAAATGATTATTTATATACAACATTTTTTTATTACATTCGTATTGTAAAATGGGCCACTGTGAACCCTAGGTAAAGAGGAATTCTAAGACTAAATATACACCAAATTTCACTTTTATTCTCTATTTGTACATTTGGGGCAACACTTACTTTATTTAAAATTATTTTGCATTTTTACTCTGAAGTTGTTACATTATGTTGTGGTTTTCCCTCATTAACAAATTCTCCTCATGTTGGGCGCGCCCACTTGTCAGACCGGCGTGGCTAATGACTTGGATGCCAACTTTGAAGTGCAAATTAGTTGGGCATGGACGCATGGACTACCTACCCGCAGGACCAGATAGACATCCCCATCGGCCCGACTCACCACCTCGCGAGAGCTCACGCGACCACACTTGTTGTGAAACGACTCCATACCGGGTGATCGCGTCCACATTCGATAGTGTGAGACGCCTCTCACGGCGTGCCCAACCCCAAGTGTTTTATCTTTATCCTTTCTTTCTTCCTCCCTGATCCCATATATATGCTCACTCGTTTCTCTTGCGTCCTTTGATCCCATGTAATATCCTCCCCTTTGCCCACCACAAACCATTCTCAACGGCGCCGGTGAAGCCGCGATGACCTCCTGGGACCTGCGGGATGTTGCCGAGCCAGGAGTGAGCCAATGACAAGCAAAGTAAGAACTACATGATAATCATTTGGTGGATCAGACTAATGATTCTAAAAAATCGAGAGAAAAAGTTATCTTTTGCGCAAACAAAATTGGAAGGAGTTTTTCTTTCTTTACTTAAAAACTACTTGAATTTGGCTGTCTGGTTGTAAGGTCTTAACAGTGCGTAGGAATCATAGTTCTATTTTTTATCCATTTTATCTATTTTGTCTTCCGGATACTAGCTTAAATAATATCTCACGAATTTAGAATCATCTTGATATCGATAGAGATAACATGCCCATTCTATGTATTATCGATAGGATCAGTTCTAACAAGTCACGCACTCATATTCCAGAGATAATAAAACAAAACAGAAATCCACGGTTGAACTACCAAAATATCTATGAGTGTAGAGCCTAATGACTTAGCAGTGAGGCGTGTGGGGTGCGACTGCCGCCGAGACGAATTGGTGGCGTCGGACCTTAGAGCAAATGTTGGGGGTGACGAGGACCGGTGGAGGAGGTGTTTTGAGAAGGGTATGATGTTGAGGTGGAACGGGAGTGCCGCCCGCTGATGCATCCAAAACATACGCATCTTTATCTATGTTAAACCGTATATTTGTCATGAAAATGGAAATATATCACTTTGTACCTGCCACTAACCACTAATTTACAAATTACTTTGCAACTCTCTTTGGGATTTATTTTCGTGCAGTTAAGGAACCTATTCTGTTGGAGTCACACATTTATGAAGATATAATCCGGATGTGGAGTTGCAAAAAATCCAGAAGATCCAAAACCAAGTGAAACCAGACTTAACGAGTAGCGGTACGGTCGCGCCCGACCTTACCACCACCGTACCAGTCTCTTGCGGATCGGGATCGTCAAACCAGGCAACTTCCGTGAAGGTCCCATATATGATTTCGCATTAGAACCGTCTTGAAAGCCTACCAGACTGCTATAAGGAGGAAATAAGACACCCTCAGGAAAGAGCTGGCATTCATCATCACCTACACGAAGTGCTGCCTCAATCTCCACTCCATAGCCGTCTCCACTTCATAGTCATCATCCATAGCCATATACTACTTAAAATTTAAATCTCATTGTGATTGGCAACATTGTAATAACTGTTATCAATCATTCATTTTTTTCTTTCTACAATGTTTTCTATTGCTGATATGATCGCTATGTGTGAGTAGTCCGCTCGGGCTAAGGGTTGAGGCCTAGCCTCGCAGCTATGTGCAAACTAACCATTGGGATATAGTGTAAAGAGTACGATATGATGCATGTGTATATCTCTTGGCAATGCCTCGCTCCTAGGAATTGTCAGGTATTCAAGACCCCGAATAGTGATCAAGTTAGAGGTAAGGGAAGGGAAAAATGCAAGGCTATGCGAGAACCTCAGTGACAGTAAGAGTTGTAGAATGGCTGAAAGCAATTACCTAGCTAGAGAACAATGATGACTTCAAAGAACTTATTGTTTATGTCTGTCTTTGTAAAAGAACACTTAATTACCTAGGAAACCCGACACAAGATGGATAGGGCCGAACTGCATAGATGAATCCTTTGTGTTCCTGATCTATCAGACACCGGTGTCGTCGGACGCATTGCTCATATACAATTTTGTACTCATGAATTATTTATAACTATCCGAGCTTCATCTTATCTTATTTATCCCATACATAACATGTACTGTTGTAGGTGAAACCTTAAGCCATGGCCTATTTTAAACCATTGATAAAACAACCACAACCGAACAAGTTTGGTCTGGTAGAACAAACCATAAGAAAACTCTCTTGAACTTGATAACATTTCCTTGACAAGCAAATACTTCCCGGATTCAATAAACCCTGAGTCTCTTAGGGCAAAAAGCTACATACTGCAATACGATAATTCGGATTGATCATATCACCGGACAATTATGGTGGCAGTCGGTGGTTTGGCAGGCGTTAACAGCGGTGGTTTGGCATGTCCCCTACCCAACCAAACTACAGAGCCCATCGAAATTGGCCAGAGGGACGGTCGTGTGTAAGCTAGCATAATTGTCGGAGTTATGTACCACAGATATCAACCTACCATAATTATTCTGGGAAATGTATGCGGGAGATTGTCGAGGTGGGTTAGCACACGAGAGATAGTTGTATACATGTTCGGGTCTCAGGAAACATTATCAGGTAAAAATCCAACTCATGTTTATGGGTAGGTCTATTTTGTATGCTCATTGTAGAGTCGCCGTATGAGCCGGACACATTGTTGTCGTATGAGGGTTCTCTTCTAGTCGTTCCCTTAAGGGGCTTATGTCCCACCTTATAAAGGTGGAGGGGCAGGGTTAGATGTAGTTTCCTAGTTGGATACATACCAACTTGGCTTCTACTCAAAGTCAGCGAGGAGTCCGGCTGCTTCTCAGTCTGTTGAGTCGGTATGTTGGGCCACCTCTATGATGGGCCACACTAATCCTCCATACCTGTATCCCATATCCACGACAGCAGCCCTGAGCCTCTAGGTGACTCGAAGAGTCAAGCAGAGGGTCTTCTTTGACTTGTGATTGATGATAACGTTGTCCTCTTGGGACATGGAGTCTGTGTAGGGTAGTCGTGGTAGAGGATGAAGCGGTTTCCTAATCACAGATGAAGAAGCCGCCAAGTCGCAGACGTCGAGCCTGCCAAGTCCTTGACGCAGAGGCCGCCGAGTCACGGACGTCGAGGCTTTTGAGTCGTGGACAAAGAGGCTACCGAGTCGGATAGACTATGTCGAGTCGCGAGTGTAGAGGCTGCGAGTCACGAACATCGAGGCTACCGAGTCGCTGACGTAGAGGTCCCCGAGTCACGGACAAAGAAGTTGACAAGTCTTATGCCTATTGTGCACTAGTCTTAGTGAAGTGCACATCCTAGCTTTTAAATCCTACTTGTGCATCGGTGACTTTGAAATCCTATTTGAGCATCGGCGACATTTGAGTTTCCCATATATAAAGATAAAGCCTAACTTATGCCAAAGAGAGGGAGGCCCGTCGCCGGTAAGCTTGGGCCAAAGCCCCCCTCGGTACGTATCGCTGTCTAGTCGGACTGTTGCTGACTTAGGGTTCCACCTCTATATATACCTCTTGTAAGCCGCTAATTTGGAATAAGTCGCAGGTTATAATATCTCTAACGCTTGTAGCCTCTCCCGATATAGTGAAGTATTGTTGGTTGGCGCCCGTGATTTTTTCTTTTCCTTCTTGAAAGGGTTTTCCACGTTAAAATCATGTGTCCCGTATGTTGATTTTGTTTACGTCCATCGTTTATTTGCCTGTCGTTTATAACAATATCATGATTTGCTATGGTACATGTCACATCATCAGCGTTCTATAATTTGTTTTGATCACTCATTGCAGGTTATTGGCTGGCCCATGTGGTTCACAGAATACCTCTTTTTGGAGAGGAGCTAGGCAATAGATGCGGAGACCCTAAAATTAATTGCCCACCTTATGTATACATCGAATCCTAGTGTTTGATCTTATTTTAATGGTACTAGTTGAGTGTACGTGCATTGCCACCGGTCCTCTACTCTCGTTTCTCGGTCCTCACCACATTGGTGAATATGATAAATTTGATAATTCGCTTGTATTGAATAGAAGAAATGACTCAGCTAATTGGATTTGTATTCATAGAAAGCAAGGACCTCCTTGTTAACTAAGATCCACTGCATGCACGATACTTTTTTTTCAAACTATGTTCTCTATCCTCCACCTCTAGTCAATAACATAAGCTTCGTTTATAGATTATTAAATAGTACAATGATAATGTGTGTTATGTGTATCATGTCACAACCGAATTCATGTTACCATGGAATGAAAATAATGACTTTACCTATACAATATAGTTCGCACCATTTGTAAAAAAGAAACGTGTGCATGATTTAATTCTGATGTTGGACGAGCTCTCCCGAACAGTATATTTAAGGCACACCTTTCAACTACGTGGACCTAGAATTAGATACTGGGTCTACTAATTGCTATTCATGGTCTTACAAGTGCAATTCTCATATTCAAAGGCTTATTTGGATACTTTTCGGCTGGTTCTGGTCGTAGCTGCAGGCACACCCGCTGGATAGAGGTCCAACTGTCCAAGGGCCGAGGCCTCGTACCAGCCCACAAGCCCGCACCTAGGCAACGGAATTACGGAAGTGCCTCAGGTACAATCTTTTCTGTCCCATACATATACGACTCGACAAGTGCCACGTTTCCATAAAAATTAATATTATCTGCGTTCGAGCAACTTTCTGAATAGATGCGAAGAAATCTGAAATTAATATTATCTGCGTTCGAGCAACTTTCTGGTCTAAAAATTAATTTCCATAAAAGTGAAGTATTTTGTTTTGGCGAAGCTCAAGACGTGGCTGACCAATATGCTGAGTTATTTGGTTGTGGGCTTGGCCAGTTTCCAATTAGTTATCTTGGCATCCCTATTCACTTTAGGAGGCTAACGATAGCTCAATGGAAGCATGTTGAGAAAAGACTACAAAAAAAGTTGAGTAGTTGAAAAGGAAAATTATTATCCCTGGGTGGTAGGTTGGTTCTCATAAATTCAGTCCTAACTAATATGGTGCTGTATATGATATGCTTCTTCCAATTACCAAAGGGAGTCTTGCATCGATTGTTTACTTTTGATCTAAATTCTTTTGGCAAGAGGATAATGAAAAAAGAAATATCGGCTGGCCAAATGGGATATAGTGTGCCGCCCTAAGGACCATGGCGGTCTGGGGATTCATGACCTTCAGGTCAAGAATAGAGTTGTCGAGTTATTGGTAACGGGGCCTCGGTATGAGGAGCCATGTACCTAGGGTAGAAGGTGGGGGAGAACGTAGAGGATTCCGGTGACGGGATTGTACACAGAGCTTTTACCCAGCTTCGGATCTCACGATGGTGGCGAGATCCTACTGCTGCTATAATTCACTAAGGGAATAAGTGTACAGGTTACAATGCTAGTTGTAGAGCGCGTTTGTTTGTTCGTTCGTTCGTAGCCCTAAAGCTACCAGGAGGCCGACTTATAAAGGCGCCGTGCCTTCTCTTACAAGGAAAGGCAAACCGTCTTAGATGCAGAGACCTAAACTACTACGGCCTATGACCTAACTTGCTCTCCAAGGCGGACACGGACAGGCCTTCGTCTTTGGTCTTCTCTAAGCCGGCTTTGGGCTTCCCTTGCGCTTCAGCCCACCAGGCCACTAGGTAAAGCCGGCTGGCTTTATCACTTTGGAGTCCACTACGCTGGGCTGGATTAGACAGCACCGTGGCTAGCATACCTATTCGGCATATCCTCCACAGTAGTCCCCGGAAAGGTTTAGGCTCTCCAGCTTTCGCCTTTGCTGCTGCAGAGCTTGAAGCTACCCAAGAATCCAAGGATCTCATGATGAATTCCGGCTTTTGCTGAAAGCCGAACTTGAATGCTTGCAGAGCATTATTAAGGCGGCAGAAACGGTCATATTGCCAGAAAGATTCCATCAATGTCACGTCCCATCATGACGCCAGCGATCGTTAGCCCACGACAGTTTGAACCAACAGTCACCTGTGATGATTGCGTTTCTCCCGCGCGCGTTTTACGAGGCGTCGTGGAGAAGAAACCCACGATGACAACGGTTCGAACGGACGCGTGGCGAAAATCGCGCCACTCTCCTGACCGTTGCACGAATCGCGGAGCAGCCCATTTATAAGGGTTTCCCTTATCCTTTGGATCTGACCGATCCATTCCTTCTCGCACCTCCCACTTCTTCTTCTTCCTCTCGCCACCGCAATCCCCAGCAGCCAAGAATCGTTGCGCCATGGCCTCTTTGCCATCCAAGACCACGGTGGCGGAAGGATCGAGCAGCGCTGCCGGTGCAGCGACACATGCAGCGACCACGAACACCGAGGCTGCTCCTACGACGATGGCCACCAGCTCGAGCACTCCGTCTGCCGCGACGGTGGAGGCAGCGCCATCTGGATCAGTGCCACCTGCGGGATCTGAAGAGGATCTCCCGCAGGCATCGGACGAGAGTGATGCGGCCGATGCCGAGGAAGAAGCCGAGGAGACCTCCTCGCGCCATTGGGCCACTTCCACCATCACCGACGCCGATCTCGTGGAGCTCGAGCGCGAGGGGATTATTCCTCCACGGACAGTGTGCCACTGGAGATCAGCAGAAGGCCACCACGTTCCTACCCCGGACGGCGACGAGCGCGTCATCCTGGTATCTCATCTTCTACGTGGCCTCTCTCTGCCTCCTTCTAAGTTCTTCATGTACGTGCTAGATTACTACGGCCTCCAACCTCACAACTTAGGCCGCAATAGCATTCTGTATCTCGCCGGCTTCCAAGCTTTATTTGAAGGGTATCTAGGCATAGCACCTAGCTTAGAATTCTTCAAGTATTGCTTTCACTGTAAACGCCAAACAGAAGACAACGAACTGCTCGTCGTAGGGACAGTTAATTTTAACTTGCGCAAAGATAGAAGCTGGTACCCAAAGGCGCCCAAGATAGACTCTGTGAAGGGTTGGACTGGCACGTTCTTTTATTGCAAAGACATCGCGCCAGCAGACAAGACCATAGGGATTCCGGCTTTCACCAACTCTGCTGCTCAGTCACGAGCTAGTTGGGATGAAAAGCCGTTGAAGGTTCTGCCGACAGATCTCCGTCTTATCCAAAGGCGGATTGAGTTTTTGACAAAGCACGCTGTGCCCAAGCTTACGGGCACAGATACCATTATCTGCTGGATGAAGAGGCGAATTCAGCCACTTCGTCAAAACCCCACGCTGATGTGCAAGTATAGCAACAATAAGAAGGACAAGCTTCGCACCACCAAGAATGACCTGACGCAGGACGCCTTCTTGATACGCTTCAAGAAGATTGCTAAGGAGAGGAAGCAATACGCTGAATCTCGTCCCATGTACACTGTGTCTTTGCCGGCTCCTGAAGTAAGCTTTCCACCTTTTATTTGTATAGGCACTATACTTTGCCAGCTTTGTTATTCACACTTTGTTTCCATCTTTCTTCAATTATCTTCTCTGCCGGAGAGCGAGCTTGTTCCACTGTTTCGCGTTCCAGAGCCTGCCCGCGCCGAGTCTCAGTCTCGCAAGCGCAGGGCTCCAACTGCGAGGGATCCTCCTCCGCTGCAGAGAGTAAGAAGAAGAAAAAGACTACCGCCGCCATTCCTGAAGACGCCGTCCTTCACGATGTGATTGACGATGAAGATCTTGCCTTCCGCGTTCCCCAGCAACGGTAAGGCGAACCAGTCCTTGAACATTTCACGTTGTGACCATTGTTCATCGCTTGCTGTGTTATAGCTTTATACTGTTATTACTTTCATCGCAGGGTTAAGCCGGCTGGCAAACTTAAGGCGAAGGCGGTTGCATCCCGCCCCAAGCCTCCACAGCCCGCCCATGTTGAACCCCCAACCACCCCCGTCGTGCCGCCTCCTGCTCCTGCCCCTGTGGCCTCCCAAGAAGAACAGCATGAAGCGGAAGTTACAGAGCCTTCCGCTCAGCTTCTACCAGAGAACTTGGCCAGGGCCCAGGCAGCCGGAAAGGCGGCTGTTTTATCAGATGAGAAGATGGCTGAAGCTCCGGCTTATGATGCCATAAAGAACATGCTAAAGACCGAGCTGTTTGACGATGAAGGCTACCTCCTGCCTTCCATCGTAGCTCTCCTTGCTGACAAGAAGGAAACAGAACAGGGTAGCTCATCTATTAGGCCTGTTGGCCAAACCTTGACCATCCTCAACTTAGAGGATAACTGCGACGAGCTGTACGTCACCATGAAAGAGAGCTACAAGGCTCTGAAGAAAATGATGAAGGTAAATGATCTTTCGCCTTATAACTGCTTCCCCAGTCCCCAAGCATTAAGTTGTGCTAAATGTGTATTTAGACAACATGATGGTTTTCTGTGATAGTTTTGTAATAGATGGATTATTTCCTTCCAGTCCCCAAGACTATTCCTTGCCTTCAATTATGCTTTCCCTTTCTAAACACATATTGTTTCAGCAGAGTAGCGAACGTCTTACTTCAGACCTTTGGCAATCACTGGTTAACCAGAGGCAGGTGCTGAAGAGGGTAGAAGCTGAAAATCGTGCCAATAAAGGTGAGCACTGTTGTTTTGGCAGCTTTCCTTGTTTTGCGTCTTTGTGCTAAACTCATAATCTTTTTATATGTTTGCAGAGGTTGTTGCAAAGGCAAAGAAAATCGTCGATGAAACTGGTGACATAGAGATTGTTCGCCGCGAAAACACTGCGCTCTTCAAACAGCTTGAGGAAACTCGCCTTACCGCCGAGCGCAACCAAAAAGCAATTGAGGAAAGCGCGGTTGCTGAACAGGAAAGACTGAAAAAAGAGCTTGCTGACACTCAAAAGGCCTTGAAGGAAACAAAATACTTCACTTTTATGGAAATTAATTTTTAGACCAGAAAGTTGCTCGAACGCAGATAATATTAATTTCTGTATATGTATCTAGCAACTTTCTGAATAGATGCGAAGAAATCTGAAATTAATATTATCTGCGTTCGAGCAACTTTCTGGTCTAAAAATTAATTTCCATAAAAGTGAAGTATTTTGTTTTGGCGAAGCTCAAGACGTGGCTGACCAATATGCTGAGTTATTTGGTTGTGGGCTTGGCCAGTTTCCAATTAGTTATCTTGGCATCCCTATTCACTTTAGGAGGCTAACGATAGCTCAATGGAAGCATGTTGAGAAAAGACTACAAAAAAAGTTGAGTAGTTGAAAAGGAAAATTATTATCCCTGGGTGGTAGGTTGGTTCTCATAAATTCAGTCCTAACTAATATGGTGCTGTATATGATATGCTTCTTCCAATTACCAAAGGGAGTCTTGCATCGATTGTTTACTTTTGATCTAAATTCTTTTGGCAAGAGGATAATGAAAAAAGAAATATCGGCTGGCCAAATGGGATATAGTGTGCCGCCCTAAGGACCATGGCGGTCTGGGATTCATGACCTTCAGGTCAAGAATAGAGTTGTCGAGTTATTGGTAACGGGGCCTCGGTATGAGGAGCCATGTACCTAGGGTAGAAGGTGGGGGAGAACGTAGAGGATTCCGGTGACGGGATTGTACACAGAGCTTTTACCCAGCTTCGGATCTCACGATGGTGGCGAGATCCTACTGCTGCTATAATTCACTAAGGGAATAAGTGTACAGGTTACAATGCGAGTTGTAGAGCGTTTGTTTGTTCGTTCGTTCGTAGCCCTAAAGCTACCAGGAGGCCGGCTTATAAAGGCGCCGTGCCTTCTCTTACAAGGAAAGGCAAACCGTCTTAGATGCAGAGACCTAAACTACTACGGCCTATGACCTAACTTGCTCTCCAAGGCGGACACGGACAGGCCTTCGTCTTTGGTCTTCTCTAAGCCGGCTTTGGGCTTCCCTTGCGCTTCAGCCCACCAGGCCACCAGATAAAGCCGGCTGGCTTTATCACTTTGGAGTCCACTACGCTGGGCTGGATAAGACAGCACCGTGGCTAGCATACCTATTCGGCATATCCTCCACAGTAGTCCCCGGAAAGGTTTAGGCTCTCCAGCTTTCGCCTTTGCTGCTGCAGAGCTTGAAGCTATCCAAGAATCCAAGGATCTCATGACGAATTCCGGCTTTTGCTGAAAGCCGAACTTGAATGCTTGCAGAGCATTATTAAGGCGGCAGAAACGGTCATATTGCAGAAAGATTCCATCAATGTCACGTCCCATCATGACGCCAGCGATCGTCAGCCCACGACAGTTTGAACCAACAGTCACCTGTGATGATTGCGTTTCTCCCGCGCGCGTTTTACGAGGCGTCGTGGAGAAGAAACCCACGATGACAACGGTTCGAACGGACGCGTGGCGAAAATTGCGCCACTCTCCTGACCGTTGCACGAATCGCGGAGCAGCCCATTTATAAGGGTTTCCCTTATCTTTTGGATCTGACCGATCCATTCCTTCTCGCACCTCCCACTTCTTCTTCTTCCTCTCGCCACCGCAATCCCCAGCAGCCAAGAATCGTTGCGCCATGGCCTCTTTGCCATCCAAGACCACGGCGGCGGAAGGATCGAGCAGCGCTGCCGGTGCGCGACACATGCGGCGAGCACGAACACCGAGGCTGCTCCTACGGCGACGGCCACCACCTCGAGCACTCCGTCTGCCGCGACGGCGGAGGCAGCGCCATCTGGATCAGTGCCACCTGCGGGATCTGAAGAGGATCTCCCGCAGGCATCGGACGAGAGCGACGCGGCCGATGCCGAGGAAGAAGCCGAGGAGACCTCCTCGCGCCATTGGGCCACTTCCACCATCACCGACGCCGATCTCGTGGAGCTCGAGCGCGAGGGGATTATTCCTCCACGGACAGTGTGCCACTGGAGATCAGCAGAAGGCCACCACGTTCCTGCCCCGGACGGCGACGAGCGCGTCATCCTGGTATCTCATCTTCTACGTGGCCTCTCTCTGCCTCCTTCTGAGTTCTTCGTGTCCGTGCTAGATTACTACGGCCTCCAACCTCACAACTTAGGCCCCAATAGCATTCTGTATCTCGCCGGCTTCCAAGCTTTATTTGAAGGGTATCTAGGCATAGCACCTAGCTTAGAATTCTTCAAGTATTGCTTTCACTGTAAACGCCAAACAGAAGACAAAGAACTGCTCGTCGTAGGGACAGTTAGTCTTAACTTGCGCAAAGATAGAAGCTGGTACCCAAAGGCGCCCAAGATAGACTCTGTGAAGGGTTGGACTGGCACGTTCTTTTATTGCAAAGACGTCGCGCCAGCAGACAAGACCATAGGGATTCCGGCTTTCACCAACTCTGCGCTCAGTCACGAGCCAGTTGGGATGAAAGCCGTTGAAGGTTCTGCCAACAGATCTCCGTCTTATCCAAAGGCGGATTGAGTTTTTGACAAAGCACGCTGTGCCCAAGCTTACGGGCACAGATACTATTATCTGCTGGATGAAGAGGCGAATTCAGCCACTTCGTCAAAACCCCACGCTGATGTGCAAGTATAGCAACAATAAGAAGGACAAGCTTCGCACCACCGAGAATGACCTGACGCAGGACGCCTTCTTGATACGCTTCAAGAAGATTGCTAAGGAGAGGAAGCAATACGCTGAATCTCGTCCCATGTACACTGCGTCTTTGCCGGCTCCTGAAGTAAGCTTTCCGCCTTTTACTTGCATAGGTACTATACTTTGCCAGCTTTGTTATTCACACTTTGTTTCCATCTTTCTTCAGTTATCTTCTCTGCCGGAGAGCGAGCTTGTTCCACTGTTTCGCGTTCCAGAGCCTGCCCGCGCCGAGTCTCAGTCTCGCAAGCGCAGGGCTCCAACTGCGAGGGGATCCTCCTCCGCTGCAGAGAGCAAGAAGAAGAAAAAGACTGCCGCCGCCATTCCTGAAGACGCCGTCGTTCACGATGTGATTGACGATGAAGATCTTTCCTTCCGCGTTCCCCAGCAACGGTAAGGCGAACCAGTCCTTGAACATTTCACGTTGTGACCATTGTTCATCGCTTGCTATGTTATAGCCTTATACTGTTATTACTTTCATCGCAGGGTCAAGCCGGCTGGCAAACTTAAGGCGAAGGCGGTTGCATCCCGCCCCAAGCCTCCACAGCCCGCCCATGTTGAACCCCCAACCACCCCCGTCGTGCCGCCTCCTGCTCCTGCCCCTGTGGCCTCCCAAGAAGAACAGCATGAAGCGGAAGTTACAGAGCCTTCCGCTCAGCTTCTGCCAGAGAACTTGGCCAGGGCCCAGGCAGCCGGAAAGGCGGCTGTTTTATCAGATGAGAAGATGGCTGAAGCTCCGGCTTATGATGCCATAAAGAACATGGTAAAGACCGAGCTGTTTGACGATGAAGGCTACCTCCTGCCTTCCATCGCAGCTCTCCTTGCTGACAAGAAGGAAACAGAACAGGGTAGCTCATCTATCAGGCCTGTTGGCCAAACCTTGACCATCCTCAACTTAGAGGATAACTGCGACGAGCTGTACGTCACCATGAAAGAGAGCTACAAGGCTCTGAAGAAAATGATGAAGGTAAATGATCTTTCGCCTTATAACTGCTTCCCCAGTCCCCAAGCATTAAGTTGTGCTAAATGTGTATTTAGACAACATGATGGTTTTCTGTGATAGCTTTGTAATAGATGGATTATTTCCTTCCAGTCCCCAAGACTATTCCTTGCCTTCAATTATGCTTTCCCTTTCTAAACACATATTGTTTCAGCAGAGTAGCGAACGTCTTACTTCAGACCTTTGGCAATCACTGGTTAACCAGAGGCAGGTGCTGAAGAGGGTAGAAGCCGAAAATCGTGCCAATAAAGGTGAGCACTGTTGTTTTGGCAGCTTTCCTTGTTTTGCGTCTTTGTGCTAAACTCATAATCTTTTTATATGTTTGCAGAGGTTGTTGCGAAGGCGAAGAAAATCGTCGATGAAACTGGCGACATAGAGATTGTTCGCCGCGAAAACACTGCGCTCTTCAAACAGCTTGAGGAAACTCGCCTTACCGCCGAGCGCAACCAAAAAGCAATTGAGGAAAGCGCGGCTGCTGAACAGGAAAGACTGAAAAAAGAGCTGGCTGAACTCAAAAGGCCTTGAAGGAAGCGAAAGAGGCGGCAGAGACGCAAGCCAAGGCCAATACTGATTGCATTGGTGACCTACATTCTCAGCTGGAACGCCGCCTTGATGAAGCTTTGGCCGTGGACGAGAAATTTCTGAGTAAGCCAGACACCTTGTTCTTTCCGTCTTTTGAATTTTTCGTCTTTTATGTAAGCTGAAAATTTGCATGTATTTTTCAGTTCCTTTGGGCTTTGGGGAAAAGCTGACAGCTGACACCCGGCTTGACCTCCTGCTGGAATGCGGGGAGATGGTCACGAAGATGCATTCTTCGGCTTTGGCGCTGACACTTGATATCTTCCCCAAGCTTAAAGGTAAAATCAAGGGATTTGTTGATCTTTTGCCGTCTTTCGAAGCTTGTCACGCGGAGATGGTTGAGCGTCTCCGATCAGCTGCCAGAGGCGGATGCAAAATTGCTCTTGGGCTAGCAAAGGCTCATCACCCAGAAATTAATCTCTGGCGGGTGACAAAGTGCATGCCCACCAAAGACGGTAATGGCAAAAAGGTTGTGCCTAGTGCCATTTATTCGGCTGTTAGTGGGTTTGCCACCCATGTTGCTGACATGGTCCCAATAGACACCTTTTTTGAGCGAAAGGAGATGCCACCTCGCCCTGAAGATATGTCCAGTGATGAAGCCTCCGAGCAAACATGCATGGGTGACTCCGAAGAGATGGAGGAAGAGGGTGGAGATGACGGCTCTGACAACGAAGCCGAAACTGCTGCACGCCAGTCCCCAGCCCAGTCCCCTGCATAAGGAAAAACATTTGTATTAATGTTGCCTTTGTGAAGGCACAAAAACTTTATTCATAGCTGGTTGTTTTGTAAAGGCAGTGGCCTTAAGTTTGAACAAGTTTGTCATGTAAAACAGCAGATGTAATATTTTGTAAGCTTTTGCTGTGACTATGTTCCTTATCCGTCTTTAAGTTGTCTGGCTTATGTGTTTTAGCCTTTTCGTATGTTAGCAAAACCCTAAGGCGGAAAACACTTTGCTGGGCAACAGGGTCAGTGACCAGACTGTTTAAACACAGAACCCGTGCCGCCTTTCGGTGCATAGAACATCTACTAAAGCAAGCCAACACATATGCGATCAGATAAATACTCTTAGACGGACGCAAAAAGGTTTTGTAAAGCCGAAAGGCGAAATTATCACGCTAGCACCCAAAGCACTTTGCAAATTCGGGTTGACATTGACAATTTTGGAACTATATGATCATTGGGAAATAAAAGACGGCGGAAACTATTTGCACAATATATAACTGAACCAAAGACTTTTATTTCATGAACATATATGATGTTTACAATAGAATTGCTAAGTGTAAAAAGGACGTAGCTGCTCAATGTTCCAAGGACGCTTTGTCTCTTTGAGCTCTGCTTCTTCGTTCCTTTTCCTTTTGCGGCCTCGTTTCGTCTTCTTTTTGAGATCGCGTAGGTCCACAAGATAATATGCCCCGTTCTTGAGCGCTTTGCTGATAACGAAGGGTCCCTCCCATGTTGGGGCTAATTTGTGCTCCTTTTGCTGAACAAGGCGAAGCACCATATCTCCTTCTCGAAAAGACCTGTGCCTTACCCTTCTACTATGATAGCGTCGCATGTCTTGCTGGTAGATGGCTGATCTTTGGAGTGCAATCTCCCTTTCTTCTTCGAGAAGGTCTAAGCCGTCCTGTCTGGCTTCTTCTGCGTCTGCTTCGACGTAGGCTGCAACACGTGGTGTGTCATGTAGAACATCTGTTGGTAAGACGGCTTCGGCACCATAAATCAGAAAAAATGGGGTGTATCCTGTAGATCTGTTAGGTGTTGTTCTTATACTCCATAAAACAGCAGGCAATTCCTCTACCCATGCTCCTGCGGCTCGATGCAATGGTACCTCGAGCCTTGGTTTAATGCCTTGCAAAACGATGCCATTCATCCGCTCAACCTGTCCATTAGATTGTGGGTGTGCCACGGACGCTAAGTCAAGGCGAATTCCAACATCTTCGCAATATCTAGCCAATTCTCCAACAGCGAAATTTGTTCCATTATCTGTAATAATGCTGTGGGGGACGCCGAACCTTGTTATAATATCAATAACAAACTTGGTGGCTGTTGCCCCATCCACCTTTGCTACCGGCTTTGCCTCTACCCACTTTGTGTATTTATCCACTGCAACGAGGAGATGGGTAAGGCTGCCTCTAGCTGTCCTGAATGGACCAACCATATCCAGTCCCCAGACCGCAAACGGCCAAGTGATTGGTATGGTTCTTAGTTCTTGAGCTGGCATCTTGGGTTGCCTTGCATATTTCTGGCATCCAACGCACGTTTTGACGATTTCATCAGCGTCTTGCTTGGCTGTCAACCAATAGAATCCATGTCTAAACGCCTTGGATACGATAGCTTTGGCAGAGGCGTGGTGGCCGCAACACCCAGAATGGATCTCATTAAGGATATCAACTCCTTCGGCTTGCGAGACACATCTCTGATACACGCCTGTAGTGCTTCTCTTGTATAACTCACCGTTAATGACGGTGTACGCCTTTGCTCTGCGCACCACCTGCCGCCTTAGCACTTCGTCTTCTGGCAACTCTTGATCCACCAAGAACTTGATGTAAGGGAGGGTCCAATCTGGGAGCGTTGCGAAGACAGCCACAGATTTTGCCGCCTTTGGGTTATCTAGGTCGCCGCCTTTGATTGATGGCTCATAGAGGTGCTCTAAGAAGATATCTGACGGGACTTTTGACCTTTTGGATCCCATTCTTGCTAAGGCATCAGCTGCTTCGTTTTCGTCTCTCTTGATGTGTTTCACCTCAAATCCTTGAAAGGCCCTTCCAAATTCGTCTATCGTGCGTCGATATTCTGCCATTGTTGGACTTTTGGCATCCCATGTACCATCCAGCTGTTGAACTACCAAGTCAGAATCACCATAGCACAGTAGCCTTGTGACTCCTAGGTCTTTGGCGATATGCATGCCGTGCATAAGTGCCTCATATTCAGCCACATTATTGGTGGCGTTGAAGTGTATTTGCAGAACATAACACATGGTGTCGCCTTTGGGTGATTTCAGCACTACTCCTGCCCCAGATCCATCAAGCATTTTAGAGCCGTCAAAGTGCATGACCCAATACTCTTCATCAGGAAGAGGCAAGTCATCATCGCTTCTGTCCAATCCGCTATAAAATCAGCTAAAGATTGAGATTTGATGGCTGTTCTTGGCTTGTACTGAATGTCAAAAGCTGCAAGCTCTATTCCCCATTTGGCGACGCGTCCTGTGGCTTCTGCATTGTTGATGATATCACCCAATGGTGCTTTGCTTACCACTGTAATTGGGTGCTCCTGAAAGTAATGTCTTAATTTTCTGGCGGCAAAGAAAACACCATAAGCAAGCTTTTGGTAATGTGGATATCGCTGTTTGGACTCAGAAAACACCTCGCTTATGTAATAAACTGGTCTCTGACTGGGCACATCTTTGCCGTCTTCCAAACGTTCCACAACCATGACAGCGCTTATGACAAGTCCTGTTGCGGCCATGTAAAGCAACATTGGCTCTTGCTCTCTTGGTGATGCCAAGGTTGGAGCGCTGACCAACGTGTCTTTGAGTTGAGCTAAGGCGGCATCCGCCTCTGGAGTCCACTCAAAGTTTTTCGTTTTCTTTAGCAGTCTGTACAAGGGTAAGGCCTTATCGCCAAGGCGGCTGATAAAACGGCTTACCGCGGCTGCAGAACCTGTTAGCCTTTGCACATCTTTGAGACATGTCGGTCTTTTGATGTTCATGATAGCTTTAATTTTATCAGGGTTTACCTCGATTCCTCTTTCAGAAACAATAAAGCCAAGAAGTTTTCCTGCTGGGACGCCAAAAAAGCACTTTCCCGGATTCAGCTTCATGTTGTATTTTCTGAGGTTATCAAAGGTTTCTTTTAGATCGGCAATGAGGTTGCCTCTCTGTCTTGTCATTACTGCAATGTCATCCACATAAGCGTGAACATTGCGGCCTATTTGATCGTGTAGGCAACGTTGGATGCATCGCTGGTACGTGGAGCCTGCGTTTTTTAGCCCGAAAGGCATTGTTATGTAGCAGTACGTTCCAAAAGGTGTGATGAAGGAAGTCTTGATTTGATCAGACTTCTTCATCTTAATTTGGTGATAACCAGAGTAAGCATCCAAAAAGCATAGTAATTCACAACCTGCGGTAGCATCTACGACCTGGTCTATTCGCGGCAATGCGAAAGGGTCTTTAGGACAGGCTTTGTTTAAGCCGGTGAAATCAATGCACATGCGCAAATCTTTCGTGTCCTTCTTAGGTACTAGTACAGGGTTTGCTAGCCATTCTGTATGAACGACCTCTCTAATGAAATTGCGGCTGTAAGCCGCGCTATCTCCTTTCCTATAGCTCGCTTCTTTTCTGGTCCAAAGCGTCGGAGGCCTTGCTTGACGGGCTTGGCATCTTTGTGGACATTGAGGGAGTGCTCGGCAAGTTCTCTCGGGACACCTGGCATGTCTTTGGGAGACCATGCGAAAATATCCCGATTCTCACGGAGGAACTTGACGAGCTCGCCTTCCTATGCGCTGTCTAAGCTTGTGCCCACGTTCGTCGTCTTGCTAGCATCCGTGTCATCAAGTCTGGCTTTCTTTGAGTTTTCTCCGGCTTTGAAGGTGGCGGCAGACGCCGGGAGAGGCTGTTTCCCTGCTGGCATCTCTGAAAGATCCACCTCCTTCTTGTACTGCTCCAGCTCCTCGGCGCTGATGACGGCTTCTGCTAAGATAGCATTGCCTGCTTCACATTCTTTCGCCTTCTTGTAGTTGCCATGGACCGTGATGACGCCGTTGGGACCAGGAATTTTTAGCTTGCTATAGATATAGCATGGCCTCGCCATGAACCTAGCGAAAGCCGGACGACCAAAGATAGCATGATAGGAGCTTTTGAAAGGTACCACCTCGAAAGCGATGTCTTCTGTGCGGAAGTTGGTTTCGTCTCCAAAGGTGACCTTCAGCACGATCATGCCCATTGAATTGGCCTGTCGTCCTGGAACGATGCCGTGAAACTTGACATCGCTTTTGATCAACTGTGTTTCAGAGAGGTGCATGCGCTTTAGGGTTTCGAGATAGAGGATGTTTATGCTACTTCCTCCATCCATTAACACCTTTGAAAGCCTGCACTTTTCCACGATTGGATTGACAACGAGGGCATAGTTTCCCGGATTCTGCGGTACCCTCTCTGGATGATCTGTGCGGTCCCATGTAATGGGTATTTCAGACCAATTGAGATACTGAGGTACTGCCGGCATTGTTGCATTAAGCTCTCTCCAAACTGCCTTTTCCTTTTTAGCCGACCGAGTGGCAAGAAAAGTGACCATGCTTTCCTGCACTCTAGGGAACTTAGCGCCCTTTTTCTGTTCTTGCTCTGGCTGTTCTGTGCCGGAGGAGCTGTCATCGTTGTCCTTATCCTCTCGCCTTTCTTTTCGCCCTTTACGCTTGAAATTTTTCGGCTTATAGCCAGCTTCAGGGTCTCTCTTGAAATCATTGACAAGGCGGCATTGCCTGTTGGTATGGGTGCACTTGCCCAACTTTATGTGGTGAGCACAAGGTTGATCTTTGATGTCATCATATGTGATCTTGGGAGGCTTTGGCCCTTGGCCATCGTCTCCCTTTTTGCTCTTCCACTTGTTGCCCTGTCCGCCTTTTCCAGAGGCGAAAGCAACTTCAGCTGACGGGCCAGCTTGCTCACCCCCATGGCCTTTGCGTCTGTTGCCGCTTTTCTTCTCTATGTCAATGTCCATACGTATGTTGCCATCTTCTGCACGAGCATCGTCTTCTGCTGCCGCAAAATTGTTTGCACTGTCCAGGAGATCGCCAAGCCTCTGAAGGTTTTGGCTTTGCAACATGTAACGCATCATGTTGCCCCTCTTCAGGCTTTGCATGAAGGCATGGATTGCCTGGTTCTCCGAGACTCCTTCGCAGGCGTTCTTGGTCTCTGTCCATCTTGCGATGAAAGACCTGCTAGATTCGCCTTTGGCTTGCGTGCACTTTTGAAGATCGATGTATGTCTTTGGACGCTTGTAAGTGCAGGAGAAGTGCTGCGTGAATGTTTTCTGCATGTCCTGCCAGTTGTGGATGCTTTTTTCTGGCAGCGTGTCAATCCAAAGACGGGCTGTGCCCTCGAGCATGAGAGGGAGGAAGCGCACTGCATCATTGTATCCTCCATCATTGATCCCGACGGCATTGATGTAATCAGGCAGCCATGTGTCTGGATTTTCAGCTCCATTGTACTTGTCCACAATTTTCTTGACGTTGCTGAGTGAAGATGGAAGGCGAACCTTGCGGATTGCCGGCCCAAAGCACTTGGGACCAAGGTATGATTCCTCTCTGGCCGCCCTTATCTCGTCAAGGCGAGTACGAGCATCAGAGGCCCTAGATGGCTCATGTATTGGGCTATCATGGGTTTTTTCACGCCTTGGCTCACCGTGCTTCCTATTGCCATCACGGCGAGGTGATCTGGAGCGCGATCTCCTGGGAGTGCGACTCTGTGCGCCTCCTCCTTCCGTGCCGGTGGTGGTGGCATGTTCCGCCTGTCGGAGCTCCGCCTTTTCTCCTTATCACCATCTTTGTTCGCCTCATCGCGTCCCTTGTTGTGCTCGCCGTCTTTGGAGCGCTGGCGATCTTTGTCCTGCTTGCCATGATTATTAGAACCAGTCCCCGATTCGTCTTTGCGCTTTGGAGGCGGATCCACTGGCTTCTTGCTTTTGCCGTCATGGGCGCTAGATTTGTCAGGATCTTCAGGATCACCAGCGCCTCCTGCTACCCCGCCTTTGCAAAGGCGAGAATCATCAGCGAGCTTTCCGTTTGACGAAGCCACTGCTTGCTGATCCGCTGCTCTTTTTAGGAGCATGGTGGAGTAGTGGATTCGCTCTTCTGCTGGGATGGTGTCGTCTTCCATGATCTCCTGGCCGCTTCCATATTCTTCGCGGGAGTGGAGAAGTACAAGACTCCATCCTTGTCGAGCTTATAGGAATACTTCTGCCAAGCTTTCACAGGCTTTTGGGCAGAAGGCTTATCGAACTTCGGCGCGAGGTCCCGATGGAGGTGCTGATCACGTTGTGTAGCAACGTTTTTGAATTTTTCGGCGTTGTGCATGCGCCTGCACTCCTCCTCTTCTAGGGCCTTCTCTGCTTGAGCTTTCTCGTGCAGAAGTAACTTCTTTTCTTGTTGTAAGAGCTTCTGCTTATAGAGGATGTTGGCTTCAGATTCCCTAAGAAGGGCTTTCCTCGCCTTTCCACTTCTGCCACGGTTGCATTAGGGCTCAACGGTGTTTTGAGCATGTTGATTGCACGGGCATGCTCTTCTCTTGTTCTTTCGACGATGAGCTCGCCATCTTCAGTTGGATCTGAAGAAAGGTTCCCTTTAGCTGGCCCTTCTGCCGGCTTTGGATCTGATCTTCAATGTTTGTTTTGAGGCTAGAAGAAACCTCCTGCTCGCCATCGTCACCATCCTTTGCAGGAGGCTTTGATGCGACGATTTCTCCATCTTCTGGTTGCGCAAGAGGTGCCGCAGGGCCAGTCATTAAGACCTCTTTTAAGCCAGCAGCGTACGCTGCCACCTTTGCCTCAAAGTCATCAGATCCTGTATCAACTGACATTGCTGTAGTTGATTCAGATCCGGCTTCTGAGCCTTCCTCTGTCTGTAAGGCAGGAAGGATGGACTCAGGATTGGAACTTGTTGGTTGATCACCAGACGTTCCTATGACCCCGACGAAGTGAAAGTCGGATTCCTGGATCTCTTGTGAAGAGGTGGAATCAGTTTCACTCAGGTCATCAGATTCACTCAGATCGTAATCCGGCTGGAGGAAAGCCAGATCGGATCTAGGTTTTCCACTGATTGCATGATCAGATGGGTGGTGGGTGGGCAAAAACGCGCTGGATCCTCTGGGGAATCCATACGCCTCTGCCGTGAAACCCAGAAACAAGTTGATGCTGCCGATGGGGACGACGAAGCCGGCGATGATGTCGTCGTTTGCCGGCGTCCAGCTTTCGCCCGCCACGATGCAGCCAAGTCTTCCAGCGATGCGGGCTTGACCGGAAGCCATGGTCTTTCCGATCTCGCCGAACATTCCCGCCCGGAACGTTACTCCAGACGCCTGACGCCCCACGGTGGGCGCCAACTGTCGAGTTATTGGTAACGGGGCCTCGGTATGAGGAGCCATGTACCTAGGGTAGAAGGTGGGGGAGAACGTAGAGGATTCCGGTGACGGGATTGTACACAGAGCTTTTACCCAGCTTCGGATCTCACGACGGTGGCGAGATCCTACTGCTGCTATAATTCACTAAGGGAATAAGTGTACAGGTTACAATGCGAGTTGTAGAGCGTTTGTTTGTTCGTTCGTTCGTAGCCCTAAAGCTACCAGGAGGCCGGCTTATAAAGGCGCCGTGCCTTCTCTTACAAGGAAAGGCAAACCGTCTTAGATGCAGAGACCTAAACTACTACGGCCTATGACCTAACTTGCTCTCCAAGGCGGACACGGACAGGCCTTCGTCTTTGGTCTTCTCTAAGCCGGCTTTGGGCTTCCCTTGCGCTTCAGCCCACCAGGCCACCAGGTAAAGCCGGCTGGCTTTATCACTTTGGAGTCCACTACGTTGGGCTGGATTAGACAGCACCGTGGCTAGCATACCTATTCGGCATATCCTCCACAAGAGCCCTCCTTGGAAAGTGGTTGTTTAAACTTCTGACTGAAAATAGGGTGTGGCAAACTCTTCTTAGGAGGAAATACATAGGCTCAAGTGCGCTATCACAAGTTTCTTGGAAACCAGGTGATTCACATTTTTGGGCTGGCCTAATGGCGACGAAGAAATTTTTCTTCTCATATGCTTCTTTTTCCATTAAGGATGGGTCTGAGATAAGGTTCTGAAAGGATACGTGGCTGGGAAATACCCCGCTCAGAGAACAATATCCAGCGCTATATAATATAGTCCTAGGACATCACAAGAGTGATACACTCGCTCAAGTATTGGTTAATAACCATACAACGGTGACGTTCAGAAGAGATCTTGTTGGTACCAGACTGGTAGTTTGGCATGAGTTGTTACAGCGTCTAGCCTCTGTTAATTTGACAGAGGGGCCCGACGAGTTTCGGTGGAATTTACACAATAGCGGTAAATTCACTGTGGACTCCATGTATACAACTCTAATCCAGCCAGATGTACCGGTAGGTAATAATAAGAAAATCTGGAAGATGAAAATTCCACTAAAAAACAAAGTTTTTGCGTGGTATCTTCGTCGAGGAGTTATTCTTACAAAAGACAACCTTGCAAAACGCAGTTGACATGGAAGTACGCAGTGTGTCTTCTGTCATAAAGACGAGACGATCAAACACCTATTATTCGAGTGCAAATTCGCTAGTTCTATATGGTCCATCATCCAGATAGGTTCTACTATTTACCCACCTAAAAGTGTTGCCAATATTTTTGGCAATTGGCTGAAGGGGTGGATAATAGGTTTAAACAACTTATTAGGGTGGCAGCGCTTACCGTAATATGGTTGCTTTGGCTATGTAGAAATGACAAGGTTTTTAACAATAAAAATTGCTCACTTATGCAGGTTATCTACAAGACTACTGCTACTCTCCGTTTGTGGTCTCAGTTGTAACGTGTGGGGCATCGAGATCTGTTTATGGGTCTGTACAAGACTGGAGGATACGGTGAGAGACTTTTTATCCCAACATGGATATATGGCAGTATAATTTGCGGATTGGCCCTCCACCACCGTAGACGTCCTTACAATTTCTCATTATGATATGTAATTCGTCTTTTTTATTTTCCGAACTACAGACTTGTTTCGGCTATGTGCATCTTGTTTATGCAGAGGCTGGATGTAATACTTAAACCTTTTAAGTAATAAAGCTCACTTTATCTAAAAAAAAGTCGGATTCCTTTAGTTCCTCTCTTGCTGGGACAACCAAGGCCTGAAGGCCGTCGATGTTTTTCTCATGCATGTGTTACAGCGGATCGTATGACGATGGGACAGAAATGATCGTACGTATAGCATATCAGGCCAACCCTGTAGGTGGCACTGTGTGGCCAGATCATGTTTACTGAGACAATGCTGACATGCTGTCATATTGCTTCTAACCCCGCCTCTTCTCCAATTAATAAGGATATCTAATGTGGTACAATAACTAAATTCTTTTGTAAAATGTGTCTAAATGTGAAACAACAATGCCCGATTGCCTTCATGTCCGGCTCCATCAAAGGTGACGGAGCAGAAGAGATAAGCATCTACCGATGTCTTTGCCTTTCGTCTCAACAAAAGTACTGCTTGTGCATGTATTGCTCATAGCATGCAGCATACATGCATCTTGCAAAAAGAAACGATTGAAACAAACAATATCAAACAGCCCGAGTGTACATTTTGTATCATTTTGATGCATCCATAGAACAAAATAAAAGTGCTTAAGAGATTTTATTTGTAACCATATTATTTTTGGAGAACAGGGAGCAAAGCAACCCAGCTTTGTAAGTGATAAAAAAAGGCAAATTACATGGACATGGACATTAATATTACAAAATGAAACTGCATAATGCAAAAAAAAAAAAGAGTTATATGGAGTTGCAACAAGGATGGGAAAATAACAGGTACAATGCACTCCAGGCTGAGCGAAATGGAGTTGTCAAAAAACATACAACTCCCTTCTAAATTTCTAATGACATTTATTCAACAACAAAAAAAGGAGTTGTCATGAAGCTTTAACCGATGCCACTTCTGTCTTCATCACCAGTGTTGAAGAAATTAAGTTATATCAGGTTACTCTTACAACGACAGAGGCAAAGGAAAAACAGTAAGTTATCCATGGTTTCAGGAATACCACAAAGCATAAACCTAAGATCACCGAGCCATCCACCATGGGAGAAGACGCTCAACATTTTTAGTTTCACCATGAAAGAAAAGCCAAAGGATTTTTTTTTATTTTTCAATGGTATGGGTCTAGCATGCGAAGGTCCCAGATCCTAGAATCCATGAGCGAGATAAGAGCATCTCCAACTACGATGGTCAAATTTGACCTCTAAAACGTGTCCGGATGGCGCCAGAAAGTCCGAGTTTTTTAGAGAGTACAAACGTGTCCGATTTTAACCCTCAAAAGTATGTGTCTCCAACCATATATCCCAAAATCCTTCCAAATTGTCCGGTCACTTGCATATGATTGGTGGGGATGGAGAGAGAAAGAAAAAAGAAAGAGAAGAAATAGATAAATTGGTCTGGTCCATGTCCTATGTGGCAGCCTGTCCGAGCATGTCTGGGCGCCCCAAACCCTACATATGGGTTGAGTTTGGGAGAGCCGGACAGCCCGGACGTTTAGTGAGAGTTTGAGAGAACCGGTTAGGTGATGTATTTTCAGTCTCTCTCCTACCGGACAAGTCCAGGCTGTGCTGCCGGACAGATAGGGAGGAATATCTACCAAAACAACAAAGAAATTTCATTCCTAGCATTCAGCATGCATGCCCAAAAGCTGAATCAAAAGTGAGCCTTAAACCTTCTGCGCAATAAGCATATTGTGGATTACTGAATTTAAAACAACAAATAAAGCTGGGTTTGGTAAAAAATGTGGTCAAGTACAACATTATGCGAGTGCAGTTTCTGAATTGATGATAGGAAGTGATTCAGCTCAGTTGCCGATGCAGTCCTTCAGATCAAACAAACATAACACAGGTGATAAATAGAAAGCTACAATTATGCATTTGAAATTTTGAATAGTGCACCAGAATGCTCGGGAAGAAAGAACCATCAGCTGATAAAATGCCAAGATGGTTGAGATGTTGCAAGTTCTCCTATACCATGAGAAGCATCGTCTTGATTAGTGTCGTGGTGGGATCACGGCAGATGCCATGGGTATGGCTTAGTTGGGGCCGAATGGTCGTTGGGTGAATCCGGGGAGGGTTTATGCACTCAAGATGTGCACAAGCAAGAACATGCAAGAAACCACAAGAACATGAACAAGAAGCTAAGAAAGCCAAGAACACAAAAGACACCACGATGTACCCAGGTTCGGGGCCTTCGTGAGGAAGTAAAACCCCTACTCCTGCCTTTCCTCTCTCAATATATCAGTGTTGATCTCAGGTACAAGGTGCTCCTCGAGCTGTATGATGCTCCCAAGTGAGAGCTCTAGATGG
Organism: Poa pratensis; assembly: GCA_947311845.1. Taxonomy (NCBI): domain Eukaryota; kingdom Viridiplantae; phylum Streptophyta; class Magnoliopsida; order Poales; family Poaceae; genus Poa; species Poa pratensis. The sequence goes on from CAMZMU010000041.1 coordinate 166,244,997, forward strand.
AAGATCAAACTATGAAGGGGGAAATGAGCTAGGGTTTTTGCCGTCCTCCTCCCTGGAGGTAGAGATGCCGCATATATACACAGGCCGAAGTACATTTTTACCCCTGCCTACAACTGACAATGGCATGGCCAAAAGGTAGAAGACAAGCCTCTGCCTCCTGCCAGCTCAACGGCCGGACTGTCAGGCCAGTCAGGCCTAGCTTTCCTCTTCCAGTCATACTTCAGTAGCCTGCCGAGGTCTAGCCTGTAGACCTTTCCCGAAATAGCCGAGTCAGCTCCTAGGCCCCCGAGCTTCCGGGAAACCCGTGGACGGACCTCGCCGTCCTCTGAAGCCTCGGGCTATGAGCTCTGTGGCGCCCGTGACCTCTCTGACATGCCTCGATCCTTGCTGCCAACCTCGGATAACACTCCGGATCCTATACCTCGGTAGAGAATACCTTATTCCTGTGGTAGCTAGCTGACTGCCCCGAGGTTAATACCTCGGAGGATATACCTCGGAGAATATACCTCGGACGTACACCTTACGTCGGATGACGCCTCCTGCGTCCTTGCTCAATCGTTACCTCGGACAGCTTACTACCTTAACCTTACATGTCTTTACCTCATCATTACCCTACCCAGGGGTAACCCCCCGACAGTAGTCCCCGAAGCTGATGTGGTCTTGCAGCCTCGGATGAAAGGCCACATCAGGTTCAACCCGAAACCACATGCGCTACGATGTTTTGCAGGTTACCGAACCAATACTCCGAGAAATCCATCGGTTGTTCCTCGGGCCATACTGCTTTTCCGAAGTATCCGCCGAGATCTCGGACGTCAACCCCTCGATTTCTGCATCTTTACTGACTTCGGTCAGAGAACACTGTTCACGTGTCCTATCCGTCACTTCCTGGTCCACGATAGTCAAAGCACTCGAGTGCTTTCCACCACGCGGCCCACGTCAGCGGAGGTTTCCCGCTTGCGCCGCTTCGCGCTCCAGTAACCGCGCCGCACGACGGTTTGCCTCCTGCAACCGATCCTGTGGCCTGCTCGCCCACCGCTATCTTCGTGCCACGTGGGCATTTGTGCACAAACGATCCCACTCGCCGCTCCGATAACCGCGCGGTAGTGCGCAGTTACCGCCCGCGGTTATAAATACGGGCCCAGGGCAGTGCTTCCCTCTTCTTCCTCATTCACTCGCCGTCTCGCCTCCATCGCAACCAGTGCTGCCGCTTCCAGTTGAGAAGAAACGCGTTCCCGCCGCCGCCGACGAGCAGCTCCTTCGTCGCCGCTGCGACCGCGTCACCGGCGCCGCCCTTCAGCACCTCGTTATCACGGTATGTACCCCTTTCTTGTTACCCTAGGCATTGCTCTAGGTTTCTTCCTCTTCGCGCTTTGGTTCTTCATATGTTCTTGAATAAAATTCTATTTACCTCCTCCGGTAGATCTTACTCGCATACTTTTTGGGTAGAAATGAGTTTCATACCTCGGACAGACGTTCGCCTAGCATATATGTGCCTCTATGTACATAAGATAGCCGTCCAACTCCTCCTGAGTTAGCCAGATATAGCCTTAGATTCCAGATTTACTTTTTCCTTTGCTAAACTTCTGTGCATTCTCTGCAGATTGATTCTGCCGAGATGTCTCCTCCTGAGACTTCGGAACAAACCGAGGTTCCAGACCTCGAACTGGAGGTCGGAGAACGAGCCGGCTGGGAAGGTTCGGATGTAACTCCGGACGAAATCCAGTGGCTCAGGGCGACTCGGCGGATTCCCGCCGGGGTAGAGTGTCGCCTGCCAGAGGGCGAACTCGAGCCTCAAGTCAAGCAAGGGGAACGGGTGGTCTTCGTCGCGCACTTCCAGCGCGGCTTCGGACTGCCCGTTAGTGACTTCTTCCGGAGCTTCCTCGACAAGTTCGGACTCCAGGTTCATCACCTCCCCGCCAACGCCATCACCACTCTCTCCTGCATCGTTTCCTTCTCTGAGGGATACCTCGGCCTCAAAGCCACGGTAGACCTCTTTTCCCGCTACTTCCAACTCAAGCGGCAAGTGATCCCGGATCCAAAGAACAAGGATCTGCCCAAGCAATTAACCGCCTGCGGAGCTGCCACCATAGCTCCTCGCCGAAACTCCATCTTCCCACGTATCACTACTCGGACACCGTTCGCAAGTGGCTCCGGACGTGGTTTTACGTGAAGAACTCCGGCGAAGAGGACCTCCTCAACCTGCCGGCGTTCAACCTCAGCCCTCCTACAGAACAGCTCAACTGGGACTACACTCCCCCTCACACCGGCGAACTCAAGTCCATCCATGGGTATATTGCGAAATGGCAGGACCCGGAAGACCCCGGGAACGACGGGAAAGTCCTGACGGCCGACGACCTGGCCTGCACATTCGTGAAGCGCAGGGTCTCCCCTCTTCAGGCGAGGTCTCACAAGATCTGCCACATGAGCGGTCTTTATGACCCCACCCGTCATACGCACGTTGCACTGGACAACGCCGCGGTAGCTCGGCGAGTCCGAGCTATCACCAAGTCCAAGATCTCTGACGCTTGGACATGGGGAAGGGAACCCCACTACCGGACCAATCCAGCGAAACAGGTACGCTATTCCGACGTTTTCTTCGATACTTCTTTACCACCGAGGTCTTGCTACCGACGTTCACCTTGACAATTTTTCTTCCTAACTCCTTTTCATATGTCTGCCATACAGCTGTTCGCCCGCCAGACCGCCGAGGATGGAGTCCATCCTGCGGACCACTTCGGCAAGGATCTCCCTGTCGAGGACCCACCATCCAACGTGGACCCTGACGACGAGGATTATATGCCCATTGCCTCGGCCCGCATCACCACCGCGGGTAAGCCTCAAGCACAAGCTTCAGTTCAAGAGATTTCGGATGACGAGGAGGGGTTCCTCGTCATGGAACCAATAAACGCGGTACCTCTCTCCCGCCTTCCTCACCTTCCGAACTTTACTCCAGCAACCAGCCGGAAACGCGCTGGTGCCGCAACTTCGGCCGCCGAACCATCCGCCACTGGAGCCTCCGGACCCACTGAGGCTCCGGTCAAGAGACGCCGGCTGAAGAAGTCCGGACTTCCTCCTCATGCCCGGGGGGGCAGGAGGCTTCCTACCTCGGATGGGTAACGCTTTGCTTCTATAGCCAACAATGTTTGTTGCTTAAACATATTATCTCGGTATTAACACTTGACCATCTTCTTTTCGTTGCAGTGCCCCCATAGACGTGGATCAGGAGGTATCCTCCATGACTGCACCCGTTGGTGCCTCTGAAGCCATGACCCCCCGACGAACTCTCGCCCCGGATCTCCTCCACCGAGGTCTGGCCCGGCCTTGGGGAAATCTGCCCCCACCCGAGGTCAGACTTCTCCGCGTCCTCAAACGGATGCGGGGACCAATCGCGCCAGAACTCCGGCTACCGCCTTGCCGGAGCCTCGACTCTCCCCCCGCAGCCAGACTGCCCGCAACCAACAGCAGCAACAGCAGAAGCATCAGCAGAAGCAACAGCCCAAGCAGCAGCCCCAAAAACCAGTTCGCCAGACTACCTTGCCGTTGGAGAAGGGCAAGGAGAAAGAAAAGAGACGGTGAAGTCTAAGGTCACCCCCAAACCAACATCTGGGTCTGGCACCCTGACTATCTCTTCTCCCTCAAGGATGCAACCGAGGTCTCCTCCCCCGGTGACACGCCGAATTCCTCCATTCGCCGCACCCATTGATGAGACTGCCCCTCCGGCCGAAGAATATGCTCGGAGGGCATCTCTTATATTGGATAACCGGCCTGCTTCAAGCTCCGAGGCTACTTTGGCCTTGGAGGCCTCGGTTAGGGGCATCGAGCAGGGCGGACCGTGGGGATTTCCTCCTCTGCGCACTGACAGTGACCAGAGCCTCGGCTCCTTGGAACACTACAATGCAGACTGGAATTCTGCAGACATGGACGAGGTCTCTTCAGCCTCCTTGACCGCCCAAGGGGACGAGCATCCTGCGGGGAGCAGCGCCTGCGCCCGACGCATGCTTGAAATGCAAACTTCTGCTTTGCTTGCTACTCGAGCTGTCAACGTAAGTTCCACTTTCTTTACTTTCATGCAGTATCTCATCTAATATCCACCATCCCAGTCCCCGAGATTCGAGGTAAACTATTGACGCTCCGCCGGAGTTAAAATTGTTTGGCTTGAATCTTAACTCTCCATTTTCATCCGACGTATCCAATCCATTTTATCTCACTTTAGCATGCACCTCGGGTACGAGTCCCCGAGACTCCTGTCGAGGCATACCCCGGCAACATTTTCCCAATGATTTGACTCCGAGTCCCCGAGACTCTTGTCGAGGTATAGCCTTTCTAACCGAGCTATATTTTTCTTCCTTGCAGAATACTATGAACGTCCGCACGGATATCTTTCATACCCTCTTGTTTGACCACAAGAAACTCCACGACGAGCACAAGGCCATCCTTGCAGAAAAGAACTCTTTGGACGAGAAGCTACAACAAGAGAAAGCCGAAGTAGCTCGTCTGGTAAAGGAGCTCAAGCGCATCACTGAGTTGCGGACGTCTGAAAAAGAGTAGATGCAGGCGGAAAAGGCCAGTGTTGTCGAAACAGAGAAGAAACTTCGGGAGGATGCCGCCAAGGATCACGAGAATGCGCTCCAGTTAGCCGAGACCCGCGCCACCTCGGCCACCGAGGCTTATGAAGCCCTTCAAGCTTCGATTAACCAGCTCCTCCCGACGCTGCAACATATCAACCAAGAAATGGAAGTAAGCTTCTTGCCCCCCTTAGCCTTACTTTGTCCTCAACATTACTGGCTCTTTGCCGAACTGTTTCTTTCATTATTAACAGGATACCCTTCTGCAGAGCACTTCACCTACACCCAAGTCTCGGCCCGCAATATCACTGCGCGGCACAGGGAGAGGCGTAACGAGACGAACCCCGTCTGGACCATTGAGGACCACATCGTGGCCATCAAGTCTCGGATCCATCCCTTGAAAACCATTGGGTCCGAACTCCTCGACGCAGGTCTGTCTGCTTTCCGAGCCTTATGGCCTCTTGCCGACGCTCCCAAAACTACGCCCGAGCTCGCCGCCAAGCTTCGCGAAACCGAACAAAGACTCCGAGAGTGGCGTTCATCTTCAGCTCGCGCTGGAGCTGATGCCGCTCTCAAATTCATCATGACTTGGTGCGAGAAGATCGACCTTGAAAAGATGGACACTCTTCGCCGAGGCTCGCCCTGGTCCTCGGACCCAATTCTCATCAAGCGCCACGAAAAGATGGCTGCCTTCTTCGCTGGATATGCCAACACAAAGAACTTGAGCGAAGGAGACACCTACTCCGACGCCGAGGATTACGAGCCAGAAGACGAGGAATATGAAACAGAATCCGACGTCGAGGCCGAGCAAGGTGACGGCGGTGAAACCCGCGAAGCAGAAACCGAGGCTTCTCCACAACCTGATGCCGAGGTTACTGCCGACATTGCCAGCACTTCCCAGGTTATCTCGGCTCCGGACGAAATCCCTGCTGCATCGGCTGCTGCCGACGTAATTCCTGATGCCTCGACCTGAACTTATGCTTGGCCAAAAAACTTCATTAAATCCCCGGTATGCCGGGACGCAGATGTAACCAAACTTAAGTAGTTCCTTTGCTACCTCTATTACTATTATGCTCATTCGAACCATGCTTTTCTAAGCTTTATGTCGAATCCTTTTGAATGATTGCTCGAGTTTACTTTCGTGTTTACTATATTTGGCATTCTTTGCTCTTGTCTGCCTTTCTGGCGTTCGACAGTTGAGTCACAAGATTGTTGTTCATAGCATACAGTACAAGATTGTTGTTCATAACATCTGGATTCAAAAGATATGAAAATGGAGATATCCAAGGCATGCATCTTAAGCTGAAGAGTATTCAGAGACGACCTCCTTCCCACAAAGCCCGCGGTAGACTGCAGAGAAGGTCTCCACGCAGATCTGAAAGTAATCACAATAAAAAGATCAGTACTAACATTATGGTAGGACATCAGGCTGACTGTTAGGGATTCTTGCATCAAAAAGAAATAATAACCCAACCTTCAATCCTTATTGTAGAATATGTCGATAGCATCCTGCTGGCAGATACCGCAAGGCACTTGCGTTGGTTCGTCGGTGGCGACTAGGTAGACACAGGGAACACAGAGGCAGAGGTGCTCCGGGTCCGTGGTTGCGTAGAAATTGGTTGTAGCATCAGCGGCGCGGCACTTGTAACAGAGAACTCCGGTCTGAGGAGGATAGACGTTCGGCGGCCCCTGAAGTGGCAGGAACCCTTTGTCCATCGCAGAAGACATAGCATTCTTAAGAAACCTCGGTTCATCGATGATGGAGAGGAGATCGTCAGGCGCAACCCCTGCCCCGACGCCCCCGATCAGTGGAGGGTTGGCGATGAACAAGCCCCCGAGCGGAGGATTGTCGGGCCCAACCCCTGCCACTGCCACGAGGCCGAGGCCCCCGAGCGCAGGGTTGGCGACGAAGCCGCCGGTCTTCCCCCTCCTCGTAGGACTTCCTCCCGCTGCAAAGGAAGGCTTGGTTACAACTAGGCAATCGATCAGTAGCGAAAATCTAGTATTTTTTGGGAGAAAATTAAACCTTTTCTGGGTTTCTTGGCCTCAGATGTTCCGGACTGGTCACCAGCTCGCTTGCCCGTTCCCGTATCCTCCACGCCCGGGTGAGTTGTCGGCAGAGTCGCCACCAGATCACGAACTGAAAACAAGAAAGCATAAGAACCGCTACGAAATCGCGAGATTAGCTAGCCGGGTTCTAAAATTATTTCCTTTGTTCATCAGGTCAAAGCACGAACTGAAAACAAGAAAGCATAAGAACCACTACGAAATCGCGAGACTAGCTAGCCAGGTTCTAAAATCCTTGCCTTGGTTCATCAGGTCAAAGCACGAACCGAAAACAAGAAAGCATAAGAACCACTACGAAATCGCGAGACTAGTTAGCCGGGTTCTAAAATCCTTGCCTTGGTTCATGAGGTCGGCGCTGGCCTTCTCCTCGGCGTCCTCCTTGGCCGCGAGAGCAGAGTTCTCCTCATCAGTCATGACCTTCTTCCCCTTGTCTTTTTCATCTTCAGCAGCAACCTCGTGTATCTCCTCCGGGTCTGAAATAGGAATCGGACTTGGTTGGTTCATGAAACGAAAGGTATACAGGGGAACAGGAGGATGTTCGGAAGAGGAGACTTGGTCGGTTCTTGAAACGAAAGGTATATAGAGGAACAGGGAGGAGGTTCGGACTCTCACCGTCGATGGAGATGTTTTCGCCGGACGGCGAGACGGGGTCCTTTCCCTTCAGCGCAGCCTGCTTCGAGGATCCCTCATCACCACCTTGGCCGGCCATGGCTTCGGCGAGCTCTCTCGGACTCTCGGTTCAAGTGGAAAGCAAAGAAAGGGAAGAGGCGAGAGAGAGGGTGACGGCAGGATCGAGTCTGGGGTGGTCTTGTAAGTAAAGACGGGATGAGTTGAAGAAATTCTCTGCGCCCCCTACTGTCTCACAAAATTGAACTTTACTCTTCCATTTACCAACCGTTACACACATGTGTAGTATTGTGCAAATTTCTTAAGATTTTCAGGGGGGAGACCGCATATTCACCGATGTGTGCAGGGGAACTTTTTCATGGGGAGAGTGCCTCCTTCTAGGCGTTGGGTGCCGCATACTGCATCGTGTAGTGTGTGCACCGTCTGACAGGGCCGGTAGGAGTAGCCAGCAATCCGTTTCAACTTCTCTTCTTCTGTAGTTGTGTCCACGGGCTACACTTTCCTGTTTGCACACACAGACGCCACGCGTAGAAAATTGTACACACAAATATAAATTTCTTGATTATTTACTACAGATTTAACAAAATTTAAACCGACACTAAAACCTCATCCTCTACGTTCTCTCCAACAAGAGAAAGGTCACAAAATTTCATTAAAAAAAGACAGTTTTTGTGCCCTGTTTAAAAAGATAAAAACATGTCTAGTAAAAAGTCATTTTCGATCACTGAATTTGTCTTTTTATACACAAAAAGCATTATTTCTTCGTGAAACTTTGTGTGTCAACATAAAATGTTCCGAGATACACTCGAAATTTATTTCATAATTTTTTGACATTTTAAAATGTACTCGAAATTTATTTAATATTTTTTGACATTTTAAAATGTTTTTAAAATGCAGTTCATATAATGGGACTGGATTCTCCTATGAGCCAAAACACCGTGCCCATTACGGGAGCTCTATACTTTAGTGTTTCCATGTGATCGACGAATGCCCGGAGGGCCGGAGGGCACACAGCTGTAAAACAAAGATACAGTAGTACTCCAGAGCAATGCGGTGCGTGCCTGCGTGGGCTAGGGGCCGGCTACTACGTCACGTCGGGTCTAGGGCAGAGGCGTCGCTTCAGTCAAAGAAACTGGTAAACTGGAAAAGAAAACTGAAATTGGTCAGACGAAAGGCAAATAAAACAAGAGCTCAAAAAGCATGAGCGGTAAAGGCAGAGATGGTATTACCACAACAACTGCTGCCACGAAGGAGCTGCTGCATACACGGCACGGTCACGAGACAAGGAAGGACCGGTCAATCATCTCCCCACTGCAACTGTGTGAAGATTAAATTTAGCAGTGGGCAACCCAGCTGAAAAAGGTGGCCGGTCGAGATTTGAACGTGAGATTCATACATGCAAGGATTTGTGCTCGCGTTTCTAAGTGAAAAATAAAGATTTGTGCTCACGTTTATGACAAGAACACTAATCTTTACCCTTGTGCTGGTGTTGGCTGTGGCGTAGTCTGTGTGTGATATTCGATTTCTCTACGGACAGACGAACGGAGTTGGAAAAATATCATGCCGAATTAGTAGCGGAATTTAGTTCTTAACACTTTTCGACCAAATTTACACTCATGATCCTGGTGCATTAGTATTGATTCGGAAATTCTAATCGGTAATCACGTCCTAGTTCGTGTACATCGGTTAAGTTATTAAGTTGCGCACGCAGCAACGCAGGGTGCATGCATGGACCTCCATTGCCTCTTCTCGTTGAAATCTCTCACATTTTGGTTGAAACTTCTAGGAAATAGTTGATTGTGAGTGCATGGTTCAAAACTAATAAAAAAGTTGAATCTTCAAATTTTTGCTAGAAATATGTAAATAAATACACTCCTCCTGTTTCTAGATACAAGTTGTATAACTTTTTGAGTAAAAATCCAAAATATAGAGTGTATTGCTTTCCATCACACATCTGAATTATTATTTTTAAAGATTTGATTATATTTACTATCTCATGCAAACTCATGTGTTTCCCACGTCAATCAACCAGAAATAACTCTGTCCAAAATTGGTCTAAACTTTTTTCCACGAGCATTCTTTAATTTCTGTGCCAAAAACTATACACCCTACATATAAAAACGGAGGAAGTATACTACTAGTTGGAAGCTGTATATGAGTATACAGTTTTACTAGTTCAGTCATCTTTTTAGCCGTTGGATTTTGTATTGTGATTCGTGCTAATATGAGAGTTGCACATAGTTTACAATTGTGTGCAACTTACTTAATCAACTTCATAGCAGTTAGATTTGCATCGTGATTCGTGCTAAACTCAGAGGTGCACATGGAATGCAATTGTGTGCAACTGACTAAGATTTAGTTAAATCTAAGTCGACACCTTAGTCATCATGTTTGCATTGGAATTTCAGCTAAACTTAGAGTTGTACATGAGATACAATCATGTGCAAACCGACTAAGATTTAATTAAATAAGTCGGCTGAGATTTAGACAATCCATAAATATATACTACTAGTTGAAGGTGGTTATGTTTTGGATTGAAATCTCCTAAAATGGAAGCTTAAACTTTATTGGGGATTTTTTGTTAAAAATCTCATTAGAAATAGTTGGATACTCCAATATAGTTTTTTCTGCTTTAAGTAAAATACATGAAACCAATTATTTTCAAATTGTAAAGCCCAACACCTAATACTAACTTACTGTCGCGAGAGGACGTGAATACGATATGATAACTAGTTGTCCCTTTAGATACAGTAATTTCACGACCAGGATGAGCATTCGGACGCAGCATGGAAATAATTGTCGAGACGGGTGACCTTCAATTGCCCTAGTTCCTACAAAAATATAATTGATAAAGATGGGTGTTCTGATTCATACTCAAATCGTTTATTTTGTTAACTTTTTCAATCTTGACCTTTCTGAATTTATAACTGTTACAAATTCCAAACTTTCATTTAAGTTCAAAGTCTTGAAAAATTCGAAAACCCAAATTTCGAATAAAAAAGGAACTTTGGCTGGAGACTACTTTGGAGCAGGCGAAAAAGAAGATCAAAAGCTTCTCGATCGCTTTGTTGGCCCTAGCGTGGACAGGGAAGACAAGGGTGCTTGTCCGTGAGGGAAGAGAAGAGCCCGGATGGAAAGTTTAGTTGGGATCGTCTATGGGAGCTGTGCAGCAAGTTGGGGCGCTCTACAGTCTACCCTAGGGTTCCAAAAGCCTGAAAGACCAGTACGGGCTACGGCAAAGACTAGCGCTGCAGTAAATACAGACAAGCCCAGCAGAGACACTGCACGCCGGTACCCCATGTACCAAATGTTGCACAAATCTTTTTGTAACTGGCACGTCTCTCTCCCTCTCTCATTGGTCTTCATTGATCTTTCACGCGCAAATCAGTATCTGCTAGCACGTCGACTAGTAGGTGACATTGACATACAAGTTCAGAAAAGTTATTTATTTTCAGATAAGTGGGTAAAATAAATTGGTTAAAAGGTCCAAAATTAACACGTGGACAAAACACTTATTAATTGGTAGGTACGGACACAAAAGTTGTGTGCTCTGTCCATCGCTCTATAGCAGATACGGAGTACTACACAAAATAGAGTTGTGAACTGCAGCCAAGTGTGCAGGAAAGCACAAGTGCACAACAGAACAGTATAGCAAGCAGTGTGGCTATGGCCAGGTCCCATTGAATTATTTTCCGTGTGGCTGTGGCTGCGAATTAGCTTTTGGCATGCATGGCATGCGAATAAAACCGTTTTCACGATGCGTAGTCGTTTCATTTTTTATGTTTCCACACGAAAATCGCATAATGACATAAATTTTTAAGGAGGGAAATCGCTTAAAAAGTTAAGCGCCTAGCATTGGAAACGCAGCGACAAAATTCAGTTTTCTAAGTCCATTTTTCTCATTTCATCTCTCGTCAAAGGTTTTGAAGTCCCACATCCGTTGTAGACTTGTAGGTCTTCTCTAGGGTTGTGTATAGGTATGCCAAGTTGGCGATGACGTGTTTCGCCGATCTGTGCCTCCTCTACGTGTCCACGAGCAGCGTGTGGGGGTGTTGGATCATCACTAGGCTGGTATTGGATCTCGACAAAGGCACCCATAATAAGCACGTTGCTTCTATGGATGGAGGCTTGGCCTATGGAGGTCTCTTCTTCCTGCTACCATCAAGTAGATCGGGGCGGAAGATGGGGAGGAGGAGGTCCCAATCCTTTCAATTGGGTAGGGCTTTTACAAATAAAGGTCCAAACAAAGAAAGGCTTCAATAAGAACCAACATTTTACAACCTATTACAGGACCCAAAGAAAAGAAAAACCAAACCATGCATTTTACATGGAGGGCTTTACATGGACAAATGGAAACGCGATTAGATCCTTTTTGTCGCCGCACCATGAAAGCAACACGGCCACCGTCGGGGACTATGTCAGTTGGAGTTCAGACGCTGCCTGCCTTGGTCCTTCAGACACTTTAAAACTTTATTTTAAAAAAATACGGGCAATAGTTTTTTTAGACAATTTTTTTGAACTGGACAAAATAGTTTTTTTTAGAGATATAATAAAAAAAATTAGTAGAGCGACAAAATTCTGGTTAAGCTTTCCCTAGCGGAAGCCCACATGAAAACGGGCCTGTACTCCTTCCGCGGCCCATCATCGGAGCCCGACTTACCGGAGCTGCTCCTGCTTCCGACTCGACAGCGGCGGACGCAGAATCGGCCTCGCCCATCTCGCCGGCTCTTCCCTTTTCGTCCTGCCCAACGGCGGCTGCAGCGGCGCTCTTCGCCGAGAGCGCGCACCGAGAAGAGGAGATCTGCTGCTGTGCTCGGTCGATCCTGGGATGGAGAAGGGACTAGGGGAGGCGGGCGGCGGCAGGCCGGAGTACAGCATCATCGTGCCCACCTACAACGAGCGCCTCAACGTCGCCATCATCGTCTACCTCATCTTCAAGCACCTCCCGTAATCCATCCTCCCGTCTCCCCCTCCTGTTTGCCAGCCGATCTGCTCATCCTCTTTTGACTGTCAAGAGTCTAGATCGGCTTGGGCGGATGACGTTCATGTTTCTGATGTTGTTGTAGCTAACCCTGAGGGCGGGTTGCATCGACCGCAATCGAAATTACAAGTTACAATTTACTGCCAACAGCTCTCAGATTCACACGCACATGTTGAGCGGAAAATTTGATCGCCTATTAGTCCATTCTCTCATCACATAGTGCCACTGTGGAAATTCCCTGTTGCGTTCAATTGACACCATGTGATATGATCACTGCTGCAGCTTAGATCCGATGTAGTTGATAAATGCTAGCGTTGTTGTGTGCATTTGCATTACCTCTGTTGTCCACTTTATCTTGTGAGAAGATCTCACAAAAGGAACAAGATCAAGGTGACAGTGCCATATGGCTAATTTGAAACTAGATTGCACTTCAGTGTTATTTGTCAGGTTACACCGTCTTATTGAAATTGAACGACCTACTTTTCTCTAGGGCTTACTAGTGTTGGCTCATTTTGTATTCACATAGTGCTACTGTAACACACCTTTAAAATTCACTACTGTGTTCAATTCACACCGTGTGATATGATCACTGCTGCATCTTAGACTATTTTCAAACTAGATTTCACTTCAGTGCTATTTTTCGGAGACTCGGAAATGTTATGCCGCAGTTACAGGTGGTGGCAAACTATATCTTTATCACTTACCAGTGTTCGTATTATAGACGGTAGATCATTGTGCTGGTGTGTCTAGTTTGCTCGATTGCGCTAAAAGGAAATTGCAAACCATATTTATTGGCTATCTCAACTGGTTGTTAGGAGTACACCATCTTACTTTGAGTTCGGAGGACCTACTTTTCTCTAGGGCTTTCAAGTGTTGGCTCCTTTTGTATTCACAGTGTATGTAATGGTTATTCGAGGATGCCATCATGTACCACGTTATTTGCTACTTCCAATATATTTTCTGTTCCAGCTTTATACTCGTAAGTTGTAATATTTGGTCAGCATCACAACCTGTTTTTTGTTGCTGCTGAATAGTGAATACTCCTATTATCCTGTTATAGCATAATGTTGTGTGTATGCCAAATGGCAAGGTTGTTACATTTGTTTTACTGAACTAGTGATGTTGTAACTTTCGACCGTAGGGATGCCAAGTTTGAAATCATTATTGTGGATGATGGAAGCCCCGATGGAACTCAAGACATCGTAAAACAGTTGCAGCAAGTATATGGTGAAGACCGTGTTGTAAGTAATTTCACAAACATGAGATGTACGAGTTTATATACTTTTTTTATATATATGGTCCAGGTTTTGGTTATGACTTACTGTGATGTCCTTTACCTGCCAGCTACTGCGAGCTAGACCAAAGAAGCTAGGACTTGGTGAGCTCAGATGCCCATTTCTACTTACAGTGAAAATATTATGATTGTTGTTTGTGGTAACAAGCAGCTGTAAACATTCAGGTACTGCATATGTGCATGGATTAAAGCATGCCTCAGGGGACTTCGTTGTTATAATGGATGCAGATCTATCTCATCATGTATAATTCTACACACTTTCTTCTCTCTTTTATTTGCCATTGTTAAATTATTCAGAATATTTATTTTCCTTTTAGTTACTGAATCTTTTTTCTGTTCTGAACAGCCAAAGTATTTGCCAAGCTTCATCAGGTAAGAATTATATATCCAAAGATGCATTTAAATTTATCCAGAAAGAATGGTTATATTTTTACGCTTAGTATTTTGGCCGGAGCACTGCCTATTATATTACTGGAAAAGAAAAAACATAATCACAACGGGTACTTGTTTATGAGCAAGACAAAAGAACCCGAGAGTCCACATGTGGACTACTCTCAAACACTGAACTAAACTAAAAGCATGTTGGTTGACGTCTTCCATAGCCAGGGAGGCCACCTCTTTGCAAGTTAATCTAGTAGCGTCGAATGCGACTGTTGCACTTGTTTCACACATTCAAACTCACATAAAGAATATGGCTGCTTTTCTTTCAGTGACTCTTTCAGTCATGACCAGAATCCCCTTCCACCACTCATTGAACAGAGTAAAAGCCAGCCGTCCACAAGGTGTGGAGGTGCCAAACCTGCGTGCTGAGAGAGCATTCTAGACACATGTGACTATGTGAGTGCTGCTTCTGGAACTCTGATGCGAAGTTAGTAGATTGGACTGTGTTGCCGACACATTATCCCTAGGGCATCCGCCATGAGAATCCGCTTATGTAACACAAACCAGGAGAAAAACCTGAACTTTGGCCCTGCCTGGGCCTTCCAGATGTTTGCTAGGGTAACCAACTACACATATTAGATATTGGAGCTTTCCCGCTACCTATAGAGTCGGTTCTGCCAGGTCGATCAAGGCCTCATTGTTTCAGTAAGCACACTCCACAGATCAAAAAGATCGGCAAGGTGGACAGGAGCGCCCATTCTGTCCACTGGCCACTTCTCACCTTATAATTCCTTCTTTAATCGCTCTCGTCTTCCTGGCTCTCAGTTTGTACTTTTGTGCTCGCCTAGGGTGTAGTGCACAAAGGGTCCCTCCAATTTAATTGCTTGATATGAGACGCAAGGGATGACAGCGCCTCCGCTCAATTGCCCGTTCTCCTTTTGTCGCTACACCTCTTTCTTTGTTGGATCCTTTATCGAAATAAGTTTTTGTTTACTTTGTTTCTAGATATAGATTACAATTTATGGCAGTGAGGAGAAATTGAAAGGCCGGTCTTACGGCTGCCTCCCAGACATGAATGATCGAGATCCTCTCGTTCCGGGATGGTAGTAGTGTGATGTGATATGATTCGGCGAAAGGTTTTCTCTGAGCCATTCTCAGCAGATATTTTTAGAGGCTGGTGCAGGCGCAGACACTGCCCTACTTTGTGCTTTGAAAATACTGTTCTGTTTTGAGTGGTCTCTTCTCTGGCAAAATAGTTTTGTGATACCTCGCTTCATTATTCAGTTTGGTCTTGTCAGCTCTATAAATGGTATATTTGCTAGCTAGGTCACAGATATGTACTTACGTGATGATTGCAAGTTGTTTTGTGTTTGCTGTTGGATGCAGTAACTGAAACTACTTCAGTGAAGTGTAGTATAGTTGGGCCTTTGCAAGCCCACTGAAAATAAGTACTTAGAATCACTAATATCTTTTTAACCATGTTCCTTCCTTGACCAGGAAGCAAAAGGAAACTGGCGCTGATATTGTAACCGGCACCCGTTATGTTAAAAACGGTGGTGTCCATGGTTGGAATCTTATGCGCAAATTGACTAGCAGGGGAGCAAATGTTCTAGCACAGACATTGCTGCGGCCCGGAGCTTCTGATTTGACAGGATCATTTAGGTGTGTAACGTTGTACAGTACCTCAATAGAATAAAATCCTCGTAATTACTGTTGCCTGATGTGGCTGATTTCCTAGGCTATATAAGCGAAGTGTTTTGGAAGATGTAATCTCCTCATGCGTCAGCAAGGGCTATGTATTCCAAATGGAGATGATTGTGAGAGCCACTAGGAAAGGTTATCGCATTGAAGAGGTAAATCCATTTCACATTGACCCATTTTCATTTGTGCTAGGATTGGTTAATATCTCAGCTTTGATAATTAAACTTTGGGGTTATCTTATCCAGGTCCCGATAACCTTCGTCGACAGGGTCTTTGGAATTTCAAAGCTCGGTGGATCCGAAATAGTTGGATATTTGAAAGGCCTCGTCTATCTGTTGCTCACGACATAGTGGGAAAGAGAAGACACGTAGACACATGACCGTTATAGGACCAACTCTTGTTAGGGTGACTTTACTCGTGTTGTTTCACCTGGAGTTGCATAAATAGGCTAGCGTTTCCAGAATTACAGTTGACTTCTGTACACATGTTTTGGTTCATTAGTAACTTTGCGAATTATGTGGCTGCTTTGTGTTCTGTGACTTCTGCCACATGTGTCATGGCATAGAACAATGTGTTGTCGCTTGAGTTGATTGTGTTCATGGAATCTGCTTGAGTTACTGCCTCCGCGTTGGAGCTATATATTTACTGTATGTTGATGAAAAGCAGACAGTTCTCAGAACTACAACTCCATCCGATCCGGTATAAGTGTATGAGGAAATGAGCTGATTACGTGCAAACTAATAGCACTACCTAAGACACTCTTTTGGGATCAGAGGGGGTAGTTGGATACCGGTAAGCATTCCTTTTGCAATTATCATGTGATTAAAAAAGATGGACTACAAATAACAAGATGAGAGGAAACATAAGAACACCGCATTTATTTAACTGGTCCTAGGATAGTGTATAACACTCGAACAGAAAAATGGGAAGACACGCCCACAACACCCTTATGTTTGTACAAGGTTAAAATAGTGACTGTCTGGAAATCTTAAGAGGTTTACAAAAATAGCCCCAGACATAAGCAGGCATGCATGAGCAGTCAGTCTTCAAAATGTGACATTTCTTGAAGGTCCTTTCGGTAGGTATTGTCTGACATCGTAACTTGCTGATCCGTCTTTAGTCTTCATACTTCTCCTTTTCTAACTTCTGTAAAGCACACAAAAGAAGTTAGAACGCATTTCAGAAGAAGGTACACACAATGGTCAAAAGTACACTCAACATTCGTTGTATAGCTTACGAAATAAACAAAATAACGTTCATTGCCTACACCATTCAGTCACATTGCTCAATTGATTAAGCTAAGTCTCACGAGCTATATCGACGTGGATTTTCTATCATGGTGGGTAGCTGTGCATACCCTGCTGACCGTCAGATAGAGAGAGTATCTGATCACTATGCTCTAGGCTGAGTTTGCATGCGTTGACGCCGTCTCTGCCTTCCGTTTACATCCATGTGCGTTTCGTTTGCACAAATTTATCGCGAAGGGTGTGTGCCGTGGACAGCCTGTTTGCTGGCGCGTTTTGTTTCTGGAGCGGACTGGTTAGCTGTACCGCTGTAACACAGAGCAAATGAAAAACTGTTTTAACTTTCTTATCCCTGTTGCTCTCTATATTCCATTCTGCGCCGATTTTATGTCCACGGTCAAGTTTTTCAATGTGTGTCCACAGCCAAATTAATGCCAGAAATAAATATTTTAGTCCACAAAAATAAATTCCTCCAGAATAAAATAATTTAGTTTTATGCATTTCTTGGAGTTGATATAGATCTGGAGCTTGATAATTTTGCATAATAAACAAGATGAAATCCACCATACATTTTACTCTAATACTCAGAATAAATTGTATCTGCACCAAGAAATTAGCAGAGGTTAAGAGAACAGTACGTTTGGATCTGGACCAACAAATTAGGAGAGGTTAAGAAATTGCTCACGTTAATCAAGTCTTTTCAAAAACCGGCGTGACTGCGAACCATGGATCAGCCAAATTGTGCGGTGTCCTAAATGGAACAGAATTCTAATTAGGATCCAATCCATGGAAACAGATCTCCTCTCACAGAGAGTTCCAGGATGTTTACGCCTACCATGATATGAACAAACACATGTCTTAGAGCAAGCATCATGCTAATTAGAAAACCAGTTCGGCGAGCTTCCTGAGTGATAGCATCTAGTCCGCGGCGCCCTTCATCCGCGTGAAGACGACACGAACGGAGAAAATATGGCAGAGTAGTACCAGAAAAGAATGCAAAGTGCATATCAGAAAAAAAAAGCAATAAGGGGAGAGGAATATATCACGGAGGCAAGAAACAATAGAAAATTAAGCATCTCAGGTTGCTTCCTTCGCCAGGCCTCCACCGTGGTTCCGCTGACCTCCACGACGCGGACGGCCGCAATTCCTCCTGCCCGGGGGCTAGCTCCTCTGTCCCGGCTCCTTCATGACGACCGCAATTTCTTCTGTGACTTGGACGACGCCCACGGAGGCCGGCCCTCACGCCGCTGAACGGCCTAGCCCATGGTCGGCGCCGTGCGCGGCCGACGCGACGCACCAGAGAAACTCCAGCTTCGTCAAGCTGTCACGGTTTCCACTGCCGGCGCCGTACCATCCCGGCCGTCGTTGCGCAGCCGCAGCCCCGGCGGAACCGACTGCGGGTCCCAGATCTGACGAGGAGAGCCCAAGGGGCCGCTCGCCCGCTGCCACCGCACCTCCATATCCCGCCACCCGAGCCCACTGGGTCACGGAAACGAAGGGGAAGAGAGGGCACGGGGCCTCACAGAGAAGGCGACGCCGACGCAAGGGACGGTCGCTGCCGGACCCGCCTTGTCTGCGGCAAGGGGCTCCGGGCCGCTCCCGACCGACAACAGCCCCTGCAGCCACTCAACTCCATGCTCGTCGATGGGATACCGGTGACACGAGACCGAGATCTAGAATGGAGGTGGACGGATCTAGAATGGAGGCGACGACTGGGGACCATAACTATGCTGGGGACAGGGGAGTGGTGGTCTTCTAAATGGAGCCGGTGTGACATGGTGTTCTTTTTTTTTTTGAAATTGGTGTGACATGGTGTTCTATTTTGTACGACGGTGATATTTCTGTCGCCCGAAGCGGACTTTTCTCTACCAAAAATATTGACGTCGTTCCGTTAGGCGTCGTGCTCCTAGTTAGTATAATCTGTGCTCCCTATAAGGATCCAACGGATGGATTGGGGGTGTGTAGCTACCACCCTAGGCATCCCACTATTTCCGAGCTATATATTACCCCACATAAACTCGAGCACCAAGTCCCCATAAACTGTTTAATAATTCAATAAAAAATGTACCAAATAATCAGTCTTGCCCAGGAACACAGATAATCAGTAACCCCAAACCAGGCATGTATTCCAGGTACAACGAGGATGGTCACGGCACTATATTAAAGGAATATCCAAAAGAAAACCTAGTATAATCGAGTTACATATGAATAAAAATCCAAAACAAACACAGTTCCCATCTGTTGCTTAAGTAAAAGCAGGCATGTATTACCTTTGTCTAAAAAATACAGATTCCACCTTCTTATGTATGACCATCTGTTGCTTAAGTAAAAGCAGGCATGTACGACCAATATGTGGACATGCGATTCATAGTAAGTACCTGAGCAATTCCACTACTGCAATTAACACAAACACCACCTCGATGTCGAAAAGAGAACCCGAAACCCTAACATAGCAAGCAAGACACCGACAGGTGATAGCTATGGTACGACTCGGTAAGGAAATCTCAGGTTTTCCCCAAATGTAAACATGGAGGAAGCGCATACACACAGATAGATTCATGACCGTGCCCTGCGAACTAACTAAACACAGTACCAATCATCCTCTGCAACCTGCGCAGCAACTCGTTAAGCAATCACACGCCTCTAGTGCACCAGTCCACCCACCAATCGTCAAAGCACAACCCTCATTACATAAATATACGAGGGTGGAAATCTGCTACGATTTCGCAAGCCCAAAGGAGGGGGGCGGATTCAAGGAAAACAGGCAGCAGCAAATCGGGGAGGAAATGCCCACACCAAGGGCTCACACAGCAACGACGGGACGGGTTGGGGGGTATGGTTCAGGCGCTTACTGAGTGCTAGGAGTGCCAGGCGAGGCTGACGGAGAAGGTGGCGGCCAGGTAGAGCGTCGTGACGCCCAGCTCCGCCGCCAGCTCCTTGAACGCCATGCCCATCACCGCCATCTCCACCGCTTTCCCTTTGTCGCCTCCGAGGTTCGAGCACGGAAACCCTCGTCGCCGGATTCCGGGCTGCGTAGGGGTGGTGGGGGCGGCGAGGGGAGAAAGGCAGATAGCACGAGTGGTTCTACTGCTAGTTCTGACTAAGCCATGTGAGCCGGGGTATGAAGAGAGAAACCGCGGTAGTTACATATAACCAGAGGGGTTTATACTCAGCCAATAGTTTGATCGAATGATTTATTCAAGCAAACAAGATTTACGTATAACCAACATGGTGCGACAAATATAAGTTTGCTTTTTTAAGCAAGAAACACCAAGAAGAGCCAACAGGTTTCCGCCTGGAAACCAAAAGTACACTCTACATTCGTTGTATGTATAGCTTACCTAAAAAGTCACCATGAACTGACTAACAGTCCAACAAAAAATGCGCCAAATTTTCAGTCTTACCCAGAAACCCAGATAATATGTAACGCAAACCAGGCATGCTACTCTATCGGATGTTCCCGAAGGGACAGGCATGCTACTCTAGGTACAATAAGGACAGTCCTGTCACTATATAGAAGGAATATCAAAAAGAAAAATCCATTATAATCCAGTTACATATGATGAAGAATATCCAAAAACAAAGGCAGTTCCCATCTGTTGCTTATGTAAATACACGCATGTATGACCTTTGTCTAAAAAAACTACAGATTCTGCTTTCGAGAGCAGAATATAGTCTTGAACCAAGTTTGAAGATATGTGATTCATAGTAAGTACCTGAGGAATTCCACTACCGCAATTAACACAGACACGACCTCGACCTCGGAAAACGGAATCCGAAACCCTAACATAGCAAGCAAGACAATTACAGGTGATAGCTACAGTGCGACCCGACGAGGAAATCTCAGGTTATCCCCCAAATGTAAGCATGGAAGGAGCGCATACACCAACAGATAAATGGATCACGCGCTGCCAACTACGCGCAGTATCGGTCATGCCCTGTGAACCACGCAGGAACGCAGCAAACAATCACACAGTGAGATTCCCCATTGTGAATACGGAAGAAGCGCATACACACAGACAGATTAATGAATCATGCCCTACGAACTAACTAACCGCAGTATGGATCATCCCTGTCAACTACGCAGCAACGCGGCAAGCAATCACACGCCCTCTCGCGCACCAGTCCACCCACCAATCGTCAAAGCACATCACGCATTCAATCGATATACGAGGGGTAAAAAACTGCTACTCCCTCCGTCCATAAAAAGATGTCTCAACCTAGCCCAAATTTGCATGCATCTACACACTAAATCATGTCTAGATACATGTAAATTTGGACTAGGTTGAGACATCCTTTTGTGGACGGAGGGAGTACGATTTTGAAGACCCAGAGGAGGGGGCGGACTCGAGGGGAACAAGGCAGCGGAAAATCCCCACACCAACGGCTAACACGGCGACAAGGGAACATGAGGAGGACATAGGGGCTGGGGCGGCGGAGGCGCTTACGGACTGCTCGGAGTGCCAGGCGAGGCCGCGGTAGACGTTGACGGAGAAGGTGGCGGCCAGGTAGAGCGTGGTGACGCCCAGCCCCGCCGTCAGCGCCTTGAACGCCATGTCCATCACCGCCATCTTCGTCGACTCCGGGGAAAATCCTCGTCGCCGGAATCCGGGCTGCGTCGGCGTGCGTCGGGGTGGGGGCGGCGAGGGGAGAAAGGCAGATGGCAAAAGTGGCTCTACTGCTGGTTCTGGCTAAGCCACCTGGGCTGGGCTCTGGAGAATGAAACCGCGCTAGTTACTTGCTGGGCCAGTGATCGGCCTAGCCCAACAAACACCGCTACATTATATCTCCATTCTCCATTGCTAAATCATACACCCTCCGTTACTAAATATATCAAAAAAAAAAACTAGCCCTGATGGCCTTACCTCAAAAAAAAATATAAATATAAGATGTTTTAGCTTTTCTCAGTTCTCTCAGTTTTGTATGCATCTAGACGCGTTTTAGTGAGTATAACTCATTTTAGTCCGTACCTAGTCCACCTTGAGTTATCTAAAACATCTTATAGTATGAAACAGATGGAGTAGTTGCAAGCAAGGTTCCCTAAAAAAAGTTGCAAACAAGGTTATAAAAAGCGGGCTTATCCGCACATTTAAACTCGCTTAAACGCTGAACAAAAGCAAAACGGTTGGAGCTTAACTTCGCTTAGCAATTTAATCCTTCATAAAAAGGAAAGAGCGGAGGCAAAATGCTGAAATAGTGCTTAAGTAGCGGCGCTCAATACAACCTTGGTTGCAATGACTACAACTATTAAGGGAGATGAAGAGAACTGCAATGTTTGGATACACGTATTGCACACAAATCACTCGGTCAGCCTAGTTAACAGCACATCTGACATACGAGGATTGTTGAAAAGAGCTCTATATCCCCCATCAGATGCCCCGACCTCGATCTTCACTTGATTCTTGCGGATTTCCCGGCTGCAATCACCCAGTTCCCCCTAAAGTACCTTGGATTTCCACTATCACTTGGCAGACTTAGACCGGCCAGGCTGACATGCAATCTTACATCGACAAGGCCGCTTCGTGCATGCGGCCATGGAAAGGGAAGTTCCTCAACAGGGCGGGGTGCGCAACGCTGGTCAAATCGGTCCTTTCATCGATTCCCAACATCATGTTGACAGCCATCGAGACTGATAAACGTTCCCATAAGGCGTTTGATAAGCTCACACGAGGCATGCTTTGGAACAATAGCGACAAGATGTCAGGTGGGAAATGCAAGGTCAACTAGGACAAAGTTTGCCAACCCAAAAAGCTAGGTGGGTTGGGGATTCTCAATTTGGAAAAAATTTCTAGGGCTCTGCGGCTTCAATGGCTATGGCATGAATGGGTCGCCGAACACAAGACTAGGGTGGGCTCCAAAACACGAAATGACCAAACCGACAGGAACCTCTTCAACGCGGCTACAAAGGTGACGATTAGAGATGGAAATAAAGCCTCCTTGTTCATCTTGGTTGGATGGCATGCCTCTAAAGGCCATTGCCCTAGACCTTTTCGAGGCGTCCAGACGCAAAGGGAGATGTGTGCATGACGCTATCACAAACCACACATGGATCAATGACCTCTCTGTTGACAACTTCACTACTCAGCACATCACCCAGTTTGTCCACCTCTGGGAGCTAATTCAGGAGGTGCAGTTGACTCCTAACACTGTCGACAACATAATTTGGACCCTAACAAGTGATGGGAAGTACACTGCAAGCTCTGCTTACAAGGCACAATTCATTGGCGCCTCCTCCTGCTCCTTCATGAGCATTGTGTGGAAGACTTCCCCCTCCCCCACCCCCCAAATGCAGTTTCTTCGCTGGCTCGCAGTGCAAAACATACTCTGGAACTCTAGTCGTCTAGCCATTAGGGGATTGCCCCACAACCCCACTTGGCAGCTCTGCAGGTGCCAGCCAGAGACAGTTAGGCACATCCTATTTGAGACCGATATTCCAGGCGGAGGCGGCATCATGGCTCAAATGTCCGGCTCTGATGTTGGACATGGGACATAACAGACCGACGGTGTTCGAGTACTGGAAGGCAGTGGCGGCTACGGCAACGGAGTCTAAGAAAGGGCTCAAGATAGCAATTATTCTCGTCTCTTGGGAAATATGGAAGGAAAGGAATGCCCCGATCTTCAACAACAAGTTCGCTACACCGGCCCACAGGGGCGGAGCTACGTACACGCCAGGGGGGGCCGCCGCCCCCCAGCCCAACAAAATTTTCGCTAAAATCCACTCTTTTGGCCTATTTGCCCCCCAGCGCTGGCCCAACAAGCTTCTCCAACCCATTTGCCCCCCCCCCCAAGGATGCGGCCCAAGCTCCGCCACTGCCGGCCCAGCTACTAAAAATCATATCAAAGACGAAGCAAGAACTGGATCCTCCTAGGAGCAACGAAGCTAGGCGAAATTACCACATGAGAAAATTTCTTAAGCTATGTTTTTTCCCTTTTCAGTTGGCCTAGGTCTTGATGTTTGCTCCTACTTTATCAATATAAAATGCAAAGCTTTTACCTTGTTTAAAAAAAAAAGACATACTGGGATTGGCATCGTGAGTGTCTACGCGGACTAAACTTGGCCGCATCACCTGATAGTGGCGCTATTGTCTTTCTCTTATGTGACACCGTCTCGAGGCCGCTGATTCTTCTGTGCTGATTCCGTGCTCTGTGCAACGTGTGTGTTGAAGTTCTCGAAAGTTGAAGTTATATGCAGCTTTATTCGATAGTTCTAGTTGGTTGCGACATCATGAGTGTGAGTTCGTGATGCAAATTGTTGGAGGTTTGTGCAAATTTGTCTTCCAGTTTTCAAACCCAAGACATTTCATGATTTAGACAGTAGGCTCGAGGCGAGCCCGGGTTCAAATTAATAAAGCCACGTCCGGCAAACCATACAGAAAATATTTTCTGATCGGAGGTTCCATTTTTTATCTACTCCCTCCGATTTCGTACCCGGCCAATGTATTTGTTTTTTACCCCCGCGCGCCTGCATCGGCCGCTGAACGATCACCCTCATCTCTGTCAACGGTGACTTTGATTCAGTACACGGCAAGGTGGTGCATGACCATGAGCCGTGGGTCGCGTCCGCTTCCTCCTTTGCGGCGGCGTAAACAGAAATTAGCACCCCAATCGAAGAAACCCGAAGTCCTGCATGGGAAACGACCAGACTCCATTATCCAGAGCAGACTGGCGGTGCCAACAAATCACATGGCGTCCAAGCAAGATGAGAGCGCTGAGCCGGCCGGCCAATCATCAACGCAATCAACGAAATCCTCTCTAGAAGATGTATTAGCCAAGCAAGGAATAGTATATTTGCTGTCAAGTCGATCACCAAGGCCAAGCTATCTGCCTGCCATTGGCAACTACTGTTAGCTTGACTTGACCACAGCAAAAGAACGAAAAAACATCACGACTTGGGCATGGCCAGTCGTGCTGACAGGCTAGACTAGTAGTGCTAATTGAAACGCTAGTGACATATCTCGTCAGTCGGTAGCACTACATCGATCGCATTATGGAGTTAACCAGCGCGTACGGCGTAAGTACGCACTTGTGTGACCCAACCGGATTAAAATATCAAGTCAATTAGTGCGTCGTCGCGAGGCTGTGTGTACACTGACGCCATACTAATTAACGCGCTTGTCGGATGAACAGCCACGCATGTGGCCCTGCTAAGACGCTAACATCATCAAGTCCATCGATTCCTACGCGGCATCGATCCATCATTCCAAGCCATGGACTGTTATGGTTTCATTTATATAAGTGGAGCCGGGGGTGTCACCCCTGTAAATTTAAAAAATCATTCCAAGCCATGACTGACGCAAGAGCTCGCGCCACCAATAAACACCAATAAACTGTGTTTGGTGCACGGGGAAAAGACGGTGTTTGGGTCGAAACCACCTTGACAAGGCGTCGAACCGGCACTTTCTTGGTAGGACGGCGATCCGCTTCTCGAATGGGCAGCCACCGTGAGGCTCTCTTGGCTTCCGCCGCCAGGACCGATGGTCCCCGTGTTGAACCCTTGGCTCAAGGAGGCAAGGTTTGTCGCCGCCATGGTTGCATCTTTTTCAACTCCTTTCGCGCCACCTATTGCGGGACGCTATGCTTACCGCCCGCCAGATGCAGTTGATGTTCTGACGCAACATCGGACATGCACTCTGGCTTCTCTCTAGATCGACGAGGCTTGTGCCGAGCGCGGACGCCAAGCACGCTCCCCTTCACAGGTACGCGTGGCAGCGCAATGCGACAAGGGCGCGGGTGCGTCGGTGGCGACGGTGTGGGATGGGTGGGAATGGGAGCGACTGGCGGGAGAATGAATTGGGACGAGAGAAAAGAGAGAATAATAGGGTTTCGGCTGTGTCTATGACAACCCTGGTCCACTCGCGCTATCCGACATGGCGGCGACCATGGCTTTGTACGCCACTACCAAGCGACTCCCTATGGGACGGGGTTGGCCTGTTAGTGACAGTCAAATTATTGGGGCCCCGGATGTAACCACGTATGGAAGCGCGGCTCGCGGTTTTACGTCCGGCTCATCCAATAGCCCTAGGATGCTCTAATACTAATATAATACTAGTTTGAGTATTCTTTTCGAGCCTTGAAATCTCGTTCATCACCCTTGACCTGAGGTGGATCCAATAGTCCAAACAGTGTAACTTAGCTCTTAAGGGTCTGTTCGGTTGTAAAACTAGATGGAACCATTGGAATGTCACGGTTCCATCCCGTTCTAGTGTTCGGTTGGACAAAACGAGATGGAATGGAATGCTTCACATAATTTAAGATTAGCAATTCAATTTCGCCTAAATTTGGATTATCAATTCAATTAGCAGTAACTAATTTGGGATTAGCAATTCAATTAGTAAAACCAGAGAGGAAAGGGGCCAAATCGGAGAAGGAACCGGCCGCCGCCGCGCGTGTGGCCGCCGCTGCGCCTCCCTCCCTAGTCCTGGCCGCCGCGCGCCTCGGGCTGGCTGGCTGGCCGCCGCCGCGCCTCGGGCCGCCGCGCCTCGAGCTCGGGCTGCCTCGGGCTGCTGGCCGCCGCCGCGCCTCGGGCCGCCGCGCCTCGAGCTAGCTGGCTGGTCGCCGCTGGTCTCTGGCTGGCCGGCCGGCGCTGGTCGAGGGGAGAGAGAGGAGAGGTTAGCGCGAGGGGAGAGAAAGAGGAGAGGTTAGCGAGCACGAGAGAGAGGGGTTAGGCAGCCGTTCCACTCGGTCCGGCCGATTCGGCCAGACGAGTATATTCCGGATCTACATGGAATATTCCGTTTTGTGGAATCAGTCCATTCCATTCCTCTATCTAACCGAACACAGGAATGAGTTTCAGGGACGGAACGGTTCCATTCCATTCCAGTTGATTCCAGAACCGAACAGACCCTAAGATAAGAATGCACAACAGTTCGTTTTCTTATGTTATCCCTTCGATTGGCGGCAACCCCGAATAGTTGTAGTTTTCTTGCGCAAGAATGTTTGTTTCGTTTTTTAGATTCTAGTTTTCAATTGAGGAAATATACAAAGGCGATGAAGGGGAATTCAAAGTTGAGGAAAGTAATCAAGTGCCGAAGGTATCATCCTTACTCGGCATGCATTTTCATATCGAAATGATACTATATTCTACTACTAGTGTTTTAAGAAAGATGTTATCCATCTTTTAATGGTGTCCCATCGAGGGGCATATATATATCCCTAAGTGGTATGCATTTTCAGATTAATTTTCACAGTAAAAGCTTGCAAGAACTGTCCATGCATGTTTCTAAGGTAAATACTCAATTGCTGCATATCAAAATGTTTACTATATTTTTTTTAGGGGAGAAGGAAACTTGATTAACTTGGCAACATTACAGAAAGGTCCACAGATAAAGCAAAATTACAACCAGGCCCTCCTGCAAGCCGACCACGGCGGCGCGACGAAGCTGGCGGGGACGCGCCGTCGCAGCTGCTACCTACGCCTTGGAACTGAAGCAGACCCCCAGCGAGCGGGAAGTCACCATCCACCGGCCTCGAAAGACCTACCTCAAAGGCCACCGTCGTCAGCGTACCAAGCTTCATCTTCGTCTTCCTCAAGATCTTGAACCACCAGATCCGTCGCCTCGGATCCAGCCGGGGTAGGGGAACCCGCACACGGCAGCTCCCAGGAGCTGCGAGCACGAGGAAGACGGCCGCTCCACGGCGAAGCTCCGAAGAACACCGACATCGAAGGGGAAGAACGCCGCCACCAAACACACCGCCGACCGCACCTCCGCCTCCAGAGCGCCGCCGGCTGAGTACCTAGCAAACCCTACACTATTTACACACCGAGATCCGGCGTTCCCCCACCCTCCCGCTGGCGGAGGGGAGGAAACGGCCGGATCCGCGGCGGCGAGGTGGGTTGACCGGGAGCTTTTCAGAAAATCGCCTCTCTCCTCTGAGGACGAAGGGGAGGGGACGGCCAAGGTTCCGTCTGTCGCTTCTTAAATGTTTACTATATTCTACTGCTAGTGTTTTAAGGAAGATGTTATTATCCACTTTGCAGAGAGACTTTATAACGTGCTTCACATTTTCGAAATATTTTAGAAATTTTCTTGTGCACGAGTCCCAGTTTCTTCATAGTCGAATGCACGTCTCATATATATGTGTAGGCTTCTTAAACCCAAGCCCCTACACTCAGCAGAAACCATGATCCCGTGACGTCACAACCGCACCGGCCAGAGCCAACCATGGCCTTGGAGTGCACAAGCGCGGCCACGGCCGCCAGCAACCGTGGGCGTCGCCGGCGACACGTGCTGCTGTTCCCGCTGGCGTACCAGGGGCACATCAACCCCATGTTCCGGCTTGCCGGCATCCTCCACGCCCGCGGCTTCGCGGTCACAATCTTCCACACCCATTTCAACGCCCCGGACCCGTCTCGCCACCCGGAGTACCGTTTCGTGCCCGTCCCCGACGGCGTGTCCGGCCCGGCCCCCGTCGCCATCGAGGACGTCGTCTCCCACATCTTCGCGCTCAACGCCGCGTGCGAGGCGCCCTTCCGTGACCGCCTGGCCACCATCCTGGACGAGTACTCTGAGGACGGCGGCGTGGCGTGCCTCATCGCCGACACCCACCTGCTGTCCATGGTGCAGGTGGCCACGCGGCTGGCCGTGCCCGTCCTCGTCCTGCGCACCGGCAGCGCCGCCTGCTTCTCCTGCTTCCTCGCCTGTCCGCTGCTTATCGACAGAGGCTACCTCCCTGTGCGAGGCATGAACAATTGCAAACGTGATTTTCTGTGATCGATCAGGTCAACTCAGCGGGCGTACTGATCGATCTATTCTTGGTTTTCTTGCGTGCACTGCAGAGTCGGATCTGGAGAAGGAGGTGATCGAGCTGCCGCCGTACAGGGTACGGGACCTGATGCGGGTCGGCAGCCACGACCTGACGCGCGAGCTGCTGTCGCGCGTTGTTGCGGCCGCGGACGCGTCGGCCGGCCTCATCCTCAACACGTTCGACGCGCTGGAGCGGCGCGAGCTGGAGAAGCTCCGGCGAGACCTCACCTTGCCTGTGTTCGACATCGGCCCGCTCCACATGTTCTCCCCGGCGGCGGAGAGCAGCCTGCTGCGGCAGGACCGGAGCTGCCTGGAGTGGCTTGACGCGAGGCCGCCGGCGTCGGTGCTGTACGTGAGCTTCGGCAGCCTCGCGTGCATGTCGCAACGGGACCTGGTGGAGACGGCGTGGGGCATCGCCGGCAGCGGAGTGCCGTTCCTCTGGGTGGTCCGCCCCGGCCTGGTCGCCGCCCACGGGACGACAGCGACGCGGCTGCCGGAAGGGTTCGAGGCGGCGACGTGCGGGCGCGGGATGGTGGTGGCGTGGGCACCGCAGGAGGAGGTTCTCCGGCATCCCGCCGTGGCCGGGTTCTGGACGCACGGCGGGTGGAACTCAACGACCGAGAGCGTGTGCGAGGGGGTGCCGATGCTGTGCCGGCCGCACTTCGGCGACCAGATGGGGAACGCCAGGTACGTGGAGCACGTCTGGAGGGTGGGCTTCGAGGTCGGCGGCGAGCTCGAAAGGGAAGCGGTGGAGGCCGCCATTCGGCGGCTCGTCACAGGGAGCGAAGGTGCCGAGATGCGGGCCAGGGCCGGCGAGCTGAAGAAGGCAGCCAAGGAGTGCACCGGCGAGGCCGGCTCGTCGGACCTGGCCATCGGTAAGCTGGTCGATCACATGCTCTCCTTGTAGAATTAATTGTGATTCTCGTGCTACTATTTTATGCGTCCTGTTGTTTGGCAGTGATCAGGATACACTGTCAGGTCTGAACATGTTCATTAAGTACGATATAAGTTATTTTGGATTTGTTTTCAGTATGCTTGCAGATCGTTGACTTGACGCAACTCTCCCACAATTTGTGGTGTCATGTGTAATTTTCTATGTATACAAATACATATGCAGAATGGTAAAGGGGATAGTCTGTTTTATATAAAAAAATGAAAGTCTGTTTGTAAGTCGAGGACACGAGGGGCATTTTGTTCCCACTTTACTCCATACATTTATAATTTTATACTTTCGTAGTAATGTTCATAAAAGTACTCTGAATATTTTTTTTTACAAAAATTACAGACATCCCGAACTATAAAATAGGGCTTGGTGATGTCAGTGTGCAACTTTAGGTTAATGAGATTCACGAATAATTTTAATAAACAATATATTTATGTGTGCCAGCTATAATTAGAAAAATCATAAATGCGATACAATAAAGATCCTCTCGTGGTTTTTCAAATTTTACCATGTATAGGGCATTGGGAGTATAATATTTAGTTGTAAGTTTCTATTTTTATAATGCATGCCAACCGCAGTGAATTACTACCCAAACCAAAAAAAAAGTGTATCATTGTGAAGCACCTCAAATTCTCAAAATAAGGAGAAACACCTTAATGCAATATTATATGACCTCTAGCAAAATTAGGTTAGAAAACATATATCGATTCTCTTTTAAGGAAAATGGTGATTTGAGGCTTGTGTAAAAAAAAATTGCAACATTGAACCACACTAACATAAACAAACGTTCTAATTAAAACACATGCTAGATTTGGAGCTTAAATAAATTCATGATTTATTCATACTGATGTTGGTGATTATTAAGAGAACGGTGGAGCTTTTGCAAATAAAAACTCGAAACACATTGTTTACACTGAACATGTGCATGTAGATGCACCATACAAAATTATAGAATATTATACCATATATTGCATATACAACGTTGGAATTATGACTAGTGTGCTACTAAAACTAATCACATGCGATAAAATAGAGGTTGCTGGATAATAAACTCGCAAAAGCCTAATATTTGCATATGTAGCAAACATAAATACCAATAGCAAAATGATCAGCATTTATAGGTTCACGTAGAGGGAATCCAAACCTCCCCTGTCGGTGAAGCTCGTGGTGACGAAACTGGTTCTCGCAACAGTGTTTTGACTTCAGAAGTAGTCGTAGCTGACATAGTCCAATCATAATAGTCGTCGTAACCAAAATAGTCTCGACAAAGAGGTCGTAGCTAGGCGAGGTCGTCGATCGACATAGTTATATTGGACATATATAGTAGATGATGTACTAAATAGTCACGCGCTTAACATTATTGTCCCTCGCCTAGTGTAGGTTCTCAAGTTACTAGGTTCTAGAGGCTCTATCGAATGATAGTGAAGGCGGGTACCCGAATGGGATAGCGTTTAGGTGCGGGGCGGGAGTTGGCGGAGCCGTCGACGCGTGGATCTCGACGAGGCCTGCCGTCCGTCCGGCGAGGCGGTGCCGCCGGAGGGTTAGGGCCTGGCCGGGAGGGGATGGACCGACGGCGGAGGCGACAGCGGCGGTGCGACATTGAATGTGGAGAGGGAGAAAATCTAACCGAGACGATCTGGCGAGAGAGAGTGTGTGTCGCTCGACCGCGATTTATCCCCTAACTAGTGGCAACGTGCGGCACCGCAACGAATGTTGCCAATAAAACTAGCAACGCGTAGCACCGGCGGCACGTTGCAACATAGCAACGTGTGCTTGTGGCACACATTGCCGCTACTACAACACTGGCAACGTGTCGCAGGAGTGCGCGTTGCCACTAATTTTACCGAGACCCGCGGGGCTGGAAAAAACTGCTGGCAACGCTTGCACGAACGTGTACGTTGCCAGTATGGTGATAGTAGCAACGCGTCTTGTAAACGCACGTTGCTAAGTTTTACCAGCAACGTGCCTATTGCAGTACACGTCGCAAACCTAAGATTGGCACTAGGGTTTCCCTACTAGTGTGTGTGAGAGAGAGGGCTTTGTGTGATGGCTAGAGAAGCAAATGTGTTTATATGTTTGAGACGCCTAGGCCGATTGGGGGAGGTGGTAAATGATGCTCAACTAAGAAGTCACATATGAGAGCCATTAGTTGTCGGTCGTCCGATAATTAGCTTAATTCTCCGCAAGTTGCAACTCGCTTTTAGATGGGAAACTCAGTCGCAATTCACTTTGAACCAACTGAGGAAAAACTCGGTTACAACTCAAGATTCAAATCAGATGTCTCTACAGGTGACCGAGCTCCAAACTAGGTGTCGACCGAAAACTAACAAAAGCATTTATTAAAAAAATACTATAGTTTGGTTTGGTCTTTTGGGCCCATGCATAATTCTACTCCATGGAGTATAACTTATAACGTCCATTATTTTATTGGGTTTCTTGGTGCTGGTGGCTGATCAGAAATGAACCCATGCATGCATGCGCTCTTCATGTCTCGGCGGATTTCTCTCCACTAACTGGATATATACCAACAAAGATATTGTCGAATCGAGCTAGCGAGCGATCGTTGATCTTATCCATAACTTGTTGGCAGATACGTACACCAACAAAGTCGGACACAAAGCCCATATGGAGATAGCGCAATAGACACATTATCTCGCAAGCTAGCTAGGTGATGAGGCTCACGCACGCACGCGGCGTTCCAGACGAGACGTACTGCTACTGTACGTTTTTTTTTTGCGAAACACAGTACAACGCAAGCACTCGTATACACGCGCACACACTCTGTACGTTACAACGCACACAACGTGCCGTTGGTGCTGTTCAGATCAGTACTCCGTGTACTGGTGTACGTACGTCAAAATTGGAATTAATCCGTATTCTCCCAGCTTGAAGACTGTAATTAAGTTGAGAGCGGCGGGACGTGGTCGAGTCTTCTCGTCTAACAGCCGAGTCGGTCCTGACGGAGACCGGCCTCTGTAGGCTGTAGGTTTGAACGTTCGGCGGTGCAACGCATGCATTGACGTCCTTGTACGTGTACGTATGCATGCGTGTATTGCGGCCGCAACTCGACCGTGACGTGAACCGGCTACCAACGCACGCGCGCAGATAAGCTGAACCCCAATTCACACGTATCGGGACCGCACGCAAGTTAGGGATAAGATCGCGATAAGATGCTGTGATCTCAGCGACGTACGGATCTCTCAACCTTCGCAGGTACGAATTGCTTGCAGTTGCATAAAAACGAGATCCAGGAGAAGAAAAAAAAGGTACACATGTACAAGAAGCTCTCGTAATTTTAGTGGGGAAGGCCTCTGCTTTTGGATGGTCATGGGCTTGTCTGCCTCTGGCCCAAAAGATAAGGCCGAACAATGCTTGCTGAGAGAAAGAGGTCGGTCCAACCCGCGGTCCAGCGCATCAAAATAGGCCGCTGGCCTTCTTCTCTCTCGAGCTTCAAACGGGCCCCGTGTGACATTTGTTCAGAATTCAGACGACACTGTAATTTGCATTCTGTTTCCCCTTTAAAAAAACAAATCCAACTGTTTCCTATTTCTTTGGGGCACTCGTCTATGCTGCTTCAGACCTTTTAGCTGAACGAAAAAAAATCCAACCCGACATGCATGCTCCAAACCTCCGAGCTAAACTAGGCTCACCAGCTTAATTGCCAGTGGTAGTACCAATTACTCCCGTTGGCCAGGCATGCACATGGCGATCTGCGTAATGGCACGCATGTACTCCGTACGTACAAGACGGTGGTCGACACACAGCGCTGGCGATCGAGACCGGGCTACATAGGTACAGCACAAAAGCGGCGACACGCGCGAGACGACAGCACGTGTGCCGTGGCGACGAGCTAGGCGGGACACGTTCTGTTCTTTTGAATTGTTTCTGATTTCAGAGACCGCGTCCAAAAGAAGAATGTGCCCATTCAGATTTCAGACTCTGCTTCTTATAAAAGGAACTTTCCAGACACTGCAATTTAATTTACACTTCGTTGCTCCTTCAAAATTAAAGAAATTGCACCATGTTCCACACCGAGCTATGCTTCAGAGCCTCTAGCTGCGAACGTGCGAGTTCCGACAGGACAACCGGATAGCGAAAATAAAACAAGACATGCACGCTTGCTTGCTTGCTTGCTCCAAACTAAACTAGGAGCATGCATGAATCAGCATGACAGCCACGAATCGCACACATGACATGACACGTACAACTACAACACGTACGTCCGGTATGGTCGATAAGAACTGATTAATGCTTATAAAAAATTTACACTATAAGTCACAAAATGTATTATGTGGATTTTGGTGAGATCCCACTTGACACCTAATCAGACATTCTATTTAATATTCACTTTAGATACATTTGAACTAAGAAAAAGCCAAGATATTTTTCATTATAAACGAAGAGAGTACTACAGTATTAAACTATGTGTATGTACCAACATGACAGGCACGAATCGCACACATGACACCATGTACTCCATTTGTTTCAAAATATTTTACATTTATTTATATAAATATGGATATACATAGACATATTTTAGTGTGTAGATATATCCATATTTAGACAAAATTATGTAAAATATTTTGGAACTGAGAGTACAAGATGATCGATAGCTATCGCTGGTCACTACTACTACCGGATTACAGCTCGAAAAGCGGCGACAGCATGTGTGCCGTGGGGACACGTACGTTGTGCTGTGTTGCCGCCGTGCTCCCTCCGCCCGCGACGCCACCACCTTTTCCCGTCCCGTTTTGCCTCGCTCTGTCCCTCGACCCGAACCCGCTTTCGCTATCAGTGGGACATTCACAAGTTAAGTAATGCCTCAAAACGAATCTAGTTAACATACACATGTACGTAGTCGACAGGGATCAGCTTCTTGCTTTTGGCTTTTCCGGCTCGATCGATCCATCTTTTTCATCCCCGGACCCGGAATAATAAACATGCCGTAGCTTAGCACGCGCTTTCTAGCTGCCTAATTAGATGCCAGGTCATAGGTTGGTGCTCCGTGCGTTGCATGCGATGGAAATCATGGAATGGGCTGGGCGTGCAAAGGAGAGTATTAAATTGTTCGAGTATTCTAGGACCAAAATTATGCATGAATGGTGATGTTTTATTGGTTGACACTATTCAGTACTGAATTGTTAAACTGGTTCGCCTTGGTTGTTTCATACCCTCCCAACGAATTTGATTCTGACCTCGAAAT
This sequence comes from Poa pratensis, assembly GCA_947311845.1. NCBI lineage: Eukaryota > Viridiplantae > Streptophyta > Magnoliopsida > Poales > Poaceae > Poa > Poa pratensis. Next base: position 166,279,747 of record CAMZMU010000041.1, read on the forward strand.
TTTACACGTTCGTGGAAAATTACCCCTCGACAAAACTGTATTTTTCTCTGAATGTTTGGAAACCTGAAAACATTGCTTCACTTGGTTTTTATCGTAACAACATGGTTTTCAACGGATATTTTTCAACATAACTTATAGGTGGGTTTATAAAAAACTATCACCATATGAATTTTCCACGCGAGACTCCCTTCAACAAAACATTTTCAAGTATCTGGCAATATGGTGACAAGGCACTATCACTTTGGGTGGACATGTTGGTCCGATCTTTCTGGATGAAGACAAGAGTGTAACTCTGTTTTAGACTGAAAGGGTCATTTTGATTATTTTTTTTAGAAATGGGGAGAAGCCCCAGCCTCTGCATCGACTGATGCACGCGGCTTTTTATTAAGATTATTCGAGTATCATCTTATTACAATTCAGCGGTGACATAAGGTTGAGACATGTATCAACCATCGAAATAACAACATAATTTCAGAAATTACAATTCATGAATCACATGGGGTGGATACATAGATCAACAAGTAGAATAGAAATAAGATAAGTCTCTTATGCATCATGTAGTTTGTTCCATAAAACTCATTTGAATCAAAGTAGTCGTCCGAGCTCTGATGGACACCACAGTAGTTTGTTCTTTTCTATCGACGACACCACAAGTACGTATGTTGTCCGGCGGCGACGTCGATACACAGTGCCGCACGCTGAGGCTGACACTAGCGTGCTGTGCTGCACGTACGAACAGTACCATGCGAAGGGGAGGAGGAATCCGTGCGGTGCAGACAATTCCTAGGAGGATGCAGTGCAGCGTCGGAAGAATCAGATCTTTCGATCCAACAGCTACTAGCTAGCTAGATCACGCACGCAGACGTCTCTACTGGTACTAGGACTAGCACGGTAGCCGCATCATCTCAAGACAGGACAGAGCAGAACACTTGGTGGAAAAGCGAGAATATCCAGCCAGGGCAGGGTAGACCGTAGACAGGCACGACACGCCACCCTATGCATGGATTGGTAGCGCTACGCCGCGTTGCGTTGCTTCGGCCCCTTTCCCACGGGGCCACGGCATCATCATTGCGGTTGAGGTTGAGCCCCACCCGAGCGACATCACGTCGCCTCGGCCTGGCTCGCTCGATCGAATTCACAGCGGATTGATTGATTTGTACAACTTCCGATCGCCGTCGTCTCTTGCTTGTCACTCAACAATGGACGCCGTTCGACGCGGCCGTGTAGATTAACCCAGCGCATCGTCACATGCCGGACCTGAGGAGAGAACACTGCCCTCTGTCGCACAAGAGAAGCCATGTATCCAGCGGCGTACTAGCCTACCTACCTCGGCTGCAGGATAGACGATGATGAGTGCCTCGGTAGTACTGTACTGTACTGTCCCACGAGAGAGAGACGGACAGAACGGGAGGAAGGGTGCCTCGCCTCGCCGCTCGACGGACAGGGACGGGACGCTGGAATTGAAGGGCAAGCACGGAGACGGCATGGTGTGGCACGCACGCACGGCGTCCATGCCCATCCCGTGCGTGCGTACGTACGTGTGCCCGTGAGCGGCCGTCCGGGGCATTTACGTCTCCGGTCACGTCCAGCTCGATCGGCCGTCGCGTCCATCCGTGCTCTGATGAGAAGCAGAGCAAGGGAGGGAGGCAAAAGATTTTCTGGCTATCCCGTGCACGGGGAGGGGGAGGAGGGGCAAAAAGGCTAGTAGCCGTCTCGACCGCCGTGCCGCTGCTGCACGTACCCCGGCGTGTCTGCGCGTGCGTGCGGCCGTGCACGTCAGTGGTGGTAGGGTGGCGCACGCACGGATCGTGCTGTCGCGCGGGGACTCCATCGGCCCTCCCGTCCGTACGTGGGGGGCCGGCTCGATCGCCTACGCTACACCCTATGGTGTGTGCTCGATCCTCTTTTTCTTTTTTTACAGGTCAGGATGGGAATGGGCCAGGTCGACCCGTCGGGTCCCTGGCCCGACCCAAAAAAAAGGCCGATGGGTCAGTCGGGTAGACCTCATACAAAAATCGGGCCAATAGAGTCGGCCCTGAGTGACCCATTGGGTCACCAGGGCCAACCCACCTTCGAAAATTGGAATCCATTGGTACAACTTGACTAGTTTTAATTTATCCGTTTCATGGCAGATCTAACTTCGACGGGTAATATCGGCAACTAGCGTCTCTTTTGCTATACACGTACTGGAAATCTGGAATTGGATCAAAGCTTATACACCTACTGGAATATGGCTCACCAAATCCATCTTTCTAGCTTAGCTTAGTATGACAACTAGCGATCAGCTAATTTAGTATACTAATTAGCCGAAACGTCAACTAGCTAACATTTGTACACGTACTGGTGTCCATTAAACCAATCGTCCTTTATAAACCGCGCGTGAAAAGAGCTTGAAATTGTATATTGTGGTTCATTTGTAAACTTTTAATTATTCCAATCATGCATGTTTAGGTCATAATTTTGTTTCACTGTAACAATATATTTTTGTGAATATTGTATGTGTAAACACAACCAAATAATGTATAGAAGATAAAATTTGGCTCGACCCGAGATACCTATCACGCCGGCGAGGCCATTGACTTTTTTGAATTGGGTCGACCCGTGGCCTCTCAAATTGGCCTCGAGGCCAACAGGACCGGGTCCAAGGCCAGGTCCGGGCCGGCCCATTCCCATCAGGTGCTCCATCCTTTTACTCTCCCCAAGAACTTCGCCTGCCACTCGATCTGCCTTTACATCGATCCGGGGTTTTGCAGCCCCAGTTTGTTCTCTCACCAAAGCTTTGAGCATTGCACAGTTTTACACGAGATGTCTCAATTCCCAAATGGTGCCTGCTTTTTGATAAAAAATTCAAAACAAACATTTTTTTAGTTCCAAAATAGGAGGGGATAGGAGGGAGGCAAAAGATTTTTTGGGCTATCCCGTGCACGGGGAGGAGGGGCAAAAAGGCTAGTAGCCGAGCACTGACCTTTCTCCTCTCTGCCGTCTCGAGCGCCGTGCCGCTGTACTGTACGAGGCCCGGTGTCTCTCTCTGTGCGTGCGCGTAGCAGTGGTGGTGGTAGGGTGGTGCACGCACGGCGTGCAGACGTGCTGTCGCCCGGGGACTCCATCGGCCCTCCCGTCCGTACGTGGGGTTTCTGCTGCTCGATCGCGATAGGGGAGCGGGTCAGGCATCCAGAGCTACGCAGCCTACGCTCCACGCTATGGTGTGCTCCATCCTTCTTCTTTTTTTACTTCTCACCAAAGTTTGAGTATTGCACATTTTTACACGAAATCTCAAACGGGGCCTGCCTTTTGCTAAAAAATTAAAACCAACATTTTTCAATTCGGAAAATTCTGACACCACCGCACCAATTTTATCCTTGCTATGTGGATTGTGGAGATGTGCACGGTATCAAGAGATAAGGAAGGCATAAGGCCCACGTACAAAATAAGACATATTAAGTGAAGATTGAGAAATGTAAAGTTTCAAAAGATTAAAAAAATCATATTGAGTTCGAATACGCACACAACTTGTGAGTGACGACCCGGCGCGACCTTTTGTTCCGGATACAAGGGAAAACATGCGTATTTTGTGCAAGTTAGCATTCAGCGCGCTTACCATTGCCACATACGACAATCAAGTGTATTTCATGGAGAAGAGATTTCGTACTCCCGAGATCCAGTGATTCGGATATTTAAAAAAAAAAACAGAAAAATATTTACGAGTTTCAATTTTTTAAAAAAAATCTCGGATGTAGCAAATGGTGTATTCCACAAGCATGTCAAAAATGAACTTCAAATTCTTTATATTCTAAGCTACATAAAAAGACAAAAGTGTAGATCTGCATGTATATTTTTTAAATCTTCAAATTTATCAGATTTTGTCATTTTTGTGTAACACAAAATACAAAGTTTTTGAAATTGATTTTTTGCAGGTTCTACATTCTCGATTTTTTTCAAAAAAACTGAAACTTTTAAATATATTATTCAATTTTGTTTTTACAATACCAGATTCACTCGTGTTTGGGAGCCAAAGACACTTTTGGATATTTCAGGGAGATACACACATCCAGAGGCCGTTGGTGGTCCTATTTCTTACCTGATAATCACCAGAATCACTTGAAATTGTATATGCATATCATTGCAAATTTGTAATAAGTTGTATTAGTCAAAAATTGGGAACCAACAAAAAAAATTGTTGCTTGATGTGTGTTGATTGTGTTGTTTGTTTGCTCTAATTAAAAACTTTGAAAACTAGAATAAAACTTAAAACAATCACACAATGTGACAAGTGGCATGAAAATTTCTCAAAGTGAGAAACCAATATTTCTTTCCTACAAAATTCAGAGAAGTGATAAATAAGCACTCTCATTTTATTCCTACAACTTTTCCGTCTCCAACAAATATTTTCAAAACCCTAAATTTAAAATTATATTTCTTTCTTTATCCTCTTTAGATCATAAAATGTACTATGTTACACTTGCAAAATAAATACCAAAACAGATCCACAAATCTTGATAAATGTATATGAAGCAAATTATGAAAATAATTTACAAAAATTTGAATTTGGATTTGGTTCAGGAATTCTGTCGAACACCTGGTGGACAGAACTGTACTCTTCCCAAATCCGAATCCAATTCAACCAAATTCGAGCAAATTTCAGCTAATCCCTCACCCCACCTGCTCCCACTCACCCCTCTGATCTTTCTCACTAGCCAGGGCACGAAGGAAACGTGCCAATTGACCGTTTGAAGTCGCAGCCATGGGCATGAGCTCGCGCCCATGCCGCCTGTGGCCGCCACTGTGGAGGAGGACGAGGGAGGACGCCGTGATGGCCTAGCACCGTGCCATCCATCCTCTCCTTCCATCCGCACCTGCTGGACGAGATAAGAACGCCCCCCGAAGCTCCAGCACACGTGCGCATTGGCCACGCCCGAGCACGCCGTGCGCAAGGAAAGACCGAGGTCATCGGTGACGAACTCCGGCCGCCACTGCACCGTTCGTCAGCGCAGTACCTCCCAGCCTCTCCCCAGCCTCCCCGTGGTCTCCAGGACATAGTGGCATCACTTAGCGAGGTCAGCAATGACGCCTGCATTCCGTCGAACGCCGTCTGCACACCCACGGCCGTCACCACCCCGAGCTCATCGTGGTCATCTCCACGCGACCATTCTCCATCCACTGACCCCTAACGCCGTTCTTCGACGTGGCCACACTGCCCAGCCCGCCAATGGCGAGCTCTCCCACTCTCTGCACCTCTCCTACACCGTGACCATCTCTCTCTGTGCGTGCGTGCGGCCGTGCGCGTAGCAGTGGTAGGGTGGCGCACGCACCGGCGTGCAGACGTGCTGTCGCGCGGGGGCTCCATCGGCCCTCCCGTCCGTACGTGGGGTTTCGGCTGCTCGATCGCGATAGGGGAGCGGGTCAGGCATCCAGAGCTATCTACCCTACGCTCCACGCTATGGTGTGCTCCATCCTCTCTTTTTTTTTACTTCTCACCAAAGTGTGAGTATTGCACATTTTTACACGAAATCTCAAACGGAGCCTGCCTTTTGCTAAAAAAAATTAAAACCAACATTTTTCAATTCAGAAAATTCGAAATATTCTGACACCACCGCACCAATTTTATCCTTGCTATGTGGATTGTGGAGATGTGCACGGTATCAAGAGATAAGGAAGGCATAAGGGCCACGTACAAAATAAGACATATTAAGTGAAGATTGTGAACTGTAAAGTTCAAAAGATTAAAAAAATCATATTGAGTTCAAATACGCAGACAACTTGGTGAGTGACGACCCGTTGTTGTCGTCGCCATCTTTTGTTCCGGATACAAGGGAAAACATGCATATTTTGTGCAAGTTAGCATTCAGCGCGCTTACAGTTGCCATATACGACAGTCAAGTGTATTTCATGGAGAAGAGATTTCGTACTCCCGAGATCCAGTGATTCGGATATTTAAAAAAAAAAATCAGAAAAATATTTACGAGTTTCAATTTTTTTTAAAAAATCTCGGATGTAGCAAATGGTGTGCATGTCAAAAATGAACTTCAAATTCTTTATATTCTAAGCTACATAAAAAGACAAAAGTGTAGATCTGCATGTATATTTTTTAAATCTTCCAATTTATCAGATTTTGTCATTTTTTGTGTAACACAGAATACAAAGTTTTTGAAATTGATTTTTTGCAGCTTCTACATTCTCGATTTTTTCAAAAAAATTGAAACTTTTAAATATATTATTCGATTTTGTTTTTACAATACAGAATCACTCGTGTTTGGGAGCCAAAGACACTTTTGGATATTTCAGGGAGATACACACATCCAGAGGCCGTTGGTGGTCCTATTTCTTACCTGATAATCACTAGAATCACTTGAAATTGTATATGCATATCATTGCCAGTGGGTCGCTTGTGTCTATACCAGCGGTGCTCCTGGTCAATCCGATCGTTGCACCCCAGCATGTGATGGTTATCAGTTTAATGTACAGTAGCCGGGACGTGTTTCTTTTTTTAACAGCGACCTTCCTCGTAGTTCACCCCATACCCTGCAGCATGTGCACAACTAGCTGACGCGCCGTCGTCTGCTGCCCTAGTGCCCTCAGGTCCACACTGTTTTCTGACGGTGGTTATATCGAAGCAGCGAAAAATGATTCTGCTCGTATACTTGGCCTCTGTCGTCGATCCAATATAAAAAGAATCAAGAGCCAGGTCGATCGAAAAATAAAGTGGACACCACTGGTCTTAGATGCTTTTAAAAATGAATTTATAAATCATGCTACTAATGCAAAAATTAAACAATCAGTGTGGACGTTGTAATGCTGTCAGTTTTATCATATGTAATAAAGTGGCTGAGAGCGTTTTTGGTGTTTAGAATCTGAAAAAGTGCAAGAATAGTGAGAACTTAGGAAAAATATGTCAAGCCAAGTTAAACCTACAATAGTTTAAAAACACATAATTTTTTCAAGCATTAAGTGTGTGCACTAGTTGTGATTGAAACAAATTTTAAAATTCATAAGTTGGCCTTCAACAAAAAAAATCTATGAAATTGCACGAAGAGTATACAGTAGGAAAATTGATACATGTGTTTCCCATATTCATTTTACATACGGGACATCTAATTTTCTGCATTTCTTTACGCTTGTGAAATCATGGGAACCAAAGAGACCCTTGATAATGTTGTCGGTATTAGCAAAAATAGAAAAGAATGTAACACATGTAAGACATTTAATATTGTACACTATTGACGACAACACTAAGCATACTCCTCATCGTGGGAAGTAACATATAGTAGTAACATGCATATGCGAGTGGAGATTTCTTACTCTTGAGCTCCAGTGCTCCCGGTATTTTTTAAATTCAAAATTTGTATTTAAAAGTTTCAAAAAATGTGAAGAAAATCATGAACATTCGCAATCATGTATTCTAAAACGTGTAAAATTTCTTTTAAAATACTTTGTAATTTGAGCTACACAAAAAGACAAATTTACATATATGCGTATAGTGTTGTAAATCTCCAAAAAAATTAAGATTTTGTCATTTTGTGTAGCCCATAATACAAAGAATTTCGCGTTGTGACTTTGCATGTTTGAGGAAACATCATGGGCTACATCCAGAATAATTTTCAATTTATTTTAAAACTTATAGATATTTTCTGTTTTTTTTTTACGAAGGGAGCATTGGAGCTCGGGAGAACAAATGACTTTCCACATACACATGCTACTACTTTATGTTACTACCTCTATACTAATTTTGTAGACTCATTTTATATTTGTAAGTGTTATGTTACGGTAACTAGCTTTATTACTCTATTTGGCTCTCTTCGTTAATTGCATGCCACATCATATTTTTTCCTATGTGCCATCTATGTTACTCCCACTATGGGTAGTCGGTTTATCGTATGTATGTCTAAATGGGAAAGTAATACAATACAGTTGTGAATCATTAATTCTACAAGTATCGCCTATGGAAGGCAGTAATGTATATAGTACCACTCATTAAATTTACCTTTATATTTCGTCTACGTTAGACAACAATTTAGTACTCCCTCCGTCCCAGAATGTAAGGCGCACTTAAATTTCGCTAGTGAATGACGTACAAGTTTGACTATGATTTGTACTTATAATATGTCTACAAAATTAGTATAAAGATATATTGACGAATCCAACATTATCAATTATACAATCCCAATCCTTATAATTTATTATATATTAGTGGTCAAAGTTTAGCATCAAAGATCATCATAAAAATAGGTGCCTTATATTTTGGGACGGGGGAGTACTACATTGAATGTGTGAAATAGAGTTGCCGCCACAATAAAAAATTAATTAAGAAATTGGCCATATTATAAGTAGTGTCTAACAAAGGTAATACAATAACTCCCTAGTTATGGTTGGCACCGAAAGAATAAAATATCTATATAATACTTTGGATGTCAAGTTGGTGATATCGGCAACAAATATGGTACAAATTTATCCTGAACAAAAAATTACACCAATACTTAAACAACGCACTATTACCAAATTGTATTCAAACATTAATCAATAATATTGTACTAAAACGTCTAGAAGCTAAGATCGTCAATTAAGTTCCCAAACTACCCACTCTCGATTGGATTTGGTTTATTAACCATAAGAAACAATCATATGCTACTTCGAGTATTGCATTGGTTCTTAGGGTCAAGAAGAGCGCTGTTAAAACTAAGAAATTGTTCGTTTAACCAAGTTTAAACCTACAACAGTTAAAAACACATGGTTTTTGAAGGATTAAGTGTGCGCACAAGTTGTCTTCGCAGCAAATAAGAATTCCATAAGTTGGGCCTCAACCAAAAAAAAATCTTTGAAATTGAAAGCAAAGAATACCATAGAAAATTTCATATAGCTTCCAGTCTTACAATCTAGACAAGTTGAAGGCCTCTTTTGTTTGCAAAATTTCCAAATGTGGACGAATAGGAAAAACACATGAATAGAGTGTCATCCCATATAAATTGTAAACACGTTAATGTGTAATATAAGTCGTATGCAAACATTTTGTGAAGGATTGTGTGTATTTCATAATTGTTAATGAGAAAAATAAATATCCCCTTGGTATGACTGAACGAAAAAAAAAACCTTTGAAATTACATACAAAGTTGACCATAGGAAAAAACACATGGTTTGTTATCCTAGAGGATTCTATCACATTTTTGTATGGAGCTTGTTTTGTTCCGATTTGTGAGTTTCCAATCTTAATTTGACATGCGTGACATACAATTTTCTATATTTTTCCACGGTTTTGAAACCATGGGAACCTGAGAGACCCTTGACAGTGTAGGCTATCTAGTGATTACACCGCTCAACCATTTAGGATTTGAATTATCATCTATATCTAAGATTGCTCACAGTGGGGAGTAACATAGAGTAGTAACATGTTGATGTTACTAGACTATGTTACTACCTCCATAGTGGAAGTAACATAGGTGTGGTGTCATATAAGACTTTATTTATTAGGCTATAGACTCATTTTGTCTCGATAAGTGTGATGTTATGGTAACTAGCTAAGTTACCACAAACACCTCTCTCCTCATTAACTAGATGCCACATAACAAACTTGCCTTGAAATGTGTGATGTTAGTACTCAAGTTACTCCCACTATGACCAGCCTAAGTGGACTTTAAATCATTAATTCTCAAATTAATATTTATGGAAGGAGGCGACGTCGTACTGCTCATTAAATCTACATTTGCTTACATCATATGGAAATTTAGTACTACATTGAATGCAAAAATTAGTTCCATAATGAACAATTAATTATGCAATTACCTATACATACTCCTTAGTACTCTCCACTATGGAGTACTAGTATCTAAGGAAGATAATACATAAAAAAAAATCAAAACACGGGTTATTCTTGGCACTGAAAGATAAAATGTATGTATATAATACTTTAGATGTCAAGATGGTATATCGTGAGCAAATATGGTACATGTTTATCTTGAACAAATGGTACAACGATAATTATGAGACGTCATATTATTGTGCTATATTCAAACATAAAAATACCGAAATTGTATTGTTAGTTAAAATGGCTAGGGACTATGATCATCAATTAAGTTCCCAAACTACCAACACTTGTTTGAACTTTGATTTACTACATGTAAGATGATACTACTTTGAATATCTAAGCAGGAGTAGCCATCAAAGCTAATTTGGTTGGTTGGTTCAATCACACGTAACAAATTAACCACATATATTTCCAAGTAAATTTGACATGCATTGAGTTTGTGCCGTCGATGTGGCTCTCTTGGAGGGTTTCTTTCTTCATATTCGTTGGAGCGTCCCATGTCAGCTCCTCCCATAGTAGTAATGGCGTCTTCTCTTCGACTTTGGTGAGAGGCTTTCCGGTCTTAGTGGAGTGCTGCTTTGGGCGTATCCCTTGTTGTATTGGTGTTTTAGTGGGCTTGGCCTCGTCTGTATCGGTTTTCGCCCCGGTTTTTCATGAATTAACTGGATAGTTCTCTTCTTCTTAATTAATGGAATAGGCAAATATTTTGCCTCGTCTAAAATAAACCCGTCGGGGCCTTTTAGAATTATGTAGAGACATTAATAATGCCTGTAACGACCCAAAATAATGAATCTACGAGATATTCTTCTTGTAATGTCCCTTAACGACTTTTACATTGCTTGATCCCTAGGTGAAGCCTTTACCTGTGCTTTGTATGCCTTCATGCAGAATATTGGGCCTTAGGTTGAATTGTAGTTTTACTACTGCTTGATATTATTGTACTCTAGAAAACCGTGCCAAGTATTTGCAAGAATAATACACTCTAGATAAATCTACCAAATTATGTGGGTATTTAAGAACATTATGCAAAAGGATACATACAAACACACAATGTGGTAATGTTGGTTTACTTACATTTACAATGAAATCTATTCTAAGAAGAGCGTTTGGATCCATAAACAAAATTGCGCCAAAGACAATTTCAGTTTGAACTACAAAAGGCATATGTAATGATAAGTATGAGAAATATGTACACCAATATACATTACTGTGTTTAGATTGTTAACTTTACTAGCTATACCTTTAGATGATAATGAAATTATAAAATGATGTATATGTCAACAAGATAAATAAACCTTTCACGGTACAATGAGTTAGGAAAGGTAAACACGATTAGTATAAAATATTTTCGTACTAGCTCCAGATCATGGTAACGCGTAGAGTGGTAAGTACTCGCCTTCTCAGCAAGTACTCCGCGAACACGTTTGTGGCCCTTACATCGACGACAAGATGGTAATATAGGTTTTAAGTATTATTGGGAGGGTTGACTATAGTATTTTGGATTTTGGAGCTAACTATAGTCTTTTTGTGGCCTAGGAGTATAAGTAAAATTCACAAATTTATTCACTTAAATTATCTACGTAAGAACAAGTTGTTGTTGTAAAATTTGAGTGTTAAATGCTACACATTTCTGGTTTAATTGCTTATCAGTTTCAAAGGTAAAATATCTTCGTACTTGAATGATTATTTAGTAATAGCACTTGTTGCGAAGGTGCCAGGTCATACTACTTACCTTCCATGAATCTATGAACTAATGATTTCAGATTCAAGATGTCATGCCACACTAACGCGAACGATACCGTTACACGCTCTTTAATGTTAAGATAAGTTAAGATCACTCGATTCTATAAACAACCAGTGTTGTTTTTGTAGATTTTGATCAGCGTGAGCGCTCAGTGGCTAGCTTAGAAATGAATAAATACGACATCGGATGTTCGCTTGAAGCTATTTGATACACCGACTTTCACACACGCACACGTAGTGAAATTAAGTTGCTAGCCATCCAGTGACACACATATAATGTCAACTATTAGATTCGGTAACACAAGTAGCATCAACGGTGTTTTTAGCAGAGTGATGTATGTGTCCATGTAGTGATGTACGAGCGCCATGATGATGTGGAACATATTAACATCGAGCACAATAACTAGTTCGGAAATTATATGATTGGTTCGACAAAAGCAAACAGCTACATGTGCCCACTTAATTCGGTAACGCATATTTCCATATAGAGCGTACGACACACGCTCGTGCGGGTAGAAGTTCACAAATCCGGTTATTCTGTAACTGGCACACTATTAACAACCGTGCAATTCGGTAACGGAAAACATACCATCTAGCGGCTCCAATAAGTAGTAGAGCGCGTGTAATCCGATGTTGTTGCACGTGTCATGAAGTTCAAAACCGTTAGCCATACTATCGACAAGATAACCGCCATCACCTCCTCGTCGATGCCGCATGAACATCTAACGGTTTTCACACAAATTTTCCACATTGAGTATAAAACCATGGTATAAGGTTAGCTATGTACTAATGTATATTGTTCAAACTAAATATTTTTCACATTTCTCATCTGCAAAACAAAAACAAGCTACTCACTTCTATCTATCTTAAACATAAAATAAAACCACACATATCATCTCTACCAAGTAATAAACCGATCCAAACAATTGAAATAATTTGCAGAGACAAGATAACAAGTAACCGTCGCTTTTGATAAAAAGCAATAAAAACGCGCATGGTTATCCACCGGGACAAGAGGAGGAAAGGGGGAGCGAGGGGGCGAGGGCAATATAAAAGGGAGGCGGGCCAACGGAGAGGAACAACCAACAGGAGAGGAGAGCTACTCCAGTAAGCTAAAAGGAAGGCAGAGAGAGAGAGAGAGGGAAGAAGCCGAAAGCCCACCACCTTCCTTGGATCCACAACCCACCCCACCCCACACTCCCCTTCGCTTAGTCTATTCGAGTCCTACCAGTAGCCAGCGAGCGAGCGAGCGAGCGAGCGTGCGAGCGGTGGTGGTGGTGGCAGCGCGGAGCAAGGAAGGAGGGAGCGGAGCGGAGCGAGATCTAGCCTTGCTCGGCGGCGCGCGGCCATGGGGGTCCGCTGCTCCAAGCTCTCCGTCTGCTGGTGGCCGCCGCACTTCAAGTCGCCCCGCCTCGGTAACGCACGCCGCATCTCTCTCCCGGCGACGCGCATTGCTCTGAGATTCCGCCACGGTTCCTGCTCTGGACGCTTCCCCTCGTGCTCGCTCGATGCGTTTCGTTTCGTTGCCCTGCATTTGGGGGTCGTGGTCTCGCGTTTTCTCCGGGGATTTTCTGCCTGTTTGTTCCGTTATTTCTGCTTGTTTTTGTTCCGCGTCGATCGAATCGGTCGATCTCGCTTGAATTTGCTTGTGCGAGGGCCTGATCCGCTCGACTGTTTTTTTCTGCTCGAGAATCTGCGCTCGATTTCTCGCTGATCCATCCCACGCGCTATTCGTTTCGTGTGCAGAGAACGGCGCCGCGGGGGAGGACGGCAGCGGCGTGCCGGTGTTCGCGGAGTACAGCCTCGACGAGCTCCGGGCGGCCACGGACGGCTTCGCGCCGGACCGCATCGTGTCGGAGCACGGCGAGAAGGCGCCCAATGTCGTCTACCGGGGCACGCTCTTCAGCTCCGGCCGCACCGTCGCCATCAAGCGCTTCGGACGCTCCGCCTGGCCCGACTCCCGCCAGTTCGTGGTTCGTGAATCAGAGCTTGCTTACAGTTCACACTCACGCAGGATGGATCGTATGTTCAGGCTAAAACATTTTGCAGCATCCGGTTGATTTATTGGGTTCTGTGGGTGGGTTGCAGGAGGAGGCGAGGGCTGTTGGGCTGCTGCGGAGTGGCCGACTGTCCAACCTGATCGGGTGCTGCTGTGAGGGTGGCGAGCGGCTGCTTGTCGCCGAGTTCATGCCGCATGACACCTTGGCCAAGCACCTCTTCCACTGTACGTTTGTTGCACACATTTTCCCCCTTGTTCTGGTGCACTACTTGCAATTACCATTTCTAGCGTTGTTTCTGGTTCTGTTTGGTACTAATAAGCATCAATGTGATTAGTAGTTATATGGGCAATTATCCATTCATGACAATGTGACTTTTGCATTAAGGAATGGTTTAGTACTATCTATCATAGGGCAATTAAATCGTGTTCCACATGTATCGAGATGGACAGTTCAGGGAATTTTGGCATTTAATGTTATCCACTAGTACCAGGAGCTTCTGTTTGGATTAGGATATTGATTGTAGTTCCGTTTTGCGTCTCATGGTGGTTATGCTTCTCAGGGGAGGCAAAGCCATTGAGCTGGGCTATGAGGGTACGCGCTGCACTCTATGTGGCACAGGCATTGGAGTACTGCTCCAACAAAGGGAGGGCTATCTACCATGACCTCCATGCATACAGGGTCCTCTTCGATGTGGTGAGTTTCTACTTTGCTTTGCTTTAGATTAGTGGGGCTGTCATGGACAAAATATGTGATCAGTTTTCGTTTTTGGCCTGTAAATTGTAGGATGGCAACCCTAGGCTGTCCTGTTTCGGTCTGATGAAGAATAGCAGGGATGGGAAGAGCTACAGCACCAATTTGGCTTTCACGCCTCCTGAGTACCTTAAGACTGGTAAGTGTCTCATACATAGGAGAGCAATTCTGTACATGTTTGCACTCCATGTTTGCCTCTGATCATGTAGCTGAAAAGTCATGCCGTGGGCACATTATTTTGTTTGTTTCTTAACTGCTACATGTTATGCAGGCAGGGTTATTCCCGAGAGTGTGGTCTACAGTTTTGGCACTATCGTGCTTGATCTCCTAAGTGGGAAGCACATTCCACCGAGCCATGTAAGTTACCATGCAATCTGTTGAGCACTACCTTGGCCACCGGTTAAGTTATCATGCAATCTATTGAGCACTATCTAGGCCACTGCTTACGTCCTCCTGAAAATATGCACACAGGCCCTTGACCTTATCAAAGGAAGGAATGTGTCAGTGTTGATGGATTCATGCTTGGAAGGCCATGTCTCCAGCTCTGATGGAACCGAAATGGTGCGATTGGCATCCAGGTGCTTGGCATATGAAGCGCGCGACAGGCCAAACCTGAAAGCAGTAGTTTCTACTCTTGCAAACCTACAGAAAGACGCTTCGGTAATGTTCTGTTTTGCCACTACCTTTTCATAGACTTCCTTGGTTTTCTGTAGTATTGAAAAGCTTCAGTAATAACATTTTGCCACCAAATCTTTGCAGGCTCTTTCACGGACTTTGCTGGGCATCCCTCAGGATACCGATAAGGAGGAAAACTCAGAGCAAATGTTATTTTCATCTACTGGGAAAGCTTATGCCAGCGCCAACCTTGAGGGGGTACATGAGATGTTGGTTATTGATGGATATAGCGAGGATGAAAGAGCTACCTTCAAGGTGAGAACTATTCTCTTGCTGGACATATATTGCTCTTGTGGTAGCCTTCTTAACGCCACAGTTTTGATCTGATGCTTGCTGAACTTTGATCATTGTCAATGTTTCGTTTTACATATGCTGTTGAGTGTTTGTAACTCGCAGGTATCTTTAAGCTCTTGGCCTGGCCAACCAGCTGAGAGTATTCATGTCAAGAAGCATGGAGACGATGCATTTGAATCCAAAGATTTCATGACTGTGGTCGAGTGTTATTCAAGGGTAAGATTAGAATATCCTTTGACATGGGTGAATCTAGTTCTCATTTATCAACCAATACTCTCGTACAAATGGATAAAATAATTTTTCTATTTATCGGTATTTATTTAGGCTGAATTTTTTCAAAGTGGGCTCATGGGTAAGAAAAATCCTGTCACTGGTTGTGTTATCTCTATTTGGCCTGGTATTGCGGATTGGTTATGCGGGCATATTACTAGTCATGTGTTGTTGCATTGCTCAGTCCGAGCCTAATAGAACTGTTCTTTTGTTGCATGAAAATGGAAATATGAATTTATCCAAGCCAGTTTAACATATGGACAGTGTGTGAAGCACAAAGCTTAATACATTTGAGCTTGTGGATAATTGTGCAGTTTGTCGATACTGGTGCCATGGAGTCTCCAACTATGCTAGTGCGACGGGGCTTCGCGAACATTGTACTTGGCAGGCTGGAAGATGGCCTCGAAGATGCAAGGAAAGCGGAGGGGATATCACCTGAGTGGCCAACCGCGCACTACCTGCAAGGGATGGCGCTCATCGGCCTTGGCATGGAGCCCGACGGTCACGAGAAGCTGAATATGGCCGTGCCTTGGAAGCTCAGAGAAAGGGTAGAACTAGGACTGTATAGAGCCGCCCGACGACGATGCCTTCGCTTCTGTACCTAGATCACCGCCTGCATTTCGATGCTTTTGCAAATCAGTGGCAGTAGGGCTTTTTTTTGGTCTCTTCCCTAACCTGAATGGATGTTCCCCAGTGGTTTTACAAGACTCCTAGGCTGGCTGTTATTACACCTCCGATATATCGATATAAGTACAAAATTGGGCGATCGCATTCGTGCATTTGAGACTGTAAAGCGACATTATTTAGTCTTTATCTCTGTCTCGCCAAATTCATGTATATACAGAATTCCAAAGAGAATTTATCTGGATCCAAACCTGAGTTGCTACAGGCGTCTCTGTGTTTGCATTGCAAGTATCTGCTATGAACTGAAGAAGTGTTCAGTCCATTTTTGGTTAGCTATATATTCAGTGATCTTTTGTGCTAATGGCATTCCTGGGAGGGATGATTGCAATGGTTATACTTTCCTGGGAGGGATGATTGCAATGGTTTTGATTGAAGCATTGCAAGTATCTGCTATGAACTGAAGAAGTGTTCAGTCCATTTTTGGTTAGCTATATACTTCAGTGATCTTTTGTGCTAATGGCATTCCTGGGAGGGATGATTGCAATGGTTATACTTCAGTGATCGTTTGTGTTAATGGCATTCCTGGGAGGGATGATTGCAATGGTTTTGATTGAACAGATACTTGCAGTGCATTGCCATGGTCAGGCCATTATTTCCTCAGGAATTTGCTTAAAGATTGAATGACGCCAGATTGCTCTGTTCTTGTCTGGGCACAAAGGACTACCAACTGTTGGCCTTTTTTTTGTGAAGGACACAATTTATCATCTCTTTTTATGGATTTTTTTTTAAGGCCACTGAGTCCCCTGCATATCACCTTGAATTTTAGGTTTTATACTGTCATTGTTAAGTTGCCGTCTCTCATAACGAAATTATAATATGGTTTCCCACTGCCACGCACTGGCTTTTGTTTTTGCTTAGCCATGAGGGAATTGGACAGCACGGTGAAGGAACAACATTTTCCTAGTCACTTTAGTTAATCATTCATGTACTCCCAGGAACAAACATGACAACGTTGGTCCTTCAGCCGAGGAAGGACAAGGTGACAGCAGTACAGAAGATCCGTGCCAGCACAAACATTCAGACAACCGGTATAATCATAACACTATGAAATGAGAAGAGCAGCTATGGCAACAAAATCTGTCGAGCTGTATCGAATTATTACAGGCATGTGCGTGCCTCTGTTCATGATTCGGAGACAAGGTACATCACTGGAAAGGGCAACCCACACGGGGTGTTCCTTTTAAGCAGTAACGAATTAGTCATGCTTTTACTTAGCAAGTGGCCAACATTCTAAAACCAAAATGGAGAAACATAGCAACAATACTCTGCTACAGAAAATGCAACTACTGCTTCCCGAGCATCTGACCGACCAAGTTAGTCACCTGAAAAGAATTACACACAATTGGGAGTTAGCAGTGTATCAAAGCACTTGAAAGAAACGCGCACAAGCAGATTTATTACATTGGACCTATTTCTAGGCAAAGAATATCGAGAAAAAGAAATAAATATGAAACTGTGCATTCATGACACATAATTGAGTATCAACAGTATAACATCAAAACTAGCATGGCAAAAGTGTATCTTCTCTGAGATCAAAAGCAAGAGAAATAGTGTTTTCTCCCCAGCCCAAAGCAGGATAAAGGCAGTGATACATTATTTGCTATAAACATGACAGATATCATCAGTGAACTTGCCTGCCAGTACTTTGAGACACACCGATCAATGCAACTGTTCTCTCCCATATTGAGCTCAGCTTCTTTATGCCTGTTGAAACAGAAGAAATCACAAAAAGACCACGGTTTAATTCAGCAGATAATAAATCCTTATTTACACCAATGAGCTACAATGAAAAAAAGTGATTGATGGACAGTTGGACGCCATTTTACAATTTTGGCCACATTAGTTGAACTATAATAATGTAATATCATCTTAGCAAATGAAAAATGTGTAAAATACTAAAATTGCAATGTAATTTGAATACACGTTCTATACAAGTATACACAACAACAGACTGGAAAAGAATGTGTTGACAAAATGGCAAGAGAATTCAATTTAGGCAGACCGGGTACCTTTTCTCAATACACTTGTCGAAACAATTATGTGTCATCCTGCATAAAAAAATTGACACGATGCATCAGATTTTGCACATAAAACATGGTTCAGGATGGAGTCATCTGGGGAAATCCTACAATCTCCTCGCAAAAGCATACAGAGAGGATGATACACCATGCCGAGGTTGCTAAATATATATCATCTCATAATAATGTCAGACATTTTGGACGACTTGTATAGAAATATAACCACACTATCTAGGCAAATGTATGAGAAACAGGAAATTTCGGTTTATTTGTTTCATTAATCTAGTTCAGAATAAGAAGCAAAGATTGATACCAAATAATACTAATACTAGCAAGGTACAAAGCGTCTGGGACTCTTGGTGCTTACAATTAACATGCCAACATGCCTAACTCAACTCATGATGTGATGATATCTCTTTTCTTGATCAATGAGACTAGTATAGGTGGTACATAAGAGTACAGTAACAAGAAGTACGAACACATTATTTGTGAGTTCAGGGAAGACCACTATACTAGGCAGCTTAACGATATCATTATCCTCGGTTCATCAAAGAGATTTTTTCAGAATTCCACCAGGCAGAGCATATCAGAAACCAAGCAGTGAATAACTAAACTGTAGGCTTATAATTGTAAACTACATTGTGCTACTCATATCAGTTTAGCATGCCGTGGAGATTAGCCCTAGCACCACAATTCAAGTGAAAGCATTCCTACTCTACCAGACAATGGTATCTCACAGTAACTACAAGTGCAGAGCGGTTCGCCATCCACCAGTGATCTGATCCCACAAGCCCCAGGCCGTAGTACAGTAGAGTAGTTCACAAGGGCCATCACTCACCTGTTGAAGAGGTCGACCCTGTACTCCATCTCCGTCTCCGCCATCTTGAACATCTGCACCAACGCACCACCATTAACCTCGGGACAAACTCGAAATCGAGAAGGGGGCGAAATAGCGGAAGCAAGATCGATGCGCGTACCTGCTCCTTCTCCAGGTCGCTCGGCCCGCCTACGCTCGCAGCCATTGTTCGCGACGCCTCACCTGCACAGAACCAAAGCGCACCAATCTAAGCATGGCGGCCGCAACTACGCAAGAGGAAGGAGTAGGGTGGCAGGGTAAGAGAGCCGGGGAGTAGAGGGCAGCTTGCTTATGGGGAATAATACCGGAGGAGGACGGAGATCTCGCGAGCGCGGCGGTGGTCCAGATTCCTCTGCGCGAAGGAGAAAAGAAGAACTCTAGAGCGGCCGCGCCTCCACCGCTCCCAATTCTAGTCTAGGGTTTTGCTTCCTCTTTCTTGGAGGAGGAGCAGCTAATATGGGCTCTGTACTAATGGGCATCTTGGCCCGGAAACGAGGCCCACACGTCTGGGCCGGTAGGTGGATAAGCGGAGTTCTTTCTCGTTTTGAAAAAAAAGTTAAGCTAAAATCGTTTCGTTTCCGAGCAGCTGAACTGAAGCTGTCGAGATCCTCTATGGGAGCGATGAGCCTGGCTTATCCACTCCTGCGGCTCCCATGCCGCTGCTCCCTCGCGGCGCCGCGATCCGCCGCCGCGACGTCGGTGGTGTCGCTGTCGGCCTCGGCCTCCGCGGCGGACGGTGAGCTGACGGCGCGGGAGAGGCGGCTGCAGAGGAGGGAGGCGCGGGTGCTCAAGGCGCGGGACTGGAAGGAGGAGGTGGAGGAGCGGCTCATCCACGAGCCAGCGCGGCGGAGGAAGAAGCCGCCCAAGAGGACGTGGCGGGAGGAGCTCAACCTCGACTTCCTGGCGGAGCTCGGCCCGCAGTGGTGGCTCGTGCGCGTCTCCATGGCGCCCGGCACCGACTACGTCGACCTCATCACCAAGGCCGTCGCACGCCGCTACTCCGAGGTCTCCTTCAAGGTATCGCGCTTCTGCTACTCTCCTATCGATGGAGTAATGGGTCGTTCGTTTACATTGTTGGCGCATCTCAACATTTTGCCGAACAGTTGTAACATAATGTGGCATTGGATGTGTGAATTATGATATGGGAAAGTGTAAAACTCGTGCCACTACTAATTGCCATATCTAAGAACTCACAACAGAACCTGTCAGAATGTATTTCAGAACTTTCGACTATTGGTTGCAAATTCTCATGGTGACAATTGTGTATTTCAGTTCCAGTAACTTGAGTTTCTAGTTTTTACTACTTTCGGCTAATGAGATGTGAGTGAAGCCGACCGACATATTGGCGCCTGTGCTGCTCAAACCACATCTCTCACGGTCATTTTGTCGAACATAATGTGCCATACTGCCATGGGATGTACTCCCTCCGTGCATAAATATAAGAAGTTTTAGCTATCCAACATGTTGTCTACATGCATACTAATATGAGTGCACATATACACTAAAATATGTCTACATACATCTAGATATATGTGAACGTGGACAAATGCTAAAACATCTTATATTAAAAAACGGAGGGAGTATGAATTATGATATGAGCAATGCCACCGTGCAAAGCTCCAGCCACTACTTTAATGTAATACCTCAAGAGTGATAATGCATACCAGAACCTGTGAGAATGTATTTGAATTCTGAAAATTTGCAGCTATTTGTTATAAATTCTGACAGGGGCAATTGCGTAGTCCAGTTTCACTAACTTGTTACATTTCCAGTCCTTCTTGCTTTAGTCAGACAATGGGGCATAACAGAACTGAAACTGTGAGAATGTATTCGAAAATTTGCAGCTATTGGCTGTAAATTCTCATGGTGGCAATTCTCGTGTTCCAGTTCTATAACTCGAATTTCTAGCTCTTATTCAATCAAATTTAGGTTAATGAGATGTGAGGTGAAGCCAAGTAATATACCCTTCAAATCCCTTACTTATTAGTTTGTCATATATTTTTGGGCTATTTTTCTCACAAATAATTTGCAGATTTACAATCCAGCAATCCAAGTCAAGAAGAGGCTGAAAAGTGGCTTAATCAGTACCAAGTCAAAGCCTTTGCATCCTGGGTTGGTCTTTCTGTATTGCACCTTAAACAAGGAACTTCATGACTTTATCAGAGACACCGAAGGTTGTTATGGCTTTATTGGAGCTACAAGAGGTTCTGTGTGAGTAATCACCATTCATTTATTTTTTGTTCAAATGTTATTAGCTCTTCACTTCTATATTCTTGTTGGAGTTATTCATATTTTTGGTTATACAGTTGATCTCAGATAGCAACTCACCCTTGATTTTGTTTGTGTTTGTGATGTTACTCTAAATATGTCAAGACAATTGGGTGTCATCCATAGATTCAGAATCATCCTTTAACCCATAAATGCTCAATAGTTAATTTTCCTCATATCAGCTAATGTACTGATTTGGCGATTTGATAATCTGGACTTATTTTTTGGGAACAAAATGGTGACAAACTATACTTCACATGGAGATTTTTTTTGGGAGCAATAACTTGTTTTTTGCTGCAATTGGTACAATATATGAATGATAGTAGATCCACAGATCTGTGATGTTTATACTAGTGCACCAGCGTGTCCTGCTTGTGTCTGTCATCGTACTAATATACACTCACTGTGCAGTAAAAGGCAGATTAAGAAGCCTAAACCTATTCCAGTGGAAGAAGTTGAATCGATTCTTAAAAAGGAAAAGGAGGAACAAGAGAAAGCTGACAAAGAATTTGAAGCCCTGGAAAACTGGGATAATGTTGAATCTGTTAGTAAACCAGTTGAAGACTCTGAACTTATGTTAATTAATAAAATAAAGAAACAGGTCAAGAAATCAACTACAAAAGGTGTCTCCAGCCACGGCGCTTTCACACCCGGTGCCAGTGTTCATGTTCTGTCCGGGCCTTTCGCAGACTTCACTGGCTCCCTTCTGGAAGTGAATCGGAAAAATAAGAAGGTTAGCCTGATGACAGCTTCATATGGAACTAATTGTCATGTATTCTTTATTACCTATTGTCTGGTTATCTAAGAAGTGTTACCTCCTCCACAGGTTACGGTCCAGATGACACTTTTTGGCAAGGAGAGCTTTGTAGATCTGGATTTTGATCAAATTGAGGCAGTCGATACTTAACGGTAACGAGGATTGTCTCTTACATCAGAAGAGTCATGAATTCTGTTTTCGCTTACTTCACCAAGCGATGCTATGACTAAGTGCTGGACCGTAGTGTTTAACCAACAGTTTCCAAGAATCAACATCCACTATTGAACTTGCATCAAGTGTCCTAAAATAAAATAATACTTGATCCAGGCATTAATACATTCAAAAGTGCAGGGAGTTGTTAGTACAAGTGGAAAATTGATCACCTAAAAATGTAGGGAGAAGACTTCCATATTTTTCATACAAAAAATGTCTGAGAAAAGAATTGTGTATCACGATTATGTGACCTTATCACTTATCTTATTATTCCTCCTCTACCAAGTGAAGTAAATCAAGTATGGAAATATTACCATTGTTCCAGAAAATGTCAGAAGGTTGTCTATCATATAGTAGCAAGTTGTTTTTTTCATAATATACTTATTTTGCAGATCGTCCGAACTTTATGGGCCTATTCTAGTTCTCATATTTTCTTTATTATGAGAAAAAGGTTTCTCACATTTGTTTTTCATGTATGAACAGGCATCTAGACCAGACAAACCACAAGCGCTTCACTATGTGGATCTGTCGAAGACCACCTGACTGGCACTACAAGATGGTTAGCGCGTGAGGCACCGTAAACATTAACCAGTAAGTTCCCTCCACCACCAAGCGTCCGAACAATCAAATGAGCTTTGTACATGACTCCTAAATTACTAGTAGAGGAGAGTCAGCAGGGGTAGGGATTGATTTGTTTGCAGTCTTATTCATGTTGAAATAGCTTATTTTCAATTTGACAGGTGTTTTGGGATGCGGATTCGTGGATCTGGATCGGATCCGCCGAACTGGGGAAAACGCTGATCTCCACTCGGTTGCTCACACTCCACATAGACCTAGTTTTGTCATGTAGAAAGCAATGTTTGAAGATTTTGTGTATTCTTGTTGCAGCATAGGCTATTCGTTACACAATTATGATCAACACCTTCAGTTTTAAACTATAGTTGAGATGGTGGTGAAAAGAACACCAATTTTGTCAACGGTCTATAGCATTTGGATCCTCAATATATATTCTTGCTATCTGGGTAGTGTGCTCCCTTAATTTGCTTTCTCACATTGGAGGTTACTTTGAACAACCGATCCAACTGAGATTTTCTCTTGAGATTGTTATTCTTCAGACCAAAAGTTTCAGTGTGTACAAGCTCCTGCTTTCCCCCTTTTCCTTTCCCTGCAGTTTCTGAAGATTTGATTTCAAAGAGGAGGCTGGGATAAACCTGTAGTGTATCCACCTGAACAGATATATTGCCATGCCATGCTTTTCAACAACATATTTTGCATCAAACAAGACACCTTCCTTCCTTTTTGTTACCATCTATTCTTGTTTTTACATTTTCAGAGAAAAATTCTTAGCACTACATTTTTCAGAATTTTTTTTTTTTTGAAGATACAACGGGGGGCGAAAAGCCCACCTGAACATTTTTCATTCATTTTGATATAATATATGTACATGCTAGACACCCCAAAGGGAGCGATGAAAGTACATAGGGGGGGGGGGGGGGGGGGGAGAGACACACTACGCTAGAGCGGGGGACGAGCTCCACTAATCCGGAGGTAGTAGGCTAGCACACCAGACGAGTAGGGGGGAAACATCCACACGACGGGGAGCCCGGACGACCCAAAGCGTCAGGTGGTCCAGGACCATACGGAGCGCTCGCGGCAGGGGAACGCGGTCGGCCTCGAAAACCATGCGGTTGCGAGTTTTCCATACGACCCACAGAAGGCACAACAACATCGTGTTGCGGCAAGCGCCATCGAAGCGCGGGAGCGCTCTAGCGAGCGCTTCCAGATGGGACAGGGCGTCGGGAGCAGCGACGGGGCGAAAGGCGGGGACAATCTCCCCCCAGAAGCCCAGTAACCGAGGGCACTGGAAGAAGAGGTGGGAGATGTCCTCTGCAGTGCCGGGGCAAAAGGGGCAGTCACTCGTCGGGACGAAGCCGATGTGGCGCAGGTGCGCGCGTGTCCTCGTCTTCCCGTGGCGAAGGATCCAAAAGAACACCTTGACTTTCGGAGGTGCGAAGCAAGTCCAGTTCTCGTCCTGGAGGGGCACCACGCACCCCGAGCTCTTAAGGGCGCGGTAAACATCGGCTACTCGGAACTCGGGCGAGTTCCCAAGGGCGACCCAGCGCTGGTCCGCGCAACTGGAGTGGGGTAGGCGAGCCAACAAAGACTGAACCAGCTCCAGCTCCGCCCGCGCGCGGACAGAGACGCGCGGTGCAAGCGGGATCATGGGGGCCCCGCCGACCAGGACGCAGCGACCGTGGCATCGGGATGCGTACAGTGGCTGAATGCGATGGGAAGGGCGGAGGAGAGCGCTCCCAGGGGCGACCATGAGTCGTGCCAGAGCGAGGTGGTCACACCATCAAGGGGCGTGACCCGGGTGATGGAGCGGTAGAGCGGCACGAGGGACTCGAAGTGCCTCCACGACGGGGAAGGTTGGGCACGCGAATCTCCCATGTGCCAACGACGGACCCAACGCGTCCACAGGGTGTCACGCCCCGTGAACAGGCCGTCCAGGACCTTCAACAACATGCACGTGTTCTGGAGCTCAAGATCCACAACACCCAGGCCTCCCTCGGACCGGAGGCGACACACGTAGTCCCAAGCGACCTGGCAGTCCCCACCGGAGCACGCGGCAGCGGCCTTCCAGAACATAGATCGCCGAGGTCGGTCCATATCCACAAGGATCCCTTTAGGGATGGGCATCACGGACATGGCGAAGGACGGGAGTGCTGAGAGCACCGCGGTCGTGAGGGTGAGGCGTCCTCCAATAGGGATCAAAGAGGTCCGCCAGCTAGGGATCCTGCCCGCGATCTTCGAGCCCAAGAAGGAAAGCGCGCTGGCAGGTAGCTTCCGATCCGAGAGGGGAAGACCAAGGTACGTCTGAGGGAAGGTCGAGACGGGGCACCCCAGCATACCAGCGAGGTCGGCGGCTAGGTCATCCTCCACACCAATGGGGACAAAGGTACTCTTGTGGAAGTTGATACACAACCCGGTGGCGCGAGAGAAGATGTCCAGCAGCTCACGCAAGCGGCGAACTTGCGCCCTGTCTGCTCGGAGGACCAGCAGCGTGTCGTCGGCATACTGGATAACGGGGCACGGGAGGTCGTCCACGAGCGGGTGAAGGAGGCGGCACTCATCCGTGTCACCGTACACCAGACGTGGTAGGAAGTCCGCGACAGACAAGAAGAGGTAGGGAGACAGGGGGTCCCCTTGACGAAGCCCATTCTTGCACTGAATCCACTGCCCGGGAACCCCGTTAAGGAGGACCGCGTTCTTCCCGGTAGCAAGGATGGCTCGCACCCACCCTCGAAAGAGACACCCAAACCCATGCGCCTCCAGGATCACGTCGAGGGCCTCCCAGTTGACCGAGTCGAAGGCCTTTCGGAAATCGAGCTTCAGCACAATAGTGGGGGTGCGCCGGACGTGGCAGCATTGGATGAGGTCGGCCGCATAGAGGAAGTTGTCGGTGATGTTCCTCCCACGGATGAAGCCGGTCTGCTCAAAGGTGACAAGCTTCTCGATATGGTGCTGCAGGCGGGTTGTGAGGATGCGGGTGATAATCTTCATGACGCAGTTCTGGAGCGAGATGGGGCGGAACCCGTCGGCAGTGACGACATCCTCTTTCTTGGGGAGTAGGGTAATGAATGCCCTGTTAACGCCGTCCAGGGGGCGGTCCCAGCATGGAACGCATCCAGGAACGCCATGAGGTCCGCTCCCACCAAGTTCCAGAAAGCGCGGAAGAAGGCGGGCCCAAAGCCATCGGGACCAGGACTGCTGTCCACACGCATAGCCCAAACTGCGTCCTTGGCCTCCTGAGCAGTGAACGCGGCATCCATAGCCTGGAGCCCAGGCACGTGTGGGAGGAATGCAGAGGGGTCAATGTCCCAAACCGGAGGGGTCGTGGTGCCAAGGAGCCCGGAATAGAAGCGGAATAGCACCCCGGCAATGTCGTCGTGGTTGTAGAAAGCTCGCCCGCCCTCATGCAACACCCGAATTTGATTTTTCCGGAGACGCGCCGACGCACAAGCATGGAAGAACTTGGTGTTGTCCTCACCCAAGCGGCAGAGCCGGTAAGTGAAGCGTTGCCGCCAATACACGCCAAGTTTCTTGTATTCCCGCGAGAGGTGCGCCCGAACAAGGTCCCTAAGGAGCTGCTCGGCGGGAAGAAGCTGGCGGACCTCCTCCACCAAGTCCATGGCCTCAATGACGCGGCGACAGTTTGCGACCACCTCCGAGGGCCGACGGCGAGACTTTGCCCATTTTTTAGACACCGCGCGCACCCACTTGAGAGCATTGCCCAGGCGCCGCGCCGCGCACTGCACACCGCGGTTCTGCGGCCGCCCCCAGACACCTTCGACCAGGGCCCGATAGTCCGTCGAAGCAGCCCACGTCCGTTCAAACCTGAAGATTTGTGAGGAGGGCGCGCGCGAAGTGGCCGTGACGAGCAGAGGCACATGATCTGAGGTGTTGCGGAGGAGCGGCGTGAGCGTGGAGTTGAACAAGCTGGCTGCCCACTCCTGGTTAATGAGAGCACGGTCGAGGCGAACGAGTGTGGGATCGTCTCGATTGTTAGTCCAGGTGTACCGACGCCCCAACAGCGGCAGCTCCAGGAGCTCAAGATCGTCGATGAGGAGGTTGAGGTCGTCGGCAGCGACGCGGTCAAAGCGGTCGTTGTTCTTATCCTCGGCAAAACGTGCAATGTTGAAGTCTCCGAGCAGGATCCAGGGTATACCGCCGAGGTCGGTGAGCGAGCGAAGCTCGGCGAGGAAGTCGGCGCGGCGAGACCGGTCACACGGCGCGTATATGTTGGTGACGGAGAACCGGGAACCGTCGGCACGGAACTCAAGCGTCGTCGTGAGCGAGAAAGCGAGCACGCAGTCGGAGACGTGCGTGATCACGTTCGCGTCCCAGGCCGTGATGATGCCACCAGCGGAGCCATGGGCGGGGCAGAACGAGAACGTGGAGAAGCCGATGGGGAGGAAGGAGGACGCCTTCGAGGCGGTAAGAGAGGACAGCTTCGACTCCTGCAAGCAGATGACATGCAACGGTTGCGCGGACAGGTTCATTTTTACATCAGAACACTTGTCGGGGTCGTTGAGCCCACGAACATTCCAACTACCTACCAGCAAACTCCTACAGCGGGTTGATCGGCGTGCACTCATGGAGAACCGTTGATCACCGCAGCGGCATCAGCGATCCGCTGCACATCTTCGTCCGGGAGTTCGCACGCGGTCGCCATGGCCACGAGCTCAGCAGCGGAGAACGGCGGGTGCGGCGGACGCGACGACGCCGCGCTGGAGCCGGGGTCCCTGGAGGCCTTCAGGCGCACGGCACGGTCCAGGGCGCTCTCGAGCAGCCCGTCTTGACGACCACGGAGCCGCGCGCTAGTCCGTGGAGCTTCAGCAGCCGGCGTATCACCGGCGCGCCGTTTGCTCCAAGCGGTAGGGCCGTCGCGGGTCACCGCCGCGAGAGTGGGAGCGGGCGCGACAGGGCGCGGCAGAGGCGCGGCCGCCGAGGGGGCGCCCGGGATGAAGGCTGTGGGCGCGTCACAGACCACGGGGTCGGCAAGGACGCGCGCGGTGACGACGGCATCCACGTCCGGCACCACGTCGCCAACGGGAACGACTGCAGGCTCCGAGCCAGGAACCCTCTCAGCAGGCCCACTCTCGCGGGCACACGCACGTGGTGCGGAGCCGGGCGCCGGCGCGCATGGAATAGAGCTAGGTACCACAGCGGGGGTGGGCGTCGGCTTCACAGGCGCAGAGCCACAGTCCGCTTGCACGTAGAGCACCGGTTCTGGGCACACCACCACGTCCTCACGCGTAGGGGTGGAGACGGCAGAGGTCGTGCAGCACGCAACCGTGTTGTTCTCGAATTGGAGCAGGTGCCCGCTGCTGCTCCCGGCACCGACGCCGGGTGGCGACGCAGTAGGCGTGATGTGGGGAGGATTATGGGAAGGGTTGCGAGACGTCATGGACCTCGAGGGACACGCACGAGCGCGATGCCCAGAGGCGGAGCAGGCAAGGCAGGTTACGGGGTCGTGGCAATCACGTACCAGATGGAGACTTGAGCGGCACTTGTAGCACAGAGGTTTCCGCCTTGACGAGGAGAAGAAGCTCGAGCGAGATCGGGGACCTAGGCGCGGCGGGGCAGAGAAGATGGCCGCGAGCGGCGGCGTAGACCCAACGGGTCTCCTCACGATGTCCACCCAGCTGGGACACGCACGATCGCGATCCGACGGGAGAGAGGGGGTGGTAGGAGAGGCGAGTGGGCCAGACACGGCGTCGCTGCGTTGACACGGTGCGGCAGACGCGTGCCTCTCAGCGGCCCCCGTGCAGGACACGTACACATCGTCGAGAGGGGCCGGGAACGGTCGCGCAGCTAGGCGTTTAGGAGGTGGTGAGCCTGGCTGACAGCGGGACCCAGCATGGTGGGCCAGGGGTGGAGGCAGGCCTGCAGGAAAGGTCAACGACCCGAAGACCCACTCGCCGACGTCAGCTGACGGATCCGACCGTTTCAGAAATTTAATCACCTGCCCCAGCTCTCAAGAACAGAACCTTCAAGTTGGTGCATCGCATTGCATGCCATAACAGATTGCACATCGCATCATCAATGCACACAATGATGAGCCTTGCTCCTCGACGTCACATGCCCAACTGAATGTCCGAATTGCTACACTCCAATTTCAAAAGATTGATCAGTACACGATGAGATGAACGGGCAAAGTAGCAGTCCAGTACACTGTTAGTCGAGTACTTCACTGAACAACTACACATGAGATTTCTTGAGAGAGGAAGCAACTAAGCTAAGCTAGGACGAAGTAGAAATCTAATTAAGGCAGGGAGCTCTAGCAGTACTGGACACTGCAGCTTCCAGTTACTCCACCCATGAGCTGCAGAGGGGGAGACGGTGGTGGTGGCCCGACGTGATCCCATCCGCGATCTCGTCTCACTGTCGGCTGCTGCGGGGCACGAGGTAGACCCGGGCACGCACCACGGCGGCGTTACACAGCTTGAACCCGGGAGCCACCGCGAAACCGACCACCATGTCGCCCGTGCCGGCGCCACGGCCCGCCGCGACGACGCTCTCCATGTACTCCGGGTGGAACTCCGCGCCGCGGCCGGCCTCGAAGTGGCTGGGCGGCGGCTCCAGCGCGAACGCCAGCAAGTGCAGCAGCCACACCGCCTTGGCTGCCCGCAGGAACTCCCCGTAGAAGGGCGTGCGCGGGTGCGCGCCGCCGTTAGCCGCGGCATTCCGGTGCTCGCCTCCCACGCCCAGGACGGCCTCTTCCACGCGCGGTGGGAGGAGGGACGCGAACTTGGCCGTGGCGTACCGGCCGAAGGCGCAGGTCGGGAGCACGCCCAGGAGCTCGCCGGGGTCCATGCCGCGCATGTCGCGGTACTGCGCGTACCGCTCGCGCCGGAAGGCCGCCGGGTCGAGGAGGGAGGAGAGGGAGCCGTCCAGGTAGAAGGACTCGTGCTCGAACCCGCCGAGGAGCACAGCCGTCGCGTGCGCCTCCAGCGCGTGCCTGGCGAGGTGCGGGGAGGAGTTCACCGGGATCTTGGTGATGGACCGGGTGGCCGCAGCCGGGTCCAGCCCCGCCGCGCGCAGGAGGTTCAGCAGGTGCCCCGCGAACCCTCGCGTTGCCGCGCGGGCCTGCTCCGCGCAGGCCACGAACAGCTCCGCCGTCGGCGCGCCCACGCCGCCGTCCGCGGAGACAATGTGGTGGTGGTTCTTCTTGGAGGGGTGGAGCCGTGCGTTGCGGCGGCTGGTGGCGGTGGCGAGCTTCTCCTTGAGGCCGTCCACCTCGGCCTGCTTGCCCTGGAGCTGGCGTCGGAGGTCGTCGAGCTCGGCCTCGTACGGCGCGACGGCCTCGCGGAGCGGCTGCGCGGAGGCGCGTGGGATGCGGCCGCCCGGGGACGCGGCGGAGCGGCGGAAGCGGTCGCGGAGGCGCGCGAGGTGGCGGAGCTCGGCGACGACGCCCGCGTCGGCGGCGCGCATCTTGTCGGGGTCCCAGGGGCAGTGCGCGCCCTGGAGCGCCGCGTAGGCGCGCCGCACCCCGGAGACCGCGTCGAACACCTCGGCCATGAGCGCCTCCGCGTCGCCGGCACGCTCGACCCTCTCCTTCGCCTTCACATCCTCATCCGTCGTCGCCGACACATTCTGCCTCCTCTTCTCCTCCTGCCCCTCCTCCCAGATCTTCAGCTTCCTGACCTCCTCGTCCCCTCCTCCTCCGCCGGCGCCGCCTTTTCCGGGGGAGAGTGGCGGCATTCCGCGGCGTCGTCGGCGTCGCCGAAGTCGGCGAAGGGGTCGTCCTCGTCGAGGTCGGAGCCGTCGTCGAGCGTGTAGTTGCCGGGGAAGCGGTTGGAGAGGCAGGAGGAGGCGACGCGGTGGATCAGATCGCCGATGGTCACCGCCTTGCTCGCCATTTTCTTGCGCGCTCTGGGAGACTGAGACGCGCTCGTGAGTGGCGGACTCGAGATGCTCTGCGCTATGAAGAGGGCGGCTAGATGCAGACAAGCGAGTGAGCTGAGCTGAGCTGGTCCCGGCCTCGTGGTAGTTTATTTACGTGATTAACCTCGGCTGTTAGTGTGAGTGAGCAGTGAGCACCGTCAGTCCCATCTGATTATTAGTTGTTCAAGTACTGCTCCTAGTCCTATCTAGGAGTATCTGAGACAGTACTGCTGGGCTTTGCTTTTGGACTTTGTAGTGTCCTTGGCAGCGTGATTTGTCGGTAGGCTTGAAATTGGGGTTAAATGATACAAAATCAGCGTTGCACGCATACTAGCAACAGCAGAAAATTAAATATATAGGCAAAATCAAACAAAGGCATGGGAAACAAAGAACTACCAAAGTGTCTCTTAGATAGTGAAATGGTTAACCAAAAGATCAACCAAAAGATCCATGTTAACTAGAGTGGTACCCTACACTTCAACATATATACTCACCCAACATAATGAGTAATACTCCAACAATGTGGAATAGTACTCCCTTCGTTTCTAAATGTAAGCTTTTTTTTTATCATTTTCTGCCTCACATGTATCTATACCTCACATGTATCTATACATGTTTTAGTACATGATTCATGTGGGACAAAAAAGATAGAAATGCTTACATTTAGGACCGTAGGGAGTAAGATATAATATATATCCTATTGTAAATAAATAATTTACCAAGGGTTCATTATTCGCTCGTGAAGGACACTTCTTACCATCCATAAGCTCCCGTGTATTAACTCCTCTCTGTTCGGTGTATGATCTGACAGCAAATACACAATCTATAATAAAACTCAATCAACAAAGTGCAGTAGTGTCTTGTTAGAACCATGAACACTTTTTTACCGTACAATATATCAAGTTGATACTAAATACACACTAAACGATTATGACAGTTTTCATCATATAATACTATTTTAGAATATAAAACCACCATGAAACAAGGACTACCACATGGATGAAGTAGACCATAACTGATTAATATCACTAACCGGCAAATGATGATGGAAAAACCACGGAAGTTAAGTCAACTCCATAGGTAGGTAGGACAACACATGGTATTATAATTTCACATCCTACCATTTTACCTGAAAAAGAAACAAACGCGTTCAGTTGTTTGGTGTAGAGGATTGCACTTTAGACCCACAGAAAACACAATGATCCTAGAATAAGGAAATATAAACACATGATGTTTTCTTGAGATCAAACTTGCAAGTTGCAACCATGTAATCACATTAGAATTCAAGTGGCAATATAGTAAGCATGAGATGCGTAAGGAATGTGGAGTCGTAGGTGAAAACTTAGAGTGCTACTAGAAGCCATGATCCATGAAAGCATCTGTATTATGATATCTACATGAGATGATAGTTGTCTTCAAGATCGCTGTGTAGCAAGACACGTGGAGTGGAAGATAAATTTCCTTTGTATAGTTGGGTAGTAGAGATATCTTCTTGTTGGAGAGGACGGAGAAGTAACTAGATTCCTTATTTCACTACGGGAGAGTGGCTCGTTGACGTGTGCCAAAAGCTTTGCCGTGTGTTGGATGTCGGGCACACGACAAAGTCGATCTTTACCGTGTCCACACACGGCAAAGAAAAACGCACGTCGTCCTAGCACAGAAAACACACAACAAAGAAATGCACACGGCAAAGGAAAACAAAATCACACGGCAAAAATAAGCACACGGCGCAGTTACGGTCTTTGCCATGTGCCGCACACGACAAAGATTAAATCTATACCATGTGCAAACACACGACACAGATCTGACATGTTGCTTTCCGAAACAGGCCCACTGTCAGTCTTTGCCGTGTGCAAACACACGACAAAGATCAAATTCCATTTTCTACGTGCCAAAAATGACTTTTTTTTAGAAGCAAGTATAAAATTATGGTGCAAAATGGAACCAATCCAATTTTCACGCAAAGTAGTCCATATTTGATGGATAATACATAAATATTAGTAATTTTCTCACTTTCTACTTAATTTTGCATATTTAAATGAGTTTATGCTGATTTTCTGAAAGTAATTCAAAATTGAACTACAACTGTGTGATAGTTTGCTATGATATTTTTATAAAAATATTTTAAGGTACACAAATAATGGTTATATCACAGAACCGTCGAAAGCTTTGAAAAATTCGTCCCCTTCCAATGAATGGCCATGGTGGCCATTTTGACCATTAAAAAAAACTCAAAGAAAGTGAAAAAAATACTCAAAAAAGAAACTCTTTGGCATGGAGTCGTTTTATGTGTACTAGTTTCTAAGAATAATGATAAACTTGAGTTTTGGAAAACTTTTCAAAAACATCTTCACAAAAGGTCTATCATCTATAAACATGTATAGATTTCAATCCAAATGACTAAGGTACGGTCATTCCCGTGCCATAGTTTGTGATAAAGTGCTCATATTTGGCACATAGGCGTGTCTTGTTATGGGAAACAGTGGTGCCAAACAATGTTTTCTAATTATTTTAGAATTTCATTTTCCATTTTATAAGTGCCAAAAATGACTTTTGTGAACTAAGTACAAATAATATGGTGCAAAATGGCGTCAATCCAAATTTCACACAAAGTAGTTCATATTTGATGGATGCTGCACAAATATTAGGAATTTTATCGCTTTCTTCTTAATTTCACCTATTTAAATCACTTTATGCCGAGTTCCGAAAGTAATTTAAATTTGAACTACAACCAACGCCTAAAACCTAGAATGTAGATTAATATGAAACACAATATTTAGTTTAGGATGTAGATTATTATGAAACAGAGGGAGCACACTATACTAATATCAAACTGAGACCAAGTAAACATAACACGTCTGCGGTAAAACATCTGTTAGCACGTACTAATATTATAGAATCAAATAGCGCCATGAGACAAGGAATACCACATGTATGAAGTCGGTCACCAGCAAATACTGATTGCAAAATCGCAAAACTAAAGTCGAGACGATAGGCAGGGACAACAACACAGTAGTATAAATTCATCTCCTACCATTCTCCCTGGAAAATAAAGTAAGTCTAGTTGTTTGGTGTAGAGGACTGCATTTTGGAGCCACAAGAAACATTGTGAGCCTAGGATAAGGAAATAGAACTCACGGTATTTCCTCCAAACCAGGTGTGCAAGCTGCAAGTATAGAACCGCATGAAAAATTCAAGCGGTATATATATAATAGTAGGCATGTGAAGAGTCAGGAAGGTGTATTTAACCTAGATGATAACAATGAGTGGTATCCGACTCTATGGTCCTTGGAAGCACCGGTATTATGTTATCTACATTAGATGATTGTTCTCTTCCACTTCACCAGACGGTGTACGGCTTGTGGAGTGAAGATCAGTATCCATAGATATAAGATATCTGTACGCCGGAGAGATGGAGGATTATATACCTTCCTTGTTTGTAAATTGTATCTTTGTTAACTTTCTTGTTCCAGTCTACGTACTCTCATATGGTTGGTCTCTTGAGGACCTTCTTAGTTCCTCAAACTTGGCTAGCCAGCACTGAATTCACATGTAAAACAATAAATTAACATTAAGACTGTTCCACTAATTAATTAGTTGAGAATGTATGATTTTCGTAAGACAAGGCTCCGGCCTTAGTCTATATGCGGGAACACGTTTTTGCTTGCCACGTTTACAAGAAGACTGGAGGTGCTCTTGAGAACAGCAATTTAGACTACTCTCTAAACTGGCATTATGTTTTTTCTTGCAGATGCATCCAGGCACGCCGAGTCTTCAGTGGCTAAGTTTTTTATGCACTAGTGTTGACGTAGTTGCGCACTGTTGGTGGGTGCATTTGAATTCACTTGTCCACTTAGCAGTACCAAAGAAGCTTGATAGTAGGGATCAACTTGCGACACACGGTGTAAATGGAGTGGCGAATAAATTGATTGTTGGAAACCCATTTAGCCTATTATTACAAGTACGTTTCATACAGATAATTAATACAGTAATTAAAAAACTAGGAAACCATATAATTTTTAAATAGTCCGTATATAAATTAATCAAATACAATAGTTTCTTAGATGAACTGGGATACCCATAAAACGCTTAGTTGTTCAAAGTACTAGCACGATTAGTTGTTCAAAGTACCACTTCTAGCCTATCTAGGATTATCTGACACAGTACTGCTGAGGCCTTGCTTTTGGACTTTGGAGTGTCCTTGGTAGCTTACTAGCATGATCTATCAACCTGGGGCTTTGCTCCCGTTATTTTTTTTTCAAAATTAAGAAAATATGAAAACAATTAGAAAAAATCTGAAAATAATTGGGCATAAACATATACAAATTTTCAACATTCATGCAAATTTTTGGAAGAAAATGGCACTTTTTATGGTATGTGAAAAAAGACAAAATCAATGGCCGAAATGAGATTTAAAAATACATTTTTTTTAAGCACAGATTATGTTTTTTTTGCCCAGACCACCAAAAGTGTTATTTCCTTACGAAATTTTAAACGAACATTGAAAACTTGTACTATATGTTTGTGCCCAATTTTTCATATTTTGTCCTTCATATTCTTTTTTAAATTTTGAAACAAATAACAATAGCATATCCTCCTGGGAGGCAAACCGCCTTCTCCTCCTCCGTTCTATTTTAGTTGTGGCTGATGTAGTACAGAAGTGACCTTGAGTTTCTTAAGAAACAGAAAAAGGAAACCTTCATCTTGCTAAGAAAAACGTGAGGTGAAAACATCCATCTTTGTGTAAAATCCAAGGACAGTAGAAGTAAAAGAAATAGAGAACTACTACTTTTCTTCTTTCATTCTTTGGTCTGTGTCAACGGTGGTTCAGCATAATATTACTTTAGGGTGTTTTCTGAAAAATTCCAGTCCAAAACGGGATGACGTGTCCTGTTTGTGACCAAAGTGTACACATTTGTTCAGTTGTGAGACAAAAAAAATCACGTTTTCCAGATGTATGAATTAAGTGCACATACGCGACGAGATGTGTGACCACCAGTGCAATTAACTCTTCAGCATACCGTAAACCGTGGTTTGTGATACCGTCACATGGTAGTACGGTACCAAATCGGATGGGTATGGGCAGGATCTTTGACTTCCGTTTAGCTAGAGTTTTACGATCTCCCGGGTCCTACGATCGTGCACGTGACCAAATGCTTATTAGGCTTGAGCAAACGTTTTTAAACTTACGTAGGTTTGACCAAGTTTGATGAAGCAACGATCAATCTATGATACCAAATCAATATCAACACGTAAAAAAATCAATATCAATAGGTTGATTTGATATTACCAAGTCTACACTAGACGACCGTGACAAAATAGATTTTTTATGGGATACTATTTACTATTTTAGAATCAAATTTTACTATGAGACCAGGAGTAACACGTGGTTCGATCCAAATCGATTGATGCCACTAACCAGCAAATGATGATCCAAATTGATTGATATCACGTACGTAAATGCTGATCGCAAAATCGTAGAAGTAAAGGCAAGACCATGGGTAGGACAACAATACATAGTAGTATAAATTCCTTTCCTACTCCTAGTGTTTTCTGAAGTACATATAAGTTCAGTTGTTTGGAGTAGAAGATTGCATTTTGGAGCCACAAAAAACACCATGAGCCTAGCAAACAGAAATAAAAACACAAGGTGTTTCCTCCGCCCGACCGAGCCGGCTAATCATATGAAAGTTTCAAATGTGATGTATAGTAAGCATGGGTGGAGTCCAGGAATATGGATTTTCCCTAGATGGAAATGTGGGCTAGGTCCTCGTTCAGAACCATGTCCACTCAACGCATGCCCCTCCTTGGGTGGTGTGGTTTCCGTACACTTCGTCGGGCATTCATCGCTTACCTCACCTCAGTCCTCAGCTAGTATATTTTCCAAGCATGCCATTAGTGGGCATTTATTCTTCTTATTAATCAACTTTTTTTTTCCTTGCTGCTTTTTTTTGCGAGGATTCATCCCCTCCCTTTGCTCCATCGCTATGTTTTGTTTCTTGGCTGCTCTTCTATCAAGTTAATGTCTTGCTCGAATTTTCTCTTCTCTAATTTGATATTTAACTCGTGTCGAGCATGCCGGGTAAAATAAGTGTCAGAATCTTCACAATATATAAGTTCACAGATTGTTTGGTGTTCTTTGAATTGGTGCATGCCGCCAGAGCAAGCAGCCTCATGTGAAACCGTCTGACCTTCGAGATAAAATGCAACAAATAAAAATTAACATACCTACCTTTACGATGATAATATCAAGGATACGTGCTATATGCGAAATGCATTGGTGTAGAAGTGCACCACTGCAACTTTCATGAGGCCCATGTGCGCTTGTGATGGTGGTGTCAACCGATTAACTTTTCTCCATTCTACAGACCACTTATAATATCGTGCACCAATAACTTATCGCACTAGTATTGCCATGTGGTCGATTCATTGCCGAAATTTCACATGCATAGTTAAAACAGGGTAATTGTAAGTATCTACTATGAAATGAAGAAGTGTTCAGACCATTTTTGGTTAGCTATATACTTCAGTGATCTTTTGTGTTAATGGCATTCCTGGGAAGGATGGTTGCAATGGTTTTGATTGAACAGATACTTGAGAAGAGGATCAGAGACTTCTTCTGGAAGGGATCGGAGGCGGTAAAAGGTGGGCAGGGCAGTGCCTTGTGGCGTGGGAGCAGGTATGCAGGCCGGTCGAGTACGGTGGTTTGGGGATTCTGAACCTGCGGCTGCTTGGTTCTCGCTCCGTGTCCGCTTGCTGTGGCTGCAGAAGAAGCGCATTGGCTGCTGGACAGGTTTGCCGCTCAAAGTTGAGCCCGAGGTCCAGGCCATGTTCGATTCCTCAATTCGGATTGTTGTGGGGGATGGACAGATGGCTTTGTTCTGGACAGACGCATGGCTCAACTCCACGCCAATCTGCACGTCCAAGCCTGCCCTGTTCGCCGGAGTGAGCCCGCTTGGCCAAGGGTCTACAACGGTGGCAGAAGCTCTACTCGATCGGCGATGGATCAGAGACATCACAGGGGTACTCACTGTCCCCGTTTTGGTCCAGTTTCTGGAGTTGCTGGATGAGGTTCAGCTGGTGGTGCTAGTCCTGGATGTGCCGGACCGTGTGGAGTGGAAGTGGACGCCATCGGCACAATACTCGGCGAGCTCGGCGTATCGGGCTTTCTTCGCTGGCCTCGTGCTCTTCCCTTGCGGCAAGGCCATCTGGAAAACCTGGGCACCTGCGAAGTGCAAGATCCACCTTTGGTTGGCTATGCAGCGGCGCATATGGACGGCCGATCGGATGCGTAGGAGGGGCATGAACTCACACTGTCACACACGGCGTGCCCCCTTTGCGATCAGCTGCCAGAGACGGCGGACCACATTGCGTTGGGCTGCGTCTTTGCACGTCAGACATGGCATGGCGTTCTGAGCAGGTGCAGTCTCGAGGCTGCCACTCCTAACCAGAACGACAAGCTGATCGATTGGTGGCCGGCGGAACGGCAGCGCTTGCATGGCATAGCGCGGAAGGGTTTTGACTCCCTTATCCTGCTCACGGTGTGGATCTTGTGGAAAGAACGCAATGCCCGCGTGTTCGAGCGTAGGCATGCTTCTGTCGCTGCGGTTTGCCAGCAGATCAACGAGAAAGTCGGGCCATGCTTCTGTCGCTGCGGTTTGCCAGCAGATCAACGAGGAAGTCGGGCTCTGCAAGCTCTCCGGAGCAGTAGGTTTGGCCCACGTTTGGGAGTAGTCTTGTTTGGTTTCCTTGGGCGCTGTTTCTAGGTTGCTGTTAAGCCTGCCCAGCTTATATCTCCCTGTTCTGTTCTCTCTCTTTCTATCTAAGTCGACACACAAGCTTTGCATGTTCGCAAAAAAAAAAACAGATACTTGCAGTGCGTTGTCAAGGTGAGGCCATTATTTCCTAAGCAATTTGCTGAAAGATTGAATGACGCCAGCATGCAATGTTTGTGGTTTGGACACAAAGGACTATCAACTGTTTGCCTTTTTTGTGAAGGACACAATTCAGCATCTCTTTTTTATGGTTTTGAAGGCCACCGAGTCTCCTGCACATCACCTTGAATTTTAGGTTTACTGTCATTGTTAAGTGGCTGTCTCTCCTGAAGAAATTATAATATATAGCTTCCCACTCCCACGCACTGGCTTTTGTTGTTGCTTAGCCATGAGGGAATTGGACATCACGGTGAAGGAACAACAGTTTTTCTAGTCACTTTAGTTATTCATTCATGTACTCCCAGTAACAAACATGACAATGTTGGTCCTTCAGCCGAGGAAGCAACAGCAGTACATAAGATCCGTGCCAGCACAAACATTCAGACAACCGGTATAATCATAACTATGAAATGAAAAAGCAGCTATGGCAACAAAATCGAAATATTACAGGCATGTGCGTGCCTCTGCCCATGATTCGGAGACAAGGTACATCAACGGAAAGGGCAACCTACACGGGGTGTTCCTTATAAGCAGTATAAGAATTAGTCATGCTTTTACTTAGCAAGTGGCCAACATTCTAGAACCAAAATGGAGAAACATAGCAACAATACTCTGCTACAGAAAATGCAACTACTGCTTCCCGAGCATATGACCGACCTGGTTAACGATTTGCAAGCATCTTGCCGACCAAGTTAGTCACCTGAAAAGATTTTACGCGGAATGAGGGATTAGCAGTGTAGCAACTATAAAGCAAATGAAGGAAATGCGCTATATACTGATCTAAACCATTCAGTTCTAGGCAAAGAAGGTTGAGGAAAGAGAAACTACAGAATGTTATTCATGGCACATAACAGACGGTGCAAAGTACTACCACACCAGAACTAGCATGACAAAATTGTGTCTTCTCTTAGATCAAAAGCACATGAATAATGTTTTGTCCCCAACTCAAAGCAGGATAGAGGCAGTGAACTTGCCTGCAAGAACTTTGCGACACACCGATCAACACAACTGTTCTCTCCTATATAGAGATCACCTTCTTTATACCTGTTGAAACCAAGAAAATCACAGGAAAAGGCCATGGTTAAGTTCAGGAGAGAATATATAGATCCATCTTGACTGTGAGCTACTGAAAAGATCCGATTGATGGAGAGGGATGCCAATTTACTATTGACCACATTAGTTGAACTATAATAAAGTACTATCATCTTAGCAAATGAGAAATATGTAAAACTGCAATATTATTCGAATACACGTTCTATACAAGTATAAACAACGTACTGGAAAAAAAAAGTGTTGACAACATGGCAAGATAATTCAAGTTAGGCAGACAACGTACCTCCTCTCGATACACTTCTCGAAACAAGTTTGTCTCACCCTGTATAACAAAATTGACACGACGCATCAGATTTTGCACATAAAAGACTGTTCAGAATGGAGTCATGTGGGGAAATCTTACAATCTCCTCGTAAAAGTGAAAAGAGAGGATGCTACACCATGGTGACATTGCTAAATATATGTCACTCATAATAATGTCATAAATTTTGGATGACTTTTATAGCAATATAACTACACTACCTAGGCAAATGTATGAGGAACAGGATATTTCCGTTTATTTGTTTCATTAATCTAGTTCTGAATAGGAAGCAAATAACTAATACTAGCTAGGTGCAAAGCATCTGGGACTCTTGGTGCTTATAATTAACATGCCAACATGTCTAACTCAGCTTATGATATCTCTTTACTTGATCAATGAGACTAGTAGGTGGAACATAAGAGTACAGTAACAAGAAGTATGAACACATTATTCGCGAGTTCAGGGAAGACCATTATACTAGGCAGTTTAACTATATTATTATCCTCGCTACATTACAAAGTTTTTTTCAGAGTTCCACCCGGCAGAGCATAACAAAAACTTAGAAAAGCAGTGAATAACTAAACTGAAGGCTTGTAATTGTCAGCTACATTGTGCTACTTATATCAGTTTATGACACCATGGAGACCGCAATTCAAAGGCAGAAAATTTCCATTGTAGATATCTCACTGTAACTACAAATAAGAGCCCCAGGACACGACAGTTAACAAGCTCCATTACTCACATGTCGCAGAGTGCCAGCTTGTGTTCCATATCCTCCTCCACCGTGGCAAACATCTGCATCACGCACCACCTCCAACATTAATCTCGGCTAAAATTCGAAATCGGAAAGGGGGGCAAAATAGGGGGAGCAGGACGGATGCGCGTACCTGCTCCTTCTTCAGGTCACTCGGTCCGTCTCCTTTGGCAGCCATTGTTTGCGACGCCTCACCTGCACAGACCAAAGCGCACCAATCTAAGCAGGGAACCACGGCGGCCGCAAGCCCGCAACTACTCACGAGGAGATCATCTGAGGAGGGAGAAAGGGCGGCATAGGACAGAGATGAGGAGCGAAATCCTTTCTTACCGGGAGTGGGGCCAGGGGAGAGCGGAGATCTCGCGAGCGCGGGGTGATCGAGACGCCGGGAGCGAAGAAGAAGGAGAATTTAGAGCAGCGGCGCGCCTCCAATTCTAGTCTAGGGTTTTGCTTCTTCTTTCTTGGAGGAGCGAAGAGGAAGGACGTACGGTTGATTTGTTACGTGTCGTCACCCCATTAATCCCTGATTTTCACGGTGGGCCCCCAACCTCCTCCGACCAATCAGGTTTTTTTTTGAGAACTCCACCCATTATCTCTACTATTTATTATTATTTATTTATATATATAAATAAAACACTGCCTGATTATAACATGATCGAGTTAATTACAAATCAATGCAATTCCATAATCGGAGGGATTTTAGGATTGAATGCTTTAATTGTTTCCTCTCTTTTCCGTTTCCTTCTCCTTTCCGTTTCCTTTGCCGCTTGCCGGATCTGTTGGACGCGGATTGAGTTGCTTAAATTACGTCCACGGATTAGTTTTTCTAGCCCAATCAGCGTTTGCCTAAATCCAAGAGAATTCTCAATCGCACCCAATAATACAGTCCGCGCTTTGTCCGTCTTCCGCCCCGCAAAATTTCATCCTTCATATGCCCATTCCCCGCCTACCGCGCTGCCGCTGCAATCTTCCTCCCAGCCGACAAACGACGCCGCCACCGGGATCGCGTGATTGCCGCCTCCATCGTTGTCTATACCAGATACATATCGAGATAGATCAGAGGAAGCCGGAGACACTATCCTCGCCATAACTTTAACTCTGCGGTGGACGACCCATACAACTACTATCTGTCTGAGTTCCTTAACTCTCTGACCCCTAATGGGCTGCCACCGCATGAGTTGAATCTCAAGATTAACTGTTCGATTATATTGCTAAGAAACATTGACCCGGCTAACGGACTTTGCAATGGTATGAGGCTGGTAGTCTGAGGAACGTCATCGATGTAGAAATCGTGTTGGGGCTACATGCTTGGAAGAGGATTTTCTTGCCCAGAATCCCCCTTTGCCCCTTAGATGATGAGATGTTCCCTTTCCAGTTTAAGAGAAAACAATTTCCTATTCGGCTCAGCTTCACCATGACAGTCAACAAGGCATAGGGGCAGACTATTCCTAATGTCGGTATCTACTTGCCCGAGCCGGTGTTCTCTCATGGCAAATTGTACGTCGCGCTTTCCAGATCTACAACCAGAAAAACCATTAAGATCCTCGGCGTCCCACCTACAAAGGATAAAAAGAAGAGATCCCTACATACTGATGGTACATACACAACCAACATCGTCTTTAAAGAGGTACTTACTAAATAGGTCAATTATTTCGCACGTACATACTTTAAGTACTCATACTTTGTATCTTTTAAATTACAAAATATTTATATATAGTATTTTATTTATTTTCTACAGGTCAAATGAGATACCGAGAGAATAATTAGTCACTTACCGCCTTCAAGCACAGAAAGATTTGGTCATTTCATATTCAAATAATGTAAAAGACTATACATTGTAAACTTGATGGTTTTTAGAGCTATCATTTCATATACGTGAACATTTATAAAGGCATTATATTTACAAGTGTGTTGAAGAAAGAAATTTAAAAACCCGTAGCAACGCACGGGCATTTAAGGGCAAATAGCTCCCATGCGACGTCGTTTCACGTAATCGTTCAAAACGTGACGTCGTTGCCTGAAATAGCTCACGTGCGACGCCATCTCGTGGCTGAAATAACTCTCGTGCAACAGTCGGGGCTTAACCGCAAGGGACAAGTTAGGGTTGGAATTATGTGAGCATGGTGGGACTCCAACTAATCCACATCAGCAAAGGACCCACAGGAGCACCTCCGACCGCGGGACCCACCTCATCAGCTGGTAGAAAACAGAGCCATCTCGCCTCCCTGCTAGAGCCATCCCCGCGAGCTTTCCGACCGTTGCAACCCATCCTCTCGTCCCCCTTCTTCTCCGACGACAGCGCGCAGCAACGCCGGCGGTAGAGGTATGTCGTCGAGCTCCGC
Source organism: Poa pratensis (assembly GCA_947311845.1). Classification (NCBI taxonomy): domain Eukaryota; kingdom Viridiplantae; phylum Streptophyta; class Magnoliopsida; order Poales; family Poaceae; genus Poa; species Poa pratensis. Next base: position 166,322,903 of record CAMZMU010000041.1, read on the forward strand.
TTCTGTCAGCGTAAATGGCCGAGCTACGGTCCAGTGCCGCTGGGAAGGTGCCCTGATTGCCCACGGACGGCGCCCCTGAAGCGGCGAGTCACCACGAGCGACAAGAATGGAAACGCCGGGTGCGAGTATGTGAAATGTGAGAGCAAACCAGAGCTGGAAAAGGTGAGATCTGAGTTTCCCCTCTCCCAATTTCGTTTTCTTTTCCTCAATTTTGGGTTTTCATCCGATTTGGGAATTAGGGTTAATATTTTCTTATTTTTAGGATCTACCGACATGCGACCATTTCGAGTGGACATCAAAAGGATTGAAAAGGAGGGCACATCCCTGGCCCCAATTTGCCATCGGCGGTGGAGCAATTGGGATCTGCTACGGGGGTTGCTACGGTGCAGAATGCGGATGGGCTTGCGGAAGTGAAGGCCGAGTTGAAGAAGATGAACAATCAGCTACAGAAACTTGTCGATCTGAAGAAGCAGGACAATCTGATGACTGCAATTTTTATTTATGTGCAATTGCTGTTGGAGTTGTCTATGTGCTGATCATTAGTCAGTAAACAATGTTTGTTCTTCAGTTAACGGTCAAATATAGTGTTTGTTCTTCAGTTAACGGTCATTTAACAGAGTGCAGACCAATGTCCCATTTTTGTTCATGAGACCATGTAAAATGCAAAGACCTAGCACATGTTTTAATTGTCTTAGCTCAAAGAAAATTTACTTCTTTATTTACACTTACCAAAATGTAAATATTTGTTACTCTTACCAAAATGTTTGTCACTCTTACCAAGATGTTGTTACTCTTAACAATTTGTTTCACCTTGTCTAAATCAGCCAAACAAATTCAAACGAATTCACCTTGTCACTCTAGTGTTCCTATTGTTCTTCGTCTTCTTCAGTTGTGAGATGGAGGGTTGTAACTATTACCTCCTAATGGTGGTAGATTTGTCGCAAACATAGGCATAGCCTAGTGGCAAGGGTTGATGCCTCTCTTTGCCCACCCAAGTTCGAGTCCCCATGCTCGCAATTTAGGTGTTGCACATTATTCCCGTTCTAGTCCAGTAGCTTCGTGGGTCAGGCAACTTACTATTATAGATTAATCTATAATGGTGAGTTGTCTCATCCATTAAGATGTTGCACTGGGATAATTTTTTTGAATTAATCTTCATATTATTTATTTTCTTTTGATTTTTTGTCTCGTCTGAATTCAACTTTGAACCAAAATTCAAATTTGAATCAAAATTCAAACTTTTACATGGTATTTCTGCTAAGCTTGGATGTTGCAATGATTTCAAACTATTATGCACTTGTTTGATCTAACTAGGTCATCAATCCGAGGCCTTTTGCTAAGTCCTGAAAAATGTGTTTCAAATGAGCTCCAAAGGTAGGGTAAGCAGCCCCATTTCTAAGCAAGTTTTTTGTCCACCATGTCTAAATTAGCCAAATAAATTTCATAGACTTGTGTTCTATCTATATAGTGTCATTGTGAAGTCTCACTATTTATTGAATTAATCTTCATATTATTTATTTTCTTTTTAATAATAATGGTTTAATTGCAAAATCATAAATAAATCAAGTTTCAAACATGAAAATGAAAAACTAAGTCTGGATCCTTCTTAGTCACTCCAAAATGAAGATTTTGTGAGTTTTTTGAAAGTTTCATTTCCATACCCAAAACCACTTCTCTTCACACTTAAGAGTTCATAGTTTGAGATTTGAGATATCACACTACATACATGAATATTTCGTTTGAATGTATCTATACCTTGTTTATCAACTTGAGTTGTTAGTATATGACATACTAAGACCATGTGCACAGGTTTCCATTTTTTGATTTTTTATGCTTATTTTGAAATCGGTCAAAGCTAAGTTTGACCAACATTTAAACAAGTTTCAAACATGAAAATAAAAAACTAAGCCTGTATCCTTCTTAGTCACTCCAAAATGAAGCTTTTGTGAGTTTTTTGAAAGTTTCATTTCCATACCCAAAACCATTTCTCTTCACACTTGAGAGTTTATAGTTTGATATTTGAGATATCACACTACATACATGAATATTTCGTTTGAATGTATCTATACCTTGTTTATCAACTTGAGTTGTTAGTATATGACATACTAAGACCATGTGCATAGGTTTTCTATTTTTTTTGATGTTTTTTGAATTTTTTATGCTTATTTTGAAATCGGTCAAACTAAGTTTGACCAACATTTAAACAAGTTTCAAACATGAAAATGAAAAACTAAGCCTGGATCCTTCTTAGTCACTCCAAAATGAAGCTTTTGTGAGTTTTTTGAAAATTTCATGTTCCATACCCAAAACCACTTCTCTTCACACTTGGAGTTCATGGTTTGAGATTTAAGATATCACACTACATACATGAATATTTTGTTTAAATGTATCTATACCTTGTTTATCAATTTGAGTTGTTAGTATATTACATATTAAGACCATGTGCACAGGTTTTTCCATTTTTTTTATTTTTTTGAATTTTTTATGCTTATTTTGAAATCGGTCAAACCTAAGTTTGACCAACATTTAAACAAGTTTCAAACATGAAAATGAAAAAGTAATCCTTGGATCCTTCTTAGTGACTCCAAAACGAAACTTTTGTGAGTTTTTTGAAAGTTTCATATGGTTTTGATTTTTTAAATTAGTTATGCTCATTTGAAAGTGTTCGAGGCCTCTCACTTGATTTAAACAATGTATGTAAACCATATTTTTTTTCTAGTTACTATACGGTATTACAAGACTACGTGCGCAAGTGGCATATTTTTTTGATTTTTTTGAATTAGTTATGCTAAACCTTAATTTGGTCAACCCACTCATATTTTTTTCTTTGATTTATTTCACGGTGCACCTTTTATCTTTGGGCCTTGCCGTCCGATCAGGCCACGGCCCAACTCATTTTTTCTTTGATTTGTTTCACGGTGCGCCTCTTATCTTTGGGCCTCGCCGTCCGATCAGGCCACGGCCCGCTCATGTTTTTTCTTTGATTTATTTCACTGTGGGTCTCTTAACTTTGGGCCACGGCCCACCTACCGTTCTCTTTCTCAGGCCACGGCCCAGCTCCTTTTTTTTTCAACCGCCTCCCGTTCCCCTTCCCCTTCTTATCCACTGAAATGTGTCATACCCTAGCTATTCCCACTCGCTCCAGATCTGTGCCACACTCGCCGCCGGCGACCAAAACCACGCAAACCAGCCCCGCCGTCGCAGATCCAGCCCCGCCGTGCGACGATGGTGAGGCGTGGGGGTTCCAGCTCTCGCGGTGGCCATTCCGGTGGTGAAAACCGCTCCGATGAGGAGCGGAAGCGGCCGACGCTCGCCTCTGGCCCCCAACGGGCGGCGCGGGTTGCTTCCGACGGCGGTCAGAAGCGCGGCGCGCGCAAGTGGACGAACTTCGGCCTCGCACCACCGCCTGCGTTCGCCCGGCGCGAGGTGGAGGAGTACGACCGCCGGATGGAGATGGCGGTGGCGGCGCGAGGCAGCTGCTATGAGCGTGGAAGCTCCTCCGGCGTGGGGAGCTCCTCCATCGCACGAGCACCGCTGCCACCGCCGAAGAGGGAGGAGGAGGAGCAGCAGGACCTGGCACCATGCGCCGGGCGTGCCGGCCTTCTGCCCGGAGACTATGTCGACGACGGCGACCTCGACTGGATCACCGCCGAGGTGATAGAGCGCAGCAAGGACCAGCAACAACTTGTCGTGCGCCGGGAGATGGAAGAGGAGCTTGACGAATTCCGCTTCCGGCAAGCTATCAAAGCATCCCGCTTCGACATGGGGGGCGCCGCCGACTCCGACTCCGACTCTGACTCCGACTGAGCGGCGCCGCAGCCTCGTCGCCGCCGCACCCCTGGGGCTCCGGTGAGCCCAATTTTGGATCCTAGTTTAGGGGTAGGAGCAGCGGTTGACGAACTACTCCGACCTTATCCTATGTAATTAGCGTATAATGCTATCGAACTACTATGTGTGGCTTTTGATCCGACGAGCCCGCCATTCGAACTACTCCGTGTGTAATAGCGTATAATGTCATCTACTATGTTTGCCTGAATCGATCTGTGTGTTGCCTGAATCTGAGCTCCCAATTATCTGCTTTTATGTTTGACTGGATCGGAGCTCGCCGGCGTTGCCGTGCTTCGTCGCCGGAGAAGAAGAAGAGGGAGGATGCGGGCACAGGGAGGAGGATATAACGGTCGTCTCTACTGTGTGGGTCCCATGCTGACGTGGATAAGTTGTGGGTCCCACCCGGCTCCCCATAATCCTAATAGATTGCGCTTAAGGGCCATGTCGTGCCTGGGCTATTTGTGCTCACAGAGATGTCGCAGCAGAGAAATTCTTGCGAACGATGTCGCTGTGCAGCCAATTCGGTGGAAAAACGTCGCATATGAGCTATTTGCCCATTTAACTAGTTACTGTAAACCACTAAGTTTAGGGTGTGTCTACGACTCAGTCGACTGAGACGTAAGTTATGTCTCAATCAGCTGACGTCAGCCATGTTCCCGATCTATGTAGCAAAAAAACACAAGCTATGTAGCAAAAAAACACAAGCTATGTAGCAAAAACGTCAGCTATGTAGCAAAAAATACAAGCTATGTAGCAAAAAAACACAAGCTATGTAGCAAAAACGTCAGCCATGTAGCAAAAAGACACAAGCTATGCAGCAAAAACGTCAGCCATGTAGCAAAAAAATACAAGCTATGTAGCAAAAAAACACAAGCTATGTAGCAAAACTCAATTGGTAGTACCAACCGACACCAAACACGAATCATAAAGAAACTAGCGAATCGAACGGTCACGGATGTGACTGAGACATAAGCTATGTCTCAGCTAGCTGAGACTTAGCAAAACCGCTAAGTTTACACTGACACCATCAGGTGGATTTTGGAGCCAAACTCCTCCGACCAATCAGGTGTAGCAACTCGAGGGCGTGGGCTTCATACTAATGTTGCACGACGTCTAGGCCCATTATACTCGCCGACACGAGACCTGCTATTTTGGATCGGTCAGCGTCGTTTGTTTTGTTTTGGAAAAAGTTGCAAATTAAATCGTCTCATTCCCGAGCAGCAGATTCCCATTATTAAAAAAAATAATTGTTGTTGAGATCCTCTATCGGAGCCATGAGCTCGGCTTATCCACTCCTCCGGCTCCCATGCCGCTGCTCCCACGCGGCGCCGCGGTCCACCGCCGCGACGTTGGTGGTGTCCCTGTAGGCCGGACGGTGCGAGCGGGGACGACGCGAGAGAGGCAGCTGCAAAGGAGAGAGAGGCGGGACTGGAAGGAGGTGGTGATGGAGCGGCTCATCCACGAGCCGGCGCGGAGGCGGAAGAAGCCGCCAAAGAGGACGTGGCGCGAGGAGCTCTACATCGACTCACTGGCGGAGCTCGGCCCGCACCCCGCAGTGGTGGCTCGTGCGCGTCTCCATGCCGCACGGCACCGACTATGTTGACCTCATCGTCAAGGCCGTCGCCCGCCGCTACTCCGAGTCCCCTCTGCTCCGCTTCACCATTGGACTAATGGATCACTCGTTTCGATCATTTGTCCCTGTGCACCCCTCGCGAGAATTTTGACCAACACTGGTGGCATAATTTGCCATGGGACATCTGAATTATGTTATGAGCAATGCCACCGTGCAAAACTCTCCACACTAATTAATTGGTTCTCCCTCCGTTCCTAAATATAAGATGTTTTAGAAGGTCCACATGTTATTTAGATGCATACTAAAATGAGTGCATATACACACTAAAATATATCTACATACATTTATATATAAACATGTGAATATGAACAAAATCTAAAACATCTTATGTTTAGAAATGGAGGGAGTATATATGGGAACAAATCGTGCATAACCGGAACCGTGAGAAATTATTTGAAATGTGTGATCGTTAGGTGTAAATTCTCACCACTACTTAGTTGTCATATCTAAGAAGTAATTGTGCATACTGAAACTGTGGGAATATATTCAAAGTTGGAGGTACCGGTTGTAAATTCTCATGGGGCAATTGCGTGTTCTAGTTGAGTTGATAGCTTAAACCTACCATATGCCTAGTAAAATTTACCGATCCGTACCACTCGTTGTTTCAATCGCATTTATGTACCATATTTTTATCAAGTTTTTTCAGAAAACCCAAATCGTGCTCTGATGAGAAATTGACAGCCGTGCTGACACCCCAAGCCCACATGTCAGATGACGTGGCACGGATAAAAGGTAGTAGACAAGAATGTATGATTTTCATAAGGCGAGGGTCCTCCATTAGTCTAGAAGAGCATGTTTAGAATATGTTGTTTGCTTGTCCATTCACAAGAAGACAAGGTGCTCGTCGAAATAACAGTTCAGACTACTATGTATGCTGACACTGTAACATTGACAATGTAAAATCAATATCATTATAGAAAGAAATGCCAACATTCACAATGCAAATCAATATCATTAGATACATTATGAAATATATTTTATTATGTAAAATAAATAACATTTTCAATTTTTTTCGATAAAGGGAATTTTATTACTTAAAGAGTTTTAAGCATTACACCCGGCCTCTGCACAACTAAGGTGCACACAGCCCCAACAAGTTCATAGGTCTCCAAACAACGATAAATAAAAAGGCGAATTACATATCATAATGAGAAATTGTAAAAACGCATATGATGGAGGAGGGCATATCCGCAGATCATGTTGCCATCCATGCTGGGAAAACAACTCCCTTGCCACAGCCTCCAGTCGCGAAGCCACCTCCGAAAATAAGTCCCGATGCTCCACACGCTGTAGGGGCTCCCAATACCGAATCATAGCTGTGCACCGGTAGATAACCTGCATGAAGGAAATAACTTTGTCATTAAAAACCTTGTCATTTCTACATAGCCAGAGCGACCAGATAACGGCTATCGCTCACATCCTAATACGCAGCTTGTACCTAGGATCCACACCATTCAACCAGCTCCCGAAAATATTCGAGACACTACGTGGAGGGTATAAGGTAGAGCCTATCTGGATGGCCGACCATATAGAAGAAGCAAACTTGCACGGAAAAAATAAGTGTTGTATAGTCTCGTCATGGTGACAAAAGACACACTTTTTACTTCCGTGCCAATTGCGTTTTGCAAGGTTATCCTTTGTGAGAATTACGCCACGACGAAGATACCAAGCAAAAACCTTTGTTTTCAGCAGGATCTTCATCTTTCAAATTTTCTGATTATTATCTACCGGTATATCAGGTTGGACCAAGACTTTGTACATGGATTCAACCGAGAATTTGTCATTCTTGGTGAGATTCCAACGAAATTTATCCGGTCCTTGCGTCAAGTGGATAGAATCCAGTCGATATAGCAAAACATTCCAAGATGCTAGCCTAGGACCAAATAGACTTCTTCTGAACGAAAAGTTCGGTGGAGAAGTTCTCATCACCTTAGTGAGTGTATCGCCTTTGTAACGCACAATATTATACAAAGCCGGATATTGTTCACGGAGCGTAGCTCGACCGAGCCATTTATCCTCCCAGAACCTAATCTCAGATTCATCCTGAATAGAAAAAGACCCATGTGGAAAGAAGAATTTTTTCGTAGCCATTAGCCCAGCCCAAAAGTGCGAGTCACCAGGTTTCCAAACAACCTGGGAAACCGCCTTTGAGCCCACATAATTTCTTCCTAGGAGGGTTTGCCATATCCCTTCTTCGGAAAGAAGCTTAAAGATCCATTTACCAAGTAGGGCTCTGTTCTTGACCTCAAGGTCACGAATACCAAGCCCCCCTTGGTCCCTGGGTTGGCAAACCACACGCCATTTGGCTAGACGATATTTTCTTTTCTCACTATAAAAGAATCTCGATCGGAAATAATCCAATCGTTTTAAAACTCCTTTTGGTACTTGGAAGAATGATAACATATACAACACCATGTTAGTTAGTACTGAATTTATGAGGACCAATCTTCCACCCAAGGATAATAGTTTACCTTTCCAACTATTTAACCGAATTTGAAGTCTCTCCTCCACTAATTTCCATTCGGCATTTGTCAATCGCCGATAATGAATCGGAATACCCAAATACTTAATAGGAAACTAGCCTTGCGCGCAGCCAAATAAATCAGCATACAAGGATGCATCATTTTGAGCCTCGCCAAGACAGAACAATTCACTCTTATGGAAATTTATCTTAAGATCCGATAATTGCTCAAAAGCTGACAAAATTAGCTTAAGATTCCGAGCTTTCTCAATGTCATGTTTCATAAAAAGGATGGTGTCGTCCGCGTATTGAAGAATAGATAATCCACCATCAACAAGATGTGGAATGACACCTTCAATTTGACCATCAGACTTTGCGCGTTCGATCATGACTGCCAACATATCTGTCACTATATTAAATAATATAGGCGATAATGGGTCACCTTGTCTAAGCCCTTTTTTGGTCTGAAAGTATTTGCCAACGTCATCATTGACTTTAATGGCTACGCTTCCACCCGAAACAAAGCTATGTATTAACGCGCGCCACTCATCAGAAAACCTTTCATTCTGAGAGTCTGCTGGAGGAAAGACCATTTAACATTTTCAATGTAAAACCAATATCATTAGATACCCCTCCTAGGCTTGTCTACATAGTACTGGTGCAACAAGGCAGCATCCACTAACCACACGCTTTCGTTTGCATGATTCGTCCTTCAAGATTTCGACCTGCATAAGCAGAACCATGTCAAAGCATTGCCGCTGCCAACAGATAGTCGCACTGCCGCTCGATGCTTGTGTGTCTTTGTCGGCTCATCAATTCTACAATTATGTTTAGTTGATTGTGTTTTTAATGATTTTATTTAATCTGATTATTTACGATTCTGTAGGTGCTAGAAATGTCTCATTATGTGATTATGCCACCACACATTTTTGTGATTTTCTCATTTGGCTAAATATTGAAACTTATGTTTCACGACAAAACTCCATTTATGCATTTTTAATGTGCTTTGCCTAACAAATGTTGTTGGGAGGGGTTCATAAGGTAATGCTTTTTCATAGGCATTGCAAATTAACCCCGATGTTCCCCAAATCAAGTGACAATGCGATCTTTCAAGTAATTAATCAAGAACACATTATTTTCATAAAACAAGTCTCCGTCATTCGTCTATGGGAGCATGTTTAGGAGATGACCTTTGCTCGTCACATTTACAAGAATACATGGAGGTGCTCTCAAGGAGAACACTTCATACTACTATGTAAATTAGCACTATCTTTTCTCTTGTAGATGCATCCATGCCGAGTGTTCAACTAGTCACTTTTATATGCACCCGTTGACGTAGTTTTATGTATCTAGTTTTATTTATCTTTGCACCGTCGGTGGGTGTTTTCAATTGTCTTCCTCTTAGCAGTAACAAAAAAGTTTTGTAGTAGGAATCGATATGCGACACACAGCCTAAAATGGAAACCCCATTTAATGATAAATAGACGGAGATTAATTAATAAAACACGATACTTATGTACTCATTTTTTTATTTCCTCAGTAGTCACGAGTTTTGTGTCTTTAATAACAATACGGCCAATCAAATAGTATGAAGTAGTGAGGGAATGCAACACCCTGTTTTCTCCTTTTTTTTGCCATTTTTCTTTGGGAATGGTGATTTGGCATGAGAAATTCCTAGGTGATTATCCTAGGAAAGCATTTGTAAAATGTTTGCCACCTATGGAGGGGCACCAGAACGCTTTCCACATGAATATTAAGGACGGTTTGTACAAAGTAAAAGGTTTGGTATACAATTTTGAGGCTTTGTAACCGTGGTGTACTATCCAAGGCCTCTTTGATTCCGAAGATTCGAAAATCAAACACAGATAGGTTGACTATGTTGTGATTCGGTTGACAATGTTGTGTAAATTTTCCATATTTACTTAGCGTAGTTTTTTCCTGCAAAATTTGGTTGACTATGTTATGTTGGTTCTACTTTTGCCTGGAAAGATAGGTTAATTAATTTGCATGGCAAAATCGACATGATCAAAGTTTTTAAAAGGTTGACTTGATACAAAATTATAATGCACTATATTTTGAACCGGATGAAGTGTAAGATTATTTAGTCTATATGGACGGATTCACGGACATGATGAATTAGTTCAATTTTGTTTTCATAATATGATAATTGATGGCTTGGATACAAATGTCTCGTTTAGAAGAATCATTGTGAAGAAACACAAAGTCGCATTGTAGCCTAAATTTATATGTTGATGATGAAAATGTTCTCCTTAATAATATTTTTCTTTCGTGATCCACGTCACGGCAGCTAACGCAAAAAAATGATGCAGAACAGGAAGGTTCAGCCTGAGTTACATTTCTACCGCTTTTTTTTTTTTTCCGTGATGACATATTATTGCTCGAAAGTCGAAACTATAAGGACTGTCGATATGACGAGGAGTGCTGAGAGTAGTAACATGCCATGATGAAGTCAAAGAGACAAACTGATTTATATGGATCACCAACTGTTCGTCAGTCACCACGTGCTAAAAGTAAAATAATTAATATCCATTAATTCCGGGACCAAGAAAAAGATTAAGAGCTCGTACTAATACATGCAAGAAGTTAGTATTGCTTGCATCTTTATATATACGTACCTACCATTACCATGCAGTACTACAGTAGTATATAAATTAGAACTAGTTGAGAGATAAGAGACTTCCTTGAGAAATGTACACAACAAATCACATAGCAGCGAGCACACGGTCATCACAATTCACAAGTAACTCCTGCAGCTGCGGGTGGTTCCGATTGATCGGAACGATCGTTTGCAGTACCTACTTAAAGTGAGCAATCTATGCTGCCATGACACTCATATTTGCGCGTGGATCGGAGGTGCTTTTCTATTCAGACTTGGGATGCACCAGGAATTCATATACGCCTGGGTAGTTCGCATGCACTGCTAGGTCGGGGTCATACTCGCCAGACCTGAAACTCTATGCCTGCTACGTACGCACACAAGCATTGTGATGACCGTGTGCTCACTGGTTGGGTCTGGTGGGAAAAGTAAAGAAAATTGGTCTGTGGTGCCTAACGGTGTTAAATCAATCTGCTGTTGAAAATGCTCTATAGTGTGATCCAATGGATGGATTAGTGTGTGTAGCTACCACTATCGTGGACAGCCCATTATTTCCGATTGTTATATCTAACTGCATTGTAACTCTCTCTCTATATATATATGTCCAAAACCATGCCTGGATGAAACATAGTAACATACACTAAAGTTGACGAGTATTGCACATAGACTAGTTGGTGCTATTTTTAGTTTCGGGGGTACACTAATCGTACAGTTCTCCATTCGTTCTGCCAGCACACGCTAGTTTCAGGCTTTCAGCAAATGCAATTCCTCAAAAGAAGTGTGACAACAGCCTGAGCATTGTGATCAATTTTTTCAAAGACTCGGCTGTTCCTCTCTAGCCGAGAAAATTGCAGGAAACCACCACAATTCGTGGTTCGGTTGCAAAAGACCACCGGTTTCCAGCAAATTCGCAAATAACCACCGCTTTTGAATGACACCGTTGCAAAAACCACCAAATTTTCGACTGACCACGGTTTAATCAATTTGACCACGTTTCTGACAGGGGAGGCCCACATGCAGGCGTGACGTGGCACTGACAGTTAACGGCGCCGCGTTAGGTGCGGTCGTACACGCCCGTGCCCGCACGCTCGTCCTCAATCTCTCTCGCTCGTCCTCGCTCTCGCTCGACCTCACTCCTGCGAGCCCCATGGATCCCGGCGATGGCGATGGCGACGGCGACGGCGTCGCCGGCGGCCCACCGGCAGGCGGCTCCACTGGCGGCTTCCTCCCAGAGGACTGGGACGGGTGCGGCAGCTCGAACCCGGCCGCGGCGAAGACGTCGCTGTTCCCGGCGGCGGCGGCTGCGGCGGCGCCCATAACTCGTCGCCGCCGCCGTTCTGCCGGAGGTAGGGTGCGCCGCCGTGTCTGCTCCAGGGACGCCACCTCCACCTCGCCTCCTCCCGCCTGCTGCCCGAGACGCCGCCTGAGACGCAGCGCTGGCGCATGACTTTGGAGCCGCCCGAGACGCGCCGACGAGCGGGACAAGCTCCACGCACGCCCCTCCCACCGTGGCTTCTTGTGCGTGGCCGGAAGCTCACCAGGAGGATGAGGACGTGGTCGACGAGGCGGGAGGAGCACGCAATCGTTCACCTCGACGTCGACAACGGGTGGCCGGAGCGGACTTCGGGGCGAGGGACCTCGTGGACGTGCGGCTCTTCTAGGCTGCGCCTACATCTTCAGGAAGCTTCTTTGGAGCTCAAGATACCCACTAGGGAAGTCAGGCCGACGCAGTGGAGGAGATCGAGCGGTGGCGGCGCACCGCCGGAGACGGCAAAGACGAGCACGGACTCGGCGATTTTGGGGTCCACGGATCAATTCCTTTGGCACGAGAGATCAGGAGACCAAGGCGGAGCTTGTAGACATGGTGGTTGGTTGCGGAGATGTCTAGGGCGACGGATCGGGCAGCGACGCCGAAGACAGTGCGCTCAGGACGTCCATTGCGTTCTCTACGCACAGGGCATGACAGGTGCTGAAAACTTTGGGGAGGCACGAGGAGTGTACCCCACCGAGCGACGCCGCCGTGCCCTCCTGCTGGTCGGGCGCCGCACGCGCTGGACATGGACATGGACCTGGACATGGAGGTGGAGGCGGCGGCCCTGGAGCAGACACGGCCGTCTCGGCCGTCCGTAAAAAAAAAAGCCACGTCACGCCTGTAAGTGGGCCCCATCTGTCAGAATCAAGGTTAAACGAGGTAACAGACAGAATCAGGTCGAGCGGTGGTTTTTTACAACGCTGACATTCAAAAGTGGTGGTGATTTGCGAATTTGTTGAAAACCGGTGGTCTTTTGCAACGGAACCACCAATTGTGGTGGTTTTTTGCGATTTTCTCTCTCTAGCCAGATGTGCCACATCGTAGTGGAAACCAAGGTTCAGAAAACCTTGCGCTTGGCTGTAGGCAACGAGGCGCTTGCTGACGACCACCATTCCTGAACCGAGTCTGGGCTGGACGGAGTGAGGGACTGCAAGTCAAATTTGCATAGGTAATCATACCAGACCTGCTTCGACAAAGGGCACCCGACAATCAGGTGAGCGACGGTTTCAGGATTCTGAAGACAGAAGGGACAAGCAGGCTGGTGCGGAAGGCCTCTCTACGTGGGAGAGCCGCGAAACGGAAAAAGCGGGGATTCAACTAGTATGAATTTATCATATGGTAAAAATATCAAGTTTTTCCTTCTTCCTGCTACAGCAAAACCTGACACGATATAAATATCATTCATATACTTCTGAATGATATGAAGAAAAGAGAGAAAAAAAAGAGTGTCTGGATCTTCTTAATGATCAACTATATATCTTTGAAGCTGAAACTCGCACAAGCAAAACCAAAACCTGTCAACAAGAGTGAAAAAACGTACAGTTAGCTAATTACGTAGAGCTATCATTTCCCGAGGGAAATGTAAAAGTTGGCGCAATATTCCTGCACGACTTTGTGAATTTACTGAACGGTAATTACTAAGTGCATGCAGATTCAGAATAGAAGTTCACATAGACTGGCTTACATTCAGATTTTGAGAAGCTTCCTTGGATACTGATTTTGGCAAGAGGTATGCCACATGCACTTAACAACCTCACGATCTTGAAAACCCTTCTACCGACTTCTTGACAATTGACTTCCACGATCTTAAGGTGCTCGGACGTTTTCATCTCAGATATAGGATTAACATATCCTCTTGTTGCTTTATACTTACATGCAGATTTCTACATATAAAAATAAAAAAGTGATAATAAGTTAACATTGTATGACAATATTATGAAATAAAGCTTTCTATCCATCTGAAAATATAATTATGCGCATAGTATGTACCTTGGAAATTTCAAAGCTAAGCTTCTCAAGAATTGGTGAGTGTGAAAGAAGACAAGCGAGCACGCTTTCATCGTCATATATACACCACTCATTAAGCACCAGAGTCTTCAACTTGCTAAATGTAGGACACCATCTCAAATCCCCTTGCAAAATAGCCTAGAACATCACAATTAAGTACTGATAGAATATATAGAGAAATATATTTGGTGCCAAGTATGTTATGCTATTGAGAAAAAACATTGGTTCCTATACTTCAAACCAGCACAGCTTTGATATTACCTTCAATATTAGGGATATCTGGTCAATAAAATTAGACCGATGACATGACAATGGTTCACACAAGTGATGGCCGACTAGCTAGACACAAAAGTATAATATTTACAGATAATCATGGTAGATAAAATAGTACTGCACTTTTTGTTAAATAAAAACTTCATAAACAGAAAAAGGTCAAAACTTATTTTAAACATTCCACGAGTAACTGAAATATGGAAAATCATGAATATCCATGGATAGTTGTCGCTTTTTCTTATTTTCCATGGTGCCCGGAACACCATGATTCAAAATGCACAAAATTGAAACACATGAATATATAGTTCAGAATTTTCTTTTTCATATATAGCAAAGGGTATATGTAATTAAGTGGAATACATACACCCTCTGTACATAATTACCCTGCCTCTCGATTTAGTCAAATTAAGTCAAACTTCGTAAAATTTGACCAAGCCTATAGGGAACATATCACTACAAATGCTACCCCTTTTCAACTATAGTCCACACTGCTTTACTTAAATCGTTTGAAACTCGTATTTTTCTTTGATGATAAGCAAATCTGCAAATATACTGGCTCAGCTGCCATGCAAAAATAATCACCCGTCAACTCTTTTATACTGTATGGTGTAACGAGCAAAACTACATGGGCGTGCACCGTTTATCCAATCTATAAACTACGTTGTCACTCGGAATACATCATCATCAGACTCGCCTTGATGAGAGCGCTGGCCTTATCCCCTTCCCACCACTGTAGCAAGAGGAGAGAGGCGATTTTTGGAGCAAGCCCGGCGATCCACCGTGCGCGCCGCGAGCCGTGGGATTCCTCCCCTCCGCCGGCCGCTCCGGCGGCGGGAGGGTGGGGATCCCCGGCTCCGGCATGTAAATACGGGAGGGTAGGTTGGGAGGCTCGCCGGCGGCGCTCTGGAGGAGGTGGTGCTGCGGGCGGGTGGTTTTGGAGCCGGCGCGTTCTTCTCCGGTGGTGGAGGTCTTCGGAGCTCCCCGTCTGCGCGCTGGACTGGCTGGATCTCGAGGCCCGGCGCGGCGCTCGTGATCCTCTTCTCTCTGTCAGATCCGAGGTGGTGGTGGATCTGGCGGCGGACGGATCGAGCTCTGCGTCGTCTTCCGGCGGTGGATTCGACGGCGGCTGCGGCAAGCGGTGTGGAAGGGTCAAGGGGGCGCTGCCCCGGCCGTTCATCGTCAACAACTCCGGCGCGGCGCGGCGGAGAGTCAAGGCAGCGTCTTCGATAGGGAAAAAGTTCTCCCTGACAGCGGCGAGGTGGTGGCTGGACGCCTTCGACTCCGACGCCGGCGACGGCGTGTTCTTCGATCTTTGGTCCATTTCCCCTACGTATTTTGTACTTGTATTTCCTACCGTGTACGTTGTATGTGGTATGTGTTGAATATATGTGGTGGAAAAATTGCAAAAAAAAAAAAAAAAAGACTCGCCTTGATGTGAGTTTTGAGTCAATAAAATCTCCCTTTACCCAAAAAGGTTAGCCAATGACATCATTTCACATACGAATAGGAAAATAAGGTCAGAAATCATGATGTCCCGACTAAGACTGGAAAGTAATAGGCTGTGCAGTTTTTTTCCGGTAGTGACATGCATGCTTAGATTGCTACAGTCTTGGGCTGGATATATATAACTGAAGTAACAAAGGGCTGGATATATGTAATTGAAGTAAACAAGAAACAGACATGTCCATCTCTCTAAATACTAAGCTCCCTAGGATTTGTGCCTTCTCCTTCTCCCACATGTCAAGTTGTCAACATCATGGTAGACCCCACTTAGCTCACTTTATTTATTAATTTATAGTTCATATTTTTAAATTGAGTTTGAAAAAAATTCTATTGGATATATATCCTCTCCCTCTCACATGTCCACATCATGGTAGACCCCACTTAACTCACTTCATTTATTAATTTATAGTTAATAGTTTTAAATTGAGTTTGAAAATATCCTTCTAATAACTAAGCTCTCTAAAAAATAGAGCTTATTGGTTGCTCCACGTGGCAACTTTCTATTGGTTACATCAGATCCAGCTAGAAATAATATTATTTGTCCATTTAACTGAATACAAAATTTACTTTTCTATCTACTCCACACAACAGTGTCGCCCCTCTCTTATACTCCAATAGCTGCTCTATTTTACAACATAGATCATTTAGAGCAAAAAATATTGCTCTAATAGGTACTGCCCTGCATTTGATGTAAATTTAGCAACAAAAAAATTGTCAAACAAAAAACACCAAGTGCGGCAAATATAAAAAACTTGGGCTGCTGCTATATAACAGAAAGGCCAAAACACGCGCGCTAACTGCCAATCGGAATTTTCATGTCGTTCTCACGCCTCTTCTCCGGTGACCATTGTCGCCTCTTCTCCCATCGATGTCCTCGGATCGGGTAGTTCCGCCACAACTCTAACCGATTCGGCAACAAATTCAATACCATTGGTGCACTGCTCAAGGGCACCACATATCGGGTGCCGGCCGTCGCTTTCGTCACGCGCATGGCCACCATCGAATCCCGTCTGTATTAAGTCATTTGGGGCAAAAAAAAATTGCTCGAACAACTAACCGGTCTTGACGAAAATTCTGTAAATTTTTTTGTCAAAAAAAAGGCAAGTGCTGCAAAAATAAAACACTTGGGTTGTTGCTATAAAACAGAAAGGCCAACACCTGCACGACAACTAAAAATCAAAATTTTCATGCCGACCTCACGCCTCTCCTCCGGTGACCACTACCGCCTCTTCTCTCATCGATTCAGTTTCGAATCCGGGAGCTCCGCCAAAATTCTAACCGATTCGGCCGTGAATCTACCATCACATCTCAAGGACACCATGGATCGTGAGAGATTTGGCCTTGAATAATGTCGTCTCTCTCCTCCCATGTGCGGCCACCAATGACTCCCTTTTGTAGCTCCGGCTGAAAAGCCACCCGAAAGGCCCTCTCGCTTCCCCTACCTCGGTGCCTCCTCCTTCCCTGGAAGCACGAGCACGGGCGACACATGGCAGCTCTGCCTCTGGCTGCACCTCGACTAGCACCAGTTGCCGGGCTCGCCATGTTAAGAGATTAACAAATTTAAATTTGTTACTTTTGTATTATACAGATTATACCGCAGTTTGCTAGACCAATACATGCAATATTTTTCTGAATATGGTATGAATTTGTAACTGATGATGTAGCAGACACTAATCTTTACTCAGATCATCATGTCATGTATTGATAAGCGCAATAATAACATCGGGCGCAGCAAAGTGCGCCAACCTCTTTAGTACGAAGACGAAGCCATGAGCTCCAAACTCGTCGCCTCGGACAGGGCATCAAGAAGCACGCTACGGCTGCTGCAGTCCTTTAATTTTCCCCGCGAAAGCAGCACCGTCGCCACGGTCAACGACGGCATGCTCTCGAGGAGGCACGAAGGAGGTTCCGCCAGGTGCAGCCAGCGGAGGCTCGGCGTGGAGATCCTGGTTGTCGTCCCGCCGGAGGAGCAGTCGGTGACGCTGAGACGCCGCAGCGAGGGCGACACGATGGCCTTGCAGTCGAGGTGGCATTCGCTGAGGCTGAGATGCAACAGCGCCGGGCAGCGGGAGAGGTCGAGGAAGTCGCCGTTGGTGATCGGCCCGCTTGCCAGCCGGGGTACCCACCCCTCCATGCTGTTGGCGACATCGAGCGTCCTGCACGTCAGGGCGGCGTGCCGAATCCACATGTCGACGACGTCGTCGTCGTCGCCATCCTCCTTGCAGTGGCCGACGTCGACCTCGAACGTGCGAAGCGGCGAGGCGGCGTCTCGTAGGAGCAGGAAGCGGTTGACGAACGTTATAAAGTCGTCGTACGGGCGGGCGGCGTCCGGGCAGGGGACGCGGAAGGCGGGGGTGGACCTCCAGAGGTGGCGCCAGCGGCAGGAGATCACGGAGGCCTGCACGGCGTCGCGCGACGGGAGGAAGGAGAACACGTGCTGGAGGACATCGTCCGGCACCGCGCTGAACAGGTCGACGCCGCTCGTCATGGTCCCTCGGCGCCCCTGGCAGATGTGGCGGCGGCGGCGCGTCTATGGGCGGACCCTCCAAGGAACGCTTGCTGATGTATATACGCGGATCGATCGGCAGGGTTTGGTGCAATGGTGCTGGTGGTGTGTCGAACTGCCAATCACTTACTCCCTCTAAGATATTGTAGACATTCCAACACGAACAAAATACGGAGCAAAATGAGTGAACTACTCTAAAATATACTATGAAAAAAAAACAGAGTGAGTAGTTTTCGCGAAAAAAAAAACTTCCGATCACATAAAAAATGGTTCTCAAAAGAAAAGAAAAACGTACTATGAAAATGGCAAGACCAAGAGCACAATGTCGGTATGATTGCATTCCATATCTCCTTCCACTGAAACGACGCGGGTGCTCCATGGAAGTTGGTCCTCCTCCAGTCTCTCCTCCTCCGCCGTTGCTGTTTCGTAAAGTCACCATCTTGAGTAAGAACAAACCGATCAAATTGGTGCACATATTTTGAGTTAGGTGTGTCACACACTATACGTAGATGAAATATATAATAAATAAACACGATAGTTGCTCAAATAGCCGACAATGCACACGCCATATTCACAAATTAACTATTTACAAAATATATATCATTGTAGTTATCTTTATGTTCACAAGAAATGAAAAAATAGATGTTAAAAACTGATCTCAATTACAAAGATTAATAAGAACTAAAAAAAGGAACTTCACTTTTATGAGGTTAACATATACGCTCAGAATTAAATTTCATACATGACAAGATATAGTATTTGATATGAACAAATTGAATAGCTAGTTCAAAAGGATTATACATGGATTGATTCTCATCTGATGCTGAGATTATCCTCCCATCTATGAGTGTCGGCCTCTCTGTCATGAGAACAAGATGGAAGTAGCTTTTGCTCAAGATTGACGGAAGAACATCCACCACGATCATCATGTTCTTTTGTACAGTGTCACCAAAACTAGACTACATATGGTTGCTCGTTATAGAGTTGAAAGTGTATATATGATATATTCAATCATTTCTCATATAAACTATTTATAAAAGAACAAACATGTTGCGATACATTAAATTTCATCCGTACAATATCCGATCAATGGACCAGATCCTTTCAATGTTTCATAACTCAACACAACTTTTCACTTTCTTGGAAATTATAGGATTGCCACCACCAAAAGAAACAATTTGTTTATCTAATTCATTCGTACCCCTTCGTTTATGCGTCCCATGGAAATAATCCTACATGCGACAGTTGCTCCACCGCCGTCCCCTCCGTCACGCTTGCCACCTGCTCCTTTCCTCTCGTTTGCCGCTCCGCCTGGCTACCAACTCCGCCCGCGTCGAGCGCCTCGTGCTCCGCCAACTCCGTTTCACTCCATGTTTTCTACTACAGACCATACCCAACTCTCGGACGTACTTCAGGATGGTGGTTGCGACCTTTTCGGTCATGGATACTGGTGTGCTAGCTGTGGTGCTTGAGGGTATGCAGCGATTGGGTAAAACGAGGATGTGGATGAAGAAAGAGTTCCACTGTTTATTTAGGCTCGATGCATGGAGGGGGCTGGGTTCAGGCGTGGCAAGCGTTTTTAAACAAGATATCATCGCCCTTGATTCATGTCTACACGTATTGTTCAGTCGTTTGGAAGATCTTATGTTTTCGGTACGCCTCGGAGCGCCTACAACGCCGCGGTCGTCCTCTCCGATACGCCAGTTCCCGGGAAATCTTTCTGTGGTCTCTGGGCACCGGCCGCATGGCTGATTGTCAACTCGACGTTCTCCAGAGCAGGCTGGTTGGTAGAGACGTTGACTCCACTGTGGTCACACGTTGTCGCGCCGCCTCGTGTTTGGCTCATGGAGGGATGCGGCCTGCGATCTTGGTCGCTGAAGGTTTTGCTTGCATCCCAATCACGAATGTCCTTGATGCCCCTGTAATGTGCTTTCGATGGCAGGCTCTCCGGATACATGCGCGCCTTGGAATGTGGAGTTCATGCTAAATATATAATACTTGTTGGGATGGCTCGGCCATCCTTCCCAGGACCGGTAGAATTAAAACTTGGACACAAAGTGAATTAAATAAATATATTTATACTGAACTTTTATACCTTTTTAGATTTTAACAATACCATGGTTTAAAAAATATTAGTTGTATATTATTTAGTTACTACCTCTGATACACATTAGTGGGCACAACTTTGTCTAGATACACATGTATCTAGTCTAAATATTTAACTAGATACATATGAATTTAGACAAAGCTATGCCCACTAATATGGATCGGAGGGAGTAGCATTATTAACCATACAATACTTTTTAAAATCAATTTCATTATCATTGAAACTTTATCTGAGTTGCTTAATTTTGTTTTCCTTTGTTAGAGATTAACCTTGACAAGATACAAAAACAAATTAATTGTGGAAAATTAAAATAAGGAAAAACACACGCCTCCTTGATTATTTTTACAATTGATAAATTATATAAGTGTACGCATTTTATTGTGTGAATGTTATAATCTATTTTTAATGTCATAAATACATCGGTAGAGATTCAAAGTTTATAGCCAAACAATATCTTGACATAGTGGTGTAGTGTGAGAACTTATAGAATTGTCTAGAGTATAAATTGAATAGTTCACATGATCATTTTTCATAGTTAAATGTGTGTTACATGTTACAATGGATTCAGTAATAAGATGAGAATATGTTGAAAATCTATACTTGTTGCTAAAATAGCATTGCATATAGTAATCAATGACAAACATAAAGTAACATTGTTCATTTTTTAAGACATAAAATTCAATTATTGTACATGTTCAACACAACACGCCTATGTATTATGGTGTATACAAACGATCATGTTAGTTTCAAACATGAAGTTATGCATGAAATTAAATATTAAAAATGTATCTAGCAAAACATTTAATGTGAATTCTGGCATGCATAGAACAGATAGTAGAAAAATTAAACTTGCCACTGCCGATCTGATTTGTTTGTGGTACATAATATTGATTTGTCATATGTAACGGTTTATGTAAACTAAGGCTAACTTTATATTGTTTATAAATTGTAGGATTCACGCATGACAAATAGTGGTATAAGAATTACTCCCTCCGTTTTTTAGTATAAGATGTTTTAGGTGTTGTACATATTGTCTAGATACATACTAAAGTGAGTGAACATGCACACTAATACATGTCAACATACATTTGTGTGCATGTGCATGTAGATAAATGCTAAAACATCTTATATTAAAAAACGGAGAGAGTAGAATTTAATTTGGTATTTGGGGCCTATTGATCTCGGCCCCCCAAGGGCGGTCACCTTGTTTTCCCGACACATGTACCACCCCTGATCATCCACCTATGATTTCAAAGTGCCTGTCTGGAATGACTCAACCCGTCATATCATATCACCACCAACAAACCAAAGGACCTATCGCAAATCAAACATGCGCCGTTAATTCGCTTGTGACATCAGGCCGTGCCGCACGCACAACTAGATAGCCCGGTTCATTTTCACCGGTGGATCGTACATTGCGTGCGTATTAAACTGTAGAAAATATCCAAACAATTCAACATGGAAATTTACCGAAACTGATAGCTACCTGTAAAATAAAAGCATTCGTCCACAATATTTTTCTTCTTCTGCTGGGATGTGTAAGTTACTACTGGATGGCAAGCAAAATCCGTTCTCGGTGGTTTTGCAAATCGAAACGAATTTGACTCCCGGCACATGAAACTAGACCCGTGTGGAGCAGCAACGCAACCATGCATACACGCATTTTGGGCGGTATGCCTTTTTTAGTAGAACGCGGAAATTTTATTACTGAATCATAGCATTTGCAGGGATACCCAAATGGTTTGGTGGCTGAATATACCCCACATGCATACCCATATCTGGACTAGTGGCAGCTCGTGCTAGGCTGCTAGGGCACTAGGCGATGTGGCTCATCATTCGATTATCGTCTTTCATGCTAAATCTAGCCTCAGAAAACATTCATTTCTTTGAGTGTATCTTCCTGATCACCATACAATTCTGGCTACGTCCCCCTCCATCAATCATTGATTGACTTGATAACATTGAGGCAGTCCGAAACCACAAGCAATCTGGGTGCATGCAAGTCTTCAACAAGGGATAGCGCCTCAGAACATGCCATTGCATCTAGAACTTCAGGATATTTCGCCAGTTTTGCCGGTGGAGGTTTACATAGAGAAGACGATGTAATGTTTTTTTTAGATTTAAATGTGCTGCGTGTTAACTACTCCAAAGCCAGGTCCAAACATAGCCTGTTTACAATAAACGAAGGTGGAACCACCTTACACACATTACAAACTTTGTTAACGCAGCCTTCCTTCGCCATGAGATGATCAACTTCATTTGCCGATCGCCTGGTTGCCAACACCTTGAAATCATCAAAGCTTTCGAGGATGGACTTGATATCTTCTACCAACGGACCGTGTGATGATCGATCCTTGTCCTCCTTTGAGAGCTTCGTCGCCGCACTGAGATTATCCGTTTCCAGCAGTACCTTGGACACTTGCATTTCCTTCTCTAGGCATAACGCTCGTCGGCACGCAAGAAGCTCCACTCCTTCAGCGTCTGTGACATGAGGAAAAAATGGGACTCTCCAGCAAGAAAGCCGCCATGGTGATCACGGATGACCACTGCACCCCCACCGACGTAGTTATCTGAACGAAACGCAGCATCCGCGTTTGCCTTGTGCCAGCCCGGTTCTGGAGGTAGCCAGCGCTGCCTCGGGGGCACAACTTTGGGAGCGGGGGAACTCTTCAGGTTTAACCACTCCTCAACAGCTGCCA
This sequence comes from Poa pratensis, assembly GCA_947311845.1. NCBI lineage: Eukaryota > Viridiplantae > Streptophyta > Magnoliopsida > Poales > Poaceae > Poa > Poa pratensis. The sequence goes on from CAMZMU010000041.1 coordinate 166,345,849, forward strand.
CATACAATGAACAATAGCTAGCAGATCATCGTTCTTCAGCGATTCCCTTGCATCATTCCTAGCCAGCCATAGGTTATACACCAGATGCATAAACCAAGAGACAGGGTCATTGTCATTCCTGCCAATCCATTCTGCTTCAGATCGCGGTGAGACGAAAGGCAAATCGGAGGAGCTTCAAAAGTAGCTCCACTAAGGTCACGCAGACACTCCCAAGTTGCGGATAAATGGGGACATGCCCAAAAGCGGTGGTACAAGCTCTCTTCTCTGCCGCACACAAGACAGACAACGCCGTCTTTTATATGTCTATGTTTGAGCTCTTTACCCACTGTTCAGTCCATTCTTAATCAACCGCCAAACATGAATCTTGATTTTATGGGGAACATCAGCACCCCACAGAGCAAGCCAGAATTTGTGATCGTCGCACGATGTAATGTAATGATCCAGTTTAACCACATGCATGATGCATATCAAGGTTTGCAATGATTAATCTCTTGTCATTTTTAACATATGTACGAGTGTAAGCGTAAGACAACGACACAACGTACTCCCTGCATGTCGATGTTGTACGTCGATCGTGTTTTCATGTCGCTTCAATGGAGTAGAATTTTTGTTCTTTAAACAGGAGCGACGTGGAAGTGGAACATTGGGACAAAACCCCTCGTCCATCAGGTCAACCACCTTGGACCCACCCGTCGGCGAGAAGGGACCAAATGACCCACATCTTCACACAAAACCCCTCGCTCCTCCGCCATTTCATCATTCCACCCCGACGAGCGGCTCGCTTCGAGTTCGTCCACTCCGACTCCGACCACTCCCTCCGCCCCATCCCACCACGCCGCGCCGAGATCCCCCTTCTCCACCACCGCCGCCTCGACGGGGCGCGTCCTGGGCGCCGGCCCTCGAACCCGCGGCAGATGCGTCCCCTCCTCGCCCTCGCCGTATGCGCCCTTCTCGCGGCGACCGCGTCCGCCGCGGCGGACCAGGCCAACACCACCAACAAGTTCCGGCAGCGCGAGGCCAGCGACGACATGCTCGGATACCCCCACCTGTGAGTCCCGCCTCTCCCCTCTCCCCGCCCATTAGGTTAGGGAGCTGGGCGATAATAGCTCCTCCGCATCCCAAGCGCGCTGTTCCCCCGAGCCGGTCTAGATTTGGAATCGCGGCTAGATCCTTGGCACTGGAGACGATCGGATAATATGCTAGTTTCCGTGGTTTCTACTACTAGGCTCGCCGCAACTGTTGGCCTTAACTGGTCCGTGTGTGGCTCCTCGTGTACTCGTCCTTGCAACTGTTGATCTCGACCAGTCTGTGTGTGTGTGATTGCTGCAATAATGTGCTCAGTTCATGCCTTTACTCCAAAGGCTCAGTTCTATGCTTAGAATGACGCAGTGCGCACAAATTTTCAAACCTCAATACAATTCTGTATTGGAATACTGAAGTATTGGTGTAGTATCACTTTGGTACTTTTTTTTTTGATAGTAGTATCACTTTGGTACTTGATCTATAGAAGCTTATAAAGTAATGAACCCATCCTATTTATTTGAATCTGGTGTTCTATAAGCTGTCATGGTATTACAGTTAAGCAGGCTACTGCTGCAGAAGAATGCAATTCTCAGTCTTCATAGATGCTGGTCTGGTTGCTTAAATATGTGAACCCGAGCTCCATTCCATCTGATTGTGTCCAGTGCTGGTAGCTTTGCCCATATCCTGTAAGCTCTAGTGCTGTACTGACCTCCCTCTACCACCGCCAACTGAGAAGAATAAGAAAGACCAAGCTGAAAAGGCAGAAACTCTTGCTTCTGCATGGCCTACAACCACAACCTAGTCAGAACTTCACCAGTATTGCTTTGCGGTACCTCCTGAAAGTAATTGCCATAAGATATGATTATCACCTGAAAATATGTCAAACAAGCATGTGATCCATGGCTGGCTTTCAAAATTGTCGTTAGGTTACATCTGTTGATCTTTATGATAGGACTGGAAATAGCTTCGAACTTGTCCACATAGAAATGATGTGGCATTTGATATAGATCATGTTAATACTTTGCTGTTAGCCGGAAATTCAGTGGCATATTGATTCTTAGAATAGCTGCAAAACACCAGACAGGGAGCAAAATTGATTGTCATAAAATGCTTATTAGATTTTACATGGAAGAGCGGATTCCTTCAAATTAGTGCAGTATAGTACTGTCTTTTTCACTAAAGACTGACATAAGTGAAATTCTCTTATACATTTATGTAGTCGAGTATCCTGGACTCACTTCGGTACTTGATCTATAGAAGCTTAGGACGTAATGAACTCATCCTATCTATTTGGAGCTGGTCTTATATAACATATCATTGTATACAGTTAAGCAGGCTACTGCTGTCGCAATCCTGAATTCCTGATGCATGACGGTCTGGTTGCTTAGATGTAAACCTGAGATCCATTTGGCTTGAAGTCCTCACCTATCAAATGGGCCCGGGGCAATATTTTCCTTTAAAATATGCTCAATCCATCTGATTATGTCCAGTGCTGGTAGCTTTGCCCATATCCCGTAAACTCTTCAAACCTCCCTCTGCCTCCCCCAACCGAGAAAAGAAATAAATGACCGAGTTGAGAAGGTGGGAATCAGGAACTCTTGTGTCTGTGAGGCCTACAACCACAACCTAGTCAGAACTACACGAATACTGCTTTGTGGTAGCTCCTGAAAGTAAAGGTTGCGATAGAATATGAGTGTCACGTTGAAATTTGTAGGACGAGCCTGTGATCCATGGACGGCTTTTCAAAATTGTCATTATGTAACACCTGTTGATCTCTATGATAGTTGGTAATAGCTTCGAACTTGTAATAGTGTGAAATTATCAAATTAGATATCAATCATGTTAATACTTTTCTGTTACACCAGAGGCTCAGTTTTATGCTTAGAATGACACGATGTGCAGAAATATGTTAAACCAGTACACATTTCTGTATTGGAATGTTAGGGCTTAAGTCTTAGTTTACTCGAGTATTATGGCATCTCTTTGGTACTTGATCTATAGAAGCTTAGAGAGTAACGGACACATCCTATGTTGGAATAATCCTGTGCGTTCTAGAGTTATCTACCATGCAGTAGAATTCACTACCGTTTCTTACTAGCTAAGCTAGTAGGTAGAAGAAGTCTCTAGAATACATGTGAGTATAACCTAGTAGAAGTAACCTGGTAGAAGACACTAGAAGCTAGGTCGGTCACTGTAGCACCGACCTTGAATTGTCTATATAAGGAGAGAGATTGGGTGAGCACAAGCAACAGGTGAGATGTAGTCTCCGTCAGGACCGTGGTGTGTGCCCGGCTGGCAGGAGCTCCCTGGGTTGTACTGCGTGTGTGCGTGTGTACCTCCATGTATATGTTTGAGTAGTTGTGAGAAATAAAGCCAAGATATAGGCGTCTGTGCGCCGGAAAACTATTGGTGTCTCCTTCGTCCGTCTCTGTCCGGCGTTTGTGGCGCCGGAGGCTGCTCGGCGTGTGTCGCTGAGGAGGGTTGGTTTGCCAAATCCAACATCCTATTTATTTGGATCTGGTGTTATGCAACCTGTCAATGGTATACAGTTAAGCAGGCTCCTGCTGTCATAATCCTGATACATGATGGTCTGGTTGGTTAAATATGTGAACCTGAGCTCCATTTGGCCTGCACATAATCTGATCGCATGTCCTCACCTATCAAACTGTGAGATCATTGGGCCTGGGGCAACATTTACCCTGCAAATATGTTAATTCCATCTGATTATGTCCAGTGCTGGTAGCTTTGTCCATATCCCGTAAGCTCTCCCAACCTGCCTCTACCACCCCCAACCGAGAGAAGTAACAAAGAGTTAGCTAAAAAGGCAGGTACTCTTGCTTCTGTAAGGCCCACAACCACAACCTAGTCAGAACTTCGCCAATACTGCTTTGTGGTAGCTCCTGAATGTAAAGGTTGCGATAAAATATGAGTATCACCTGATATTTGTAGAACAAGCATGTGATCCGTGGCTTGGGTCTTCAAAATTGTCGTTATGCAAAATCTTTTAATCTCTATGATAGAACTGGAAATACTTTGAACTTGTCCACAGAGAGATCACACGGCCTTAGAAATCACATGGCATTAGATAGAGCTTAACCTGCCATTCAGTGGCATATTGATTCTTAAAATACCTGCAAAACACCAAAGAGGGAGCAAAATGACAGTAATAAAATGCTTATTACATTTTTCAAAGGAGTAAGTTATACATCAAAAGCGGATTCCTTCAAATTATTGCAGTATAGTACTGTTTTTTCCACTAAAGACTGGCATAAGTGAAATGCTCTTATGCATTGCACTAATTTCAAGTGCACTTCTGCAAATGCCACAAGTACACAACTTATGGTGTAACTTAGTAATTTAATTAGACCAGAGGTTATGCAAAGTATCATTATGCAGATTACACCTTTCAAAGGTGCCAAGGCAAATAGTATCAGCTGTCTGTACGATTAATGTGTACATTCAGCAATGTATGTCTGTAACATTTCTGTAGTGATGAAGATGCATTGTTGAAGACCAAGTGCCCGAAACATGTGGAGCTGAGATGGCAGACCGAAGTTAGTTCCAGCATTTATGCAAGTCCATTGATTGCTGATATCAATAGGTAAATATGTTTGAAGTAATTTGGCCTCTTCTTTCTTAGTATCACAGTCACACTCATCTGTGTCATATGTACTTGATCATTTCATGTTTTCCTCTGTTTAATTTTTGCTTCCAAACTAGAAGCGTTTCATAGGCATGCTCTATTTAACTTATTAAATGACAGATGCATGCTCATTTTTGCTTCCAGGTGCTGCCTTAGTGCCTTCTATCTTTTCATAATTCCATTTCTACCACTTATGTGAACTTCTTTTTGTATTGTTAGTGATGGAAAGTTGGAAGTAGTGGTGCCAACATTTGTCCATTACTTAGAAGTGCTTGAAGGTTCAGATGGAGACAAACTGCCAGGTGTGGTTTCATGTTACCATTTGGCATGCTATGCTGAGCTCTTTGTTACATATTTGGAAAAAAATCAACTGACTTATATTATATACAAAGTCCTATAGTCCATATGATAGATTTTTTAATATATATTTTTGAAATATTAATTCCAGGATGGCCTGCATTTCACCAATCAAATGTGCATTCAAGTCCTCTTCTATATGATATTGACAAGGATGGCACACGGGAAATAGCTTTGGCTACTTACAACGGTGTAGTGAACTTCTTCAGGTAAGGAACTCATCCGGGGATATTCTTATGTTTTTCTTTACACATCGGGATCTTTATTTGTTTGTTATGTAGGATATCAGGTTATATGATGATGGACAAGCTAGAGGTACCTCGAAGAAAAGTACATAAAGATTGGCACGTTGGGCTAAATCCAGATCCAGTTGACCGTTCCCACCCGGATGTTCATGATAGTTCAATTGTGAATAAAGCTGCTTCTGAGGAGTCTCACCCAAACATTCAGGAAAAATCGGTTGTTGAAGAATCTTCTAAGGAACCCCAGCCACGTAAGTTAGCTTATAATCCAATGCCACATTGTTCACTTGTTTATAATTTATACTAATGCCCGATTTCATTTTTGCGTTTGGATGTAAGGATTGTTTTCTTTAGCCATTTGTGTCTGGCATCGTCTACATTGAAGTTATATGCACCGTTTATGTCATATTAAAGTCTAGGGCTATTTAGTTTAGGGTTGGTGTTTTTCCTTTCGAAAAACTAAAAAGTTCTGTGTTTTGAAATTTTGATGCATTTATAGAAACAATATTGCTGTTGACTAGGCTCACTTATATTTGTTGATTGTATAATTGACTTTTCACATATTTGAGTTAGTACTATTGTACAATTTGTCCGTTGTCACCAATCTGAGGATCGATAGTACTTTAAAGAAAGTGAAGTCACATGCACACAGTAATCATTGCTACCCAGATGTGGATAATGGATTATCCATGCTATTATGCTGTAGGTGTATGGTTGTAGGAAGGATGCATTTTGACCTTTTTTTGTTTATCACTGTAGGAGGTGCAACCAATACAACAACACAGGGAGTTGATTCTACCATTGGAAAAGAAAATATGGAGTTGCCAAATAATCCGAACACCACCGATGCTGGGAGCATCTCCAGTACAAATACCACGACAGAGAATGCTTCACATGCTCAGAGAAGGTTGCTTCAAACAGCAGATAAAAGTGATGATCAAACGGGAAGTGCAGAAACTCATGGAAATGATGCGGGAACAACAGGAGAAGCAACTGCTGAAAATAGCGAGCCCTTAGAGGATGACGCTAATGCATCTTTTGATTTATTTCGGGATGCAGAAGATCTTCCTGATGAGTACAACTATGATTATGATGATTATGTTGATGAATCCATGTGGGGAGACGAGGACTGGACTGAACAAGAGCACGAGAAAGCAGAAGATTATGTGAGCATAGATGCTCACATCTTGTCGACCCCAGTAAGTGAATATTTTTGTTCTGTTTTACACATGTGTTATGTTTTTATCTCTAAATGTCCTTGAGTTAGTTTGACATTCTTTGTACAGGTTATTGCAGATATTGACAGCGACGGTGTACAGGAAATGGTCATTGCTGTATCCTACTTCTTTGACCGCGAGTAAGGCTGCTTTCTCTGCTGCTAATACATTTCATGCGTGTTGCTCATGACTTCTGGATGATGGACTTATAAATTAGAACATCTGAACGTGATGTTATGTGTGTGTGTGTGACATGCTCTTCAAGACAGCTATAGAACAGTAGCTTTTAAAAACAGGATCCATCTGTTCACCCTTATCATGGATTGGTTGGTTAATGATGGCGTGTTATGGCAAATCTTAGTTAGATTGTGCATTTGCTTCCCTGACTAAATTTATGCTTTGCTTTGATTGATTTTCTTCTGTATCATATTTGTTTCATTACTGAATCAAAGGTGCTAAAGCAGAAGCTAGGTGTTTGTCTGTCTTGTTGTGCTATCTTGTAGCTATGATTGAAAAGTTTTATCTTAATGCAAACCTTTGAACCACAAAATAAGCACTTCATGATTTCCTGCTTGTGTTACTGTGGCTGTGTATATTGTTCATTCTAGTAACTTGCTGTCTTTTCTGGCAGGTATTATGATAACCCAGAGCATGTAAAAGAGTTAGGAGGGATTGACATTGGAAAATATATAGCAAGTGGTATAGTTGTTTTTAACCTTGACACAAAACAAGTTAAATGGACTGCAGACCTTGATTTGAGTACCGAAAATGGGAACTTCCGTGCTCATGCATATTCATCTCCAACTGTGGTTGATTTGGATGGTGATGGAAATTTGGACATCCTTGTTGGAACTTCCTATGGCTTGTTTTATGTCATCGATCATCACGGTAAACTTTTAACCTCATAAGATGAAGTACTGCATCCAAAAGCATATATAAGCTGAGCTTTCATTTCATATGCTGTACATACATCTAACTCACATAGCTTAGCGTTTCATGAGTATAATTGTATAAAACCTGGTGTAAAATATAATTAGTTTCCGTATGCTATTTTTAGTTTGGAAATTTTCTTTATAATTCAGTGAACCTCATACGAAAACAAGAATTCCCAGTCGCCCATACTTATATTTGATATGCTGACACGCTACTAATATGTAAAATAACTATAAGCTTTGTGTTGTTGATTTTGTCAATGTAGGTAAGATTAGGAAAAATTTCCCACTTGAGATGGCTGAGATCCATGCACCAGTCATTGCAGCAGACATCAATGATGATGGAAAAATCGAGATGGTCACTGCTGATGTGCATGGCAATGTAGCAGCTTGGACTGCAGAGGGAGAAGAAATCTGGGAGGTCCATCTTAAGAGCCTTGTTCCACAGGCAAGTTTAACCCTATTTTTTTGTATGGGTGTAACTGATTGCTTTTATAAGTTCGATTCTCTATTCATATGCCAGATAATCCCTGTCTCTTGATAATCTATATTCTGCAATGGCTACATATGCTGAACCTGCTTGCCTAGTTTAGCTCAGGAGAATACGTTTGCCCAGAATCTTGCTTAGATACCTTTGAGATTCAACCATTCTGACTTCTGGGACTTCTAATTTTTTAAAGACGGATTCAGAACATCATAACTCGGTTTTACTTAAATTAAAGACGTCACATGGTCGTATTCCTGTTGCGGCATCTTCATTTTCTTTACTTTGTTTCAACTAGGCTTTTGTATTCGCAATCTGATTGTTGTTACAATATGATGACAGCGACCTACTGTCGGGGACGTCAATGGAGATGGCCACACTGATGTTGTGGTTCCAACTGTATCAGGAAACATCTATGTTCTTAGTGGAAAGGATGGCTCAAAAGTTCAACCTTTCCCATATAGAGCACATGGAAGGATCATGAGTCCTGTTCTGTTACTTGACATGAGCAAACGTGGAGAAAAAACACAAGGACTAACCCTTGCTACTACGTCATTTGATGGTTATTTGTATTTGATCGAGGGCTCTAGCGGCTGTGCAGATGTTGTTGACATTGGAGAGACCTCGTATGTCATTCCTTCTCTGTTCTGCAAGATATTTGGTAGCACTTTCGGGTATTGTACTTACATTTGAGCAAAAATAATGAACTCAGTTCTTTGCACATTGACAGGTATACTATGGTTTTGGCTGACAATGTAGATGGCGGAGATGACCTTGATCTTATTGTTACCACCATGAACGGCAATGTTTTTTGCTTTTCCACTCAATCACCGCACCATCCGCTCAAGGTACACAAGTTTAACTCATATCAGGCTTCTCTATTGAGTGAATCCGTCAGCTTCTGCTTGAGCTTGGTTTATACATAGTGATAAGCATGTTAACAAGAACACTCTCATTCTAATTTGTTTGCAGGAATGGAGATCATCAAACCAAGGAAGGAATAATGCTGCGTACAAACACAACCGTCAAGGTATTTATGTTAAGCATGGTTCAAGGGCATTCCGGGACGAAGAGGGCAAGCACTTCTGGGTAGAGTTTGAGATTGTAGACAAGTACAGGGTTCCCTATGGAAATCAAGCTCCTTACAACGTGACGGTACACTCTGCCAGCCCAAAACCTCACCTGATGCACAAACCAAACACTTCTACTAACTCTCAACTTACCTCGATTTTACTGCTGGGTTTCAGGTAACTTTGCTTGTCCCAGGGAACTACCAGGGAGATAGGCAAATCACAGTCAGCAACGTTTACAATGAACCAGGACATAAACGGATGCAGCTTCCTACCGTTCCCGTCAGAACCACGGGGACCGTGCTCGTGGAGATGGTCGACAAGCACGGGCTCCACTTCACCGACGAGTACTCGCTCACCTTCCACATGCACTACTTCAAGCTACTGAAATGGCTCGTGGTCCTGCCGATGCTCGGGATGTTCTGCGTCCTCGTCATCCTGCGGCCCCAGGACGGAGCGCCGTTGCCATCGTTCTCGCGGAACATCGACTAGCGGCTCCTGCGGCCATGAGACCAAAGAGACCGGTCTGGTTCTCCCGTAATGGGCGGGACCTCTGCACACCGTGATACACACCGGGGAGCTCAAGCTGCATGCACATGAGAAGAGATTTTCCAGTGTGCGCTACTCCCAGTCAGTTAACTAGTCTGGCAGATATAGTTCTACAGCGTAGAAATATTTGGGTTTGGTTGAAGAATTTTGTGACACTATTTTCTAACTGTTGTTTTGCAACGCTGTTGGTCTGAGTCCTATTTTGTCCATCTGGCGCTCAACCTGCTGCATGTTACTCTAGGGGTCGTTATAATTACTCGTATCTATCCTGGAGTTGTTTTCTCTCGTTCAGTTCCTGATTATATAAATAGCCCACACATTGACATGCTGAAGAGGTACAAACCGACACATTGACACATATAATTTACTCATGCCAAGTTAAGTGACATGATCAATGTATTTTCTTATCGAAAGCATTTTTTGGGAGGCGCTGTAGCTCTTCTCCTGGACAGACAGACACGAGTGGGACAGGTTTAGGTCCATCAAGACAAGTACCTGCCGTTCAACCTCAACAAGTTCTTCCCATCCTTTGAACATCCAGAGAATGGGGCCTCTAGTTGCTAATGTTTTTTTTGTAGCTTCCGAGGTGTGAATCCTGCGGATCTCCTTCTGAGAAAACAGAGGCGTCCTGATATTTCTGAATGTATGTATATCATCGGTAAAGGGAAGGAATGCGTGGCTCGTTCCTGATCAATCTTCCAGCTATGTATCTCGCTGAACCACTAGTCCTATTTGGAGCATCTTCCAGTTATGTGAACCACTATTTTAAAACACAGTTTCCAAGTGAAATCGCTGCACGACTTGCCAATCCTAATTGGCGGTGGTGATATTGTTCCAGAGCCAATCTGAATTCACACTTGGCTGCAGAGTTTTACTAATCATGAATTAATAAATATACTACTCCTAAAAGAAGAGATAAGAAATAAAATCTAGTCAGCAACCAGACGTTCAGTGTTGCAGCTTCTCAGCGCCATGACATTACCAGCTTCTAAGCTGACATTACTACTGCTTGCAGCCATGCATGGCCGAAGAATCATCTTTCTTCACAACTTCATACTTCAGCCCCTTGTTGTCATCCGTGGCATCGATCGATATCGTTGAACCTTCGTCGGCTTCTTCTTTGACCAGCATCTCGGAGATCACCGTCATCACATTCTTCTGCAACCACCGCCTAATAGGCCTTGCACCGTACATCTGCGGCAAACCAAGCATATATATTATGTAGTTACGAAAGCAGAAAGCACCCCAAGCCCCTTGTTTTCGGAAAACAGGAGAGTGATCGTGTAGGATTCAGAAAATAAGCTGCTGGCATTACCGGTTCGTACGATTCGGAGAAAACAACGTCCAAGGCAGCATCACTCGTGTGTAGAGAGATGCCCTTGTCAGCTATTCTGGCAACAATGGCCTTCATCTGTATTTTCACGATCTCCTTCAGTTTGTCGTCCGAAAGCGGCTCGAATATCACCATCTCACTCAGCCTATTGAGAAGCTCAGGCGCAAAGCATTGCCGAACCTGCACCAACATATGACAATCAGCATGAGGCTGTGGCAGCCTTTACAGGGGGGCATGCAGCAGTGTTCACAAACCTGTTCCATGACAAGGCGCCGTGCGTCTTCTATTGTGTTTTCTCCAGCCATTACTCCTGCCAGGTGCTTTGATCCCAGATTTGAGGTCATGATGATTATGGTGTTCTTGAAATCTACTGTCTGGCCTTTGCCATCAGTCAACAAACCATCATCGAGGAGTTGAAGAAAAACATTGAACACTGAGCAATGCGCCTTCTCCACCTCATCAAAGAGGATGACACTGTATGGGCGCCTCTTGACTTTCTCAGTCAGTTGTCCACCATCTTCATAACCGTGATAGCTGTAAAAATTTATTAGACTAGCATTAATACCAATCAAACAAAATACTAGGCATGATGTGATAATGTAATGATGAGAAATAAAAGGCGAAAACAATACAAACCTTGGAGGTGCTCCAATGAGGCGCAAAACAGAACCGGGCGTACTATATTCGGACATGTCAAAGCGAACCAACATCTTTTCACTGTCAAATAGCTGCTCGGCAAGAGCTTTTGCAAGCTCTGTCTTTCCAACACCAGTTGAGCCCAAAAAGAGAAAAGAACCTACTGGTTGGCCAGGCTGATCAAGGCCAACCCTGGAACGTAACACCGCTTGGGCAACTAAATTAACCGCCTCATCCTGGCCAACAACTCGCTCATGCAATTTGTCTGCTAGGTGGAGTAATTTCTTCTTCTCCTCTTGATCAATAGCAGCGACAGGAATTCCAGTCCACCGGCTGACAACCTTCAAGCAACAAAAAACGTTGGAACATGACAGGCACACAACACCATAGAAATAATGGAAATTATTCAGGAATGAATTCCTACCTGTGCGACATGACCGGGACCAACAATCCCTTTCTTCACAGAATCTACAGATCTACTTTGCGCGGGCACTTCTTTTTTGTTGTAAATCTGTGTCCTTGTGGCGGTTGCTTCTCTTTCGGTGTCGACCAGCATGCTTGCGGCAGCGCATGCCTCGTCAATCAGATCAACTGCCTTATCAGGAAACTGACGATCTATAATATATAACCCAGTAGAGACAGCAATCAGTTTTCTCCAACATATATATATTTTTTTTTGAAGTTTCATCGGGGGGGGGGGGGGGGGGGGGGGGGGGGGGGGGGGGGGGGGGGGGGGGGGGGGGGGGGGGGGGGGGGGGGGGGGGGGGGGGGGGGGGGGGG